>CAWUFW010002202.1:0-1200000 GCA_963921515.1 Calotriton arnoldi
CTATGGGAGGGTCACGGAAGAGGGGTGGTTACACCCATTCCCTTTGTCCAGTTTCGCGCCAGAGCAGGGGCAGGTAGCCCCTGCAACCGGTTTGAACTGGCATATGCACAGGGACACCAAATGTGCCCCCAGTGCAGGACTTCAAAGCACCAGAGGGTGCTCCCGCCCAGCCCCAATACACACTATCCTGTCTGGGGAGGTGGTTACACCTCCCTTCGACAGGAAACCTATTGTCCAGGCCTCCCCTGCCGGAGTTTCAGTCAGCAGCAGGAGGCCAGACCCGTGTCTGTGGCAGCGGCATCTATTTTGTGATGCCAGGGCTCTGGAAAGAAGTTACCGGGTAGCCCGGTGTGTACATGTCTCTCCCTCTAGAAGGGTGGAATGCTACCCCGCCGCCAGGATTGGCGGGGGGGTAGTATTCCAAGATGTTTGACACCAAACACGACATGTTTTGGTGCAGCCAGTCCAAAGTTAGCATTGTACCGCGAGGATATAATGCACTTAAGAGTATATGGTCAGGCTGTACCACAAACAGCATCAGAGGAGGGACTCCGAACGCTGCAGAGGGGCTCTGCTCATGCAGGGGCACCCTCTCACATAAAAACCAAGCACTCTGCCTTCAGGATTGTTAAGGCCTGCCATAGGAGTGACTTATAGGTTTATATGTGTGTGCAATTGTAGTGATATAGGTAGCCTATATCACAGTAAGGGGTGCATGCACCACCTTACCCAGGCTGCAGTAGCAGACCTGTGGTGTCATTTTGGCTGGCCTTCCAGGGGTGGCATAATACATGCTTCAGCCCCTGGCAGGCCTCTGGGGTACCTATGCCCTGGGTACATAGTATACCATATACTAGGGACTTATAAGGGCACTCCATATTCCAATCAAAGATGTACCTAAGGTATATGGAAACCATTTTAGAGAGGAAGCAGCTAGGCTGGGGTTCTGATTAGCAGGGCCCCAGCCAGACTAAAGTCGAAAAACGGTGAAGCATCAGCAAAAAGTGGGGGTACCCATGTGAAGCAGATCCTACTCTTCTACACAGAAAGAGGAAGAAAGGTGCAGAAAAAGCAAGAGAAGTGCAGAAAGAAGCAAGAGAGGGGCTGAAAGAAGCAAGAAAAGTGCAGAAAGAGGCAAGAGACATACAGAAAGAAGCAAGAGAGGTGCAGAAAGACGGGAGGTGCAGAAAGAGGAAGAGGTGTACAGAAACAGGCAAGACAAGTGTAGAAAGAGGAAGAAAGGTGCAGAACGAAGCAAGAGAAGTGCAAAACGATAAAAGAGAGGTACAGAATGAAGCAAGAGAAGTGATGAAAGAGGCAAGAGAGGTGCAGAAAGATCAATCAATCAATCAGGGGTTTGTTAAAGCGCGACTACTCACCCGTAAGGGTCTCAAGGTGCTAGGGGTGGGGGGGTGCAGGTTCCATTCCATCAAGGAGGGGGTCTGTTGAAGAGCCATGTTTTGAGGTTTCTTGCGAAGATGGGGAGCGATGTTGTCTGTCTGAGGTGGAGCGGAAGGACGTTCCATGCTTTGGCCGCGAGGAAGGAGAAGGAGCGGCCTCCCGATCTGGTCTTTCTGGTGCGGGGGACCACGGCGTAGGAGAGCTGGGCTGATCGTAGGGTCCTTTGGGGGACGTGGAATTTGAGTCTGCTGTTCAGGTATGCTGGTCCGGTGCCGTGGAGGGCCTTGTGTGCGTGGGTGAGCATCTTGAAGATGATTCTCGCCTCGATGGGGAGCCAGTGGAGTGTGCGCAGGTGCTGGGAGATGTGGCAGTGTTTTGGCAGGTTGAGGACCAGTCTTGCGGCGGCGTTCTGGACGTTCTGTAGCTGCGGGTGAGGTTTTTGTTTATTCCGGCGTAGAGTGCGTTGCCGTAGTTGAGTCTGCTGGTGACCAGGGCGTGAGTGATGGTCTTTCGGTGTTCGAGGGGGATCCATTTGAAGGTCTTACGAAGGAGGCGGAGGGTGTGGAAGCAGGAGGACGAGACGGAGTTGATCTGGCGGTCCATTTTGAGCTCGGAGTCCAGGATGATTCCCAGGTTGCGTGCGTGGTCTGTGGGGGTTGGCGGGTTTCTGAGGGCGGGGGGCCACCAGGTCTCGCTCCAGACGTCTGGGTTTGGGCCCATGATGAGTACTTCTGTTTTGTTGGTGTTTAGTTGTAGGCAGCTGTTTTTCATCCATTTGGCGACGGCTTCCATGCCTTCTCGAAAGTTGCGTCTGGCGGTGTTGGGCTCGTTGGATAGGGAGAGGATGAGTTGGGTGTCGTCTGCCTATGACACAATGTTGAGTCCATAGGTTCTGACGATGGGGGCGAGTGGAGCCATGTAGACGCTGAAGAGCGTCGGGCTGAGGGAGGAGCCCTGGGGGACTCCGCAGGTGGTAGGTGTGGGGTCCGAGAGGAAAGGGGGGAGTCTGACCCGCTGCGTCCTGCCGGAGAGGAAGGAGCGGATCCAGTCGAGGGCCTTGTCCTGGATTCTTGCGTCGTAGAGTCTGCGTATTAGGGTGCGGTGGGAGACTGTGTTGAACGCCGCTGATAGGTCGAGGAGGATGAGGGCTACTGTTTCTCCTTTGTCCAGTAGGGTGCGGATGTCATCTGTTGCGGTGAGGAGGGCGGTTTCCGTACTGTGGTTTTTTCTGAAGCCGGATTGGGAGGAGTCGAGGATGTTGTGTTCTGCAATGAATGTGGCGAGTTGGCTGTTGATGGCTTTCTCGATGACCTTCACTGGGAACGGGAGCAGGGAGATGGGTCTGTAGTTTTTGAGGTCAGTGGGGTCCGCTGAGGGTTTCTTTAGGAGGGGGTTGACGTCAGCGTGTTTCCAGTCGTCAGGGAACGAGGCGATCGCCAGGGAGCGGTTGATGGTGTGGCGGAGCATGGGTGTGATGGTGTCAGCGGCTCTGTTGAAGATGTGGTGGGGGCAGGGGTCCTTGGGGGCCCCTGAGTGGATTGACTTCATTGTCTTCAGTGTGTCTTCGGTGGTGAGGGCTGTCCAGTCGTCAATCGCTGGTTTCCGGGTGTCGGGGGTGGTTGGTGAGGGTTCAGTGTGTTGGTTGTCTTCGTCGAAGTTGTCGTAGATGCTCTTGATTTTGTGGTGGAAAAAGGTGCTGAATTTGTCGCAGAGGTCTTGTGAGGGAGGGATGTCGGTAGACTCGCTGGTGGGTTGGGCGAACTCCTTGATGATGCTGAAGAGTTCCTTGCTGTTGTACGCGTGGGTGGAGATTCTGTCTTCAATCGCTTTTTCCTCGTTTCTCTGATGAGTTGATGATGGGCATTGGTGGCGGCTCTGAAGTTGTTGTGGGCTTCTGTGGATTTGGTGTTCCTCCAGGCCTTTTCGAGGCGGCGGTATGTGCGTCTGGACTCTTGAAGTTCGGTGGTAAACCATCTGGCTTTCTTGGCGCGGGTATTGTTGTTTTTCTTGAGGGGGGCTATGGTGTTGGTGCTGTCCGAAATCCATCTATGCAGGGTTCGGGCTGCGGTGTTGGGGTCGTCGTTTTCCACGATGGTTGGGGTGGAGTTGTTGAGTGAGGAGGTGAGCTGGTCGTCGGTGATTTTGGTCCAGTTTCTTCGTGGGAGCAGGTGCTGGTGTCTGTGGATGGTGGGTGTTCTGAAGGTGAAGTGGACGCAACGATGGTCGGTCCATGGGAGTTCAGTGGTGTGGCTGAAGGTGATGGAGTTTTCTGTAGTGAAGAGGGTCGAGGGTGTGACCTGATGAATGCGTGGGCTCGGTCACGATCTGGCGGAGTCCAATGTTGTGGAGGTTGTCCAGAAGGGATGTGGTGTTGGGGTCCCGTTGGTTGTCGAGGTGGAAGTTGAGGTCTCCCAGCAGGGTGTAGTTGGTGGATGCGATGGCCTACGGGGAGATAATGTCCGTGATGGAGTTGGCGAAGGGTCCGCGGGGTCCAGGGGGTCGGCGGTAGATGAGGGTTCCTCGGAGGGTGTCGGTGGGGCTGGCCAGTATCTTGAAGTGAAGGTGTTCCATCAGTTCTGTGGGCTCGTCGGGGAGTGTGCTCAGGAAGAGGCTGGATTTGTGGACGATGGCGATTCCTCCTCCTGGGTGGGTGCGGCGGTCCTTCCTGCAGATCTTGTATCTGTGGGGGATGGCGATGGGGATGTCCGGTCCCGAGGTGGTGTTGGTCCAGGTTTTGGTGAAGAACGCTACGTCCGGGGTGGTGCTGTCGAGGAGGTCCCAGATTTCGGTGGCGTGTTTGTGGAGGGATCGGACGTTGAGGAGGATGCATTGCAGGGTCTTCGGTTCGGTTGTGTTCTTGTGGGCGGGTTGTGCTGGATCTGTGTTCTTGGCGGTGCTGCAGGTGTGCCGGCAGCGGTGACAGCTGAAGGGTCCGTGGGTGTCGGCTGGTGATGCTAGCTTGCAGTTGTTGTTGCGGCCTGGGTTGAGTGCGTGGAGTGCTGCTGGGTCGTAGCGTTGGCGGGCGGAGGTCCAGGGTTCCTGGCGCTGGTCAAGGTTGGGTCGCGCACGGGCGCAGACGGGCTTGCCTTTGACGCGCCTTCGAGTGAAAACGAGTGAGAGAGCAGAGCGAGAGGAAGGGAAAATGAGCAGAAATAAGGCACAAATGAGCAGAGATGCAGAAAAGTGCAGAAAGGTGAAAGATAAAAAAGGGTAGCAAAAACGAGTAAAAGAGCAGAGTGAGAGGAAGGAAACAGAGGTCCACTGGACCACCAGGGATGAGGCGCAGATAAACCTGCGGGTGGAGGAGCGCCTCGATCACCAACACTCGAGAGTGCAGGGGCAGGCCTCACTTAATGGTGGACCTGCGAGGGTGGGAGAGCAATTTCACTGACAATGAGTCAGTGGCCTTGCTCGCCTGTCCCCGCAGCGGCCGCCATTAAGTAGGGGTCGGGGAGGGCTGGACAGCTGGGAGGCGGGAGCTGGGAGGGGAGCTGGATTGGGCCGGTCGCGCTGGGGGGGAGATACCGCGGGGGCAGCAGAGGCAGGGAAAGGTAAAGGGAGGAAATAAGGGTAAAGAAAAAAGGGAAAATAAGCAGAAATAAGGCACAAAAGAGCAGAGATGCAGAAAAGTGCAGAAAGGTGAAAGCTAAAAGAGGGTAGAAAAACGAGTGAAAACGAGTGAAAGAGCAGAGCGAGAGGAAGGGAAAATGAGCAGAAATAAGGCACAAAAGAGCAGAGATGCAGAAAAGTGAAAGATAAAAAAGGGTAGAAAAATGAGTGAAAACGAGTGAAAGAGTAGAGTGAGAGGAAGGAAACAGAGGTCCACTGGACCACCAGGGATGAGGCGCAGGGAAACCTGCGGGTGGAGGAGGGCCTTGATCACCAACACTCGAGAGTGCAGGGGCAGGGGCAGGCCTCACTTAATGGTGGAGCTGCGAGGGTGGGAGTGCAATTTCACTGACAATGAGTCAGTGGTATTGCTCGCCTGTCCCCGCAGCCGCCGCCATTAAGTAGGGGTCGGGGAGGGCTGGACAGCTGGGAGCGGGGAGGGGAGCTGAATTGGGCCGGTCGCGTAGGGGCGGAGGGCCGCGGGGGCAGCAGCGGCGGGGAAAGGTAAAGGGAGGAAATAAGGGATAAAGAAAAAAGGGAAAATAAGCAGAAATAAGGCACAAAAGAGCAGAGATGCAGAAAAGTGCAGAAAGGTAAAAGCTAAAAGAGGGTAGAAAAACGAGTGAAAACGAGTGAAAGAGCAGAGCGAGAGGAAGGGAAAATGAGCAGAAATAAGGCACAAAAGAGCAGAGATGCAGAAAAGTGCAGAAAGGTGAAAGATAAAAAAGGGTAGAAAAACGAGTGAAAACGAGTGAAAGAGCAGAGTGAGAGGAAGGAAACAGAGGTCCACTGGACCACCAGGGATGAGGCGCAGGGAAACCTGCGGGTGGAGGAGGGCCTCGATCACCAACACTCGAGAGTGCAGGGGCAGGCCTCACTTAATGGTGGAGGTGCGAGGGTGGGAGAGCAATTTCACTGACAATGAGTCAGTGGTCTTGCTCGCCTGCCCCCGCAGCGGCCGCCATTAAGTAGGGGTCGGGGAGGGCTGGGAGGCGGGAGGCGGGAGCGGGGAGGGGAGCTGGATTGGGCCGGTCGCGCTGGGGGGGAGGGGCCGCGGGGGCAGCAGCGACGGGGAAAGGTAAAGGGAGGAAATATGGGATAAAGAAAAAAGGGAAAATAAGCAGAAATAAGGCACAAAAGAGCAGAGATGCAGAAAAGTGCAGAAAGGTGAAAGCTAAAAGAGGGTTGAAAAACGAGTGAAAACGGGTGAAAGAGCAGAGCGAGAGGAAGGGAAAATGAGCAGAAATAAGGCACAAAAGAGCAGAGATGCAGAAAAGTGGAGAAAGGTGAAAGCTAAAGGAGGGTAGAAAAACGAGTGAAAGAGCAGAGCGAGAGGAAGGGAAAATGAGCAGAAATAAGGCACAAAAGAGGAGAGATGCAGAAAAGTGCAGAAAGGTGAAAGCTAAAGGAGGGTAGAAAAACGAGTGAAAACGAGTGAAAGAGCAGAGCGAGAGGAAGGGAAAATGAGCAGAAATAAGGCACAAAAGAGCAGAGATGCAGAAAAGTGAAAGATAAAAAAGGGTAGAAAAATGAGTGAAAACGAGTGAAAGAGCAGAGTGAGAGGAAGGAAACAGAGGTCCACTGGACCACCAGGGATGAGGTGCAGGGAAACCTGCGGGTGGAGGAGGGCCTCGATCACCAACACTCGAGAGTGCAGGGGTAGGGGCAGGCCTCACTTAATGGTGGAGCTGCGAGGGTGGGAGAGCAATTTCACTGACAATGAGTCAGTGGTCTTGCTCGCCTGTCCCCGCAGCGGCCGCCATTAAGTAGGGGTCGGGGAGGGCTGGACAGCTGGGAGGCGGGAGGGGAGCTGGATTGGGCCGGTCGCGCTGGGGGGAGGGGCCGCAGGGGCAGCAGCGGCAGGGAAAGGTAAAGGGAGGAAATAAGGGATAAAGAAAAAAGGGAAAATAAGCAGAAATAAGGCACAAAAGAGCAGAGATGCAGAAAAGTGCAGAATGGTGAAAGCTAAAAGAGGGTAGAAAAACGAGTGAAAGAGCAGAGCGAGAGGAAGGGAAAATGAGCAGAAATAAGGCACAAAAGAGCAGAGGTGCAGAAAAGTGCAGAAAGGTGAAAGATAAAAAAGGGTAGAAAAACGAGTGAAAGAGCAGAGTGAGAGGAAGGTGCCAGAGGTCCACTGGCCACCAGGGATGAGGCGCAGGGAAACCTGCGGGTGGAGGAGGGCCTCGATCAACAACACTCGAGAGTGCAGGGGCAGGCCTCACTTAATGGTGGAGCTGCGAGGGTGGGAGAGCAATTTCACTGACAATGAGTCAGTGGTCTTGCTCGCCTGTCCCCGCAGCGTCCGCCATTAAGTAGGGTTCGGGGAGGGCTGGACAGCTGGGAGGCGGGAGCGGGGAGGTGAGCTGGATTGGGCCGGTCGCGCTGGGGGGGAGGGGCCGCGGGGACAGCAGCGGCGGGGAGAGGTAAAGGGAGGAAATAAGGGATAAAGAAAAAAGGGAAAATAAGCAGAAATAAGGCACAAAAGAGCAGAGATGCAGAAAAGTGCAGAAAGGTGAAAGCTAAATGAGGGTAGAAAAATGAGTGAAAACGAGTGAAAGAGCAGAGCGAGAGGAAGGGAAAATGAGCAGAAATAAGGCACAAAAGAGCAGAGATGCAGAAAAGTGAAAGATAAAAAAGGGTAGAAAAACGAGTGAAAACGAGTGAAAGAGCAGAGTGAGAGGAAGGAAACAGAGGTCCACTGGACCACCAGGGATGAGGCGCAGGGAAACCTGCGGGTGGAGGAGGGCCTCGATCATCAACAGTCGAGAGTGCAGGGGCAGGCCTCACTTAATGGTGGAGCTGCGAGGGTGGGAGAGCAATTTCACTGCCAATGAGTCAGTGGTCTTGCTCGCCTGTCCCAGCAGCGGCCGCCATTAAGTAGGGGTCGGGGAGGGCTGGACAGCTGGGAGGCGGGAGGGGGAGGGGAGCTGGATTGGGCCAGTCGCGCTGGGAGGGAGGGGCCGCGGGGGCAGCAGCGGCAGGGAAAGGTAAATGAAGGAAATAAGGGATAAAGAAAAAAGGGAAAATAAGCAGAAATAAGGCACAAAAGAGCAGAGTTGCAGAAAAGTGCAGAAAGGTGAAAGCTAAAAGAGGGTCGAAAAACGAGTGAAAACGAGTGAAAGAGCAGAGTGAGAGGAAGGGAAAATGAGCAGAAATAAGGCACAAAAGAGCAGAGATGCAGAAAAGTGCAGAAAGGTGAAAGATAAAAAAGGGTAGAAAAACGGGTGAAAACGAGTGAAAGAGCAGAGTGAGAGGAAGGAAACAGAGGTCCACTGGACCACCAGGGATGAGGCGCAGGTAAACCTGCGGGTGGAGGAGGGCCTCGATCACCAACACTCGAGAGTGCAGGGGCAGGCCTCACTTAATGGTGGAGCTGCGAGGGTGGGAGAGCAATTTCACTGACAATGAGTCAGTGATCTTGCTCGCCTGTCCCCGCAGCGGCAGCCTTTAAGTAGGGGTCGGGGAGGGCTGGACAGCTGGGAGGCGGGAGCGGGGAGGGGAGCTGGATAGGGCCGGTCGCGCTGGGGGGAGGGGCCGCGGGGGCAGCAGCGGTGGGGAAAGGTAAAGGGAGGAAATAAGGGATAAAGAAAATGGGAAAATAAGCAGAAATAAGGCACAAAAGAGCAGAGATGCAGAAAAGTGTAAAAAGGTGAATGCTAAAAGAGGGTAGAAAAACGAGTGAAAATGAGTGAAAGAGCAGAGCGAGAGGAAGTGAAAATGAGCAGAAATAAGGCACAAAAGAGCAGAGATGCAGAAAAGTGCAGAAAGGTGAAAGATAAAAAAGGGTAGAAAAACGAGTGAAAACGAGTGAAAGAGCAGAGTGAGAGGAAGGAAACAGAGGTCCACTGGACCACCAGGGATGAGGCGCAGGGAAACCTGCGGGTGGAGGAGGGCCTCGATCACCAACACTCGAGAGGGCAGGGGCAGGCCTCACTTAATGGTGGAGCTGCGAGGGTGGGAGAGCAATTTCACTGACAATGAGTCAGTGGTCTTGCTCGCCTGTCCCCGCAGTGGCCGCCATTAAGTAGGGGTCGGGGAGGGCTGGACAGCTGGGAGCGGGGAGGGGAGCTGGATTGGGCTGGTCTCGCTGGAGGGAGGGGCCGCGGGGGCAGCAGCGGCGGGGAAAGGTAAAGGGAGGAAATAAGGGATAAAGAAAAAAGGGAAAATAAGCAGAAATAAGGCACAAAAGAGCAGAGATGCAGAAAAGTGCAGAATGGTGCAAGCTAAAAGAGGGTAGAAAAACGAGTGAAAACACGTGAAAGAGCAGAGCGAGAGGAAGGGAAAATGAGCAGAAATAAGGCACAAAAGAGCAGAGATGCAGAAAAGTGCAGAAAGGTGAAAGATAAAAAAGGGTAGAAAAACGAGTGAAAACGAGTGAAAGAGCAGAGTGAGAGGAAGGAAACAGAGGTCCACTGGACCACCAGGGATGAGGCGCAGGAAAACCTGCGGGTGGAGGAGGGCCTCGATCACCAACACTCGAGAGTGCAGGGGCAGTGGAAGGGGCAGGCCTCACTTAATGGTGGAGCTGCGAGGGTGGGAGAGCAATTTCACTGACAATGAGTCAGTGGTCTTGCTCGCCTGTCCCCGCAGCGGCCGCCATTAAGTAGGGGTCGGGGAGGGCTGGACAGCTGGGAGGCGGGAGCGGGGAGGGGAGCTGGATTGGGCCGGTCACGCTGTGGGGGAGGGGCCGCAGGGGCAGCAGCGGCAGGGAAAGGTAAAGGGAGGAAATAAGGGATAAAAAAAAAGGGAAAATAAGCAGAAATAAGGCACAAAAGAGCAGAGATGCAGAAAAGTGCAGAAAGGTGAAAGCTAAAAGAGGGTAGAAAAACGAGTGAAAGAGCAGAGCGAGAGGAAGGGAAAATGAGCAGAAATAAGGCACAAAAGAGCAGAGATGCAGAAAAGTGCAGAAAGGTGAAAGATAAAAAAAGGGTAGAAAAACGAGTGAAAGAGCAGAGTGAGAGGAAGGAAACAGAGGTCCACTGGACCACCAGGGATGAGGCACAGGGAAACCTGCGGGTGGAGGAGGGCCTCGATCACCAACACTCGAGAGTGCAGGGGCAGGCCTCACTTAATGGTGGAGCTGCGAGGGTGGGAGAGCAATTTCACTAACAATGAGTCAGTGGTCTTGCTCCACTGCAAAAGAGGTGCAGAAAGAAGCATGAGAAGTGCAGAAAAAAGAGAGTGAGGTGCAGAAAGGTGCAGAAAAAAGCAAGAGAAGTGCAGAAAGAAGCAAGAGAGGCACAGAAAGAGGAAAAAAGGTAGAGAAAGTAGCGAGTGGTGCAGAAAGAGGCAAGAGAAGTGCAGAAAGAGGAAGAAAGGTGCAGAAAAAAGCAAGAGAAGTGCAGAAAGAAGAGAGTGGGGTGCAGGAAGAGGCAAGTGAGTTGCAGAAAGGAGCAAGTGGGGAGCAGAAAGAAGCAAGAGAGGTGCAGAAGCAGGAAGAAAGTTGCAGAAAAAAGCAAGAGAAGTGCAGAAAGAAGCAAGAGAGGCAGAGAAAGAGGAAAAAAGGTACAGAAAGTAGCGAGAGGTGCAGAAAGAGGCAAGAGAAGTGAAGAAAGAGGAAGAAAGGTGCAGAAAAAAGCAAGAGAAGTGCAGAAAGAAGAGAGTGAGGCGCAGATATTGGCAAGTGGGTTGCAGAAAGAAGCAAGAGAGGTGCAGAAACAGGAAGAAAGTTGCAGAAAGAAGCAAGAGAGGTGCAGAAAGAGGCAAGAGAAGTGCAGAAGGAAGTAGGAGAGGTGCAGAAAGAAGCAAGAGGTGTGCAGAAAGAATCAAGAGAAGTGCAACAAGAGGCAAGAGAGGTGCAGAAAGAGGCAAGAGAGGTGCAGAAAGAAGCAAGAGAAGTGCAGAAAGAAGCAAGAGAGGTGCAGAAAGAGTAACAAAAAGGCACAGAAAGAGGATTAAAGGCGCAGAAAGAATCAATAGAAGTGCAGAAAGAAGCAAGAGGTGTGCAGAAAGAATCAATAGAAGTGCAGAAAGAGGCATGAGAGGTGCAAAAAGAGGCGAGAGGTGCAGAAAGAAGCAAGAGAAGTGCAGAAGAAGCAAAAGAGGTGCAGAAAGAGTAACAAAAAGGCACAGAAAGAGGATTAAAGGCGCAGAAAGAAGCAAGAGAAGTGCAGAAAGAAGAACAGAGGGCAGAAAGTAGCAAGAGAGGTGCAGAAAGAAGGGACGTGCAGAAAGAAGGGAGGTGCAGAAAGAGGAAGAGATGTGCAGAAAGAAGCAAGAGAGGTGCAGAAAGAAGAGAGTGAGGTGCAGAAAGAGGCAAGCGAGGTGCAGAAAGAAGCAAGAGAGGAGCAGAAAGAAGCAAGAGAGGTGCTGAAACAGGAAGAAAGGTGCAGAGAGAAGCAAGAGAGGTGCAGAAAGAAGAACAGAGGGCAGAAAGTAGCAAGAGAGGTGCAGAAAGAAGGGACGTGCAGAAAGAAGGGAGGTGCAGAAAGAGGAAGAGATGTGCAGAAAGAAGCAAGAGAGGTGCAGAAAGAAGAGAGTGAGGTGCAGAAAGAGGCAAGCGAGGTGCAGAAAGAAGCAAGAGAGGAGCAGAAAGAAGCAAGAGAGGTGCTGAAACAGGAAGAAAGGTGCAGAGAGAAGCAAGAGAGGTGCAGAAAGAGGCAAGAGAAGTACAGAAAGAAGCAAGAGAGGTGCAGAAAGAAGCAAGAGAAGTGCAGAAAGAAGCAAGAGAGGTGCAGAAAGACACAAGAGAAGTGCAGAAAGAGGCAAGAGAAGTACAGAAAGAGGCAAGAGGGGTGCAGAAAGAGGAGGAAATGTGCAGAAAGAGCCAAGAGAGGTGCAGAAAGAGAAAAGAGAGGTGCAGAAAGAGGCAAGAGAAGTGCAGAAAGAAGCTAGAGAAGTGCATAAGGAATCAAAAGAGGTGCAGAATGAAGCAAGAGAAGTGATGAAAGAGGTAAGAGAGGTGCAGAAAGAAGCAAGAGAGGTGCAGAAAGAAGAGAGTGAGGGGCAGAAAGAGGAAGAAAGGTGCAGAAAAAGCATGAGAGGTGCAGAAAGAAGCAAGAGAGGCACAGAAAGAGGAAAAAGTTACAGTAAGTAGCAAGAGAGGTGCAGAAAGAGGCAAGAGAAGTACAGAAAGAAGAGAGTGAGGTGCAGAAAGAGGCAGGAGAGGTGCTGAAACAAGCAAGAGAGGTGCAGAATGAAGCAAGAGAAGTGATGAAAGAGGCAAGAGAGGTGCAGAAAGTAGCAAGAGAGGTGCAGAAAGAAGCAAGAGAGGTGCAGAAAGAAGAGAGTGAGGTGCAGAAAGAGGCAAGAGAGGTGCATAAAGAAGCAAGAGAGGGGCTGAAAGAAGCAAGGGAGGTGCAGAAAGAGGCAAGAGACATACAGAAAGAAGCAAGAGAGGTGCAGAAAGAAGGGAGGTGCAGAAAGAGGAAGAGGTAAGCAGAAACAGGCAAGCGAGGGGGCCGCGAGCCCCCCGCATTTGAATAAAGATCGCCCCGGGGAGGTGGCGGTCCCCAGGGCTGCGGGGGCCCCCGCACCATTATTAAATATTGTCCCCGGGACCTGGCCCACCCGGGGGCTTTAAGAAAACGAAGTGCGGGAGACCGCACTTTAAAAAAAAAAAATGCTTTTTTTGGGCCTGGGGCTCCGTGTGGGACCTCCTGGGCAGGCCTAGGGGGTCAGGGTGTTTCTACCCTGCCCCCTTTTCTTCATTTCTATCTTTTTTTTCCTTTTTCTTGTGACTCGGTTTTACCGAGTCACAAGTTGGCTGCCAACACTTCCTGATTTGGAGTGTTGGCAGCCAATCAGAATGAAGCTCGTGCTCGGGAGGGTTCACGAATCCTCCTCGGTGCTCAGATATCGATATTTTTCTTTATTGAATTTCTCAGCAACTACTGAATGGATTTACGCCATTTAAAAAAAAAAGCACGCTTTCTAGACCAAGACCTATCTTTTTGCCAAATTTATTGTAATTCCGTTCAGCAGTTCGGGCTGTAGCTTTGTCTAAAGTTTCCTATGAAAATTAACATGGAGAAAACACGTTTTGTGACCCCCCTTTTTTCTCAGTCCCCGCTTGACGAATCACCCCAGAACTTTCAAGACAGGAGCTGACCTGAGCTGGTCATTAGTTTGGAGAATTACGCGAAGATTCGTCAAACGGCACCAAAGATATTGGCAAAAGAAGAAAACGATTTTCCTATAGAAACTAGGTCCTAACTATAACTACCTACTGGCGAGCGCCAGTAGGTAATATATACATATACATATATATATATAAAAAAGCTGAAACACCAAAAATCCCCCAGAATAGCACCATCAGGGCTCAAACTGAATCCGCAACCGCCCCCAGGAATTTTATACACAGTTTTTATACACAATTTTAACTTTTTTCACTAGGGTGAATCTGCACATGCACTTTAGTTAAACTATTAAGCACTAACACTAATGTTTACAGTCATAGGGTTTACAATGCTGATGTTTACATTGAACAATTGTACTAGTACTAGCTCTTTAGATCTGCTTCAAATTTCACCGTAATGGCAATAATAATGTTGACTATGGTTGAAGTCTATACAATTCGAAGGTTTTTTATTGGTTTTAGCGTGTAAAATCCCGAATTTTTAGGTATTTATACCGGGACTTTGTTTTAACCAAAAACCTATTTATGCAAACCGACAGTATGTTGTCTATGTTTATGACTACCTTATGAAATATAGCACTTGTCACTTTAAGGATTTTTTTTTTTTTTAAATGGAATATATAGCACACTGGTAACTGTGAAGCGCGTCATGTGATCAAGGCCCTTTTTGGGTCGAAAAGCGTTATGGCTGCTGTTTGGTAGAGTGGAATAAAACAGCTTACTTGCACTGAGTCGTGGTCCGTGCTCCAGTTCTTGGTTGAGAAACACCAACGACATCCCGCCGTCGCAAGCCCTGTGCGATTCCCTCGCCACCTTCTTCCACCGCAAGATCGCCGACATCCACGACAGCTTCAACACCCAGACAGCCCCTACTAAGATAGATACACCAGACCCGCCGCACACCATCGACCATGACCCCTTGCCAGCCTGGGCCAGCGTGAACATCGATGACACCATCAAGACCATGAGCACAATACACTCCGGCTCCCCGTCAGACCCTTTCCCGCACCACATCTTCAACAAAGCCAGCAGCACCATCGCACCCCACCTGTGCAACGTTATCAATCTCTCCTTCGAGACCGCGACCTTCCCAGAGAGCTGGAAACACGCAGAGATCAACGCCCTACTCAAAAAACCCAAGGCGGACCCGAGAGACCTCAAGAACTTCCGGCCCATCTCCCTGCTTCCGTTCCCAGCCAAGGTCATCGAGAAGATCGTCAACAAACAGCTAACCCGATACCTCGAAGAAAACAGCATCCTGGACCCATCCCAATCAGGGTTCCGCAGCAACCACAGCACTGAGACTGCCCTCATCGCCGCCACCGACGACATCAGGGCCCTGCTGGACAACGGTGAGACCGCAGCCCTCATCCTGCTGGAACTCTCCGCCGCCTTCATCACTGTCTGCCACCGCAATCTACGCGCACGCCTCCACGACGTAGGGATCCGAGACAAGGCCATGGAATGGACCACCTCCTTCCTCGACGGCAGAACCCAGAGAGTCCGCCTCCCACCTTTCCGATCCGAAGCCTCCGAGATCATCTGCGGCGTACCCCAGGGATCTTCCCTCAGCCCAACACTGTTCAACATCTACATGGCCCCGCTCGCACGCATCGCCAGACAGCACGACCTCAACATTATCTCCTACGCCGACGACACTCAACTGATCCTCTCCCTCACCAAGGACCCCCTCGCCGCCAAATCCAATCTCCATGAAGGAATGAAGGCCGTCGCCGATTGGATGAAGATCAGCCGACTAAAGCTGAACACGGACAAGACAGAGGTCCTCATCCTCGGCTCCAACCCCTCTGCCTGGGACAGCCTGGGACGACTCCTAGTGGCCAACGACGCTGGGAGCAGCCCCGACACCCACCGATCAAGCACGCAACCTGTGAGTCATCCTCGACTCAACGCTCTCCATGGCCAAGCAAGTCAACGCAGTCTCCTCCTCCTGCTTCAACACCCTCCGCATGCTTCGCAAGATCTACAGGTGGATCCCGACAGATACAAGAAGAACAGTCACCCAGGCCCTCGTCAGTAGCAAACTTGACTATGGGAACGCCCTCTACGCGGGAGCCCCGGCCAAGCTCATCAAGCGACTGCAACGCATACAAAACGCCTCCGCACGCCTGATCCTCGATGTACCACGCTACAGCCACATCACCCCCCACCTGAGGAACCTGCACTGGCTCCCCGTCGACAGGAGAATCTCCTTCAAACTCCTCATCCACGCACACAAGGCACTCCACAAGACTGGCCCAGCCTCCATCAACAGACGACTCTTCTTCTACGTCCCCAACCGCCAGCTCCGCTCCGCCAACCTCTCCCTCGCCACCGTCCCTCGCATTTGAAGAACAACCACCGGCGGCAGATCCTTCTCACACCTTGCCGCCAAGACCTGGAACACCCTTCCACTAAGCCTATGACAGACCCAAGACCTGCTGACCTTCAGGAGGCTACTCAAGACTTGGCTGTTCAACCAGTAGCAGCACCCCCCCCTTTTTCTCCCCAGCGCCTTGAGACCCTCGCGGGTAAGTAGTGCGCTCTACAAATTCTGTGATTGATTGATTGATTGATGGTGGAGTACATCTGAGATATATATATATATATATATATATATATATTCTGCAACATTCTATTTGAAATAACTTTGGCGCCGGTTGACAAATCTTTGTGAAATTTTCAAAACTTATGGCCCGCTCCGGTCCGCTCCTATCCTGAACGTTTCAGGGTGATTCGGTAAGCGGGGGCCGAGAAAAAAGGGGGGTCCCAAAACGTGTTTTCCCAATGCAATTTTCCATAGGAAACTTTAGACACGGCTACAGCCCGAACTGCTGAACGGAATTACACCAAATTTGGCAAAGAGGTAGTTCTTGGTTCAGAAAGAACCCTTTTGTTAAATGGTGTAAATCCGTTCAGTAGTTGCTGAGAAAATCAAAAGTAAAAACACATATATATCTATGGCAGCGGAGGATCCGCGTACCCTCCCGATCACGAGCTGTATGCTAATTGGCTGTCAACACTCCAAACCAGGAAGTGTTGGCAGCCATCTTGTGCCTCGGTAGAACCGAGGCGCAAGAAAAGAGAAAAACTAACGCGCAAAACGCAAAAAGGGGGCAGGGTAGAAACACCCTGACCCCCTAGGCCTGCTCAGGGGGTCCCACAAGGGACGCGCGGATCCCGCCGTGGAAAAAAAAAACGAAGCACGGACTCCCGCGCTTCGTTGTTATTTGGCCCCCGGGTGGACCAAGTCCCGGGGGCATGCGGGGGTTTATAAAAATAATGAGTGGGGGGCCTCTAAGGCCCCCCCAAGCCCCGAGGACCGCCACCCCCCGGGGCTTTCAATTAAAAATGGTGCGGGAGGGCACCCGGCCCTCCCGCAGCCCCGGGAACCGCCACCCCCCGGGGCTTCTTTTTTTTTAAATTAGATACCTGTGTGGGGGGGCTTAAGCCCCCCCACACACCCCGAGGACCGCCACCTCCCCATGGAACTAAGAATTTGAATGTGGGGGTCCGTTTCGGACCCCCGAGCCCCGGGGACCACCACCTCCCCGGGGCTT
This sequence comes from Calotriton arnoldi, assembly GCA_963921515.1. NCBI lineage: Eukaryota > Metazoa > Chordata > Amphibia > Caudata > Salamandridae > Calotriton > Calotriton arnoldi. Next base: position 16,648 of record CAWUFW010002202.1, read on the forward strand.
TGCACATGTTGGGAGGGGGGCCGCGCGGCCCCCCTCCTGGAGCCCTTGATGGCCCTGGGGACCGCCACCCCCCAGGGCCGGCTCCTGCAGTGTCCCGGGGTGCTCACCCCCGGGACACTGTAGTTTGCTATGGCAGGGCGGGAGCCTCGCGGCTCCCGCCCTGCCATAGCAAACTGCTTTGGTTTTTGGAAGAGAGAGCAGGAAACCTGCTCTCTCTTCCAAAAACCAAAGACGATTGCTTTTCCACACGGGGAGCTGCATCTTAGCAGCTCCCCATGTGGAAAAGCAATGCCGGCTCCCGAGGGACGCGGGGAGCCGGCGGGACCGTGGGGGGATTGGGGACCCCCCCACAGTCCCCAACGGAGAGGGCCAGTTCCGGGGGATGGGGTCCCCGGGGCTACAAGTGGCCCGGGAGGGGAGCCACGCGGCCCCCCTCCCCAAAATTTAAATAAAAATATATATATATTAAAAAAAAAAAAAAGGTCGGCCCTGGGGGATGGGGTCCCCGGGGCCATAAGTGGCCTGAGGAGGGGGGCAACGCAGCCCCCCTCCAAAAGATTTTTTTTTAAAAGTAAGGCCAAGCCCCTTCCAAATTTTATGTTTAAAAAAAATAAAATAGGGGGTAGGCCCTGGGGGATGGGGTCCCCAGGGCCAATAAATTAGAAAAAGAAGGGGGGCCACACAGCCCCCCTTCTTAAAAAAACAAACAAATAAAAGACCGGCATCGCGCTGGAGGCCACGCCCCCTACTTGCAGCACTCTGCAAACGCGCCCTCTGGCGCGTTTGCAGATGGGGAACGAATTCCCCTTGAATACTGGGGGTCCCTGGGGGCCAACTAGCCCACCAGGAACCTCCAGTATGCGCCAGGGGGCTGCGTTGCAGAGAGGTGTTCTGAGGCCACGCCCCTTTTTACACCTCTCTGCAACGCAGCTCTGTGGCAATTAATGGAGGGAGCTGGTGGGCTAGTTGCACCCCAGGGACCCTCAGGATTGAAGGTGACCTAATCCCCCAACTCAAAACGCGCCACGGGGCGCGTTTGCACAGTGGTGAAGGGAGGGGGCGGGGCCTCAGGTGACATGTGCGCAAACACGCCCTGTGGTGCGTTTTAAGTTGGGGAATTAATTCCCCTTGAATCCCGAGGGACCCTGGGGGCCAACTAGCCCACCAGGTACCTTCAGTAAGCACAACAGAGTTTCGTTGCAGAGAGGTGAAAAAAGGTGCGTGGCCTCGGAACGCCTCACTGCAACTCAGCTCTGTGGTGCTAACTGTAGGTACCTGGTGGGCTAGTTGGGCCCCAGGGACCCTCAGGATTCAAGGGGACATAATCCCGCAACTTAAAACGCGCCACGGGGCGCGTTTGCACACGTCACCTCAGGCCCCCCCTCCCTTCTCCACTGTGCAAACGCGCCCCACAGCGCGTTTTAAGAGGTAGTTTTAATCCCCCTGCCCTATTATGTACTAGGGACTTACAGAGGAGGTCATGCTAATCACAGGGGTACCCCAACGCATAGTGTTCCCTAGTGTATGTAGGTGTTTTCACTGTATTCTAAGTGTCTTTTAGCATAGCACTGGCTCTGGTTAGTCAGAGTCAGTTACCACCAGTACCCGTCTGAAAAAGTTGTGGGCACAGGATGATTTTGCAACAAGGCCTCTTTCTGCTCCTCTGTTGGTTCTTTCTACACATCTTTTGCTTCTTCCTGCACTTTTCTTCATCTTTGTGGACTTCTGTTGCTTCTTTCTGCATTTCTTTTGCTTCTTTCTGTGCGTTTTTCTTCTTTCTTCACATGTCCTACCTCTGTAGGCATAGTTAGAAACTAACATTTAAAAAACCTTTGAAATTCACTGAAAAAAACCATAGGTTTCAGACACGTTATAGTTAGAAATTAGCATTTAAAAAACCTTTGAAATTCACTGAAAAAACCATAGGTTTTAGGGACAGTTATAGTTAGTTGGACATTTCACTCGTACAAAACCAGAGAAATTCCCCCGTTATAGTTAGTTCAGCTAACTAGAACTCGCGCCCCTGCAATGCACTGCTGATGACGTCACATATTACATCACTCATGACATGGTCAGTGACATCACTGATGACATCTCAAATGACATCACTGATGACATCATCCATGTGATAATTTCATGCATCTTCTCACACCGTAATATAACTTTGGATACCCCCACTCTAAACTAGACTGCCATTCTCAAAACCATACACACTCCAATAACTACATACCCACTCACTGATTCTTAGGTCTACACACACACATCTACTCACTCACCCGTACAGTCACTCATACTTACAGTCACTCAGTACAGGACTATCATATGCACTCATACACCTCTATAAACACTCACACCTCGCCACTCATCCATAGAGGTACTCACACACCTAGTCAGTCATGCAAAAAATTAATCACACACCCATTTTCTCACCTATACAGTTATACACACACCAGCTCACTTACTCATACAAATACTAGCACATTCTTACGCTCTTATACAATAACTGATACAAGCACACATGCATCCATACAGCCACTCTCACAATCACACACTCTCACTTATAGCCATTTAAATACTCTAACACACATATATATTGCCTTTTACATATGTAGTTACTCGCACATGTACCACTGAGATATACATTCACTCACTAACACACCCATACACACACTCACCCACCCAAGCAGTCCATCACAGATGCACTCTTGAAATCATGCACCCAGTTAATCACCCACTCACACATCTATGTACAGAGTCACACACACCCCACCCACACAAACACTCAGGCACCCATACAGATACTCAGAGAACCAATCAATAACCCATATAGACACTCATGTAGCTATTCGCAAATCCATGCATCCACTTACACACCAATAGACAGACGAATACAGACATTCACACAGTTTAGTCACTAACCCATGCATTCAGTAAGATACGTTTAATCACTCACTTGTAGAGTCAGTCACGCACGTACTAAATCATCCATTCAGACACTTATACACCCACTTATTCTTCACTACGCCTTTCCCTATATATATTAAACATTTTTTTTTTTTACTAATTTTGTACAGCGCATAGCTGCCCCAGCGACGGGGCGTCCCAGCGCTACCCAGGAACACAGACAGGGGACGGAAGGAAGATGTCAAAGAGAGAGCTAGCCCGGGAAAAGCCATGTCTTTGTGGCTTTCCTGAACTCTAAATAGTTCTGCAGTTCTCTAATCCTGATGGGAAGGGAGTTCCAAAGCCTAGCTGCTAACACCTTAAACGAACGGCCCCCGGCTCTGGCTCTAAAAACTCGGGGAATACAAACTAGCCTTTTATCTGTGGAGCGGAGAGATCGGGTTGGAATATAAGGCACTAGCAGATTCGCAAGGACCTTCGGGGCTCGATGGTTCAAAATTTTATGGGCCACACATAAGGTCTTAAACTGAATCCTTCTATCCACTGGCAGCCAGTGAAGCCTGGACAGAGAGCTAGACACTGAGCAGGATCTCGGAAGTGCCAGCAAGGTACGAGCGGCTGCATTTTGTACTCTTTGAAGCCGCCGGATACAAGATTTATTGGCCCCCAAATACAGGGCATTTCCATAGTCCAATCTTGACAGGATCGTGGCCTGCAAGATGGTCTGGCGGACAGAGGGGTTAAAAAAAAACCAGCAAGGGTGTAAGGCCTCTCAAAAGCCCGAAGCAGGTCCCTGCCACGGACTTAGCTTGGGGGTCAAAGGACAGGCTCCTGTCAAACAAAAAACCCAAATTCTTGACCACCTCCTTTGGTATCGGGGCTGGTTTGAGTTCCTCCGGCCACCACTGCTCAGACCACAGATCCCTATCTTTACCCAACAGAAGAATTTCGGACTTGCTGGCGTTAAGCTGCAGGCAGTTGACTGTCATCCAGTTAGCAACTGCCTGCATATCGTCCTTAAATTTCGCAAGATTGAGATTGCACTTCTTAGAGAAGGCAATCACTAGTTGGGTATCATCTGCGTAGGACACCAAAGAGAGCCCTCTGCTCCTGGCCACCACTGCCAGAGGTTGGACGTAAATATTAAACAGCAGGGGGCTCAGGATCGAGCCTTGCGGTACCCCGTGTTTGATGACATGCACCTGGGATTGGAAAGGTGGCACCGTGACCTGGAAAGTTCTATCCTCCAAAAAGGAGCGGAACCAGGTCAGAGCCAAACCCCCAATCCCAATTTCCTCCAGCCTGTGCAAAAGTATCACATGAGACACCGTATCAAACGCGGTGCTTAGGTCAAGGAGAATCAGAGCCGCTGAACTACCTTCATCAAGACTGCCGCGGATCTCTTCGGTCACAGCCATCAGCGCAGTCTCAGTGCTGTGACGGGACCTAAAGCCATTTTGGGAGGCATCCAAAATATCGTTGCACTCTACGAACTCAGTAAGAAGTGAGTTAACATAGAATTCGGTGGCTTTAGCTAAAAAAGGGAGCTGGGAAATGGGACGATAGTTGCCTGGGTCAGAAGGTGCAAGAGGTTTCTTCAAAAGGGGAATAACTTTCGCATGCTTCCAAGCCGCAGGTAGGGACGCTGAAGACAGGGATAGGTTAATCAGGTCCCGTGCCATAGGGAGGAGAGCACTATGCAGTTGGCGAAATTGGGCTGGTCTCAGGGGGTCATCTGCAGAGCCGGATTTGATCTTTCCACATACAGATTCAGTCTCAGCCAGAGATAGTGACGGAAAGGTGCACAGGGAGTTATTGCCCACAGAGGGTCTTTTGACGGCACAGTGTACTACCTCATCTAAGACAAGACTAAGAGTAAAACTAGGGGTAAAACTATCATAAATTTTATCCACTTTGTCCACAAAGTAATTAGCCAGCTCAACACATTGTGCATTTGAGGAGACGGGAGAGTCGGCCTTCAGCATAGAGCCTTTCATCACTTTGAGAAGCGAAAAAATCGTTTTTGATGGATTCTTGCTGTCTAAAATTTCATTGGCAATGTACTCAGCTCTAGCTTTCCGAGCTAATTTATGGTAAATCTTGATGGAGTTACGATATTTAATTTTGGATTCCTCATCATAAGAACGCCTCCAGACTCGTTCTAGTTGTTTACATTTAGTTTTTTCCTTACTTAGAGATTCATTAAACCAGGGGTTGGAAAGCTCTTTTTTCTTCCTCATATAGTGTTTAGCCGGGATGCATTGATCCAAAGATGAAGATATCCACTCGCAAGAGAGAGTTACAGCGGATTCAATATTAGGCGGGAGCTGAGGTTTGCGACTTAAAAGTAGGTCGGAAAATTTACTGATGTCTAACTTATGCCAGGGTCGTTTTAATATAGGCGGGAGATCTGTTTGAGCCATCTTCCCCATCCAATGAATGGAAAAGGGGACAAGGAAATGATCAGACCAGGCCATAGGAATAGGGGAAAAGACAATCAGGGAGCCTAAGTTAGAAAATATAGGATCTAATAAGTGGCCAGCAACATGTGTGCTAGACCGGACTCGCTGGGTCAGTTGACATGCTTCCAAATCGGCCAAAAAATTAGAGATGTCCGATTTGCCAGCTTCTTCTAAATGAAGATTGAGGTCGCCCACTACAGTAAAATTGGCTGTCCTACTAGCTAATAGTGTAATCTTATTAGCTAGTTCCTCACGAAAGACTGTAGAAGAGCCAGGAGGTCGATAAATGAGCAGGCCAGAGAACGTAAAATTGGGATTTAAAATCATTTTAAAGAAAGCGCATTCACAGTCTGGGATATCCTCTTTCCTCAGACTACAAGTCTTGTGAATCACAGCAATTCCACCACCTCTATTGCCGATACGATTAAGCTGATTCAGCTTATACCCTGGGGGGAGAGCCAGCCAAGATTCAGCGACTGAGTCCAAAGTCAACCAGGTCTCGGTCAAGAATAATGCATCAGGAGACTCCTCGGATAAGAGATCCAGGATCTCCGCATGATGCTTTGTTAAGGACCTACAGTTAAGACTGAAAAACCTGAGAATAATGGACTTCCCGGGAGGCTTATTTCTTATAATCGGCCCACTCTGAAAAGGGCAGTGTGGACACTTAAAGAAATCAGCCAGCGGGGACCAAGAATGATTACAACAGGTCGAGCTCTCAGAGTTTAGCGACAGAAGCTCTGCATGTGAATAGCCAGTAGTGGATTTGACTAATGAAGCAGAGTGACCGGCCGCCGGCAGCAACCAGGCGCGGACGGGCGCAGACGGGCTTGCCTTAGGCGCGCCTTTGGCGCGCCCGCATCCGGAGTGGTCAAATAGACGGTGGGCAGCAACAGGCTCCACCCGTCTGTCGTCTGATTGGCCAAGGCCAGCCAATCAGCGCTATGCACCTCCTGTGACACGGAAGCGGAGAGGCTCAAGTGCCGATTAAAAAATAACGCCGCTAATGCGCACAGAATCAAGGCAGCAAGTACAAATTCAATTTTAAAATTAGCATCAGATTAAACCAATACTTTTCAAATCCCCCTGTCTCAGGCTGTGTGCTCAAGGCCAGCGCGTCCGCGACCGGAGTGCTCAAATAGACGGTGGGCAGCAACAGGCTCCACCCGTCTGTCGTCTGATTGGCCAAGGCCAGCCAATCAGCGCTATGCACCTCCCGTGACACGGAAGCGGAGAGGCTCAAGTGCCGATTAAAAATAACGCCGCTAATGCGCACAGAATCAAGGCAGCAAGTACAAATTCAATTTTAAATTTAGCATCAGATTAAAACAATACTTTTCAAATCCCCCCGTCTCAGGCTGTGTGCTCAAGGCCTATTTAAACTTTACAGAAACACACAGTCACTGGATGATGTCATCAGTGATGTCATTTGAGATGTCATCAGTGATGTGATCAGTGATGTCACTGACCATGTCATGAGTGATGTAATATGTGACGTCATCAGCAGTGCATTGCGGGGGCGCGAGTTATAGTTAGCTGAACTAACTATAACGGGGGAATTTCTCTGGTTTTGTACAAGTGAAATGTCCAACTAACTATAACTATCCCTAAAACCTATGGTTTTTTCAGAGAATAAATATATATATATATATATATATATATATATATATATATATATATATAAAGGCATACTACTTACCTGCTAAATACATACATTTTCGCTGTGAAGTCATGCGCTGTAATGGCATATGTGTGGTAAAGGCATATGCTGTAAAGGCATGCGTGGTAAAGACGCGGTTGTGGGAATGACAATGTTGTAAAGGCATGTGTTGAAATTGCATGTGTGGTTCCGTTAATGACCCTAAAAAGCATGAAAATGTTTAACTTGTAATGTGCTCTTGAAAGAAAAATTATGAATATAACAGAAATTATTTCACATGATGAAGTCCTACACCACAGCAGAATCTCTTTTTAACTTGGGCTCCAGCTCACACTGTTGATCTCTAGTATGCTTAATTAGTCACGTAAATTATGTGTTCTGCAGAATTGTTACTGCTTTCCTGTTTAACATTTATTGGTTAGCCACATTTTTCTTTATTTCTCCAGATTTTACTGAGGTGCTGTGTTCACAATGTATATGGGAAGAGGATGTGGCCTTACGGCTAGTGCGGTCGACCTCAAAGTTGAGGAACCATGTTCAAGTCTCGGGAGGGATGCTCAACATCCTGTAATTCTGGGCAAATCACTTCATCTCCCCGTGCCTAAGAAAAAATTAATGTGTCCATCTGTAACGCAACTGGTGCTCATGTACAGCATGCTAATACCTTCAGACCTAGTTCGAGAAACAAAAAAAAAAAACTTATCTCACCGAAAATTAAACCAACTGTAGGCAATATGATTACTTTGAGTACAAGTCAAATAACATGAGCTGTGCATTAAGGTAGCAACTCTCATCATGGATAACCAGAGTAAACAGTGTCTGATTTACTCTCTCTTGTGTCTAAACAATGGTAAAGTTGTATTTGGTTGCACCAGCATAGGATCACGGGATCACTTAAGTATTGAGCGAGTAGGATTTATTTGTTCACCACCTAATAGAAGAAAATCTTTGTAAATGTTCAAGGCAAGTCACCAAGAGCCCTCTTTTGCAGGGTATGCCATTAAAGCTGTTCATTCCAAACTCTAAACAACTGTTTTTTAATCTGATTATTGTGTAAATGCGAGTGGGATCTGTATCCCCACGTCTATTCAAAGAATTCACACAGGATCAGGGCAAACGACAAAGCACACTGGTCATGGCTTTTGTAAGTTGTATTTAGTGCTAATACCTCTGACGAGGCATTGAAGAGCTTTGCGGTGAGTAGCACACTACTCCAGTACCCATGGTTAGATGTAATAGGTAGAAGATTAATACTATGTGTTTCCTTTCCACTTGTAGTTGTGGTACGTTTGTGCTCTTGCGATCTGTGCATTTACTCTAGTGTATTGAATAGTGATAGATTAATTGAGGTGGATTAGTAAAGTAAAGATATGAGCTGGGTTTGGGACTGGTGGATATGTGCACCTGTTAGTTGGATTAATTGAATAGGAGGGAATATTTAGGAAGGAATTTGGGGAATACATAGCAGTCAGAAAAGGATGGGATGAGTCAAAGAGTGAATGGACAGGCAGAGGTGGAAGGGGTATTTTTGAATAACTAAAACAATTATAGACATGTATACAGACATGCCCGGACATCCAAATATATACATATATGTATACACACTGTAGGAAATTGGGCTTTTGATTGCGAGGGTGTGAACCCTTCTCAATCAATAACCACAAACCTGGTCAGGGTGAACCACATAAGGTACTAAATTAACCAGTGCTTAACTCACTGCTAACTTGGCACAAAAGCAGTCAGGCTTAACTTAGAGGCAAAGTGTAAAGTATTTATGCAGTAGAAAAACAGTAATAAAGCGAAAACACAACACAAGAAATCCCCATTTAGAAAAATAGAGTATATTTAAATACATAAAATGAAAAACAAAAACAAAAAAAATCCAATCAGTGGTACCGGAGATACTGAATTTTAAAGGCTTAGATAAAAGTAGCTCTAAAAGGTGCAAAGTGCCAACTAAGGGTATCTGGTCGTGCTGAACCGAGACGAAGTCACAAGTTCAGGCCGACCATGATGGAGCGCAGGCTGGCCACAGAACCAAGTTTGGCCCACTTAGAGTTGAGAAGTCATAAAAATTCGTGAAAATCATGTACAATGTATAACGTGTGTAAAGTGACAAACTCAACCTTGCATTTTCCATTAATTGAAATGAGAAATATGTTCACTTATCAGTGAGACCCAGAGAGTTGGGGCGGGCATAGAATGTGCTGATAGCAACAGGTACTGTGGTTCACCAGGAAATTGATTAGAAAGGAAGGCTAATGGAATTTCTCTTATATTGAACCTTGACTGCAACCCTTGGATAAACGGTCAGGTAGATGTTGTTTTTCATGTCATGAAGACACCGGGTAAGCATGACTTGCGGTCTACTTTGTATTTCCAATATATAGCTAATGTCTATAAGGAGGTGCTGTGAGCGTGGAAGGTAGACTTGTGGTTCCAGACACTTGCCGGTCCCTGCTGCAGAAGACTGAATAAAGATGTATGATCCTGGAGAGGATCCACATGACTATCTTTTTTTTTCAAAGAGAAGTGATAGCAACTTTACGCTCTTACACTTATGTTCTTGGTGCAAGGTCTGCGCGGTGTGTTTTGCGAGGCATCGCGTCGTCCGACGTCAGTTCCGATTAAGTTGTGCGGCAAGGCTTTGCATCATTCCGCGGCCGTTCCGGTGAAGCTTTCAGCTATAGGGCTGGCTTTGCGAGGCTTCGTGTCGCTCGACTTTGGATCTGATGAAGCTTGCAGATGTGCGGCAAGGCTTTGCATCACTCTGCATCGGGTCTGATGAAGCTTTCAGCTGTTCAGCGAGGCTTTGCGGGGCTCCCAATCGCTTCACACACCGATTTGGTAACACCTTCAGTTATGCCAGGAGTTCTCTCTGATGCCAGCAAAGGGTCCAGGACTTGCGGCAGCACCTCTTGGGGATGAAGAACTTACTCCAGCAAAGGCTAGCAGGGCTCAGTCAGGTCCAGTGCAGCAGGTCAGCTAGGCAGTTTCAGGTAGGACTCTGGAGCTTGCTGTGTCCATGTAACTTAGAACAAGTCAGCCAAGTGAAACTTAAAGTCACTCAGATAGCCTGTGATAAAGGCCCAAAAAATGGTGATTTAGGCACTTGTGATCTCCCGGTTGAATTACTGTAACATCCTTTACCTGGGAGTCTCTCAGTGTCTGCTGATAAGACTCCAGCGCATGCAGGATTCTGCGGCCCGGCTTTTTAAAAATCTCTCCAAGCTGGCCTCTATGAGCTTGGTTCTGAACAAAATACACCAGCTCCTTATCAAGAGACGTCTTTCCTTTAAGGCTCTCTGCTATTGCTACCGAGCCTTTAGGAAGACAAGGGCCAGCTACTTGCACCCACTTATCAGGTCTTACTCTCCTGTGAGGTGTCTCAGGCCCTCTGGGACCTTGTTGGCTCAAATTCCTAGAGTTAAGAAGGTCCGCATTGGGGGCAGCTCCTTTAGTTTTTTGGCACCCAAGTTATGGACTCTCTTCCTCTCTGTCTTAAGCAATCGGAGACAGAGGCTCTGTTCCAGAAATATCTGAAAACGTGACTTTTTAGATAGGCTGTTAGTTCGTTTTAGCCTTCTGTAAACCTACTTTGGGAGTTTCTCACTATGCAGCGCTGGGACACTTCTTTCGAAGTAACTATTGTGCTTTAGAAATTCCATTATTATTATTATAATTATTATAAATATTAAGGAGAGGGTCCTCTCTACTTAAAGCAGCAAGTTAGGCCTCAAGCAGAAAGGCAGTCCTCTGAAGAATAAGGCAAGCCTCAAATAGCAGGGCAGTCCTCTGAAAAACAAGACAAGCCTAACACAGCAGGGCAGTCTTTTGGTAGCAGCAGGGCAGTCCTCTGAGAAACAAGGCAGGTCTCAAGCAGCAGGACAGTCCTCTGGGAAACAAAGCAGGCCTCAAGCAGCAGGGAGGACTTCTGGAGTACAAGGCAGTCCTGAATTCTTCCAGAGGTCCAGGAGTGTACTGAAGAATTGGTCTGTTGATCCAAACTTTATACCTGGTGCCAGCCTTTGAAGTGGGAGAAACTTCTAGTCCTTTCTACATCTGGTTCTGGGAATGTCGCCCATTCCCCTGCCCATACTCCAATCAATCAATCAATCAATCACAGAATTTGTAGAGCGCACTACTTACCCGCGAGGGTCTCAAGGCGCTGGGGAGAGGGAAGGGGGGGGGTGCTGCTACTGGTCGAACAGCCAGGTCTTGAGTAGTCTCCTGAAGGTCAGCAGGTCTTGGGTCTGTCGTAGGCTTAGAGGAAGGGTGTTCCAGGTCTTGGCGGCGAGGTGTGAGAAGGATCTGCCGCCGGTGGTTGTTCTTCGAATGCGAGGGACGGTGGCGAGGGAGAGGTCGGCGGAGCGGAGCTGGCAGTTGGGGACGTAGAAGAAGAGTCGTCTGTTGAGGTAGGCTGGGCCAGTTTTGTGGAGTGCCTTGTGTGCGTGGATGAGGAGTTTGAAGGTGATCCTCCTGTCGACGGGGAGCCAGTGCAGGTTCCTCAGGTGGGGGGTGATGTGGCTGTGGCGTGGTACGTCGAGGATCAGGCGTGCGGAGGCGTTTTGTATGCGTTGCAGTCGCTTGATGAGCTTGGCCGGGGCTCCCGCGTAGAGGGCGTTCCCATAGTCAAGTCTGCTGCTGACGAGGGCCTGGGTGACTGTTCTTCTTGTGTCTGTCGGGATCCACCTGTAGATCTTGCGAAGCATGCGGAGGGTGTTGAAGCAGGAGGAGGAGACTGCGTTGACTTGTTTGGCCATGGAGAGCGTTGAGTCGAGGATGACTCCCAGGTTGCGTGCGTGGTCGGTGGGTGTCGGGGCTGCTCCCAGCGTCGTTGGCCACCAGGAGTCGTCCCAGGCTGAGGGGTTGGAGCCGAGTATGAGGACCTCCGTCTTGTCCGTGTTCAGCTTTAGTCGGCTGATCTTCATCCAATCGGCGACGGCCTTCATTCCTTCATGGAGATTGGCTTTGGCGGCGAGGGGTCCTTGGTGAGGGAGAGGATCAGTTGAGTGTCGTCGGCGTAGGAGATGATGTTGAGGTCGTGCTGTCTGGCGATGTGTGCGAGCGGGGCCATGTAGATGTTGAACAGTGTTGGGCTGAGGGAAGATCCCTGGGGTACGCCGCAGATGATCTCGGAGGCTTTGGATCGGAAAGGTGGGAGGCGGACTCTCTGGGTTCTGCCGTCGAGGAAGGAGGTGGTCCATTCCAGGGCCTGGTCTCGGATCCCTGCGTCGTGGAGGCGTGCGCGTAGAGTGCGGTGGCAGACAGTGTCGAAGGCGGCGGAGATGTCCAGCAGGATGAGGGCTGCGGTCTCACCGTTGTCCAGCAGGGTCCTGATGTTGTCGGTGGCGGCGATGAGGGCAGTCTCAGTGCTGTGGTTGCTGCGGAACCCTGATTGGGATGGGTCCAGGATGCTGTTTTCTTCTAGGTATCGGGTTAGCTGTTTGTTGACGATCTTCTCGATGACCTTGGCTGGGAACGGAAGCAGGGAGATGCAGGGAGATACAGGGTGACAAAAGACTGGTGTCAGGTTCTTTGTGAGTGTGCTGGAGGCAGTTCTTTGAAATGTAAGTGGGGCAGGGAACAGCGAGCTTTACCAACATTCCGCCGGATGTCCGATGGCGCGTACGAATGACGTGTTCGCGATCGCAATCTCTCTCGCGGTGCACGATGGCGCGGCGAATGACGTGTTCGCGATCGCACCCTCTCGCGGTGTCCGATGGCGCGGCGAATGATTTGTTCGCAATCGCACACTCTCGCCGGATCGCGCGGCCGGCTACCAAAATCTCGTGGCGAACGGATAGGAAAATGCGTCAGCGAATGCAGGGATCCCGGTAAGTCGCTATCGCGCGCGCTAGAACGCATTTTTAAAGCGCGAACAAGAAAATAATTCCGCTACGCCGCGGATCGCGGAATTTTTGGCAATTTTGCGTTCTCCGCGGAACGCGAAATTGCCTAAATTCCGCAAATTCTGCAAGCGGAGTGGAATTTAACGCCCAGGCTTAATCTAATTAGAGCCACTCCGGCTTACTCCCTCAGTAATACACGAGATCACCCCTACTCCCTCTCATTGTTTTTTCCTTGTTTTATGCAGGATGTCCCATTATTGTCAGTCCTGATGAGACCCCTACATCCAGTTGTGGGTCCAAACACTGTCAAAAGTCTAAGTACAACAGACAAACTTGCTTGGTTTCTTGCAACTAATGACACTATGGATTAATTTGAAGAGTTGTCTGTTGCTCAACAACAACTTTCTTTCTGTACATTTTTTTTGTGTTGATTATTTGTTTGTGTTGTGTTCTTTTGTTTCTGGGACATATTGAATTTATATGTATGCACACTAGACCTCCCAAGGATGTTTATTGGTGTTCTAGGCCAACTACGAATTGCACGTTTGAAAAATAAATGGATAGAGTTTTTTAAATAATTTTGTTCCACATTTGACCATCATTTTTTAAAAAAAGATTTCAATATCTTTTCTTGAATTGTTGCCTGTGAGAACCACTGTAGCACATAAGGACAAAAAAACCAGGAGGAATGCCGCTCAATTCACCCACCTTTGACAGGTGACAGACGGGCTAGCGGGTTTCACGCCCCACCTACCAGTCTCTTCGCCTCCTGGGTCAGTTTGCTGTTGTATACTACAGACTGCGGCCGCAGTTTCGAGGCTGTGTCACTGCACAGAGGGCTCTATTAAGGCTCCCAATACACAACTTTGCAGTCAGAGATAAGAGCAGCTCGCGGATGCTTTTTTATCAAAACTGTGCTATTTTGAAGAAAAATGACCAGTTAAAATTGTTTATTCGGTGCTTCAAACTGCTGGTGCCTGTGCAGGTGAAAGCGGTGTGGCCGGGTGAGGGGGAATTTAGATGGACGATGATAAGGAAAAATTAATTAATTCATTTAATTTTCCCTCGTCATCGTCCGTCAAAATCCCCCCTCACCCGGCCCCACCCCTCTAACCTGCACAGGCCGCGGCTGGCTCCAAATGAGTACAAAGAATAATACATTCTGCTATGCCTGTATAAAATATTTATCAAAGTCCATTGCGGTTGAAACAGAGGGATTCAAATATAGCCAGAAAGATAAAATAATGTCTCTTTGAGTTTTAAAAAGGGGAGTTTCGTGCTAAAGTGAGTGTTGGCATGCATGAGACCAAATGCTGAAATTTCACTCGCCAATATGCAAAAAGTATTCCGTTCTGGAAAACTGAAAAGGTTTAGTCAATGATCCCATAAATTAGGTGAGGCAAAAGTGGGCGAAGTCATGAGAAGCGACATCATGAAGCATCGAGCCAATGACCCTCAACCTATTTATTATTTTTAAAGAAACTCTGCTGTCAAAGAAATACGCAACAATGAATGAATTAATAAAGGCATTTATCACCACAACTTAAACCTAATAAGTATCTTGAGGATAAGAAAATAAGAACCAAAACAGATATAATGCATCTAAGACTGTAGTGATGAAGACCAGGTAAGTAAAAATATGTTGAAAAGGAAAGCGGTATTAGGCAAAATGGTCAGTCTTTAATTTATTAGTAAAAATCCTGTAATCAGTGATAGTGTGCATAGCATCATGTAGCGATTGCAAGCTTTTGAGGTCAACACTCAAAAGGATTTCCCTCCAAGGCGGGCTGAAACATGGCCTTACGGCCAAGGCTTGAGTGTTTAATCGATGGGAACGAGGTGTTGTATAATCAGTCATATGGGCTTGGATTGCAGGGGCTCCTGTTCTGTATAGTGCTAGTTGGACCAAGCATAAAGATGTGAAGTGTATTCTTTGTTTCACTGACAGCTAGTGCGATTTATGCCTAGCCTCCGTGACATGATCAGACATACGCAGCCTAAGAACAAAGCTGATGGCCGTGATCCAGCGCAAATCTTAATCAGGGATTAATACTCAACAATATTACATACAATGGCCCATACACATTCACCCAAATCCCTGATGCGCTGGGGGTCAAGTTTTAAAGACGTAGGAATCGCTTCCTTTCACAAATTCATGTTCGATTATTCTAAATACATAACTAGACCATTATATCAACTCTCTTTCCTCTCGGTCGATGGACCAATTAGTTGAGAAGTTGATGGTAATAATATGACTAACTGACTATCTAAACAGCTAAATAACTCCAAACTCTCGGTAAGTTTTAAACAAAATTTTATCTAAAATAATGGTTATGCTCTTAGTACACAAGTCACAATGGAAACAAAGAATCCCACACAAGGGAGGAAAAATCAAACAGCAATGCAAACAATATCAACTCATTCCAATTAACAATATGCATATGAGAGAGAGGATAGATGGAGAGACATAAGTTTCAACAAAAATAATGCGAAACAATATACTTATAACGGAGTGGATAGATGAAGAGACATAAGTTTCAGAGACAAAAATACATTTGCAATAATTATGCAAAGTACGAGTCAGAATAATACAAACCCAAAGGATCTGTGAAATACCACCCCCTTGGCCGAGGGGACAGTGGGGGTTCCCCGAACAAGAGTCAAGGAAACAAAGATTTCAGAGACAGGAACAGAACAGGGACAGGAACAGCTAGGCCTCTTTGCAAACCGACGGACAGCGACACATCTCCCTTCTCAATCTCCTACGCTCCTTCTCCAAACCACACCCCTAAAGGCACCCCAGTTATACCCTAAAACCTACATGTCCAACCCACATTAGTTGAAACATCTCACGAAACTCGACAGTTCATTGGATGCTCGGGGAGGTGGTGCATCACACCACTGTGACTTTATTCATTAGTTGTTTGTGAATATAATTCTACATTTTTTCTCATTACCTAATACTGACTCGTTCACATGTTTTATTATATGATACATTTGATACATTTTCGCACATCTTTCCCACAGTGTCCTCAGAAGCAGTCTTTAGTCCCATGGTCAGTCACATCGTTTTGGCAGGCAATCAATGTTCCTTGTGCTGCTTTAGCCTTGAACCAGTGTTCATCATCCGCAGTGCTCAGCACTTCTGGTTGCTTTGTCATGACATTTTTGCTCTCACACCAGCCCCTCCTCTATCTGGCCAACTTAAGAATAATGGAGGCTCATTTCAGCTCACTACGGCAAATAGAACATAAGCTTTCATTAATTACATAGAAATGCACTTTTTACTGTTTACCACCCACCTTTGCACTATCCCCTGTTACATGTTTTCCTAGCAGAAGCTTAAGGCAAAAGCGGCATTATTTATTATCGTTAAAGCAAGATGCAAGATGCGAAATGTAAAATGCAGCTCAAACATGCATTTATTCTGTTTCTTTCAAAACGCATTTTAGTATGCGGCCTAGTTATGTATTAGTTATGTTTCTTTAGAGGCACAATGTAAAGTGCGGCCTAGTTCTTTCATGCATTAGTTCATATTAGTACATGTATGCGCACAGCGGTTTCCCACGTGTTTATGTGATGTGTATGTTAAACTGCCACTGCACACTGTTAGTATGTATTATGGGGGTGTCAATTCGAACAGGTTTCTTTTTTTTGCAAAATCCTGCTCCATCAGCTGCATTCTGGATCAGCGACAATCTAGCCAGTAGACTTGCAGGGAGACAGACAGCAGAAGTTGTTGGCGTAGTCCACCATTGAAAAAATGGATGCTGCCACCATCATAGCTCGGTGTTCATGAGGCTTCGCCTCTAATGTAGACCATCCAAACAAACAAAAAAAAGTAAAACTTGGTATTTGGCCGCTGTTTATTCTGCAGTTGAATGCTCTCCATGATGTTTTTGGTAAGCACCGTTATAAGTTTACCTTCTGTTGGAGGTTTCAGCTGTGAATATGTTGTGAAGGATACTCCGGAGAATAAGTGTACATAAACAGGTAAGTGGCTTTATTGAAGCACAACAGATAAAAGGGGGACTAAACCCTTCCTGGCCAGTGGTCAACCCACCCCTCCAGGAACGTCTGCCTTCAAACAATGCTTTGGAATCTCACAACTGTGAAATTCCATCATTAATACATCATGCATGAGCATGAAGCTCTTTACAACACAACCCCTTCACTTACAACATAAAATAAAAGAAACTAAAAACAAGAAAAAGAAAAGGAAACTTAAGCTGGGATGAAGCCTGGACAATGAGGACAACGGGAAGGAAATACATTGCTTCACAAGGGAGATATCCAAACCTTGTAAAAGAGAGATACAAGAAAACTGAAACTCGAATAATCACAAGTGGATTAACAAATGTAATCTTTCAAATACTCCGAAGGCCTACGGTCTCTCGTCTTTCTAACTACTTCATAACTCCGCACTTCCATATTAGTCCTTTCAACCCCAATGGGGCGGGACACAACCTCATCATTTGCCCTCTCTCCTCTATCACCCTGAGGAGTCAACACACTTTCATTATGTTTGAATTCCACATCTTTCATCAACATAAATCCATTGCATTCATCACCTTTCTTTCCTGAGTGTTCGCAACCTTTTTGGTATAAGGCAACTCTATGTCAGTTCCACCGCTCACCATTCTCTAAAGTCACGTGGAACTCACACACCCGTCTCACTTTAAATGGACCTTTAAACTTGGACAATCCTTTGGTCACTTTGCCATCTTGACTTTTACCCAATCATCGTCTGCAATTGTCCCTCTCGGAACCACAGCTCCTTTCTCCAAAAAGTTTTCCACACCAGCACCTCTTGCCACCTAATCCTTCAACCAAGCCGGTACTAACTTGCTACCTGGGATGCTCCCCCTCATCACCTCAAATGGTGACCTCTGAGTATATTTTTGCTTGGTGGTACAGTAAGCCCAAACCATATCTTCCACAGCTTTCTCAATACTTTGTCTTGATACACTTGCCATCACCAAACAGTTAGCTCTTTCCACAATACCATTTCCCTGAGGATTGTATAAGGAAGTAGTGATGCTTGATACCATGCTCACGGAGAAACGTTTCCATGTCGTGAGAAACCAACTATGTGCCATTGTCCGTTATAAGAATAGATGGGACACCCTCTACCAATAATATTTATCTTAAGGTGCGAATGGTGGTATAGGTGGTCATCTCACTCATGAACTCCACCCACAACCATTTGGAGAAAACATCCATACACACCAAGGCATATCTGCAATCATTCCATATTTCTGACGAAGGCCCAATGAAATCAACACACACACTATGCCAGGGCCTCCCTGGATTCGTTATATGCCCCATGACAGATTGCGCACCCACGCAAAGCATTTTATCACCCTTTCTGCACACACTGCACTGCATAAATCATTCTGTTACTTGGTCATCCATGCCTAACCACCAAAACTGTGGTTTGAGACGTCACTGTGTCAAACTTTGTCCCAAAAGGCCTTCATGAGCCATTGCTATAAGCTTAACTCTCAAGCTCATAGCTGGTACAAATCTCTCGCTTCTCATCACTATACTGTCACCACACATAGACACCTCATCCAACAAATTGATATAAGGCCGCAAGGCGACTGAAACACAACTCTTTCTCCTTTTCCCATAAACCACCATGTGCATAAACTCCTTAAGGACCACATCGACATCCATAGCTTGACACCACTCCACCTCAGTGAAGGTACCAGTCCCCTCCCTTACAACGTCCAGCACAGAATCAACAGCTCCCTCAATTTCATTATCAGTCACAGCTGGACCATCCACCAATTCCCATCTTACTGACAATCTGGGTAGAAAGTCTGCTTGCAAATTCTTCCAACCCTGAATGTGTTCTATCGCAGAACAGTACTCTTGAAGCCGGGCAGCCAGCCTTGCCAATCTCGCAGAGCCTTCACCAGCCCCACTAGGGAGAAGTATTCTAAACTAAGGCTTGAGGTCCGACCTTAGAATGAAGAGCGTGCCTCAAACATAGGTCCTAAAATACTCCACTTCCCATGCTGCAGCCAATGCTTCTCTCTCAATCACCGAATAATTTATTTTGCCATTGGTTAGTGTCTGGGACGCAAAAGCCACTCTTTTCTCACCACCACTGTGCTTCTGAGAGAGTATGGCACCTATCCCAGTGGCACTCACATTCACCGTCACAATAGATTTGAGTTTGATATCAAACGGCACCAGAATACCAGCGTCACAAATGTCTTTTTTATCCATTTAAAACATTCGTCTAGCTCTTGCACCCACACAAAATTCTGACCTTTCCTCAATAGTACCCTTAACGTCTCATCCTCTCAGCAAACCCTTGATCAAACTTTGCATAATATTCAATAAATCCCATAAAGGATCTCAATTGATCCTAATCAAGGGGACTTAGAGCCAATTCAATTGCTTCCAACATGTTTTTTTGGGGTTTGATTCCATCAGCTGATAGAGCTTATTCTAAATACTCAAAATGCTCTTTCAAAAAACAACATTTGTCTTTACGTAAGGTGAGCACCACTTCCACAATCCTATGTAAGGCCTGCTTCAAGACAATGTTATGTTCCACAATGGTCTTGCCAAAGATCAAAATATCGTCCTGAAAATAAAAAATGTTTTCAAAACATTTAAACACTTCAGAAATCATGCGTTGGAAAACACTTACCGCCGATGAAAGTCCAAAAGGCATGCGAGTAAACTGGAAAGTTCCCTCCATCATGATTAACGCTGTGAGCGGCTTAGAATCATCATGAAGTTTGATCTGATGGTATGCGCTCTTTAAATACAATTTTAAAAAATACCTTCCTCCTTTCAATAACAAAACAAGTTCATTAATTTTAGGAAAAAGATACGTGTCTGTTACAATGTTCTGATTAAGTGATCTTAAATCTACACAAAATCTCAAACGCCCATCAGATTTCCATGTAATCACTACTGGAGATACCCAATTGGATGCCTCCATGGGTTCTGTAATACCTTCCTGTAACATTTCACCAATTAATTTTTTACTTTATCACGCACGACCACCGGAACTCTTCTGTGTTTGTGCTGAATGGAAATAGCCCCTTTCTTCAGTACCACCTTGTGTGGCATACGCCTTCAACAGACCCAGCTTCTTACTAAATACCTATTTAACTGAGTCCAAGGTCTTGGCGACTGATTCACCATCCACAACCATCACCTGGGATGGAGCCCTCGGGTTAACAATGATATGTAGATCGTACTGATGTACCCACCCCAGGATCGGTGGACCATGTTCCATTATATACACCTTACCTTGTGTACTCCTTCCCTCAAATGCAATGTGAGCATCCATAAATCCTATAATATTAATAGTTTCACCTTGGTATCCACCTGGTGAAATATCTTTAGGTTGAAAAGCACTACCAACACAATGTCGTTCAAACATAGACCTGGGAATTATTGTATGCATCGACCCAGTATCCACCATGAGCTGCACATCACAACCATTTATGGTGAACATCGCCTTAGGTCTATTCCTCCTTCGACTCCTTTCTACCCCCTCTTCTTCATCACCTACACTCAAAATCCTGTCACACAATTCCATCGGCCCGAAACAATCTCTGTTACTGATGCTACCTTACCACGGCCACCCATTCTACACATCCTTGTGAAATGCCCAGTGCGACTACATTTTCTGCATTTCCTGTTGTTGGCAAAACAATATTTTGAATCAGGGGTTAACATGGCACTCCCACAACGATTACACCCTTTACTAACTTGTTTGACTGAACCATTGTTTTTACTAAGCCTACTATTGGATTTTGACGTAATGACTGTCTCTACAGATTTACTTACAGCCCAGATGTCTGATACCTCACTTTATTGTTTTTTCTTTTCTAATCCCCGCGTACAAAAGTCTGACGGTTTCAACACTTTAGCTATAACAATAGCATTCCTCAATGTGGGAATTTTAGCTGCGCACAACCTCTCCTCTATTTTCTTGTTCCTACATTGCACTATCAACTGGCCTATGATCAGTTCATCTGTCATGTCTCCAAACCTACACTTGGTCGACAACTTCTGTAATCTAGATATAAATTCATTTATAGTCTCATCAACCCTTTGAGGTTGAGTATAGAACTTATACCTCAACATGACTTAGTTTTCTTCTTAAGTAAACCTCACTTCTATTCTACATTTAGCTTCTATAAATACATTATGAATTAGTTGGCCTGTTTGTTCTAAGGCCTGCGGCAAATACTTGAATAGCCTCTGGCCCTCCTTCCCTAGTGTACTCAGTAACAAAGCTTTTTTTCTGGATGCTCTGTAATTCTGTCCATCTAGGGCTTCTAAATAGTTATCAAACATCAAAATCCAATCCTCCCAGGGCATTGGTGGGGATCCTGCTTGCACCAGAAAACATGGGGGAGGAGTAACTGACTGATAGGAGGGCGGAACAACTGATGCAGCGGTACTAAGTGAACTTTCTTAAGCTTGTTCCATGCTATATAATAATACAAGCCCCAATATACATAAAGAGCAAAATGATATCAATCTTGATAAAAGATCTTGGTAAGAGGCTCTTCTCTAATACTGGTTAGAACTATTGTATACAATATAGGAGCTTAAATAAGGGTTATTACGGCGTCTACTACGCTGTAGGTGTGCACATCACCTTTGTGTACACTGCTGCTGTTTCGATAATGGCTGTCAGTACTTTGGGATATGAGGTGTGCGCATCACTGTAAATGTGCTACAGACAACACACACTTGAAAATTATATCCACCGGGTGTGCGCATCACCGCAGCTGCACCAATGTA
Organism: Calotriton arnoldi; assembly: GCA_963921515.1. Lineage (NCBI taxonomy): Eukaryota > Metazoa > Chordata > Amphibia > Caudata > Salamandridae > Calotriton > Calotriton arnoldi. The sequence continues at coordinate 38,313 of CAWUFW010002202.1, forward strand.
AATATTAAACGTGCACCTGATTCTCACTTTCTGCCGTGGAGATCCTGTGAGATCTGTAGAAAAACGCCGTTAAGTAGCTGAGTGTTTAAGTATTGGAAAAGCTGGACTGTGGTAAATCTGTGTAACTCAAGATGGCCACCATGTTGAGACAGCATCTTACTTCACTGTTAGTCTAGGCTGCACTATCTGTGTTCTGCTGTGCCAAAAAGAACATATACCAAGATGGCCACTACGTTGAGACTGCGTCTCACATCACGGAAAAGCTAGACTGCGCTTTCTCTTTTCAGCAGGCATGAGAAATGGCTGCCGAATGCAACCTCAGAGCATGACGTCTGCCCAAAATGCTCTTCCAACATCAGACTCAGGGATGAGTCCGCAATCTTCCCACCTACTTCACAGGGGAAGAACTTGTCACCAAATCTTTTCTAATGGGTGACGACATTACTTCTCAATCCTCTGCAGGTTCCTTAATCTTATTCCGCACCTCAGCTATCGTTCTCTCTGCCTCACCGAGTGCACAGAGGTTGCTGTTGTCTCTACCTCACTGGCCAGCTCATTGCCAAATATGCTGTGAAGGATACTCCAGAGACAACGTGGATATAAACAGTTAAGTGTCTTTATTGAAGCACAACAGCCAGAGGCAGACCAATCCCTTCCTGGCCAGTGGACAAACCTCCAGGAACGTCTGCCTGCGTGTCCTTCGGTTTTTCTTCTTTGCATTTTTGTTTGTTTGAGGCGCGTCTGTTTTCATAGTGCATACATAAATATTTATAGTAATGAAGGGGGCATTGATGTGCATAACCCAGCACATTCCCAGGTATTTATTTATTTATTGTTTGGTCAGGTGCGTCTGTTTTTACAGAGCGTCAATCATTATTTATTTGCAAGGAGAACGTGGCTGTGCTTATTCCAGTGCCTCCTCCTCTAATGTTTAGTTTCCAGCAGCTCTATGTCATCTCAGCACGTCCTTCAGTAAGTTCTAATTATGTTGGGAGATGCGGCTGTGCTTTAGCCAGCGCGTCTTCCGTTTTTGTCAATTAAAGCAGGCAGGGCTGTGCCTTAGCCAGTGTGTCCTCTTTTACTCTTTCTTATAAGATTTCAGATATAAGAGCTGTGCTTTAGCCAGTATCTTTATTATTTTTCACGTGGAAAAGCCATGTGTTAGCTGGTTCTTTAAGGACTTACCTGGAACTGTCTAGATTCCAGTTATGTAGCAGAAATCCAAACCTCGTGAGATTTTGTTCTATGAGATTTGAGTGGGTTGAATTCAGGTTTTTCTGCTACCTTCAGTATTATATCTGCAGTCAAGGAGAAGGAATGACGTAAGGCTGTCTTAAAAGGAGACACATTGATGAAAATTCAGAGGTGCTGGTGGTTAGCAGGAAGGTCCTGTGGAGCAAAGTTTTCCTTCTTCTCTAGATCTCCAAGAAATGATATACAAGGCTGAGGCTGCAGCTTTAAGATCACAAGAGCCTCCAGCAAAGCAGTCCAAGCTTGCTGATCCTTTGGGTGATGAATCTGAGCAGCGAGGCCATATCATTCAAGGTCCAGAGTTTCTAGAACTCCTCTCCCATTTAAGACAGAATCTTGGCTTCCCTGAACCTCTGTGGATGAGGAGAATTTCTTTGCACAATATCAACATAAGGAACCAGAGTCGTTGCATTTTCATCCAGCTGTGAAGAAAGGTCTGTCAAAGGAATGGAAGGACATTGAGGAACCGCTGTCTCCTAGGTTCCTGTATAAGAGATATCCTTTTGTAAGATTTCAGGAGGAGTTCCCGTCTTCTGTAAAGGTGGATTCTCAAATGGCTGGACTTTCTTCCCATGGTCCTATTATTTTGGAAGATGCTTCCTCTTCAGATGTGGTTGATAAGAAGGTGGATTCAGTGGTTAAGCGAGTTTACAATGCCTCTAACTTTCCAATTAGTGCCTGTTAGACCTGTCAGCCCTGGGGTGGTCTTCCCCTACAATTTTTTCCCTTTTTGCCTCTCATCTGACCGCCATTTTTGTTGGACATAGGACTCTGGGCACCTTACCGCTGCTAAACAGTGCTGACGTGCAGGTGCTCTCTCCTAAAAACATGGTGACAGACATGTCTGCCACAGGCCCCTGCTACTGCGGTGAGACCACCGTCCTGTCTGCGCACTAGTAGTTGGAATAGGCTGGGACTGGATGCTACTGTAACCCTGACGGTCCCGCCTCTTGTCACCATAGACAGACAGGACAGAGGAGATAGGGAACACCCCCTGAGCTCCTAGATTCTTCCAGAGACTTCCAAACCCCCTAGTTGCCGCCAGAAATTGCCACCTTTTTGGTCACCTGACTTTAGGGTTTAAAAGGGGGGGTTCTGGCCACACATCTTTGTTACACTGCTGGACCAGGACACCTCTCTGCAGGAGTAAAGACTGTGGTGCCAGGAGGATGGCCACACTGTTGAGGCTGACTGCTCCTAGGATCTGCTGCCTCCAACATGCTGCGCTGCCCTGCTGACTGCTGATCTTGCCCTGCCAGGGGGACTGAGGTAACATCTCCAGAGTGTCTCCACCTCCTGCTGGGAATGGAGCGCTGATCACTTTGAGCTCACCGCCGCTGCCGGGGGACTGTAACTGGCCTGGACAGCGCCGGGAGCCAGACATCACTGCCGCTACCCGGGATCCCCAAATGCTGTGTGCAGCGCTGTGAACTGGAAGCGCTGAGAGCCTGGCGCTCACCGCAGCTGCCGGAGAGCCTGGACTGTGTTGCTGCGGGAGGAGCGGGGCCCGGAGGGCGCTGTGGGCCTGAGATCGCCGCCGGTGGCCGGGGCTCCTGCTGCGGTGAGAGGCGCTGTGTCAGGAAGCGCTGGATGCCTGAGATCACCGCCCCTGCCTGAGTCCATATGGCCTGAAGTCCCTGCCGAGATCGCCGCCGCGGCCTGGGAGTCTCAGGAGTCCCGGCCGCATCATCGCCAGCATTCCGGGGAAGCCGCGCTGGGATTGGCTCCTGCGCGGGGTGTTGCCGGCAACGAGGGGCCCGCCTGAGAGAAGCTGCGGGGAGCTCCTGGGAGCGCGAGACGTCACCACGCACCTCCGGCTCGGGTCCACGGCTGCCGGGAAGAGGGACACAGGAGCTGGAGCCATCAGGGGCCTCACAGCGTGCAGCGCCAGCTGAGAGAGAGCCCCAGAGTGAAAGGAGCCTCGCACCAGCGCCCGCAACCGCTTCCCCAGGTAACGCCTCGGCGCCACCAGATTGCCGCAAGGGGCGGGTTGCGGGCCGGCTGGTTCCAGGGAATCGGGGCTTCGCGCTGGCTTGGCTTTCCTCTTGGGAGCAGCATTCCTTCAACCAGCGCGCCGGGCCTATGCGGCCATACCCCTGACAGTTGGAACTCTGCCTATGTTAATTGACGGTTCTTCCCAGCGCTGCCTGCCCGAACCTGTTAGCTATTTCAGCCCTACTTTGGCCCTGATTGGGAAGTACTGTTCTTCCAGAGGGATAGAGGCTCAGAAGTATTGCGGGCAGTGCAGAATCTACTACACAAGGAAAGCCCTGAGTTTATGTGCATTTCGTTGATGTTGATCTTCCCTGAGACTGACTTGTAACTGCCTAAGGAATTACTGCGCCCACATGAACGTAGGTTAATGGAACCCCCCTAGTGAGAGCTTGTTGGGGACATTAGCCCTGTGAACCCTGCTTGGTGTGGACACTGTCTTCCTTCTATTTCTGAGTTTGGTACGAGCTGGATAAAGAGACTCCTTGAGCCTGTACATTCTGTTTATGGTTATTCTGCACGAGGAAAGTCCTGATTATACGTGCATTTCTCTACGACAGATTTTGCCTGAACCTAAGATAAAGATAACTACAATTTTTGCATACAACTGAAGTAGTGTCTCTTTTGTGTGTGCTTTACTGTGTCAGTGTGGACGTGTGCTGCACAATCACTTTAAACATTGCCTCGTGCGTGCCTACCTGCCTCGCGCCAAGCTACCTTGTCGGAATCAGTGGTCTCTACTTGGACTAGGGTGCAGACTCTGGCCAACTGGAGACCCCGGTTCTAACATCTTACACGGTGGCGCAGCTTAATGAGTTCTGGGGAAAGGGGTGTTCTTCAAGCGAGGCGCCAAGAGGGAAGAGCTTCAAAAATCCTTGAGAGCATGGGCATTGGCCCACCCGCAAGGGAAAGGGGACGAGGGGCGGTTAGAGCATGACGCTCCAGGAGAGCTGGACCTACTGCATATAGATATTAGCGACAATGTATTGCCAGGGCCAGGAATGCGTTCAAGGGCAGGCAGTAGTGTCTCAGTAAGGAGCTTGTCTTCAGAAGAATTAGAGGACAGGAGGGAGGAGAGACAGCTTAAACTAGAGCTTGCCAGGTTAGAGAAGGAGCGTGAAGAGAAGAGGCTGGCTATGGAGGAAAGAAAACTTGCCCATGAGCTCAGCCTGAAGGAGCTGGAAATCAGAGCCCTACAAATAGGGGCTAACAGCAACACAAATGGTGGCAGCGTACCTCCTGAAGCTTCACGTGAGTCCAGGTTCTATATGCCTAAAGATGTTGTGGCCAGTTTTAATGTGGGGGATGATATTGACAAGTGGCTAGCAGCCTATGAGGTGTCTTTAAGAGCCCATGGGGTCCCGAGAGTTATTGGGGGGTAGCCTGTACAGGTGCATGCCTCCGGTGGGGAGGGACACACTCCTTACACTAGACAAGGCAGATCAGACCAACTATCCTGTCATGAGGGAAGTGTTAGTCAAGAAGTTTGGTCTTACCCCTGAGAAGTATAGGCAGAAGTTTAGGAATAGCCACAAACTTACCACACAGAACTGGGTAGATTTCCTGGATTACGCCCGCAAAGCATTGGAGGGTTGGGTGCGGGGCAGCGAGGTAACTGATTATGAAGGGCTGTATGATTTGTTCCTAAGAGAGCACCTTCTAGAGAAATGTTTTCCAGAGCTGCGCCAACACCTGGTGGACCGCAAGCTGACCGATCCGAGGGAGCTTGCGGAAGAGGCGGACACCTGGGCCAGAACCAGGGTGTCCCACAAGGGATCTGGGGGGGACCCCCAAAAGGGTGGACAGGGTTTCCACCAGAAGAAAGAGGGGGGAGATAAAAAGAAGGAGTTCTCCAAAGGCCCCCAAAACAGATCGCAAGGGAGAGGGTTTGGATCCCAGCCCCAATCTGGCTACCAGAAGCCTACTTATCCTGACAAAAGTCAGCAGCCCAAAACGGTCCGGTGCTATGAGTGTGGGGAAATCGGACACTACAAGGGGGATCCCCAGTGTCGTAAAATGACCCCAGCCCCTACTGGAGGTAAGAACCCCGGGGTGGCGAGTGTAGCGCTGGGGGAGGAGCTGCCCCTAGAAAATGGGGGTGAGTGGGCAGGGTTGACCCTAGTATCTCTGGGGGACAGTGAGATGGTCCCAAAGATCCATGTGCCCTCGAATACCACAAAGTATCGGCAGTGGGTCACCATTAATGGTCAGGGGATAGAGGCTCTGAGGGACACAGGCGCCAGCATGACTATGGTAAGGGGTCAGCTGGTGTACCCTGATGTATTCCACCCGGCTGTGATGGCTGACAACAGGGAGGGTCACTACCCCGTGGCCCAAGTTCCCTTCGAGTGGGGAGGGGTTTCAGGCCTTCTGAGAGTTGCAGTGAGCCCTGCCATGCCAATCGACTGTCTGTTGGGAAATGATCTTGAGCACACTGCCTGGAAGGAGGTAGAGCTCAAAGCACACGCAGAGATGCTGGGATTACCAGAATGGACCTGTGCGATTACATGGTCCATGGCTGCCCGGAAAGGGAGTCAACCAAGGCTGGAGCCTGGGACAATGGCCCAGCCAGCTGCTAACAAGGAAAACGCCTCGGAGAGCGCACCCCGTGAGATGGATGGGGAACCTGCTGCGGTCGCACCGGAGTCCACGGAGGGTGACGTTTCCGTGGGGGACTTGCCGACCCCTGCAGAGTGGCAGGTGGAAGGAGGAGTTTTGTCGGGCCCAGAAGGAGTACCCCACTCTTGAGGGCATGCGGCAACAGGCCAAAGCCCAAGCAGCCGGAAAGGTTTCTGGAAATTACCACATTTATTGGGAGGACGGCCTCCTTTACAGTGAGCCCAAGGCTCCGGTGCATGGGTCATCTAGGGCCTTAGTGGTCCTCCAATGCTATCGGGCCTTTTTGTTGGAGTTAGCTCATGAGATTCCCTTGGCGGGACACTTGGGCCAAGATAAAACTTTTGCTCGTCTAGTCCAACACTTTTATTGGCCCAGGATGAGGATTTCCTCGGATACCTTTTGCAGGACCTGTGTGACCTGCCAAGCTAGTGGGAAGACAGGGACCAAATTGAAGGCCCCCCTGGAACCACTACCAGTTGTTGGTACCCCCTTTGAACGGGTGGGCATCGACATTGTTGGACCTATGGATCCGCCGACCTCTGCTGGTCACCGGTTTATCCTGGTTCTGGTGGACCACGCCACCCGGTACCCGGAGGCTATCCCTCTGAGGACCATCACTGCACCTGCGGTGGCGCGGGCCCTGATGGGGATTTTTACCCGGTGGGTTTCCCCAAAGTCGTGGTGTCAGACAGGGGCACCAACTTTATGTCCGCCTATATGCAGGCCATGTGGAAGGAGTGTGGGGTGACTTACAAGTTCTCCACCCCTTACCACCCCCAGACCAACGGACTTGTTGAAAGATTCAACAGGACCCTGAAAGGCATGATCAGGAGTCTGCCTGAGGGCCTGAGGAAGAAGTGGGACGTCCTCTTGCCCTGCCTATTGTTTTCCTACAGGGAGGTGCCGCAGAAGGGGGTGGGCTTCAGCCCCTTTGAGCTTCTGTACGGACACCCTGTCAGGGGACCTCTCAGCCTAATGAAGGAGGGGTGGAGAAGTCTCCCAGGAGGCTTCCCCAAGATGTAGTGAGCTACATGTTGGCGTTCCGCAGCCAGATGGTTGAGCTGTGGAAAGAGGCATCTGATAACTTAGAGGCCAGCCAGGCGGTCATGAAAGAATGGTATAACCGGAATGCCCATCCTGTGGAGTTGGATACTGGACAGAAGGTGTGGGTCATGGAGCCCGGAGAGCTTAGCGCCCTCCAGGACCGATGGACTGGCCCGTATGAGATACTGGAGAAGAAGGGCCAGGCCACTTACGTGGTGGATCTTAAGACCCCAAGGCAACCCCACCGGGTGTTGCATGTCAACCGCCTCAAGCCACACCAGGAGAGGTCTGAGCTCACCCTCCTGATGGTGACTGACAGGAGCGAGGAGGAGGAGAGCGAGCCTCTTCCGGACCTTCTGGCTTCCCAAGAGAAGGATGGATCGGTGGAGGGAGTGGTTCTCTCCCCGTCCTTGACCCTTGAGCAACAGAGGGACTGCCGCCAGGTATTGGAGCAGTACTCTTCTTTGTTCTCCCTCATCCCTGGGATTACCCACCTGTGTCCCCATGATGTGGACACAGGGGACAGCCTCCCTGTCAAAACCAAGTCTTACAGGCTTTCGGATAAGGTGAAGGCCAGCATCCAGAGTGAGGTCACTAAGATGCTGGAGTTGGGGGTGATTGAGCCCTCCAACAGCCCCTGGGCCAGTCCGGTGGTTTTGGTACCCAAAGCGGCCCCACAAGGCACCACACCTGAACTTCTGTTCTGTGTGGACTACCGAGGACTCAATTCAGTGACCAAGACGGATGCTCATCCTATCCCTAGGGCGGATGAGCTCATTGATCGGCTGGGGGCTGCCCGATATTTGAGTACCTTTGACCTCACGTCAGGGTACTGGCAGATCGCCCTGACGGAAGGAGCCAAGGAGAAGTCCGCTTTTTCCACCCCCTAGGGCCACTTCCAGTTTAGGGTGATGCCCTTTGGACTGAAAAACGCTCCTGCCACCTTCCAGCGGTTGGTGAACCGGGTACTTTCTGGGTTGGAGGCCTTCTCCGCTGCCTACCTGGATGACATCGCCGTCTTCAGCAGCAGCTGGGAAGAGCATCTGTGTCACCTTCGGGAGGTGCTTCAGGCCCTGCAGCAGGCGGGCCTGACCATCAAGGCCAACAAATGCCAGATCGGACAGGGATCCGTAATCTACCTGGGACACCTGGTGGGCGGGGGTAAGGTGCAGCCCCTACAGGCCAAGATCGAAACCATCCTAGCCTGGGAACCTCCAAAAACCCAGACGGAGGTCAGGGCTTTCCTGGGCCTCACTGGTTACTACCGCCGATTTGTCAAGGGGTATGGCAGCATTGTGGCCCCCTTGACGGAGCTAACCTCCAAGAAACAACCGAGGAAAGTGATTTGGACCGAAGCTTGCCAGAAAGCTTTTGATTCCCTCAAGCAGGCTGTGTGCACTGCTCCGGTGCTCAGGGCCCCGGACTTCTCTAAGGAGTTTATTGTTCAAACGGACGCCTCTGAACATGGCATTGGGGCGGTTCTCTCGCAACTCAACGAGGAGGGCCTAGACCAACCCGTGGCCTTCATATCCAGGAGGCTACTCCCCCGGGAAAACGGTGGAGTACTATAGAAAGAGAAGCTTTCGCGGTGGTCTGGGCTCTGAAGAAGCTGAGGCCATACCTCTTTGGCTCTCACTTCCTAATTCAGACCGACCACCGGCCCCTCCGGTGGCTCATGCAAATGAGGGCGAAAACCCTAAATTGTTGAGATGGTCCATTTCCCTCCAGGGTATGGACTTCAGGGTGGAACACCGACCCGGAGTAGACCACGCCAATGCTGACGGTCTCTCTAGGTTTTCCGCCTTAGTGACGAGAACTCCCTAGAGGTTGGGTAGCTCTCCCCACTTTCGGCTGGGGGGACGCGTGTTAGACCTGTCAGCCCTGGGGTGGTCTTCCCCTACATTTTTCCCTTTTTGCCTCTCATCTGACCGCCATTTTTGTTGGACATAGGACTCTGGGCGCCTTACCGCTGCTAAACAGTGCTAACGTGCAGGTGCTCTCTCCTAAAAACATGGTGACAGACATGTCTGCCACCGGCCCCTGCTACTGCGGTGAGGCCACCGTCCTGTCTGCGCACTAGTAGTTGGATTAGGCTGGGACTGGATGCTACTGTAACCCTGACGGCCCCGCCTCTTGTCACCATAGACAGACAGGACAGAGGAGATAGGGAACACCCCCTGAGCTCCTAGATTCTTCCAGAGACTTCCAAACCCCCTAGTTGCCGCAAGAAATTGCCGCCTTTTTGGTCACCTGACTTTAGGGTATAAAAGGGGGGGTTCTGGCCACACATCTTTGTTACACTGCTGGACCAGGACACCTCTCTGCAGGAGTAAAGACTGTGGTGCCAGGAGGATGGCCACACTGTTGAGGCTGACTGCTCCTAGGATCTGCTGCCTCCAACGTGCTGCGCTGCCCTGCTGACTGCTGATCTTGCCCTGCCAGGGGGACTGAGGTAACATCTCCAGAGTGTCTCCACCTCCTGCTGGGAACGGAGTGCTGATCACTTTGAGCTCACCGCCGCTGCCGGGGGACTGTAACTGGCCTGGACAGCGCCGGGAGCCAGACATCACCGCCGCTACCCGGGATCCCCAAATGCTGTGTGCAGCGCTGTGAACTGGAAGCGCTGAGAGCCTGGCGCTCACCGCAGCTGCCGGAGAGCCTGGACTGTGTTGCTGCGGGAGGCGCGGGGCCCGGAGGGCGCTGTGGGCCTGAGATCGCCGCCGGTGGCCGGGGCTCCTGCTGCAGTGAGAGGCGCTGTGTCAGGAAGCGCTGGATGCCCGAGATCACCGCCCCTGCCCGAGTCCATACGGCCTGAAGTCCCTGCCGAGATCGCCGCCGCGGCCTGGGAGCCTCAGGAGTCCCGGCCGCGTCATCGCCAGCATTCCGGGGAAGCCGCGCTGGGATTGGCTCCTGCGCGGGGTGTTGCCGGCAACGAAGGGCCTGCCTGAGAGAAGCCGCGGGAGCTCCTGGGAGCACGAGACATCACCACGCACCCCCAGCTCGGGTCCACGGCTGCCGGGAAGAGGGACACGGGAGCTGGAGCCATCAGGGGCCTCACAGAGTGCAGCGCCAGCTGAGAGAGAGCCCCAGAGTGAAAGGAGCCTCGCACCAGCGCCCGCAACCGCTTCCCCAGGTAACGCCTCGGCGCCACCAGATTGCCCCAAGGGGCGGGTTGTGGGCCGGCTGGTTCCAGGGAATCAGGGCTTCGCGCTGGCTTGGCTTTCCTCTTGGGAGCAGCATTCCTTCAACCAGTGCGCCGGGGCCTATGCGGCCATACCCCTGATAGTTGGAACTCTGCCTATGTTAATTGACGGTTCTTCCCAGCGCTGCCTGCCCGAACCTGTTAGCTATTTCAGCCCTACTTTGGCCCTGATTGGGAAGTACTGTTCTTCCAGAGGGATAGAGGCTCAGAAGTATTGCGGGCAGTGCAGAATCTACTACACAAGGAAAGCCCTGAGTTTATGTGCATTTCGTTGATGTTGATCTTCCCTGAGACTGACTTGTAACTGCCTAAGGAATTACTGCGCCCACATGAACGTAGGTTAATGGAACCCCCTAGTGAGAGCTTGTTGGGGACATTACCCCTGTGAACCCTGCTTGGTGTGGACACTGTCTTCCTTCTATTTCTGAGTTTGGTACGAGCTGGATAAAGAGACTCCTTGAGCCTGTACATTCTGTTTATGGTTATTCTGCACGAGGAAAGTCCTGATTATACGTGCATTTCTCTATGACAGATTTTGCCTGAACCTAAGGTAAAGATAACTAGAATTTTTGCATACAACTGAAGTAGTGTCTCTTTTGTGTGTGCTTTACTGTGTCAGTGTGGACGTGTGCTGCACAATCACTTTACACATTGCCTCGTGCGTGCCTACCTGCCTCGCACCAAGCTACCTTGTCAGAATCAGTGGTCCCTACTTGGACTAGGGTGCAGACTCTGGCCAACTGGAGACCCCGGTTCTAACAGTGCCTCAGCATATGCTTCCTATACAGTGCAGTCCCTGTTGAAAGATTTTCAGTGCTTGGCAGATGAGATCTAGGAAGATTCCGATGGTATGGAAAGATTGTTGTAAAAATAACAGCAAGTCAGATTCCTTGCAGACATTTCCTTTTATTGTCTCTCAGCTTCTGTTTCTAATTCTGGATCCAACATCTCAGCTCGAAAACACATACGGATGAGATCTTAGAGGGTAGATATATCCCAAAAGACAATGCTGTGCCATTGGCCAATTACAAGATCCAAACTGTTTGGAACACATTTGGAGGAATTAATCAATAATTCAGTGGGAGACAGGAAACTAATGGCTCCTCCCTGTTTTTCAGCAAGAGGTCATGGGTTTTCTTTCTCAGAGAGGCCCCTTCGCGAAAGGGGGCATGGCTGGGGAGTCCTTTCCTCTGAAAAATCGTGGTCTCAATTGATAGCATCTTCCCAGGCAATACCTCAGAAATCCTTACTATGCCGGGCTAGTCAGAAGACAGCTTCTTCAATTTTTCGAGGTCTGTGAAAGATCAATATCAGATACCTGGGTAGTGGACATTATTCATCAAGGTTACAAAATAGTGTTTCAGGAAACACCAGAAGAATTTTGTGGAAGCACTGCAGTTCCTTTCAGTCCTCACAAGAAAAGAACAATATTTCAGAGTACAGAAGATTTACTAGCAGAAAATGTCATAATTCCTGTTCCCAAGAGGAGTGGAAGAAGGGATGCGATTCAAATCTGTAGTAAAAAAGCCTTCTGGAGGATTCAGACCTATTCTAGATCTCAAGAGGCTGAATGTTTATTTTTAACGCAGGCCCTTCAAAATGGCAATCTTACGTTGATATTTCCTTTAATTTCCTAAGGAGATTTTTTGCTATCTCTGGATTTGCAGAATGTATGCCTGCATATCCCTATTCACGAGTATTTTCAGAGAGTTTCTTGTATTTGGGTAGCTGGGAAGCATTACCAGTTTAAGGTGTTACCTTTTGGGCTGTCCCTAGTACCACAAGTTGTTTTTCGAATGTATGGGATCCTTCCATGGACTTATTGCATGAACATGGCATTAATAATTTTCCCTATCTTGATTATTTACTAATCTCTGCATCTTCTTTTTCCAAGACACAACTTCATATTCAGACTGTGTGCAGAGTCCTCCAGGAACATGGTTTCCTTTTGAACTTCAAAAAATTCCAGCATGAAGCAAACGTATTTCTCCCAGATCACAGGAAATTGACTCAGAGGATAAACAATTTATTAATAAAAGACTCAGCAACAGAAAGGGATTGGCTGGGAGTCCAGGAAGAGATGTCATTTTGCCTTGCAATTGTCCCCTGGTCAAGACTTCATTTGTTTCTTTTGGTTCAGCACCTCTTGGAGCATTGGAATCCATGGTCTTAGGAGTACGAGAGACTCATTCCGGTGTCAGAAACTTTGAGACAAAATTTGAACTAGTGGCTGATACCAGAGAATATGAACAAGGGTTTATCTCTCGTTGTTCCGGACCCAAGGGTTATCACTGCAGATGCCAGTCTGAAGGGATGGGGGAGCTGTTTTAGAGACTCACTCAGTCCAGGGTACCTGATTTCCAGAGGAACAAAATAACTCTTCAAATTGGAGAGAACTAGCAGCTTTGTTCAGGGCTCTCCAAGCTTTTCTTCTGCTAGTTCACAACCAGGCAGTAAGGGTAAAGGCAGACAATCAGCAAGCCAAGACTTCTACAAATCACCAGGGGGAACATGAATTCAGGTCCTAGCATACTTGGCCTGAGATAGGATCCTGGGCCGGGTCCAATCTCCTCTCTCTGTAAGTGATTCATCTTCCGAAGTGGGCTTGCGGATCAATTACGCAGAATCTTCCCATCTTCTCTCTCAATAAGTCTCACTCCTGTAATTTTTCATCAGGTCAGCCAGAAATGTTGGATCCCTTGGATAGGCATGTTTGCCTCAGAATAGTACTCAACTTCCCAGGTTCTGGTCCCTGAGCCTTTCACTGAAGTCTTGGGGCAAAGATGCCCTCTTGATCCAGTGGCCGAAATCCCCGATTTATGCTTTCCCTCCTGTTCCATTGATTCCCAAGGTTCTCAAGAAGATAATTAATGAAAGGGCCCAGGTTCTTTTTGTAGCCCCTCATTGGCCATGAAGGCCATTGTTTCTCATCCTCCTCATATTAGCAGTGAACGGTCCGTGGATGCTTTCAACCTCTCCATCTCCATAATGAGCTCCCTTTCTACTAGAGTCCTCTCTGGTGATGCTCAGACTCGTGGTTTTGAACTTGAGAGGTTGAGATTAACCAGTTTGGGTTGTTCTAAAGAGGTGGTCTCTTCAATTCAGCAGTTCAGAAGGCCTATCCTTACTTATTACTCCAGGAGCTGGAAACATTTGGCACTTTGGTGTGGTTCAAAAGGATTGTCTCCTGTCCTTCTACCATTATTTTAGAATATTTGAAGGATGGTTTCTTGCTTGGACTTGCAGTTTCCACCAATGGGTCGCTATTATGGCTTTCAGCGGCTCAGAGGTTCTAGAGATTGAAAACCTGGTTGTTGAAGTGCTTAAAGGTTTCGCTAATAAGAGGCAGGTGATTCACTCTGCCATTCCTAGTTGGGCTCTCCCATTGGTCTTTAAAGTTCTTCAGGGCTCCCCCTTTCTGATAGATATCCATAGTGCTTTAGGCATTTCTGCTGAGTATAGAAAGGTTCAGTTTCTTTTTGTAACTTTCGTAACTTCCAATAGGGGGCATCATCCAAATTCTTCCACCTTGAGTAAGTGGGTTAAGCAAACAGTATTAATTGCCTATGATTCCTGTGACTCTCTTTTAAATTCAGTCAAGGGGAAATCTACAAGGGCCATGTCGTCATCATGGGCAGCATACAAGGGTGTGTTGCTCAAGGACATTTGTAATGCAGCGACTTGGACCTCTCCAAATACATGTACAGACTCCAGTTTAATTTTGGGGGGGATCTAGTTCCACTGCTTTTAGCTCGGAGATTCTTTCAGCAGTGTTGGACTGAATTTGTATCAAGAATAAATACACTGGATGGGACATATGTTATGTCTGGTATTCTTTCTTTATTGTATGACTGTATAAGGGAGGATAGCTTGGGTACATCCTCATTAGTAAGGACTGGGACTAGGAAGACAGATGAGGAGGTAATGCTTGGAATACTTACTGGTAATCTTCATTACTCTGAGTAAGTAGTCTTACTAGCCACAGTCCAACATTCCCTCCCTCCTTCCCAACTTCCTTTTACTGCCTACTAGGTTGTATTTTTTTTAAAATTATTTCTGCTTGGGATAACAGGATATGAAGGGGGTTAGTCCCTCTTTTATCTCAACAGGAATGAAGGGCGTGAGGTTCTCCCTGATGTTTTCACAGTTGTGTTTTTTCATTTTTTTGTGGGTATGGTTGATCTATGTTAGAGGCAGAAGCCTCATTAGTAAGGACTGTGACGAGGAAGGCTACGACTTGAAGTAATGAAGATTACTGTAAGTAATACCAGCATTCCACACAGAGTCTGAACACAGATGAGAATCTCCATTTTATCTGTGTTTAATTTGAGCATGTTTCTGCTCATCCAAAACTCGATTGCAGACAGCAACGGATTATGGATTTGTTGGGCTTCATTAGCAGGGTGGTGAAATAAAAAAAGAGGCTGGGTGTCATTGGTGTATGACAAACACTCATGGCCAAACAACAGAATGATGTCTATAAGAGGGCGTATGCAGATGTTAAATAGGATCCGGAACACAGTGCTTTATTAATAAAAGAGTGAGTGCCACGCCCAAAGCTCTGCTCAGAAGCCTGCCACCAGTTCCAGTTAAATGTTGGTGCGTCACATACCAAGGCGCGCAGTCCTAAATCCACCTCATGCCTCTTTAATCCACTATCAGACACTCCCTGCCCCTTTCTCTCTCTTTTGCAGATTCATGATTTCTTCCTTTGTGACTTTTTCTATCTTTCACTTTCTCTGTCTTTTGCCTCTCTTGCTCTTGGTAAACAGCTGATGCGGAATAATAAGTGGTGGTCCGCAAAAGATTGCTGGTGGTCCCACCAGCTCAAAAAATACACTGCTAAAACAGCAATGAGCCTTGAGGAACCACAAATCTCATTTCATTAATTTAGAGTTAAATGGAGTAATTGGCTGTGATCTGAGCGAAAGGAAAAGAACCAGACGATGTGCAGAAATTTGGCAAGGCTGAAAACAGAGCTCACCAGGGATCCCATCATCACCTCATTTATTTCCTTTACTGGTGCTGAGCACTGTCAGGATCCACCCACCATAAACAATGGGTTTAAAATATCTGCTAGTGAGCTATATGTAACTGGCAAATATCATGGTATACATGGTTTGGTGGTGAGATGCACACCGATGTACTCCCAATATACTGTGCTTGACTGCTTCAGACCTATAACGGCGTGCATGCCAGATTCGCGCTCCGCCCAATTGCGCTAACAATATTCAACGGACACAAAGGGACCTAGTATGATCCCTATACCAGCTGCACAGCCACATCCGTAGCTCAATGAATCAAGTTTATAATCTTCCATTTATCCACTTATTTTACTCAATTTCTTTTTCTCTTTTTACCGCATTTCGTCGATTTATTTTACTCATTCCCATGGTGATTAAAGAATGTTGAAGAAAACACAGGAAGAAAGGATGTTTCCACATGTCACGACTTTTATTTAAAAAGCACCCAATGCATTTCGGGATATTCCCTTCGTCAGGGGTATCTATAAAAATATACATAAAAACAACCATCAGCATAGTTATTACGTTCCCAATTCAAACCAACAACCTTAATGCCTCTATGGTACTTAGAAACAATTATTCTTTCTGAAGCACTGCGTATTCAACAACGTGATGCCTATCTCGGCTACGGTTATATTCCATTGGTTGTTAATTAATTCATGCGCTGAACTCTGTCGAACACCCCACCTTTCAAAGCACATCACATATCTTTAACTGCAACTACCATTAGGTAAATCCTGCCTTAGACCCCGTAAAAATCCTTGGACCTTCTTTTTCTATTCTTAGCCACAACAACGCACTTACCGTGACATGTGTTAATCTAAATGCATTGTCCGAACCCCAGCTCGCTCGGTTCCCATGCCACCCATTCCTTACTATGGAAGGTAATATGCCCAGTTTCTATGGTCTGGCTTGACAGTGCAGCTGTCACCATATAATTATGTGAGCATCACTAGAGAGGGGCTTTAATTCCACCAACATGTTGGGACACAGGAGAACACGTTTTGATTGGGCAAGTTGTGTGCTTCCACACAACAAGTGCTTGTCCTTCACGCAGCTGGGATCATTGTGTTTATTTATCTAGCTGCCTAAGGTTGAACTTTCAGAGGCACACATTGAATTGTAATGCTATTATAGTGTGTTAGATAACTAAATAATGTATGCTGTTTTTTGTGGTAGCAGCATAGATGGGAGGAGGGCAATCATTAACAGCCATGGAATTTTAAGTCGGGCTTAACAGTGCCACTGTCTAATGACTTTTCAACCTACATCAATATTATTGTACAGTTCTTTGCTTCCACACAGATATATATCTATTCCCATGGTATTTACTTGTAATGCTTTACACTACCTTACAACCAGGCACGATTCTAGGATTTGTGGAGCCTTTGGCAGGATAGGAACATGGAAGGCCCCTCTAATTTGAATAAGATGTAATATCACAGGAAGTGACATCATAGGAAGTGTCAATTGACCATTAATTTTCTAGCACTGTTGAAACAGTTTCTAACTTGAATATCATGAGATGGCTACAAATACAAATAATAACTCTAATAAAATAAGTACAAAAAATTAAAGCTCTATTTTGTGGAAACACAACACATCAAACTGGATTGAAAAGTTAGGCCTACGTCTCTCCAAAACCGATGTTGCCAGATTAGTGCATGTTAGACTTGGCATCTTTTGGCGTGTTTCCCCTGACTTTTTGCTTTCTGACCTCCCGGTTTTGACTCTGTTTTTGCTGGTGTGATGATTCTGCGCACTTTCCTCACTGCGGTCCAGTGGGAAAGTGCAAGTGCTCCTGTATAAAATGTGTTATGGATTGGTGTTTCCATGATTGGCCTATTTGGTTTATGTGTCAGTCCCTTGTAAAGTGCCCTGCGAGTGCCAGGGCCTATAGACCAAATGCTGTTGGTGGGCTGCAGCACTGGATTGTGCCACCCACGCAAACAGCCCGTAAAGTGTAACTCGGGCCTGCCATCGCAGAGCCTGTGCGCAGCCTGGGGCTGCCATGTCGACTTGGCAAGTGCACACACTTGCAAGTCCCTAAACCTTCCCTTTGCTACATGTTAGTCACCCCTAAGGTAGGCCCAAGGTACCCCTGTGGGCAGGGTGCGTTGTACGCGAAAGGTAGGACATGCCCTGGTGTGTGCGGCATGTCCTGATAGTGAATTACAGCCTAGTTCGTTTTTCACTATTGCAAGGCTACCTGTTCCCCCTAGGCCAGAACGGGCAGTTTTGATTATTACAGCTTATAATCCTAACTGACCCCGGGAACATGGTAGAAATTCGAGTTTAGTATGCCTGGACTCAGAATGATAAAATGCAGCTTTTAGTAAGGTTGGTTTTAACATTCTGTGTTTGAAAATACCACTTTTAGAAAGTGGGTATTTTCTTGTCTAACCATCCAAGCCTGCCTCTGCGAGATTGTGTATTCCTTGTCTGGAGTGTGAGTGACAGGGGCTGGGGGATGCCAGGAGACAGGGTGAGTCAGCGCAGGGCTGAATAGCAAGATCTACATGTAGATGGGTGGGAGGGGTCGCACCTGGGCCCTGAATAGGACAGTGCCTTCCCTCCACAATGCTGGCTCCACCTCCTGTGGTGCGTCTGATGTCCCTGGCCTACTCACTGAAAGAAGGGACGGAGACTTGTCAACAAAGTGCTCCAGAACTGGTTTGGACTAGGCAAAGGCCTCTCTGCCTTCAGAGAACAAAGGAATTTGGGATATAAATATTGGGGCCCTGACCCCATGAATTTAGATCTCGCTGGAATCAAGGAACCTGCCAAGACGAAGAGCTGGAAGAGCTGCCAGGAGGAGTACTGCCCCTTTGCTGTGTTGTTGCTTTGTTGGGTTGGCCTGCAGTTGCTGCTTCTGTCTTGGGCAGTGAAAGGACTGGACTGAACTTTCTCCAAACTTGTGCTGAGTATCTCCAAGGGCCAGAAACCGAGCTGGCCTCCTGTTAAGAAGTCTCAGGGACTGCAAAGACTTCACAAGCCTCTGGGTACCGCTTCTGGAACGCTGTTTCAGTTGCCACAGAGGAAGGGAACCGCAACCGACTCCGTCCACCGAATCCATCCCTGGCCGGTGACCTGTTTGCACCGCAGACCGCATCGCCCCGCTTCGCATCGCAACCCTGGTCTCACCGTGGGCGACGTCCGACGCCGCCAACATCGAGCCGCTGCTTGCACCGTGACCTGTGGGCACCGCAGTTCGCATCGCATCGCTTCACTGAACCAACCGGACCCGACCGACGCGGTCGCTGCAACTGGCTCAAGAGTCGAGACCGCACCGCATTTGGGCCACCACTCGCACGTCTGCGACGCACCGCTCCGACTCGCACCGCTGTCCGACGCCAGCTCCCGCACTCCGGCTTGGTCGCCTGCATCGCAACCTGTCAGCACCGCATCGAGCATCGTCTCACCCTGCATCGCACGCCTTGGACTCACCGACTCCGTCTGCACGACGCTCATCGAGCCGCTGCCTGCACCGCATCGAGGACACCGCACCTTGCATCGCTCCGTCTTGCACCGCAACCGCGACGAACGCCGACCGGCTCGTACACACCGTACCAGCCACAACGAGAAAAGGTACTGTGACCGAGTCTGTTCACGACTCTGCTGGCCCGTATCGACGCGGTCGGCTGGAACTGTTAGACTCTGTGGTTTTCAGCATCACGGTAGGCTCGGACGGAGCTACCGACTCGTACGAACTTTGCTTTTGTGCTATTCCTGCAAAGAAGAAGTTACCGTATCAAGTATTCATTCGTAAAGTATAGTATTGTGGATTTTTGTCGTAATTGGTCTTGTCTTGAGTATATAAAATATTGCTTATTTTTCTAAACTGGTGTGGTGTCCGTTTGTAGTGCTTACACTGTATTACTGTTGGTTATGTGCAAATGCTTTACACACTGCCTCTGAATTAAGCCTGACTGCTCGTGCCAAGCTACCACGAGGGTGAGCAGGGGTTACTTCACGAGTGTAACAACCCTTACCCTGACTAGGAAGAAGGGTCCCTACTTGGACAAAGGTGCAAGCCCTTGCCAACTAGAGATCCCATTTCTAACATTGGTTGTCAGCGGTGAGGATAGGACTTGTGTTTGCACTTGACTTACAGTGATTGGTGTGCACTACTACCATATCGCAGACCATTACGTACCACATACTAGTTCTTTTGGCCTATTTTTGATCTTGCCAGTTTTCAACTCACGACTTTTGTCATGCCTGAATCAATTGCATCATCCGTTGCATCTCTGGAAGTTATCTTTGAGGAGGACAGGTTGGAATCCTACGCCGTAAAGGAGTTGCGAGCGATTTGTATAAACCTGAAAGTCCAAATTAAAGGCCTCACAAGGAAGGAGGAGCTACAGAAGGCGCTGAGGGCCTGGGTAGCAGCCAGACATGCCAATGGGCAGCCTGGTGATCTCAGTGAGGAGGTGGAGGAGCCTATTTCCAGGGTGGATGTGCTTTTGGGTAGGGGGGAACCCGCCAGGTCAGGCAGCAGCAGTCTGTCCCCAGAGGAGCTGGAGGACAGGCGGGAGGCAAGGCAGTTCGAGCTGCAGAAGGTCAGGCTGGAGAGTGAGCGGGAGGAGAAGCGATTGGCCATAGAGGAGAGGAAGATGCTCTTAGAGCATGAGAGAGAACTGAAGGAGCTAGAACTTAGGAGTAAGTCAGGCTCAGATGGTGGCAGCAATTCGTCCAGAAAGGCAGACAGGATTGTGCACATTCCCAAGAACGTAGGCAAGGAGTTCAAGAAGGGGATGACATACAAAGGTGGTTTCAGGGTTATGAGGCAGCCATACACATGAATGGGGTCCCTGAGGAGAATTGGGGAGCAGGATTGTGGCCGCTTTTCCTGAAGAAGCAAGGGATGCTCTGATAGCTTTGGGTAAGGGGTATCACCTCACCTATGCTGACATGAAGGATGCCCTTCTCACGAAGTATGGTCTTACGCCTGAAAAGTACAGGGATCAGTTCAGGTCCAGTAAGAAGTCTGATGCCAACACTTGGTTGGAATGTGTGGATGTGTTCTGCAGGTCTCTGGATGGTTGGGTGAAGGGCAGTAGCGTAACAGATTTTCAGGGGCTCTACAACTTGATTGCATGGGAGCACTTGTCTAGTCTATGTTTTGCAGATCTGCGCCAGCACCTAGTGGATAGTAAGCTAACTGACCCCAGGAAGCTTCCTATGGAAGCGGACCGCTGGGTGAGTACCAGGGTCCACAAGAAAGCGTTTGGGGAGACTCAGCCAAAGGTGGGCAGGGTCCCCAGCAGAAAGGTGGGGGGACAAGGGTAAAGCACAGGAGTTCTCTAAAGGGCCCCAAACTAGTACCCAGGGTAAAGGTTCCCAGCCCCCGGTGATAAGAAGAAAGGGGTCTCTACAGGGAAGCCTGTTGAGACCGGCCCCCGCAAGTGTTATGCATGTGACCAGGTAGGTCACTTTAAGGAGGACCCCAAGTGCCCGAAGGGGACACAGCCGCCCACCGGTGGAAAGTCCAAAGTGTTGGCTAGTGTAGCGCTTGGGGAGGAGGGGTGCCCACAGGAGGGTGGGGATCCCGCAGAAATGACCCTTGTCTCACTAGGGGACAGTGAGATGGTCCCAGGAAACCAGGTGCCCCCTAACACAAAGAAATATAGCACCTGGGTGACCATTAATGGGAACAGGGTAGAGGCTCTCAGAGATATTGGAGCCAGTGTGACCTCAGTCCGGTGTCACCTGGTGTCTGAGAAGCAAGTAGTCCCAGGAGCATTCCACCAAGTAGTTGCTGTCGACAACTCTGAGCGCCAGTGTATGGTGGCGCAGGTTCCCTTTGAATGGGGGGGTCTCAGGTCCCTTGAGGGTGGTTGTGAGCCCTACCATGCCTGTAGATTGTCTGCTAGGAAACGACCTGGAGCAGTCCTCATGGAAGGAGGTTGAGCTCAGGTCTCACTTGGAGATGCTTGGGTTGCCAGAGTGGGCATGCGTGTCTACTCGGTCAATGGCGGCCAGAAAGGGTGATCAAGAGGACTTGGAGCCTGAAACAGAGGCCCAAGTCCCTGCCAAGATAAAGGGCAGGGCGCGGGAAACCGGCCCCCGAAGTTCCCACGGACCGGGAGGAGGCGGACCTCGAGGGGACGCCCCGGTGCCTACAGGGGAGCAGGTAGCCGAACTGGGAGACATCTCTGAGCTGACCCATTGGCAGCAAGAAGGGGTCCCACCAGGGAGGAGTTCTGCAGGGGGCAGAGCGAGTGCCCTACTCTGGAGGGTCTGCGGCGGCAGGCTGCAGACCAGGCAGCTGGTAATCAGTCCGGGTCACATCTGATCTATTGGGAGAGTGGTCTCCTATACAGTGAGCCTAAGGTTGCTGAGCCTGGGTCAGCCCGTGTGCTGGTGGTACCCCAGCGCTTCAGGACCTTCCTACTGGGTCTGGCTCATGACGTGCCTTTGGCAGGACATTTGGGGCAGGACAAGACCTTTGACAGGCTTGTCACCCACTTCTTTTGGCCCCAAATGCGAAGGCAGTCAGATGCACACTGTAGGTCTTGCCAAACTTGCCAGGCAAGTGGTAAGAGTGGGAGGAAGGTCAAAGCTCCTCTCCAACCATTTCCGGTTGTTGGAACACCCTTTGAAAGGGTAGGGATGGATATTGTGGGGCCACTGGATCCCAAGACAGCCATGGGCAACAGGTACATCCTGGTCTTGGTGGACCATGCCACCCGGTACCCGGAGGCAATCCCTCTCAGGACAACGGCGGCGCCAGTGGTGGGCCGGGCGTTAATGGGGATCTTTTCCCATGTGGGATTCCCCAGAGAGGTGGTTTCCGATAGGGGGACCAATTTCATATCGAAGTATATGACATCCCTGTGGAAGGAGTGTGGTGTAACCTACAAGTTCACCACTCCTTACCACCCACAAGGAAACGGTCTGGTGGAGAGATTCAACCAGACCTTGAAAGGCATGATCAAGGGTCTAACAGAACCCATGAGGCGTAAGTGGGACGTCCTCTTGCCATGCCTACTCTTTGCGTACAGGGAGGTGCCTCAGAAGTCTCTTGGGTACAGCCCCTTTGAGCTCCTGTATGGCCACCCTGTCAGAGGACCTCTGAGTTTGGTGAAGGAAGGCTGGGAGGCGGCTCCCAGGAAAACTCCCCAGGATGTATTTAGCTACATGCTGGCCTTTAGAAACCAAACTGCCCGCTTCAGGAAACTCGCTCAGGCGAACCTAGAAGCAAGCCAGGAAGAAATGAAGAGATGGTATGACCAGAACGCCACTCTGGTCGAATTTCAGCCTGGGCAAAAAGTGTGGGTAATGGCCCCAGTGGCACCTTGTGCCTTGCAGGACAAGTGGACTGGGCCATATGAGGTAAAGGGGCGCAAAAGTGACGTCACCTACCTGGTGGATTTGCAGGCTCCAAGGAACCCTTTGAGGGTCCTTCACGTGAACCGCCTCAAGCCCCACTTCGAGAGGTCCGAAGTGAGTATGCTCTTGGCGACAGGTGATGGGGTGGAAGAGGAGAGTGAGCCTCTCCCTGACCTCCTGTCTACCAAGGAGCATGATGGGTCAGTAGAGGGTGTGAACCTCTCCCCTACTCTGACTCAGGAGCAGCAGGGGGACTGTCGCCAGTTGTTGGGACAGTTCGCCCCACTGTTCTCTCTGACCCCCGGTGTTACTCACTGGTGTACCCATGACGTGGACACCGGTGACAGCCACCCTGTGAAGCACAAGATTTACAGGTTGACTGACCGGGTCAGAGCCAGCATCAAGGAGGAGGTCTCTAAGATGTTGGCGTTAGGGGTGATTGAGCCCTCCCACAGTCCTTGGGCCAGCCCAGTGGTCTTGGTCCCAAAGGCTGCGGCGCCCGGTGCCACTCCAAAACTCCGGTTTTGTGTGGACTACCGTGGGCTCAATGCCGTCACCAGGACTGACGCGCACCCCATCCCCAGAGCTGATGAGCTCATTGATCGATTGGGAGCTGCCCGGTTCCTCAGCACGTTTGATTTAACGTCTGGGTACTGGCAGATTGCCTTAACCGATGGGGCCAAGGAGAGATCAGCATTCTCAACCCCAGAAGGTCATTACCAATTCCGGGTGATGCCCTTTGGGTTGAAGAATGCCCCTGCCACCTTTCAGAGGTTGGTCAATCAGGTGTTGGCCGGGCTGGAGGATTTCAGTGTTGCCTACCTGGATGACATTGGTGTGTTCAGTTCCAGCTGGGAAGAACATTTACAGCACCTTGAGAAAGTGTTGAGGGCTCTGCAAGGTGCAGGCCTCACGATCAAGGCCAGTAAGTGCCAGATCGGGCAGGGTTCTGTGGTGTACTTGGGACACCAGGTAGGAAGCGGCCAGGTGGCGCCCCTACAACCCAAGATTGACACCATTCTGGCTTGGGAGCCCCCCAAGACCCAGACAGAGGTGAGAGCCTTCTTAGGTCTCACCGGCTACTACCGGAGATTTGTTAAGGGCTATGGCACCATCGTTGCCCCCTTAACAGAGCTGACCTCTAAGAGGCAGCCCAGGAAAGTGATCTGGACTGAGTCCTGCCAGAAAGCTTTTGATGCCCTGAAGGCAGCCATGTGCACGGCGCCCGTGCTCAAGGCACCTGACTTCTCCAAAGAATTTGTCGTGCAGACTGACGCTTCAGAGCATGGTGTGGGAGCGGTGCTCTCACAACTGAACGAAGAGGGCCTGGATCAGCCTGTAGTCTTCCTTAGCAGGAGACTACTTCCCAGGGAACAGAGGTGGAGTGCCATAGAAAGGGAAGCTTTTGCTGTGGTCTGGGCGCTGAAGAAGTTGAGACCATACCTGTTTGGGACTCACTTCTGGGTTCAGACAGACCACAGGCCCCTCAGATGGTTGATGCAAATGAGGGGTGAGAATCCAAAACTGCTGAGGTGGTCCATCTCCCTACAGGGAATGGACTTTACGGTGGAGCACCGTCCTGGTACAGAACACGCCAACGCAGATGGTCTGTCCAGGTTCTTCCGCCTTAGTGAAGAGAACTCCAATGGGGTTGGGTAGTTCTCCCTACTTTCAGCTGGAGGGGACATGTGTTAGACTTGGCATCTTTTGGCGTGTTTCCCCTGACTTTTTGCTTTCTGACCTCCCGGTTTTGACTCTGTTTTTGCTGGTGTGATGATTCTGCGCACTTTCCTCACTGCGGTCCAGTGGGAAAGTGCAAGTGCTCCTGTATAAAATGTGTTATGGATTGGTGTTTCCATGATTGGCCTATTTGGTTTATGTGTCAGTCCCTTGTAAAGTGCACTGCGAGTGCCAGGGCCTATAGACCAAATGCTGTTGGTGGGCTGCAGCACTGGATTGTGCCACCCACGCAAACAGCCCGTAAAGTGTAACTCAGGCCTGCCATCGCAGAGCCTGTGCGCAGCCTGGGGCTGCCATGTCGACTTGGCAAGTGCACACACTTGCAAGTCCCTAAACCTTCCCTTTGCTACATGTTAGTCACCCCTAAGGTAGGCCCAAGGTACCCCTGTGGGCAGGGTGCGTTGTACGTGAAAGGTAGGACATGCCCTGGTGTGTGCGACATGTCCTGATAGTGAATTACAGCCTAGTTCGTTTTTCACTATTGCAAGGCTACCTGTTCCCCCTAGGCCAGAACGGGCAGTTTTGATTATTACAGCTTATAATCCTAACTGACCCCGGGAACATGGTAGAAATTCGAGTTTAGTATGCCTGGACTCAGAATGATAAAATGCAGCTTTTAGTAAGGTTGGTTTTAACATTCTGTGTTTGAAAATACCACTTTTAGAAAGTGGGTATTTTCTTGTCTAACCATCCAAGCCTGCCTCTGCGGGATTGTGTATTCCTTGTCTGGAGTGTGAGTGACAGGGGCTGGGGGATGCCAGGAGACAGGGTGAGTCAGCGCAGGGCTGAATAGCAAGATCTACAATGTAGATGGGTGGGAGGGGTCGCACCTGGGCCCTGAATAGGACAGTGCCTTCCCTCCACAATGCTGGCTCCACCTCCTGTGGTGCGTCTGATGTCCCTGGCCTACTCACTGAAAGAAGGGACGGAGACTTGTCAACAAAGTGCTCCAGAACTGGTTTGGACTAGGCAAAGGCCTCTCTGCCTTCAGAGAACAAAGGAATTTGGGATATAAATATTGGGGCCCTGACCCCATGAATTTAGATCTCGCTGGAATCAAGGAACCTGCCAAGACGAAGAGCTGGAAGAGCTGCCAGGAGGAGTACTGCCCCTTTGCTGTGTTGTTGCTTTGTTGGGTTGGCCTGCAGTTGCTGCTTCTGTCTTGGGCAGTGAAAGGACTGGACTGAACTTTCTCCAAACTTGTGCCGAGTATCTCCAAGGGCCAGAAACCGAGCTGGCCTCCTGTTAAGAAGTCTCAGGGACTGCAAAGACTTCACAAGCCTCTGGGTACCGCTTCTGGAACAGCTGTTTCAGTTGCCACAGAGGAAGGGAACCGCAACCGACTCCGTCCACCGAATCCATCCCTGGCCGGTGACCTGTTTGCACCGCAGACCGCATCGCCCCGCTTCGCATCGCAACCCTGGTCTCACCGTGGGCGACGTCCGACGCCGCCAACATCGAGCCGCTGCTTGCACCGTGACCTGTGGGCACCGCAGTTCGCATCGCATCGCTTCACTGAACCAACCGGACCCGACCGACGCGGTCGCTGCAACTGGCTCAAGAGTCGAGACCGCACCGCATTTGGGGCACCGCTCGCACGTCTGCGACGCACCGCTCCGACTCGCACCGCTGTCCGACGCCAGCTCCCGCACTCCGGCTTGGTCGCCTGCATCGCAACCTGTCAGCACCGCATCGAGCATCGTCTCACCCTGCATCGCACGCCTTGGACTCACCGACTCCGTCTGCACGACGCTCATCGAGCCGCTGCCTGCACCGCATCGAGGGACACCGCACCTTGCATCGCTCCGTCTTGCACCGCAACCGCGACGAACGCCGACCGGCTCGTACACACCGTACCAGCCACAACGAGAAAAGGTACTGTGACCGAGTCTGTTCACGACTCTGCTGGCCCGTATCGACGCGGTCGGCTGGAACTGTTAGACTCTGTGGTTTTCAGCATCACGGTAGGCTCGGACGGAGCTACCGACTCGTACGAACTTTGCTTTTGTGCTATTCCTGCAAAGAAGAAGTTACCGTTTCAAGTATTCATTCGTAAAGTATAGTATTGTGGATTTTTGTCGTAATTGGTCTTGTCT
Source organism: Calotriton arnoldi (assembly GCA_963921515.1). NCBI lineage: Eukaryota > Metazoa > Chordata > Amphibia > Caudata > Salamandridae > Calotriton > Calotriton arnoldi. The sequence continues at coordinate 64,616 of CAWUFW010002202.1, forward strand.
TGAGTATATAAAATATTGGTTATTTTTCTAAACTGGTGTGGTGTCCGTTTGTAGTGCTTACACTGTATTACTGTTGGTTATGTGCAAATGCTTTACACACTGCCTCTGAATTAAGCCTGACTGCTCGTGCCAAGCTACCACGAGGGTGAGCAGGGGTTACTTCACGAGTGTAACAACCCTTACCCTGACTAGGAAGAAGGGTCCCTACTTGGACAAAGGTGCAAGCCCTTGCCAACTAGAGATCCCATTTCTAACAGTGCATGATTAAAATTCTAAGACAGATTGTCCCAATGCTATACAGTGGGTCTTCAGGTGACTTCCTGACACTCCTGTTATGCCACTGAAGTTCCAAGTTAAGGCATTTGGTTTTAGCAGGCATGGGCATCAACACAAATCGATACATGCTGGTTCGGGTGAGTGACCTACAAGTGCTCCAGCGTACAACAGAAAGCACAGATTGCAGAAAATAAAAGGATGAGACGGCACAGATGACATACATAGGTGGGATGGCTAATATATTGGCAGGCACGAGCACCAAAAGCTGGACCATTCCCACAAACTGAATGCCTAAACATAGAAACCACCTTCTAACTCCATTTTTAAGAGATGCAAAGAGCTGAACTAACTTAAAGATATAAAAATGAGACAGCTAAAAAGGGACTAGAACAGATATCTAGGGATAACACTGCCAAAAGCCATACTGGTAGCCAGTCACTAAACTGACAAGTGGTAAATTAAAGTAACAAAACAATAGGGATTTATTATAGCAGACTCAGTGCAGTTTTCCCTTACAAGGAAATGAAATCTAGCGCTGTGGAAAAGGTAGGAGAGGTGGTGTGTGACTTTCAAAATAAAGCTCCCATAATCCCTGAGATTTGCAGTTTTAAAGATGTTAAGTTACATGTCCTTAATATCTGAGAAGACACTTGCCAAACTGCGAAAGGTCCAGACCCATGTAGCTCGACTCATATTTAGCCTAAGAAGTAATAACCAAATTCCACCTACCCTCATGGAAATTCACTGGATCTTGGTAAAAGTGATAATTGAATGCAAAACCCTTGAAAGACCATTTCCATCATCCATAAGTTACTCCAGTCATGTCCTAGGTTACCTAATCAAACACTTTTGGTCCTTCCAATTGCCAATACAAAATTTGCCTACCTAAATCTACTGGCCACCTACTCACATAGGATCAATGACTGGCTGATCACTCAATGTGCATTGATGTACTCTAAGGAATGATACCCTCACTCCTCAGTCAGCTCCCCTCCACAGCCCCCTTCTCCTGTACGCTGCCCCTTCTTCTCACCTCCCAAGCAAGGCTAATCCAAACTGTGCTGCTGAAAAACAGCAATTTCCCCAGCCCTCAAAGTCACTCCTTAAGGTTTAGGATAATTTGCTGTGGGAAGAGAAGCACGTCATCCTGTGCTTGTCCAGGCCTGCCAATTGTCATTCGGCACTTGACAGTGATCCGGCTATCTTTGGTTGCATGACCAGACTGACCCTGTGCTGCAGTCTGATAAATGTATTTTAATACTCTTTGGGACAGTATAGCTAGTGTGTAGTATATATGGCTCTAGTTTGTTAGACAGTTAGGGACAAATGATGCACTGTAAAACATGCTGGAGCAGATATCTAATAGGCCTTCAAACTACTTTTACAAGATACTTGGGCTTCCTAAACTTACCCTTTCCTCAGGGTGTTTTGTGAAATTACACCAAATGGTGCAGTATAGGCACATTTCTTTAGGTATTGTTCTGTTGAAAAAGATACATGAAAATACCACACCAAGAAGGTTATCTGGAACAATACTATACTAATGTAGGGAAAGGACAGTTTTAAGTTTCTTCCAGAAGGTTCGATATACCATAGATCAAGAAGGAGAGATTTTCAGTCCTTTGTAGCTAGAAAGGAGAAGAATGTACCTTGAATATGTTCCCTCTTAATTTTAGGATGGCACAGGAGCATGGCTGTTACAGAGCGTAGGATTCTGGAATAAACTGAAGAAATAATTTGGTGCTGAAGAAAGAGAGGGACTTTTTATGCACTGCAAAATGGCAAATGGATAGATCGTTTAGTAGTGGGAACCAAAAGAAAGCAGAAAGGTGAACAGAAAAGATTCAGCATCTGGGGCAGCCTCGCATCTCTGTTCTTAATGATCTGAGGGATACCAAATGCAAAAGGTGGAAAGTCCAAGACAGGGAACATTCGCGTAATCTGGTTGTGAGAAGATAATTAACGGTACAACAGACTTGCGGCAATGACAGGAGTTAAAACCTTGACCTCGGTCACAGGCCTGCACCCTCCCCGACAGCTCCTGCGCTGCCGCTGAGCCCCTGCCTTGGGTGTTTGAGGCTGCTGCCTGCTGAGTACTGTTCATTTTTGTTTAATTGCGTTGCCTGCATCTCATCTGTTATTCTTTTTGTCACTGTTGGTAATTATTGCCTCCGTTTTAATTCTTGTGCCGCCGTAACTGCTTCTTGCCTCCTTGCGCCGTCCCCATCTCACGCTTCCCGCCACCGCTGACCGGCCCCTCCCCTCTACCCGCGCCCGTTTCCCGCCTCCCAGCTGAGCGTCCCTCCCCTATATAATGCAGACCGCTGCGGGGGAGCGCTCGTAAGACCTTGACCTCGGTCACAGGCCTGCACTCTCCCCGACAGCTCCTGCGATCCGTCGCTGCCGCTAAGCCCCTGCCTTGGGTGTTCGAGGCTGCTGCCTGCTGAGTACTGTTCATTTTTGTTTAATTGCGTTTGCCTGCATCTCATCTGTTATTCTTTTTGTCACTGTTGGTAATTATTGCCTCCGTTTTAATTCTTGTGCCGCCGTAACTGCTTCTTGCCCCCTTGCGCCATTCCCATCTCACGCTTCCCGCCACCGCTGACCCAGCCCCTCCCCTCTACCCGCACCCGTTTCCCGCCTCCCAGCTGAGCGTCCCTCCCCTATATAATGCAGACCGCTGCAGGGGAGCGCTCGTAAGACCTTGACCTCGGTCACAGGCCTGCACTCTCCCCGACAGCTCCTGCGATCCGTCGCTGCCGCTGAGCCCCTGCCTTGGTTGTTCGAGGCTGCTGCCTGCTGAGGGCTGTTCATTTTTGTTTAATTGCGTTTGCCTGCATCTCATCTGTTATTCTTTTTGTCACTGTTGGTAATTATTGCCTCCGTTTTAATTCTTGTGCCGCCGTAACTGCTTCTTGCCCCTTGCGCCGTCCCCATCTCATGCTTCCCGCCACCGCTGACCCGGCCCCTCCCCTCTACCCGCGCCTGTATCCCGCCTCCCAGCTGAGCATCCATCCCCTCCCCTATATAATGCAGACTGGACGCGCAGTGGGCGCGCCTAAGGCAAGCCCATCTGCGCCCGTCCGCGACCCGAACGCGACCAGCACCAGGAACCCTGGCTCTCCTAGGCCCCACCGCTACGACTCTACCTTCCTCAAAGCTCTCAATCCCGGAAGACACACCGACTGCGTAAGATCCTCACCGAACACCACCCATGGAGAGTTCTCGTGCAGAGCCTGCCACTGATCCTTCGCCATCGACAATACCCCCTCTACCACCGAAGGCCCTCCTGACGCACGCACCACCAACACACTGACATGCGTCCTCCTCAACGTCACGCCGTAGAGATCTGGGACCTGATCGACAACCTCTCGCCCGACGTCGCCTTCTTCACGGAAACCTGGACCAACGACACCTCCGGGCCCGACATCGCCACTGCCATCCCCGACGGCTACAAGTTCCAGAGAAAGGACCGCCCCCACCGCCCAGGAGGAGGACTCGCAATCGCTCACAAGACCCCCCCTCCGCCTCTCCACATCCAGCACGAGTGACCCCCACTCCAACACAGAACACCTCCACTTTCAGATCCAGACCAGCCCCAGGACCACGCTACGCAGCACCCTCATCTACAGACCACCGGGACCTCGCACCCAGTGCGCTACCACCATCGCCGAGCTCGCCGCAACCCACGCAATCACCTCCACAGACTTCATTCTACTCGGAGACCTGAACTTGCACCTCGGCAACCGCAACGACCCCCACTCCATCACTCTCCTCGACAACCTCGCCAACCACGGACTGAAGCAGCTGGTCAACACGCTCACGCACAGAGCTGGACACACCCTCGACCCTATCTTCGCAGGAGGAACAAAAATCTGTTTCAGCCACACCACTCAGCCTCCCTGGACGGACCACCACTGCGTCCATTTCACCTTCAACACCACCACCGCACCCAAGCCCGCCCCGCGACCGCCACAAAGAAACTGGAGCAAGGTCACAGAGGAACTCCTCATCACCACCCTCCGCCAAGACCCCCCCAGCGCCATGACCGACACCAACTCCACAGCCACAGAACTTCACTGCTGGATCTCCCGCTGCGCCGACATACTCACACCCCTCCGACACCCCGCCAAGCAACGCCCGCTGAAGGCCGCCTGGTTCACCACAGAACTACAGGAAGCCAGACGCTCTTGCAGACGCCTAGAGAAAATTCTGGCAAAACCAGAAAACAACGAAAGCACGGAACAACCACAGGAGCGCCCTGAAGGAATACCACCAGCGCATAAGGGACACCAAACGGACCTTCATAAGAGACAAAGTCCAGACCAACGCGACCAACGCCAAGGAACTGTTCAACGTGATACAGCAGTTCACAAAACCCCCCAGCGAAGCCATGGACATCACACCTTCCCAGCAACTCTGCGACAAGCTCAGCTCATACTTCCATCTGAAGATCAAGGCCCTCTACGACAATTTCAGCAAACCGACGCAGGACAGCACCCTCCCCCCCCCCCAACACTGCCGATAAGCCAACCATCATGACCTGGCATCCCGCTACCGTCGAACACATCACCGCTACCATGCAGAGAACCCACTCAGGAGCCCCAACAGACCCCTGCCCACCGCACATATTCCACAGGGCCGCCGCCGCCATCGCACCCGAACTGGACTGACCATCAACGCCTCCTTCATGTCCGGCATCTTCCCAGACGACTGGAAGCGGGCGGAGGTAAAACCCCTCCTCAACAAACACACGGCCGACCCAACGGACCTGAAAAACTACCTGCCCATCTCTCTCCTCCCTTTCGCGGACAAAGTCACAGAGAGACTCGTGAACGCCCAGCTGACCACCTTCATCGAAGAGAACTGATTGGGATCTGGAGTGCCCTTGTAAGTCCCTAGTATATGGTATACTATGTACCAAGGGCATAGGTACCTCAGAGGCCTGCCAGGGGCTGCAGCATGTATTATGCCACCCCTGGTAGGCCATCCAAACTGGCACCACAGGTCTGCTACTGCAGCCTGGGTAAGGTGGTGCATGCACCCCTTGCTGTGGTATAGGTTACCTATATCACTAAATGCATACACACATATAAACCTAAAACCCCTCCTCAACAAACACACGGCCGACCCAACGGACCTGAAAAACTACCTGCCCATCTCTCTCCTCCCTTTCGCGGACAAAGTCACAGAGAGACTCGTGAACGCCCAGCTGACCACCTTCATCGAAGAGAACTTCATCCTAGACGCCTCCCAGTCTGAATTCCGCAGCAACCACAGCACCGAGACCGCTCTCCTCGCCGCCACTGATGACATCCGCATGCTACTCGACCAGGGACACACCGCGGCCCTCATCCTTCTAGACCTCTCCGCAGCCTTCGACACAGTTTCTCATCGCACTCTTGCAGCCAGACTTCACGACGCAGGGATACAAGGAGCCGCCCTTGATTGGATCCGATCCTTTCTCTCCGGCAGAACCCAGAGGATCAGACTTCCTCCCTTCCTCTCCGAACCCACCGATATCAACTGCGGAGTACCCCAAGGCTCATCACTCAGCCCCACGCTCTTCAACGTCTACATGGCCCCCCTCGCCGCCATCGTCAGACAGCATGTGCTCAGCATTGTATCCTACGCAGACGACACCTAGCTCATCCTCTCACTCACGAAGAATCCCGAAGACACCAGACTCTGCTTCCAGGAGGGAATGAAGAACGTGGCAGCCTGGTTGAAAGACAGCTGCCTGAAGCTCAACTCAGAGAAGACCGAGGTCCTTATCCTCGGACCCTGCAACTCCGCCTGGGACAACACCTGGTGGCCCTCCGCTCTCGGGAATCCACCACACTCCTACAGACCACGCACGAAACTTCGGCATCATCCTCGACTCTTCCCTCTCCATGAACCGCCAGATCAACGCCGTCGCCTCCACTAGCTTCAACTGCCTGCGCATCCTCCGCAAGACCTTCAAATGGATCCCCCCGACTGCAGAAAGACCGTCACCCACGCGCTCATAACTAGCAGACTGGACTACGGCAACGCCCTATACGCCGGAATCAACAGAACTCTACTACACAGACTCCAAACCATCCAGAACGCCGCTGCCAGACTCGTCCTCGGGACTCCGCGTCACGAACACATGACCCAACACCTACGAGACCTCCACTGGCTCCCCGTCGAGAAGAGGGTCACCTTCAGACTCCTCACCCACGCCTACAAATCCCTCAACAACATCGGACCCAAATACCTCAACGAGAGAGTATCCTTCCACGTACCCAAGAGGAACCTCCGCTCCGTCGACCTCGCCCTGGCAGAGGTCCCCTGCATCCGCAGAAACAGAACAGGCGGGAGAGCCTTCTCCTACATTGCAGCCAAGACCTGGAACGAGCTCCCCGTGAACATCAGACGCTCCCCAACCCTGCACACTTTCAGGAAGGACCTCAAGACCTGGCTCTTCGACTGATCCGGAGCTGCCCCCCCCTAGCACCTTGAGACCCTCACGGGTGAGTAGTGCGCTATATAAACCCCTGATTGATTGATTGATTGATTGATTGATTGATTGAAAATGCAGGATTTTGCGTTGCATATGGCTGTAGTAGATGTAGGTGGATGACACACTGTTTGTCCAGACAAGGGAAGAAGATGTTGGAAAATGAATCGAAGATATTGTTTGCTGACTTAACCAAGGTGTTTGATTGGTCCGGCTCCACAGGACACCAAAGAAAACTCTATATGGTACCAGGCCCTGAAAGATGCGGAGGCCTGATGTTTCGCTATAAGATTTTAATGAATTTCTCTTTATCCAGAAAGAAACTAATTGCATGCAAGTCCATAAATGTTCTTGGTTAGAAGCCAGATTGGCATTGAATGAAATGACGATTTGGGTATCAACATGTGTAGAACATCAGAAAGAAATCAAAGGAATGTATGAAAAAGGCTAACTGGGTAAGATGAAGAATAAAAAGAGGAGGCCCAAGGAATTCTACAAGTCAGAGGTTTAGTACATCATCGAAATTGCATGGGAGGCCTCTCAGATAGGATCGAGGTAAAACCACACCTTAAATTCCATGTTGTTCCAGTTGATTCATAGGCACCGGATGGGAAACTGACAAATGCGACACTATAATTTAGTAATATCAACTTCCTGATCAAGAATCAAGCACACATCGTCTGACACAACAAAAAATACTACGTCCAACTCATGGAGAGGTCAGAATCAAACTGGCAAGCGATCAGTAAGTAAATTCTCTATGAAGGAGATTTGGCAGTTGACTTATTTTTCAAGGATTTTTTAGAAAAAGGCAGCAAAGAAGATGCTGAGAAGTTTTGAGCCTGCTGAGGACGTTTGAGCAGAGGAAGAAACACTGATTTTTTGTTGGCTTTTTTACATTGGTAGGAACTGATGATGAGGCAAGGGCGATATTGCAAATGGAGGTCAGGGCAGAGACTATGATCTCTAGATATCAATTCACGAAATGGGCATGAAAGGGTCCCAACTGGGAGCTAGATTTAGTATAAAGGTCAAGAGGAGTAAGAGTACACATAGACCAGACATGTCGCGGATGGTTCAAGATCACAAACCTTTCTGAAGGATGACAAACATCGCAAATATAAGCCAAATTTTCTACATGGGAATAAAGAGACAGGGAATGAAAAATGTCCTAGCTAACGTAAAGAAAAGTTTCAATTCTATTAAGGACACGGAGGAGAAGATTAGGCTTTAGGATCTTCCTTTAATTTGCTCCGGCAGCCTTCACAACAGTGACTTCATCAAAAAAGAACTACATTTCCCATGAGTGCTTTGGAAAAAAGGCAAAACGGACTGCCCAATTACAGCTCCTCAAGTCCATATAACAACTGGTGCCGGCACTCTACATCCCTCTTTCTTCCTGCGAACACAACATGCTCGTTTAAACTTCAGTCCTGTTTGGTGGACTCTACCCCTAGAGGAAGACATAATTGATTGCTACTGTTATTGTATTCCTTTCTGTATGTATCAATCATAGGAGAACATGCAAGATTCAACGTAATAGATAGCAAAACCATGATACAAGAGATACTCATTACAATCAAAATCCCGAGCCTCATCATACTGTACTCGTGAACTTCCCGGGTGCGATGTCCAAATCATAGAGACTATGGGGGGCTAATCCTCACCTTTGTGTCCTTAATAGAATTTAAACTTTCCTTTAGGATAGCTAGGAAAATGTTCATTCTATGTCGGGACCCTGGAGGCAAGAATTAGGCTTGTTTAAAGCTTTTCCACCACTAGGGTTGCCAGAGTGGAGACTGGTTTAAAATAAAACTTCTTAAAAGTGGAATCGGATGACCAGTCGACAGCATTGAGGATATCCTGTAGTCAAGCTCCCAAAGAAAAAGCTTTGGATGCCATGGCCCCCCTAGTTAAGTGGGCCCCAAACTTGGAAATATCAATACCTCCTTTGTGCATTATCCACCTGACCTACATGTCAATTGTAGGGGAAGAAACTGCCTTATGAGGTTTTGTTAGAGCGATCAGTAATTGTCGCTTCCCATGAGGACGTAATTTCTCCATCATCGTCTCATAGGCCTTAAGAGTTTGAACCACACGTAGATTAGGCACCTCCGGGAAAGCAGGGTAAGACACTAATTTTGAATTGCACTTCGTACAGAGGGCAATGTGAAAAGTCACCCCATCTGTCGTAAATACTCTACCTGTCAAGTCCAAAGCCCAAACATCCAAAACTCTCCTCCAGGAAATCAAGCACCATAACATGGCCAGTTTCGCTGACAACTGTTTTCTAGACAGATACTTGTTAGAGGGCCAAGATCTGAGGAGATTCAACACCTTATTCATGTACCACAAGGTGGAATATCTGGGTTCTGGTGGAAGTGATAATCTGATACCCCTCAAGAGTTTGCACACTATGGGATGTTCCCCCACCAGGCCACCCTCTACCGGCATGTGCCCCGCCGAGATTGCCGATCTGAAGGTGTTTATTGACCTATTGGCCAAACCTTCCAAAGCCAGCTGTGCCAGGAAATTCAAAATGTAGACAACGTCCACCCCCAGTGGATCCATGTGGTGTTGGAGACACCAATCCAGCCATCTGGACCAGGCGGAGCAGTATCGCTTCTTTGTGCTATCCGCCCAAGTTCTGGTAAGCAACGAGGCCGCTTCTCGTGAAATGCCCGGGACTTTCCGTTGTTCCAGGTAATCCTCCAGTCTGTGGGACAGAGAGAGCCTGCCGTTATCAGGAGGTGAGGGTTGTCTTGGGGATTCCGGAACAGATTCAGAAATAGGGGTAGAGGGATTGGAAAATCCCACAAAAGTTCCATCATCGCTGAAAACCAAGCTTGCGCTCTCCAGAATGGAGTGATCACCACCAGATCAGCTCACTATCTGTGAACTTGTGCCGAGACCCTCATTATCATTGTAAAGGGAAGGAACGTGTAAGCTGCCTCCCTGCTCCAATCTTGAAAAAATGCCTCCGTGGCTACTGCCTGTGGGTCTGGCCTTCAACTGCAATACTGGGGCAGCTGGAAGTCCAGGCTAGATGCGAAAAGATCCATGGAGAACGGACATCATCTGCTCTGGATCTGTTGAAATACCCGTGTATGAAGTTTCCATAGACTGACATCTCACCAGTGTCAGGAATGCCAATCCGCCACTTGATTGGATTGACCCGGCAGATGTTCCGCTGACACTGAGATGTGGTTGTCCAGACAATACTCTTAAAGGGTGCGAGCCAGATCTGAAAGGGTCTTTGACTTCGTGCCCCCCAGGCGATTGACATAGTGGACTTTTGCCACATTGTCCATCTTCAAGAGGAAGGAGCACTGGACCCTACCCTTGGTCCAACATTTGAGGGTGAAAGAACCCGCCATCAACTCCAGGCAGTTGATATGCATGGATTTTTTTGTAGCGGACCACATTCCTCCTGTTGTAAACTCCCCGCAGTGAACTCCCCAGCCCGAACCGCTGGTATCTGATTCTATCACCAGATCTGGTTGCAAACCGAAGATTGCCCAGCCGCTCCAGGCCTCCATGTGTGACATCCACCACTGTATCTCGGGCTTCCGGGGAAAGCGGGACAAACTGGGAGTATGTAAGGCCTCAGTGGATGCGCGAGAGCTTCAGGCGCTGTAACGCTCGATAATGGAGAGGCACTGGGAAGATGGCCTGAATGTGGAAAGACAAGAGACCAATTACCCGTGCCAGCTGTCGCAGTGATACCTGTGACCTGGATAGTGTGCTCCTGAGTTTGTGCCATATTTTGGCCAATTTGCAAAGACGGAAGGCTGAGGGTGGCCTTGACTGAGTCTATGAGAAACCCCAGGAACTGTATGCATTGAGTCGGACAGAGCGTGGGCAGATCGTGGACTTTTAACCCTTCTGGTGAATGTTCACCAGTATACTGGATGCACAGCGTAATCTGTAGAATCAACACTTCACAATTTTATGAAACAAAAAGAAGACAATTCATTCCATTGTTTTATGCGCAAAGTATAATAACCGTAAAACAATGAAACCAAATCAATATCAGCATCTGATTACAGAAAGTGAAAACAAATAAACTGTGGTTCAAACAATGAAATACAAAGAACTCAGTTCATTAACATTTATAAAAAACATATCTAATACATGTTGCGGCTAGATTACCCAGCCCAGCCCAGCCCAATGCATTTCGGGATTGTTAGACTTGGCATCTTTTGGCGTGTTTCCCCTGACTTTTTGCTTTCTGACCTCCCGGTTTTGACTCTGTTTTTGCTGGTGTAATGATTCTGCGCACTTTCCTCACTGCTGTCCAGTGGGAAAGTGCAAGTGCACCTGTATAAAATGTGTTACGGATTGGCGTTTCCATGATTGGCCTATTTGGTTTATGTGTCAGTCCCTTGTAAAGTGCACTGCGAGTGCCAGGGTCTATAGACCAAATGCTGTTGGTGGGCTGCAGCACTGGATTGTGCCACCCACGCAAACAGCCCGTAAAGTGTAACTCGGGCCTGCCATTGCAGAGCCTGTGCGCAGCCTGGGGCTGCCATGTCGACTTGGCAAGTGCACACACTTGCAAGTCCCTAAACCTTCCCTTTGCTACATGTTAGTCACCCCTAAGGTAGGCCCAAGGTACCCCTGTGGGCAGGGTGCGTTGTATGCGAAAGGTAGGACATGCCCGGGTGTGTGTGGCATGTCCTGATAGTGAATTACAGCCTAGTTCGTTTTTCACTATTGCAAGGCTACCTGTTCCCCTAGGCCAGAACGGGCAGTTTTGATTATTACAGCTTATAATCCTAACTGACCCCGGGAACATGGTAGAAATTCGAGTTTAGTATGCCTGGACTCAGAATGATAAAATGCATCTTTTAGTGAAGTTGGTTTTAACATTCTGTGTTTGAAAATACCACTTTTAGAAAGTGGGTATTTTCTTGTCTAACCATCCAAGCCTGCCTCTGCGAGGTTGTGTATTCCTTGTCTGGAGTGTGAGTGACAGGGGCTGGGGGATGCCAGGAGACAGGGTGAGTCAGCGCAGGGCTGAATAGCAAGATCTACATGTAGATGGGTGGGAGGAGTTGCACCTGGGCCCTGAATAGGACAGTGCCTTCCCTCCACAATGCCGGCTCCACCTCCTGTGGTGCGTCTGATGTCCCTGGCCTACTCACTGAAAGAAGGGACGGAGACTTGTCAACAAAGTGCTCCAGAACTGGTTTGGACTAGGCAAAGGCCTCTATGCCTTCAGAGAACAAAGGAATTTGGGATATAAATATTGGGGCCCTGACCCCATGAATTTAGATCTCACTGGAATCAAGGAACCTGCCAAGACGAAGAGCTGGAAGAGCTGCCAGGAGGAGTACTGCCCCTTTGCTGTGTTGTTGCTTTGTTGGGTTGGCCTGCAGCTGCTGCTTCTGCCTTGGGCAGTGAAAGGAAGGAACTTTCTACAAACTTGTGCTGAGTATCTCCAAGGGCCTGGAACCGAGCTGGCCTCCTGTTAAGAAGTCTCAGGGACTGCAAAGACTTCACAAGCCTCTGGGTACCGCTTCTGGAACGCTGTTTCAGTTGCCACAGAGGAAGGGAACCGCAACCGACTCCGTCAACCGAATCCATCCCTGGCCGGTGACCTGTTTGCACCGCAGACCGCATCGCCCCGCTTCGCATCGCAACCCTGGTCTCACCGTGGGCGACGTCCGACGCCGCCAACACCGAGCCGCTGCTTGCACCGTGACCTGTGGGCACCACAGTTCGCATCGCATCGCATCGCATCGCTTCACTGAACCAGCCGGACCCGACCGACGCGGTCGCTGCAACTGGCTCAAGAGTCGTGACCGCACCACATTTGGGGCACCGCTCGCACGTCTGCGACGCACCGCTCCGACTTGCACCGCTGTCCGACGCCAGCTCCCGCACTCCGGCTTGGTCACCTGCATCGCAACCTGTCAGCACCGCATCGAGCATCGTCTCACCCTGCATCGCACGCCTTGGACTCACCGACTCCGTCTGCACGACGCTCATCGAGCCGCTGCCTGCACCGCATCGAGGGACACCGCACCTTGCATCGCTCCGTCTTGCACCGCAACCGCGACGAACGCCGACCGGTTCGTACACTCCGTACCTACCACAACGAGAAAGGTACTGTGACCGAGTCTGTTCACGACTCTGCTGGCCCGTATCGACGCGGTCGGCTGGAACTGTTAGACTCTGTGGTTTTCAGCATCGCGGTAGGCTCGGACGGAGCTACCGACTCGTACAAACTTTGTTTTTGGACTATTCCTGCAAAGAAGAAGTTACCTTATCAAGCATCGTTTTTAAAGTATAGTATTGTGGATTTTTGTCGTAATTGGTCTTGTCTTGAGTATATAAAAATTGGTTATTTTTCTAAACTGGTGTGGTGTCCGTTTGTAGTGCTTACACTGTATTACTGTTGGTTATGTGCAAATGCTTTACACACTGCCTCTGAATTAAGCCTGACTACTCGTGCCAAGCTACCACGAGGGTGAGCAGGGGTTACTTCACGAGTGTAACACCCTTACCCTGACTAGGAAGAAGGGTCCCTACTTGGACAAAGGTGCAAGCCCTTGCCAACTAGAGATCCCATTTCTAACATTGGTTGTCAGCGGTGAGGATAGGACTTGTGTTTGCACTTGACTTACAGTGATTGGTGTGCACTACTACCATATCGCAGACCATTACGTACCACATACTGGTTCTTTTTCTTTTGGCCTATTTTTGATCTTGCCAGTTTTCAACTCACTACTTTTGTCATGCCTGAATCAACTGCATCATCCGTTGCATCTCTGGAAGTTATCTTTGAGGAGGATAGGTTGGAATCCTACGCCGTAAAGGAACTACGAGCGAGTTGTAAAAACCTGAAAGTCCAAATTAAAGGCCTCACAAGGAAGGAGGAGCTACAGAAGGCGCTGAGGGCCTGGGTAGCAGCCAGACATGCCAGTGGGCAGCCTGGTAATCTCAGTGAGGAGGTGGAGGAGCCTATTTCCAGGGTGGATGTGCTTTTGGGTGGGGGAACCCGCCAGGTCAGGCAGCAGCAGTCTGTCCCCAGAGGAGCTGGAGGACAGGCGGGAGGCAAGGCAGTTTGAGCTGCAGAAGCTCAGGCTGGAGAGTGAGCGGGAGGAGAAGAGATTGGCCATAGAGGAGAGGAAGATGCTCTTAGAGCATGAGAGAGAACTGAAGGAGCTAGAACTTAGGAGTAAGTCAGGCTCAGATGGTGGCAGCAATTCGTCCAGAAAGGCAGACAGGATTGTGCACATTCCCAAGAATGTAGGCAAGGAGTTCAAGAAGGGGGATGACATACAAAGGTGGTTTCAGGGTTATGAGGCAGCCATACACACGAATGGGGTCCCTGAGGAGAATTGGGGAGCAGGATTGTGGCCACTTTTCCCTGAAGAAGCAAGGGATGCTCTGATAGCTTTGGGTAAGGGGTATCACCTCACCTATGCTGACATGAAGGATGCCCTTCTCACTAAGTATGGTCTTACTCCTGAAAAGTACAGGGATCAGTTCAGGTCCAGTAAGAAGTCTGATGCCAACACTTGGTTGGAATGTGTGGATGTGTTCTGCAGGTCGCTGGATGGTTGGGTAAAGGGCAGTAGTGTAACAGATTTTCAGGGGCTCTACAACTTGATTGCATGGGAGCACTTGTCTAGTCTATGTTTTGCAGATCTGCGCCAGCACCTAGTTGATAGTAAGCTAACTGACCCCAGGAAGCTTGCTATGGAAGCAAACCGCTGGGTGAGTACCAGGGTCCACAAGAAAGCGTTTGGGGGAGACTCAGCCAAAGGTGGGCAGGGTCCCCAGCAGAAAGGTGGGGGGACAAGGGTAAAGCACAGGAGTTCTCTAAAGGGCCCCAAACTAGTACCCAGGGTAAAGGTTCCCAGCCCCCGGTGATAAGAAGAAAGGGGTCACTACAGGGAAGCCTGTTGAGACCGGCCCCGCAAGTGTTATGCATGTGACCAGGTAGGTCACTTTAAGGGGGACCCCAAGTGCCCGAAGGGGACACAGCCACCCACCGGTGGACAGTCCAAAGTGTTGGCTAGTGTAGCGCTTGGGGAGGTGGGGTGCCCACAGGAGGGTGGGGATCCCGCAGAAATGACCCTTGTCTCACTAGGGGACAGTGAGATGGTCCCAGGAAACCAGGTGCCCCTAACACAAAGAAATATAGCACCTGGGTGACCATCAATGGGAACAGGGTAGAGGCTCTCAGAGACACTGGAGCCAGTGTGACCTCAGTCCGGTGTCACCTGGTGTCTGAGAAGCAAGTAGTCCCCGGGGCATTCCACCAAGTAGTTGCTGTAGACAACTCAGAGCGCCAATGTATGGTGGCGCAGGTTCCCTTTGAATGGGGGGGGGGGTCTCAGGTCCCTTGAGGGTGGTTGTGAGCCCTACCATGCCTGTATAAGGTCTGCTAGGTAACGACCTGGAGCAGTCCTTATGGAAGGATGTTGAGCTCAGGTCTCACTTGGAGATGCTTGGGTTGCCAGAGTGGGCATGCGTGTCTACTCGGTCAATGGCAGCCAGAAAGGGTGATCAAGAGGACTTGGAGCCTGGAACAGTGGCCCAAGTCCCTGCCAAGAAGAAAGGGCAGGGGCGCGGAAACCGGCCCCCGAAGTTCCCACGGACCGGGAGGAGGCGGACCTCGAGGGGGACGCCCCGGTGCCTACAGGGGAGCAGGTAGCCGAACTGGGAGACATCTCTGAGCTGACCCATTGGCAGCAAGAAGGGGGTCCCACCAGGGAGGAGTTCTGCAGGGAGCAGAGCGAGTGCCCTACTCTGGAGGGTCTGCGGCGGCAGGCTGCAGACCAGGCAGCTGGTAATCAGTCCGGGTCACATCTGATCTACTGGGAGAGTGGTCTCCTATACAGTGAGCCTAAGGTTGCTGAGCCTGGGTCAGACCGTGTGCTGGTGGTACCCCAGCGCTTCAGGACCTTCCTACTGGGTCTGGCTCATGACGTGCCTTTGGCAGGACATTTGGGGCAGGACAAGACCTTTGACAGGCTTGTCACCCACTTCTTTTGGCCCCAAATGCGAAGGCAGTCAGATGCACACTGTAGGTCTTGCCAAACTTGCCAGGCAAGTGGTAAGAGTGGGAGGAAGGTCAAAGCTCCTCTCCAACCTTTTCCTGTTGTTGGAACACCCTTTGAAAGGGTAGGGATGGATATTGTGGGGCCACTGGATCCCAAGACAGCCATGGGCAACAGGTACATCCTGGTCTTGGTGGACCATGCCACCCGGTACCCGGAGGCAATCCCTCTCAGGACAACGACGGCGCCAGTGGTGGGCCGGGCGTTAATGGGGATCTTTTCCCGTGTGGGATTCCCCAGAGAGGTGGTTTCTGATAGGGGGACCAATTTCATATCCAAGTATATGACATCCCTGTGGAAGGAGTGTGGTGTAACCTACAAGTTCACCACTCCTTACCACCCACAAGGAAACGGTCTGGTGGAGAGATTCAACCAGACCTTCAAAGGCATGATCAAGGGTCTAACAGAACCCATGAGGCGTAAGTGGGACGTCCTCTTGCCATGCCTACTCTTTGCATACAGGGAGGTGCCTCAGAAGTCTCTTGGGTACAGCCCCTTTGAGCTCCTGTATGGCCACCCTGTCAGAGGACCTCTGAGTTTGGTAAAGGAAGGCTGGGAGGCGGCTCCCAGGAAAACTCCCCAGGATGTATTTAGCTACATGCTGGCCTTTAGAAACCAAACTGCCCGCTTCAGGAAACTCGCTCAGGCGAACCTAGAAGCAAGCCAGGAAGAAATGAAGAGATGGTATGACCAGAATGCCACTCTGGTCGAATTTCAACCTGGGCAAAAAGTGTGGGTCATGGCCCCAGTGGCACCTTGTGCCTTGCAGGACAAGTGGACTGGACCATATGAGGTAAAGGAGCGCAAAAGTGACGTCACCTACCTGGTGGATTTGCAGGCTCCCAGGAACCCTTTGAGGGTCCTTCACGTGAACCGCCTCAAGCCCCACTTCGAGAGGTCCGAAGTGAGTATGCTCTTGGCGACAGATGATGGGGTGGAAGAGGAGAGTGAGCCTCTCCCTGACCTCCTGTCTACCAAGGAGCATGATGGGTCAGTAGAGGGTGTGATCCTCTCCCCTACTCTGACTCAGGAGCAGCAGGGGGACTGTCACCAGTTGTTGGGACAGTTCGCCCCACTGTTCTCTCTGACCCCGGTGTTACTCACTGGTGTACCCATGACGTGGACACTGGTGACAGCCCTCCTGTGAAGCACAAGATTTACAGGTTGACTGACCGGGTCAGAGCCAGCATCAGGAGGAGGTCTCTAAGATGTTGGCGTTAGGGGTGATTGAGCACTCCAACAGTCCTTGGGCCAGCCCAGTGGTCTTGGTCCCAAAGGCTGCTGCGCCCGGTGCCACTCCAGAACTCCGGTTTTGTGTGGACTACCGTGGGCTCAATGCCGTCACCAGGACTGACGCGCACCACATCCCCAGAGCTGATGAGCTCATTGATCGGTTGGGAGCTGCCCGGTTCCTCAGCACGTTTGATTTGACGTCTGGGTACTGGCAGAATGCCTTAACCGATGTGGCCAAGGAGAGATCAGCATTCTCAACCCCAGAAGGTCATTACCAATTCCGGGTGATGCCCTTTGGGTTGAAGAATGCCTCTGCCACCTTTCAGAGGTTGGTCAATCAGGTGTTGGCTGGGCTGGAGGATTTCAGTGCCGCCTACCTGGATGACATTGCTGTGTTCAGTTCCAGCTGGGAAGAACATTTACAGCACCTTGAGAAAGTGTTGAGGGCTCTGCAAGGTGCAGGCCTCACGATCAAGGCCAGTAAGTGCCAGATCGGGCAGGGTTCTGTGGTGTACTTGGGACACCAGGTAGGAAGCGGCCAGGTGGCGCCCCTACAACCCAAGATTGACACCATTCTGGCTTGGGAGCCCCCAAGACCCAGACAGAGGTGAGAGCCTTCTTAGGTCTCACCGGCTACTATAGGAGATTTGTTAAGGGCTATGGCACCATCGTTGCCCCCTTAACAGAGCTGACCTCTAAGAGGCAGCCCAGGAAAGTGATCTGGACTGAGTCCTGCCAGAAAGCTTTTGATGCCCTGAATGCAGCCAGGTGCACGGCGCCCGTGCTCAAGGCACCTGACTTCTCCAAGGAATTTGTCGTGCAGACTGACGCTTCAGAGCATGGTGTGGGAGCGGTGCTCTCACAGCTGAGCGAAGAGGGCCTGGATCAGCCTGTAGTCTTCCTTAGCAGGAGACTACTTCCCCGGGAACAGAGGTGGAGTGCCATAGAAAGGAAGCTTTTGATGTGGTCTGGGCGCTGAAGAAGTTGAGACCATACCTGTTTGGGACTCACTTCCGGGTTCAGACAGACCACAGGCCCCTCCGATGGTTGATGCAAATGAGGGGTGAGAATCCAAAACTGCTGAGGTGGTCCATCTCCCTACAGGGAATGGACTTTACGGTGGAACACCGTCCTGGTACAGAACACGCCAACGCAGATGGTCTGTCCAGGTTCTTCCGCCTTAGTGAAGAGAACTCCAATGGGGTTGGGTAGTTCTCCCTACTTTCAGCTGGAGGGGACATGTGTTAGACTTGGCATCTTTTGGCGTGTTTCCCCTGACTTTTTGCTTTCTGACCTCCCGGTTTTGACTCTGTTTTTGCTGGTGTAATGATTCTGCGCACTTTCCTCACTGCTGTCCAGTGGGAAAGTGCAAGTGCTCCTGTATAAAATGTGTTACGGATTGGCGTTTCCATGATTGGCCTATTTGGTTTATGTGTCAGTCCCTTGTAAAGTGCACTGCGAGTGCCAGGGCCTATAGACCAAATGCTGTTGGTGGGCTGCAGCACTGGATTGTGCCACCCACGCAAACAGCCCGTAAAGTGTAACTCGGGCCTGCCATTGCAGAGCCTGTGCGCAGCCTGGGGCTGCCATGTCGACTTGGCAAGTGCACACACTTGCAAGTCCCTAAACCTTCCCTTTGCTACATGTTAGTCACCCCTAAGGTAGGCCCAAGGTACCCCTGTGGGCAGGGTGCGTTGTATGCGAAAGGTAGGACATGCCCGGGTGTGTGTGGCATGTCCTGATAGTGAATTACAGCCTAGTTCGTTTTTCACTATTGCAAGGCTACCTGTTCCCCCTAGGCCAGAACGGGCAGTTTTGATTATTACAGCTTATAATCCTAACTGACCCCGGGAACATGGTAGAAATTCGAGTTTAGTATGCCTGGACTCAGAATGATAAAATGCATCTTTTAGTGAAGTTGGTTTTAACATTCTGTGTTTGAAAATACCACTTTTAGAAAGTGGGTATTTTCTTGTCTAACCATCCAAGCCTGCCTCTGCGAGGTTGTGTATTCCTTGTCTGGAGTGTGAGTGACAGGGGCTGGGGGATGCCAGGAGACAGGGTGAGTCAGCGCAGGGCTGAATAGCAAGATCTACATGTAGATGGGTGGGAGGAGTTGCACCTGGGCCCTGAATAGGACAGTGCCTTCCCTCCACAATGCCGGCTCCACCTCCTGTGGTGCGTCTGATGTCCCTGGCCTACTCACTGAAAGAAGGGATGGAGACTTGTCAACAAAGTGCTCCAGAACTGGTTTGGACTAGGCAAAGGCCTCTCTGCCTTCAGAGAACAAAGGAATTTGGGATATAAATATTGGGGCCCTGACCCCATGAATTTAGATCTCGCTGGAATCAAGGAACCTGCCAAGACGAAGAGCTGGAAGAGCTGCCAGGAGGAGTACTGCCCCTTTGCTGTGTTGTTGCTTTGTTGGGTTGGCCTGCAGCTGCTGCTTCTGCCTTGGGCAGTGAAAGGAAGGAACTTTCTACAAACTTGTGCTGAGTATCTCCAAGGGCCTGGAACCGAGCTGGCCTCCTGTTAAGAAGTCTCAGGGACTGCAAAGACTTCACAAGCCTCTGGGTACCGCTTCTGGAATGCTGTTTCAGTTGCCACAGAGGAAGGGAACCGCAACCGACTCCGTCAACCGACTCCATCCCTGGCCGGTGACCTGTTTGCACCGCAGACCGCATCGCCCCGCTTCGCATCGCAACCCTGGTCTCACCGTGGGCGACGTCCGACGCCGCCAACACCGAGCCGCTGCTTGCACCGTGACCTGTGGGCACCGCAGTTTGCATCGCATCGCATCGCTTCACTGAACCAGCCGGACCCGACCGACGCGGTCGCTGCAACTGGCTCAAGAGTCGTGACTGCACCGCATTTGGGGCACCGCTCGCAAGTCTGCGACGCACCGCTCCGACTCGCACCGCTGTCCGACGCCAGCTCCCGCACTCCGGCTTGGTCGTCTGCATCGCAACCTGTCAGCACCGCATCGAGCATCGTCTCACCCTGCATCGCACGCCTTGGACTCACCGACTCCGTCTGCACGACGCTCATCGAGCCGCTGCCTGCACCGCATCGAGGGACACCGCACCTTGCATCGCTCCGTCTTGCACCGCAACCGCGACGAACGCCGACCGGCTCGTACACTCCGTACCAGCCACAACGAGAAAGGTACTGTGACCGAGTCTGTTCACGACTCTGCTGGCCCGTATCGACGCGGTCGGCTGGAACTGTTAGACTCTGTGGTTTTCAGCATCGCGGTAGGCTCGGACGGAGCTACCGACTCGTACAAACTTTGTTTTTGGACTATTCCTGCAAAGAAGAAGTTACCTTATCAAGCATTCGTTTTTAAAGTATAGTATTGTGGATTTTTGTCGTAATTGGTCTTGTCTTGAGTATATAAAAATTGGTTATTTTTCTAAACTGGTGTGGTGTCCGTTTGTAGTGCTTACACTGTATTACTGTTGGTTATGTGCAAATGCTTTACACACTGCCTCTGAATTAAGCCTGACTGCTCGTGCCAAGCTACCACGAGGGTGAGCAGGGGTTACTTCACGAGTGTAACACCCTTACCCTGACTAGGAAGAAGGGTCCCTACTTGGACAAAGGTGCAAGCCCTTGCCAACTAGAGATCCCATTTCTAACAGGGATTCTATTCATCCCTTCTTCAGGGGCCACTGTGAAAAAAGTTAAACACACAATCAATGTTTAAATACTCAGTATAGCTATTGAATATTGTTACAACACAATTAGCGCCCAGTCAAGGCAAAATGAATTACAACACCTGAATATGTTTACGCACGGCAATGAGAGAAAGGAAAAATCCCAAGAGAATAAACCACGCTTGTGCAAAACTGTTCAAAGGAAGATTGTGATCAGAATGAAGATAGCGTGATCGTGAAGAATTAGACTAGATGAACAAAAGACACAGTATCTTCACCAAACGATAAAATCAGAAGTGAAACATAATGGTGCACGCAAGACCCTTATAATGAGTCCACTAATAAATGTAGGGAATCATAGGTACCATGTAACTGCCATGCACATAGTAGAACTACAAGTGTATTCAATATCGACTTACTATGAGCTGTGGCAACAGAGAGCCACTATCTGCTGAAATCTAAAACGACAGGGACGGTATCCAAACTGTGAAGAAAATGATAAAATACCCACTATCATATCCCAAAGTCTTCAAATGATTGTGTGTGACATGCTAGAAAAATGTGAAAATTACCTCAAGAAAAAATGCTAACGTAGTCAATCCGTCTTCTGTCTCTGAATTTGAACAAAAATAAGCAGTAGCCACTCTGGCTTGAAACCTGTGGGAAACATCATATAATGCAACTCATCAGCACCCAAACGATGCCAAAAACAGTGAAACCAATGCGAAGTACAAAGATTCTCCTTACCAGAATTGCTGTCACTGCTGAGCGTAGAATGAACTTCGCTCGAGTATGCTCCGTCGCGCTCTAAGCCGCCAAGTGTCTCATTTCTACAAGTAAAACCATAAAACCTTACTCAAAATCCCTTGCGTATGTACGTGTAATCCATGCAGTAACACCACTATATAAATCTCACATGTAGCCGCTACTCACTGAAAGTTTGAAGAAGCGCCGCCGCTAGAATCACCAATACGCCGAATACCGTGGTACCCGCTACGTGAAATAGACACGGTTGATATGAGCGAATTTAAAGTTGAAGAGAATCCCCGCGTTGGTGATTGACGCTCCCGCGTCTATAGACACTGTGAGAAGTTGGCCTGGCATATGCTGTCCACTAATTGTAGTGGGCACCTTGCACCAGTCCAAATCGACTCTTATGGTAGGTAGGTTAAAGACAACCTTATTGAAAGCTATCCTAGTGGTAGCTATGGAGAGCAGCCTTCAGGCTAAGTCTTGAAGGAATGTAAAGCAGCTTGTTTTACCAGTCTATAATCTCTTGAGTGACCAAATGAAAGAGCACCACACCAGGTATATATTCAAAATATATGTATTTATTACTAAACACACCCCTCTAGTCTCTTTATGAGGCTAGAGTTCGAAATACATAGGTTATAAGATCTTAAATTACAATAATAGCACAAATACACGTTTGGGCCCTAGGGGCGTACCAAACCATATACCAATAAAGTGGTATGCGAACCACGACTGAACTAGACACTAGGCCTAGAGCCTCTAGAAGTGCTTGGACCACAAGGAACCACCCAAGGTAGTGACACAGGGGACCCACGGGAGACGCGTGCAGTGTAAATACACAACCGCGATACGCCGTTAACTTCTATGGAGAAAGTCGGGATCGGGAAAATAGAGGAAAGGGACACTTAAAGAGGACTAGGACAAAACCCTTTGAGATCTAGGACTTTGAAGAGTCTCTACCCACGGGAGCACCGGAGTACTCGTGTTACCTCACCCAGGGAAGCCGGGTGCATAGGTGCCTTTCGGGGTCGGGTTTCGTCGTCGATTCGAATGGCGATCTGCTGCAAAGTGCTGCTGGCGGCCAAGAGAAAAGTGTCCGGGTGGATCCAAGAGTGGATCGGAGTTCTGGTGAACCTGAAAGCAGAGGGGACAGAGTCTGGGTCACTAGCCAGTGACCAGGAAGGCGATGGACAGATGCCCACCGATGTCGAGTGCTTCAGGTGCGTTGACGGTCGTCTTGACTCTTCAGCCACGAGGTCCGGGAGGCGTTGTCGGCGACCAGGAGCAGGATTCGGGCTGGTGCTCGATGTCTGTCGAGTGCTGAGGTGTCGGCGACCGGATTGGACCCAACAAGCCTTGGCAACGGCAAGTCTCGAGTAAGATGAAGATCGTCGATGGTGCAGACCAGCAAGGTCTGTGGAACTCACCCAGCGAGGGTAAGTGAGGGCAGGCCTGGAGCAACCAGGATGCCAAGTAAGGAAAAGATTGGCCTTCGTTAAGGGCTACTAGCCAACGGGCTAGCGACCGCGAAGGAGCCTCGTGACGCCGCACGTGGAGCTGGCTTGCAGGACACTCGTGGAGTGGGGGCCAGTGATCTTCGGTGCAGGTGGTGCTGGAGGCTAGGGCTACTCGGAGCCCAAAGCACGACTTCTTGGGAGACCCAGAAGATGGTGCACTTGCAAATGTGCTCGGTGTCCAGGGGTCACGGTCTCAAGTCACCCACGATAGCCACGGGCCTCAGCTTTGCTGGGGACTCAGGGTAGCCTCGGGGAAGTCTGAGAATCCACCTCTGGTGATGCGATGACTTCGGCGTCCGACGGGAGCTTCAGTAATGCGAACCGGACAGATGCTTCTTTGGTGCCTGCCAAGCAGGGAGTCACTCCTTGACCCCAAGGAGATTCTTCAGTCCTCTAATCTTGTCGTAGAGCGTCGAAGGTCCAGGATTCAGTGTCAGAGTTTCGTCCAGGTATAATCTGCTTTGCAATGGCAAGGTTCCCCCTCTTATACTAAAAAGAGGGGATGGACTAGCTCTATGACCCCACCTATGGGAGGGTCAAGGGAGGGGTGGCTACACCCACTTCCCTTTGTCCAGTTTCGCGCCAGAGCAGGGGCAGGTAGCCCCTGAGCTGGTTTGAACTGGCATATGCACAGAGGAGCCTTTTGCTCCCCCAGTGCAGGACTTCAAAGCACTCTAAGAGTGCACCCACCCAGCCCCAATACACATTATCCTGTCTGGGGAGGTGGTCACACCTCCCTGCAACAGGAAACCTATTGTCCAGGCCTCCCCTGCCGGAGTTTCGTCCAGCAGCAGGAGGCCAGACTTGTGTCTGTGGCAGCAGCATCCATTTTGTGATGCCAGGGCTTCAGAAAGAAGTTACCGGGTAAGCCAGAGTTAACATGTCTTTCCCTCTAGAAGGGTGGAATGCTAACCCCGCCGCCAGGATTGGCGGGGGGTAGTATTCCAAGATGTTTGACACCAAACACGACATGTTTAGGTGCAGCCATTCCAAAGTTAGCATTTTACCGCGAGGATATAATGCGCTTAAGAGTATATGGTCAGGCTGCACTACAAACAGCATCAGAGATGGTCTCCGAACGCTGCAGAGGGGCCCTGCTCATGCAGGGGCACCCTCTCACATAGGAACCATGCACTCTGCCTTTAGGATTGATAAGGCCTGCCTTAGGAGTGACTTATAGGTTTATATGTGTGTATGTATTTAGTGATATAGGTAACCTATATCACAGTAAGGGGTGCATGCACCACCCTACCCAGGCTGCAGTAGCAGACCTGTGGTGTCAGTTTGGATGGCCTTCCAGGGGTGGCATAATACATGCTGCAGCCCCTGGTAGGCCTCTGAGGTACCTATGCCCTTGGTACATAGTATACCATATACTAGGGACTTATAAGGGCACTCCAGATTCCAATCAGAGATGTGCCTAAGGCACATGGAAACCTTTTTACAGAGAAAGCAGATAGACTGGGGCCCTGAATAGCAGGATCCCAGTCCAACTAAGTCATAAACCAGCAAAACACCATAAAAAAAGTGGGGGCAACCATATAGTCAGATTCCACCTTCCTACAGACACAAAGAAAAGACTGCAACCAAACCCTTGGGCGCCATCTTAGACTAGTGAAGGCAGAACCAATTCCAGCCCTGTTCATGCCAAAACATGACCAAAAGCTAATCAAAGGTGGGGAACGCGGATGTTCTCATGAGTATTGTGATAAAAGCGGAGCAACCGACGTGATCCTTACAATTGGAAAGAGTCCTCACGGCGATGACTATTGTACCCGCGTGAAAGGACACAGAAAAAAGATTCAGAAAAAAGACTGTAGCAAGCCCAAAGGCACCATATTTTGCTGATAAAGTCGGGACGAGGCTAGTTATTGCCAAAACAATACCCCAGAATGACCAACAAATGAGCAAACACCAAATACGGTCACGAACAATAAAGAAGCCAGGCAGATGTGCATTCTTAGGAAAAGGTAACGTTGTGAAAAAAAAGTAATCGGAGAGTGCAAAGTGATAGATACTGCAGAGAGATGTAGAATAACATACCAAGAGACAGTAACTTCTGGATAAAACCAGAATAAAAAGTGATGCAAAAAATACAACCATGCGGATTGCCATACGTAAGCCATATATGCACAATCTACAACAGTAGCGTAACAACAGTCTACAAGAATTGCACAATATATAGGAAACGAACCCCATTAAAGAAAGCACATCATTTCCAATTTATCATTGAGACCACCTGGCATCATCGTCTGTAATAGTTTGATCCACCACACTTCCTGTTGTGAAAGTAGCCTAGCATTATCACAGCCTGCTTTGCAAGGTAATATTTCTAAGATGGTGAATCTTAATTGTGCGATTGTATGCTTGTGTTCTAGCCAGTGTGATACAAAATGAGATTTGATGCTCTGTGTGCGTATTGTACTCTTATGTTCTGATATGCGCACCTTTATTTTGCGTGTGGTTTTGCCAACATATAAAAGACCGCACGGACATCTAATACTGTATACTACGTGACCAGAATTGCAATCACCGTTGTATCTCAATGCGATTGGTTTCTCTGAATGTGGGTGGTTGATTTTGTTGCCAATAATTACGTTGTTACAATTAACGCAGTTATGACACTTGCGCATCCCAGATCGTGGACTTTGCCATGTTGAACACAAAGCCCAGGGATTCCAGAAGATCTATTGTCATCTGTAAGTGTGCCGATAGTCGCACTGGGCATTGGTCCATGAGCAGGATATAGTCGAAATAGACAATTAATCGCACCCCCCGTGCACGCAAAGTTTGACCACTGGTCTCATGAGCTGGATGAAACACCAAGGGACAGTCCAAAAGGAAGGGAAACAAATTTGAACACCTGACATCTCCATTGAAATTGGAGGAACCGCTTGTGGGGTAAGAAGATGGCCACAGTCAGATAGGCGTCCTTCAAGTCCAAACGGACTATCCAATCGGACATCTGAAGAAGATCCCTGATGAGGTGGGTATCCTCCATCTTGAAGTGGCGATAAACCAGCTACTCGTTGAATTCCTTCAGATTGATCACTGGACGTTGTCCGCTATCCCTATTTTCCATGAAGAAGAGATTGCTGAAAAAACCCCTAGGATGTAGGGAGGTTTTGACCATAGCCCTCTTCTCTAAGAGCTGCGATATTTACAAATCCACCATGGTCTCTTGTTCTTAGGATAAGGTTAGGGGTCTGGGTCTGCGTGGTTGAAGGGGTGTCCCATAAAACTCTATCTGGAACCCTTTTACCATCTGGAGAACTCACGCATCTGCAGTAAGAGCTTCCCAGTTTTACAAAAAGCGACCCAAACGGCCACCAAGGTGTAACCCCTCGGACGTCTGTACTCTCACCTTGGGAATTGTAGAAGCCTCCTTTGCCCCTGGAACCACCTCTGGCACCTCTGCGACGGGGGTAGGATCTGGTCGGGTAGAAATTCTTGAATCTTGATGCGTCCTGCCACTGGCCTTGGCGAGAGATGGTACCCCTGGCAGAGGTGTGATGCGAAGCACGGCCGTTCGAGCACCCTTTACCACTACCGGCTCCAGAAAAAACACAAAGGGTAAAGATGCGTTTAATGAAGGTCTGGACTTTGACTAATGAATTAAAAGTATTAACGAACTTACCCAGTTCCCGAATTAACGGATCCCTGAAAAGATTACCTTGGCCCACCATGCCAGCCACCGAATTGGTAAATTCCCCCAATTTAGGGTCTATTTTGATCAGCAATGACCAGCGCTGTTCCATTCAGATCGCACAGTTGGCTTTACCGAGGAAAATGATAGCTCATTGGGCCCAACTGGACAAAGCTTCTGGAGAAACTAGGGACCCGGAGGCTTTAGCGTCCTCCGCCATGTCCATTATCTTTGCAAGGGGTCCCGCAACATCTAGGAGTTTATCCTGGCTAGAGCGCCAGGACCTGTCAATGCTCTTCTTGGGGTCCCTGACAAACTTGTCGAGAAAGGTGGCCATTTTAGAGTCATATTTGGGTGTGAGGGCTACCTTGCCTTCAAGAGATGGTCTGGGGCACTCTGCCCGTAAGCAGCTCTTCACCTCCTTGTCTATGGGCTTTTTCAGCCTGCCCGCCATATAGGCAGCTACCTTGGGTTCAGGACACCATTCCGCTGAGCGCGGATGTAAGAGATCGTCAGGAACTAGTAGGTCTGAGTCAGGGGGGCATTATTATCTGGCAACGACTCACTGGCCGAGGCAGGTTCGGAGGACAGCCGCCAGGGTCTGCTAAGGTCTCCATCCCCATCAGAAGTATTAGGAGAGTTATCTCCATCCCCCAGATTCGTGGGGAGGCAGGAGGAGATCACCCCCTGAGCTACCAGGAGTCTGACGGTCATGTTGCATGTTGAGAGTCCCTGAACGCCTTTTTAAGACGAGCGAAGGTGTCGAGGTTTACCCCCTGATCGTCTGAGGAAATCAAAATACAGTCATCTTTCAGGGGGGCTAGCAACTTGCATCTCTATAACAAAATTTGACACTGAAAGGGTAATTCCATCTCCCCAACCATCAGTAAACTCAGTCAAGCGACACCTAAACCTCAAAGGGTCCAAGGAGGAGGTGCTAATTGTGAACACATAAATCCAAAACAGAAAAATCAAGAATCAAGATTTCTTGTAGACCACCTGCTCTCAATTATAAGCATGCAGAATCCCTTCAACCTCATCCTCTTCGGGGTTCTAAATCATCAAACCCTAGGCTCATCGTAAAATGAGGACGTACAAGCACAGTCCCTCCACTGGAACATACCAGCCCAAACTAAAAGCAACCGCGGTAGACCAACTAAGATGGGGAGGAAATTGCTGGAAGACCTGGAGCACATCAATCTAAGGGCACTGAATGGAAGATTTCTCGACGACTCCCCTCCGGCCGCCTCATTTTATTCGGAAACCGCAAACTCTACTTTAGACTATACTCTAGTCTCCCTTCCGTTTTTTCATCACATAACAGGATTCCACTTAGGCGACAAAGGGGACATCGACCATCGACCCCAGGAAGTTTCATTCCAAACCATTCCGCATAAATGTACACCTAATTTAGCAGGCAGGCACGCATACCACACAATAATCTTAAAACGTATCAAGTCATCATTAGTAAACTCTGGGGAGGTTCTCCAGGTCGCAATCCAACTAGTACATGGGAAATTTTCATAACCAAACTCTCAAGCTCCTTCTCAACTACATCCAGATACACCTCACCCAATGATCCTATGGACGAGGGGAGGGCCCCGAGCGCACAGCGGATCGAACTGAAATTACAAAAAAAAACATAAACAAACTTCTCAGATCACTGAGGCATCACCCCAGTGATGAGAACCTAAACCTACTATTACGTCAACAGAAAGGCCTATTTAAAAAACTTAAGTGGGACATCAACAGGTCCAATGAAAATGCATTCTGGGCAAAAGTCCACTATGACTCCCAAACAAACAACAGCACACGCTTCTGGGCGACCGTGAATAACATTCTGCACCCGGCACATGGAGGATTAACATCACACATTACAGAGGACTCATGGACAATCTTCCTGGAATCTCACTTTAACCAGCCGACGCCTGGACCAAATACAAACCCGGACTTCCAACTGACACACCCTACTCAAATTGAATGGAACCCAAAGGAAGCGGATAAAGTAACCGGCACAACAACCTTTAAGAAGCAAATTTTGAAAGGAAGGAGAGAAGGTGCTCCGGGGCCAAATAGGATTCCACCAGCCCTTTTTAAACAAGATCCTGAGTACTGGTCAGATATACTGGCCCCTCTCTTTCGCAGCGTCAGACAGTTTGGGCTCCTACTAGCTTCATGGAAGGGTTCTACAATTTTCCCGATCTACAAGTCCAGCGATAAAACCTCCCCGAAAAATTATCGCATGATTGTATTACTAGACATAGAGGCAAAATACTTTGCCGGCACTCTACTGACAGAGCTCCAGGACTGGGCAAAAGAGAAGGAAATAATCCCCCGATATCAAACAGGGTTCTGTAAAGACACAGGAACCTCACCCAACATATTAACCATGTCACTGATCATCGATAAGGCAAAATCAACAAAACAGGCGATTTATTTTTGTTCCATCCACTTTAAGGCAGCCTTTGACAATGTTAATCGAGCAAGATAGTGGAGGAAACTGGCGCTTTGGGGAATCCCGTCAGCTCTCCTGAACCTTCTAATACATCTCCACACCAACACATGGGTACAGGTAAAACTAGGCAATGGCACACATCTTTTAAGGCGCATACCAACCTCCAAGGGGCTCAAACAGGGTTGTGTGCTTGCACCAACACTGTTTAACCTGTACAGGACAGATATGACATCAATTTTAAGTACCTGCAACGCGCATGCCCCTCGACTTGGTGGCAAAGCCATCTCCAGCATCTCATATGCCGATGACGTGGTCCTGGTAAGCCATACCCAATGCATGAGTATGCTGTGGAAAACCACCTAGAAGTGAACCGTAAAAAAACAAAAACATTGACAATCAAAAACGGCAAATGACAGTCCCATACTTGGTACCTGGAAAAAACACCAATTGCGAACACCCCCGCCTACAAATATTTAGGGGTAATCATCGACGAGGGCGGTCAATTTGCCAACCAACTCGAGACAATCAGACGAAGGGGATGGCAAAAGCAACAACATTAAGGCATTTAAAAACAAAACTCACCGGCCCTATCCTTTCCCCCCTCCTCCGGGTAGCACAAGCCAAAATTCTACCCACCATTGCCTACAACAGCGAAGCACTGAGGGGCAGGGACTCAAAATTTTTGGATACCACCATGGCCAGGGCCTATAGAGTCATGTTTAACATTCCAACTTAGGCCTCACCATCGGAGATCCGGTTAGAGTTCGGCCTAACCAAACAACTCCTGGCAAGGCAAGGCTCCTACATAACGTGCTGGCATAAAATAAGGAACTCTCCCCTGAATACATTGAACCACCAGCTTTGGCAAGAACTTTGTAATACATCCAATTAGTCAGCCAGACAATACTTGGAGGACTCCCTCGCCACCACCGGGCTATCAGACCTATAGGAAACTCAAATCACCCACTCAGCCTTCAAGCAAGTAGTAAAAAAACGTAATAAAGAAACTCTCCCTTGTTATGTTATGTTATGTAGGGTATTTGTAGAGCACACGGCTACTCCTGGGAGACAAGGCTGCCTTTGCCCGAAGGAGTCATGCCTGGATGACAATGAGTGGTTACAAATCATTTGGCGCACAGGCATATTCCAACCTGGGGTACTCCAGAAAGACAAAAGAACAATTTTCAAAATACAGGCTAGGAATGCTGCCAGCTACTCCACACCTCCCACCATGGCAGAGGGGGCAACTTGTCAGCAAATGTCGACTATGTGGAAATGGTATTGAGGACATGGCACATTTAATCTGCTCCTGCCCCAACTTAAAGGATGAAAGGGTACGTTTACTCAAACTGCCTTTTAATGAACGAGGGATTCATACCCGGAGACAGGCTGTGATCGCATGCTTCAACTCCAA
Organism: Calotriton arnoldi; assembly: GCA_963921515.1. NCBI lineage: Eukaryota > Metazoa > Chordata > Amphibia > Caudata > Salamandridae > Calotriton > Calotriton arnoldi. The sequence goes on from CAWUFW010002202.1 coordinate 95,127, forward strand.
GGACCCGCAGCTAAACGGGAAACTAGGGAAATTCCTAACACTAGTAGAAGCTAAGCAGGGAAGTGCTGCGCTCCTTTCAAGTGCAATCATGACATAAATGAGTTTTAACTCCCAATATTGACAACTCTAAGCCCAGCCACAAGAACCTCTTCGGGACACGCTCCAGCGCTGTCGACGCACAAAACAAAAATGAAACACAGCGAGCAAGTAGTTGCTATACTTTGAGACTTTTATGGCTTTTAGAAATCTACTTTTAATAATATCTCCTTCTTTTCCTCCTCAATATCCTTCCTCTTTCCTTCTTTTTCTTAAAAAGTATGAATTTTAAGTGTATATTTTGTAATGGTTTTAATTAATCAAGTACAATAAACTACTTACTTACTTACCCTGATCGTCTGCGTGTTTATGTTTATCCCCTGGGGGTGTAGCCAACTGCCCTGGAGGTATGGGGGCTCGGGGCCCTGAAGCATCCTCCCTCTGTTGGAGCGGTTTTTGGCACTGCGCCTGCAGCTGGATAAATCTTCTTCCCCAGGGGGCTACCACCTGCGAGAAAGCTTGAATATGGACTCATCCATTACCTGAAAAAACTGATCGTCAATGGGGAGGTAGAATGAAGGTGAACAGCGGCGGCCACCGAGGAGTAAAGACGCACTATGCGCAAGAAAGGAAATACGTTGGCCCCCGTACGGTTGGCTGACCGCACCACGTATGATAGCCAGGCATCTCCCTCCAACCGTGTAAGAACGGAAAAACATTCCCGCGATCGTGACACACCTGCAAATAAATCCAATACAATGCTGTGACAGTGCAGCAAAAACGTAGCAATGTTATTCAGTGGGTCTCCGCATTCCCGCTTACACAAGAAACATTGACAACAAACATAAGAGGAACAAGCATTGGCATAGCCAATAGGTCTCGCTTTTGGGACCTTATAAGCGTTTAGCCATGCAACACTTGATGTTGTTGCACCAAGGATATTGTGCTGGATAACTAATCACTTATAAGGTCCCAAAGGCGAGACCTATTGGCTATGCCAATGCTTGTTGTTTTGAGAATTTGGTCACCCTACTTCAGCACCCCCTCAGACTATGTGATGCAAATACCACAACCTCTTCCACACCATCCCGGATTTGCAGAACACAGCACCAAGGCCATGCTGACTAGCATCAGTGTTCACCACCAGGAGATTTCTTGTGCTTGACCTGCATGGCACGCGAAATGCGCTTCACAAGACATACACTTTATGCTGCTGTCTCTAAAGCCTGACATGCGCGCAACACAACACAATTGTGTGACCCCAACGACTCTATGGCCCACACACTCACATATTGTCACCTCACCAGACACACCTGCCCAACGCAGTTCAGCAGAGTGTGTGGAGTGGTGCTACAAGAGGCTCGCGCACACCCTCGCTGTGAGCGTGCTCATGTGTTTGTTGCACGTCGTCACGCTCACACCTCAGCTCGAGCGACTCCCTGATGACACAATCACGCAAGTTCTTCTAAAATGCATGCAGTTCCACAGCTTATACATCCATGAAGCAGCAGGAGCGGAGGTTCCGAAAGCAGGACTTCGAAAAGTGGGTGATTGCTTCCACTTACATTTAGGATACTATTTCTTCGTGCTGCTTAACTTCTGTGGTTTTTTGTGTGTTTTTTTTTACAAAAGCACAAGTGCAGCTCAATGTGGAATTTGGAGCCCTCACCTGGGCTGTTTTCACACCTAAATTCAACGCCATGGTCCTACTGCGTCACCCACTTGCACCCTTCATTTTGAGCCAGTTCTGTACAGGGCTTCGACATGGACGCATGCCTGTTTATTTATTTCGGGATTTGTAGAGCGCGACTAATCCCCAACTAGACTGCCGACTCTGGAGCGGCGAAACCAAGGTTCGATCCTCGGGGTCAGAAACCTCGTATTCTTTAAATACTTTTCTCGGCGCTGCAAACCTGCAAGAACTAAACAAAAGCGACCGCCCTCCTGGGAGGATGTAAAGATGCCCCCTCGAACGACGGAAATAAAGAAATAGGAACCAATACAAATACATAAAAAACAAGTTCGCATTAATAGTGCGGATAACACTTCGCTCACAGATACGTTTTCGGAATATCTTTTTATAGAAATAAAGGCCGAGGATTGTGGAGGTGTTCGTTTCATTTATTTCAGATTCGTGGCTGCAGCGTCGCCGTTTCCAAAAATCCTCCAGGCCGAAACCGAGGGCGGACGGACAAAGGAACAGCGCTTTGGTGAAACAAAGGCCCCCGCCTGCAGGAGACGGGGAGCATTGAAGAAGGAAAGAAAGCGCCACGACGGGAGAGGCCTCTAGCGCCTAAGCCCCGGACTCGAAGCTCCTTGGGATACAGAATAAAACGGAGGCGGTTAAAGTCTAGGAAAGCGATGATTGTAAACAGGACGAGCGGCGAGAGCGCCTCCCAGAAGCAATAACAAGGACAACAATGGAGGAGCGGGGGCGAGCGAGCGCGGCAGCCTGCAAAGCTGACCAGACGCTCGTGCGTCATGGCCTTTTCCCCGCATGGCCGGCATATGTTTCCAATTATCGTGCACGCGTCTGGGCACCATAATGGGAAACAGATGTCGGCCCTGCGCGCGTAACCGCCCGAAAAAGGCCACGACGCACGAGCGTGTGGTCAGCTTTCGAAACCCCTTACTTAAAGTCTCGCCAGGCAGCGCTTGCGCGCTACTCGAGGCTCGACCTAAAAAGGCACTTTTCTCCATGCTGCTAGAGCAGCATAGAAAGAGGGAGATAGAGTGCTGGCACCGGTTGTTATATGGACTTGAGAAGCTGTGATTGGGCAGTCCGTTTTGCCTTTTTTCCCAGGGACTCATGGGAAATGTAGTTTGTTTTTGATGAGGTCACTGTTGTAAAGGCTCCTGGAGCAAATTAAAGGACAAAAGTAAAGCCTAATCCTCGCCTCCGGGTCCTGACATAGAATTGCAAACTTTGGCAGAAGGCTCAATGTACTTAGCAGCACATGCTAGTTCAAAGACATTTTAACCTCTGCTCCAGCCTCTTGATTTGTTTGCTGATTCGGCCCATTTACATCTAACTGTCTCCTCTATTCTTTACTTTTCACCTCAGCTATTGCCCTGCCTATTACCTTCTCTTGCTGGTTCAGCCCCTCTTACATCCACCTCACTCTGCATGCTCTCCTCTTAACATCTCATCTTTCCCCAAAACCCTTACCTTTTCTCTCTGGTTCTGAGACTCTTACATCCATCTTTCCCTTCATCCCTCCATGCTCTCTCAACTCTTCACCTCTCAACTCCCCACCCAGTCCTTATCTTCTTGGCTGGTTATGCCATCCAAAATCCAGCTGTGCCTTTACCTACTCTCCTTTCCTTTTATCTTCTCTTGCTGCTCCTGCCAACGTTACATATACTCCTTCCCTCTCTCCTCTTCCTGATTCTGGCCTTCTTACATTGAACTCTACCTCCTTGATCTACTCTTAATCTCTACTCTCTCACCATGGCCTTAACTTTATCTTGCTGGCTCTGCACATCTAACATCCACCTTCCCCTCCTCTCTCCCTCTTCATCCAACCTCTTAGTAGCTCTTGGTGGTTCTTTTCTCTTCCATCCACTTCTCTCTTTTGCTTATGTTCTCTTGCTGGTTTTGCCTCTCTTATAACCATGCCTTTTACCCATACACTACCTTCACTGCTCATCTCTCCCCCAGCCTCATAACTATTTTTACCTTGTTCTGCCCCATTCACATCCTCTCGCCATTTTCATCTTCCTGAACACTCTAATCTTTTCTTACTGATTTTGCCCCTCTTACACCACCTATATCCATTCATGCTCTACTCTTTTTCTCCTCTTTAAACCTTATTTTGTGGATTCTGCTCCTCTTACATAGATCTCTCCACTATCCCCAGCTTTGTCGCTTCTCTTTCTGGTTATGTTCCTCTTATATTCCCCTTTCTCCTCCTTGCTGTATGCCTCATATCTCCCCCTGCCTCTTACTTTTCTTACTGATTCTGCCCTTCTACATATACATCTCACCATTCCCTCTAGGCTCACTGTGTAAGGTTTCTTGATTGTTCTGCCTCTCTTACATTTACATTTCCCATTCATGTACTGCCCTTCACCTCTCAATTCTTCCTCCAGCCTCCTAACGTGTTTTTGCTGGTCTGTTCCCTTTACATCCACCTCTCCTCTTTGATCCCCTGACTTTTACCTTGTCTAACTGTTTCTGCCTCTCTTACATCATCATCTCCTTTCCATGCTCTACACTTCACTTTATCTCTCCTACTGTCTTTTACCTTTCTCACTGATTCTGCCCCTTTTACACCCACCTCTCACCTACCTGCTGAACACTTCACCTCTCAGCTCTCCCCAGCCTTTAACCTTCTCTCACTGGTTCTATCTCTCTAAACCCTACCTCTCCGCTGCCTTTCTCCCCCAGCCTCTTACCTGATCTTGGCTGTCCTGCCCTCTTACATCCAACACTCACTATTCCTATCCATGACACTTAAGGTCTCTGATGGTTCCGCTTCTCTTATATCTACCTCTCCTATCCAAGCACCGCCTTTCACCTTTTATTTTTCTCTCCAGCCTCCATTTTGTTCACTTGTTCTGCCTCTGTATGTCCACTTCTCCCCTTCATGTTCTACTCCTCATGTTTCATCTCTCTCTCACCTCTGCCCTCCATTCGCTGTTTCTGCCCCTCTACCTTCCACCTCTCCCCTTCGTGCGTGGCTATTCACTACTCTTCTCTGCCGGCCTTTTACCTTGCTTCACGTCTTGTGCCAGGACACAATACAGGCCTGTGCAGTGCAGATGGGCTCACAGCACTTCAGGGAGCCCCCAACCCATCAGGGGACTCTAATTCAGCCCAGGGTCAATGAATATCTGTAAGATGTGGGAAACTCAGGGGCCCATCATCACACTCTGCAGAGGGGCCCCATCATCCTGTTACACCACTGCTCTTGTTTTACTCTACATCAGCCTCTACCCTTCGACTATTCTACTCTCCCCAAGCCTCTTACATTTCTGTGTGGATTCTGCCCCTTACATTCCTCTCCCTTTTGCATGCCATTCCTTTTACCTCACCAAGAATCTTCCCTTCTCTCAGCGATTCTGCCATTACATACACATCACTCCTTCCCTGTAGTGTCTGTGAGTTAGCGATGACGGAACCCTTTTGGTTCCTGATGGACTCTGTAAAACTATGACATAAGTGCCTGGGTGTGGTGAATAGAGTTCATGTTCAGAACGTTGAGTTTTCAGTTACGCACACAGGAATAAAGATGTGTAATACCAAGCCCTGTGTGTGGCGTATTCATTTACGAGTACCCAGTCTCAGGAGGAACCTACATTTCCCATCTCCCTTTCCTCCCACGCCTTGTTCTTTCTTGCTGTTCTGCCCCTTATGTTCAATTCTCGCCTCTCTGCTGTACTCTATTGTCTTTTACACCTCTTACCTTCTTTTGTTTATCTTACCACTTTAGATTTGCCTCTCCCTCAATAATTATATTAAAAGCAAATGAGAACACCAGACCTCCTTAGGAGCACCCAGGAACACTGGAATTAGGGATATCAGATGTGAACAAACATGATGCTGTAGATTAGTGCAACCTTTCCAGATGTGTAAAACAAGGAATGCTGCGCGACTTGACAGGTTATGTGACTTGGGTGTATACTAGAGAGTTCATAGCACTCCCCTCGGGCGATAATGATGGATGTGGGATCACCCCTCCTTTCCTCCCCCTAAAACTCAATTTTATCATCTCTACTATTCTGTTACAGACCCAATTGTTCATTATTCCTTTGTTTCATGTAAATTATATGAAAGGAGAAAACACTGTTTGCTTATCATCAACAGTAGTTACCATTTATCTTAAACTCTGTTTATGTTATTTTTGGATGCACATGCTTGTTTGATAAAAACCCCCCAATAAAACAGAACTGTAAAAAAAATAATAATAATAACCTCTTCCCCTTTCCTGCTCTTCTGCCTTTCCCTTCATTGGAAGTGAGCAGTGCCGAGTGTGATGCTAGGTACTTTTTTAGGTCTCGGCTAGACAGTGCTTGTCCTGTCTCTTCAAGACAAGTTGTATATACTTTGTGGGCTTCAGCCCACCCATAGGCTTCCCATTTGCTAGCTCCATTGCTGCTCTCCTATTCTCCCCCCCACCCCACCCCCATTTGTCCGTGGCATGCATATGCCTTGCCTCTTGCTGTGTTTAGCCCTCCCCAAGAGCAGGGACCAAGTACTATATCAATACACTGGTCACCATTTTCCCATGTGATTAATGAATACTTTTTTCCCTTTGAAAAGCAATTTACACGATCGGTCCTGTTTTATCACTCTGCTCTGCGCCGTTTTTGTAAACAGGCCTGTAAATCTTGTTTTTATCTCGTCACATTTGCTAAGCATTCAAAGAATAAGATCAAATGTCAGACAATGTTTTTAGGGGGCACCGTTTTCCGTATTCCCACACCCTCCCTCATTGCTGCTTCTTTTACTTGTATTCTCAGCTGGCTCCCTTGTGCACCCCATTAAGTGTTCCTCCCTTCCTCCCTTGCTCATGTGCCTACACCCACTAGTCCTCCCTCGTTCTTTTTGCGTCCTCTTTCCCCTGTCCATTGCTTCCCCCCATCCGCCGTCCATTGTTGCTTGTTTTTTTTTTTGCTTGTTTTTTTTGCTTGCCCATCATTGCTTGTTCTTTATAGTGTCTGGTGACGTGAACTGTGTACATATGTCATCACATGGCGCTGGTTATGCGTGTCCCCCAGAGGAAGTCATGAAGCGCGGCTAGCGGCAGAGTCAGGGCAGTAGAGAGGTTTAGGCTGCGACAGGAAGATGTAAGTGGAGGAATCGGCTAGGGCGTTGCAATTTGCTGCCATCCGCTAGAGCAGAAGCACTGAATTAAAGTAGCGATGTCGTAGGGAATGCACAGAGGACCCCTCCTACTGTATTTATTAGAATGTATACAGAGGGCTCCAAGTTTACGTTCTTTCGGGCTAATTGTAATCAAGACTGGCTCTTTCAGCTCTTCATTGGTGGAGTGATTGTAAAGGATTCGCCATTCGCACTGTGCAGCATTCCAGTATCATTCTACTGCTGCAGTTGCAACTAAGCTGTTCTTAAGGATGTAGAATTTGTGGACACAATGCCCCTCGGATTTGCAATCCTTCCTACGTGCGCTATCCTATGAGTCTCATTGCGTTCTGCTTTTTGGGGGCCACTCTACCATTGATCATTAGCATCCAGTGGTTGTACAGAATTGCCGATACCTGGTCCAGATGTCTTCAAACTGGGCTGCTGGCCCACCCCCGTAGCTTTAAGTTATCTCTGGGGTGCGTCAATCTGTGACAAAGGAAAACGTTTTTAGGCCTCTTGGAAACAGGTAAAACATACTTAAAACGGTGCTGTGTTTTCAGTAGGCCACTCTATAATGGACCATCAGTAAACATCTTTTGTCACTCATGTCCTAGCTGGGATTAGGTGTTAAAGTTGGGGAAGGCTGGTGGTGGGGTTTGGGGCCTGCAAATGACTATCAAAGTCTCTTTACTATTTTTTGATAAAGGATCACACTGTGGCTTCTTACAGTTTTAGGAAGTCCAGACTGCCCCTTGCATATTAGCCGTCATGCATTAGATCACATTTCTAAAAGGGATAACTGAACAAAACTCCAGTGTTTGAATTGTTAATTTTGCTTAGAGTTGACAGTTTTATAGAATAATTGTGAAAAACATTCTCATTTCCCCCTCCATGATTTTTATGTGGAAACCTACGCACAGCTGTCTGATTTGCTAACGACATCTTGGGGACATTCTGAAATCTTCCCTAGGAATGCAAGCCGTCCATTGCTTACCATTGGCTCAGTTTTGTGCAACTCACATTCGCTTGCATTCTATTTGCTGCTTAATTTGCTTTAGGCTGTCTAGATTGTGTTTGTTCCTCCTGTGTAGCATAACCTATTTATTATATTCTCCTTCCACTAGTGCTTGCTTTCTGTAAACAGGCCTTAAACCTTGTCACATTTGCTGTGCATTCAAAGACAGAGGTCAAATGTTTCTAAGCGCTCTGACTTCAGAGAGGTTGGTGTTTACTTCTTTCTCAGACTTCAAAGTGAGAGGATTTATGTGACAATCTTGCTGTGAAAGCAAAGGCTTTTTTCTAGCACACAACAAAACTTAAATGTCTGTAAATGATCTGCAAAACACACAAGATGATGGACGGAATGTTGCACAATGGCAAAACATTCACCCCCAGTCACAGATCTGGGTTTAATCCATCGTTATTTTGCTCACCACGCCACCCCAGTTCAGACATGGCCATATGCAAATCAGTCTTGACCCTGTGCCTCATGGGAACAGGTATGCCCAGACGTGGGTCCCGTGCTCACTACGCCACTGGAGTCAAGCTATCCTGGCTGATGAAGGCTGATAGCCTGAAACCGGTCCTAGGATTCTTGAAACCGGTCCAGGGAAGACATGGCTTGGCAGTTCGGTCTGGACTGTTCCCATGAGGCACAGGGTCAAGACTGATTTGCATATGGCTATGTCTGAACTGGGGTGGCGTGGTGAAGCAAAATAAAGATGGATTAAACCCAGATCTGTGACTGGGGGTGAATGTTTGCCAATGTGCAGCATTCCGTTCATCATCTTGTGTGTTTTGCATTTCGCCCTAAGTGGGAAGGGTATGCCCAGACGTGGGTCCCGTGCTCACTACGCCACTGGAGTCAAGCTATCCTGGCTGATGAAGGCTGATAGCCTGAAACCGGTCCTAGGATTCTTGAAACCGGTCCAGGGAAGACATGGCTTGGCAGTTCGGTCTGGACTGTTCCCATGAGGCACAGGGTCAAGACTGATTTGCATATGGCTATGTCTGAACTGGGGTGGCGTGGTGAAGCAAAATAAAGATGGATTAAACCCAGATCTGTGACTGGGGGTGAATGTTTGCCAATGTGCAGCATTCCGTTCATCATCTTGTGTGTTTTGCATTTCGCCCTAAGTGGGAAGGGTATGCCCAGACGTGGGTCCCGTGCTCACTACGCCACTGGAGTCAAGCTATCCTGGCTGATGAAGGCTGATAGCCTGAAACCGGTCCTAGGATTCTTGAAACCGGTCCAGGGAAGACATGGCTTGGCAGTTCGGTCTGGACTGTTCCCATGAGGCACAGGGTCAAGACTGATTTGCATATGGCTATGTCTGAACTGGGGTGGCGTGGTGAAGCAAAATAACGATGGATTAAACCCAGATCTGTGACTGGGGGTGAATGTTTGCCAATGTGCAGCATTCCGTCCATCATCTTGTGTGTTTTGCATTTCGCCCTAAGTGGGAAGGGTATGCCCAGACGTGGGTCCCGTGCTCACTACGCCACTGGAGTCAAGCTATCCTGGCTGATGAAGGCTGATAGCCTGAAACCGGTCCTAGGATTCTTGAAACCGGTCCAGGGAAGACATGGCTTGGCAGTTCGGTCTGGACTGTTCCCATGAGGCACAGGGTCAAGACTGATTTGCATATGGCTATGTCTGAACTGGGGTGGCGTGGTGAAGCAAAATAACGATGGATTAAACCCAGATCTGTGACTGGGGGTGAATGTTTGCCAATGTGCAGCATTCCGTCCATCATCTTGTGTGTTTTGTAAATGATCTGTACACATATTTCAGGCTACATCAGAATTAGGAAAGCTCAAACGAAGCACTTTTTTGTAATTCTGAAGTGTGGAACAAAATTGTTTAATACAATCAAAACAATACACTAGGTGATGACATTTTCACATATTGTTTGTGCGCTGTATACTTTTATCAGTAAAACTGTATGTCGCTGCAAATGTAACGGTCATTTCAATTGAAAAGGTGCTGTCTGTAATGGCAGTATGCTGCTACCCCATGCATACTCCACTCTACACCATTCCACTCTACAACAATCTACGCCCCTCCACTCCCTTCTACGCCTGACACTCTGCTCTGAAAGTCTACGCTACTCCACTCTGACACTCTACTACACTCTACAACATGGTTAAATCACATTGGCAAAGCGAATAGTTCTTGGATATGAGAGCCCTATTAGCTTTGCCAATGCTTGTTTTTTGGGGAGTGAGTCCTGCAGGGTGCTTTGTTTTTAATTCATGCATGGGCAGGGCTAGCTTCACTCCTCAGGCCACTCCATGCATCTGTCTAATCGCTGATATCATGCAGACTGCAGCGATTAGACCAAGAGAAAAAGGTGCATATACATATAAACGTGTTCAGCCTAGCCTAGTCTGCAGCAGATGAAATGGATATTGATTGACATTTCAGCCGATTGGCAGCAGGGCCCAATAGAGGAGGGCCCTGCATGCTGCATGCACCATGGCTGCAGGACCCCAGGGAGGGGTATGCCCACCTGGAACTCGTACAATGCCCTATTACTTACCGGTAATCTTCATTACTCCTGGTCCAGTTGTACTCGTCCCATTCATTTACAAAGTGAGATAATCTATGCCACCGACAGAAAGAAAAAACGAAGGAATGCTGGCCCTACCCCACCCCCTCCCTCCCTCTGGGAGTACATAAGCGTACCGATCTCAGCATTCCTCCTGAAAATACCAAGCCCACATGAAGGCCGGCAAGTCAGGGAGGGAAGTAATATATGGGACGAGGACAACGGGACCAGGAGTAATGAAGATTACAGGTAAGTAATAGGGCATTACCCCCAGGTCCCTCCTGTACTCGTCCCTTTCATTTACAAAGTGAGACTACTCAAGCAACCACTGGCATTTATCCACAACAAACCACTAGGACACAAAATATATCAAAACCCAGTGATTTATTGAACAGCAGAACAAGAAAGTCAGGAGCACACAGCATGCAGTACCCCCAAACAAAAATTAGCATCATACCCCAGCAAATTCCGGAGCCGATAATGCCTCACAAAGGTATTGGAGGATGCCCAAGTGGCCGCCCTACAGATCTCGGACAGGGGAACCCCCCTAACCTCAGCCCAGGAAGCCGCCACCCCGGAGTCGACAGCCCCTGCACCCCTGCTGGAGTAGGAGACCCAGAAAGAGAGTAAGCCAATCCAATAACCTGTTTAAGCCAACGACCAATGGAAGCCAAAGAAGCCTTCCCACCATGAGAGGCAACCCCAAAGGAAACAAAAAGGGATTCAGACTTCCGAAAGGAACGTGTGCGATCCAGATGGACACGCAAAGCCCTGCACACATTCAACAGAGACCAAGGAAGTTCATCGGGAGAGTCAAGATCAGCACTCAAGGCTGGCAACACCAACTCCTGGGAGCGATGTAACTGACAAGACACTTTGGGAACAGAAGCGGAATCCAGCCGAAGGACTACCCAGTCATCCGAAAAGGACAAAAACTGCTCGCGCGCCATCAGAGCCCCCAACTCCCCCAGGCGACGAGTCGAGGTAATGGCCACAAGAAAGACTACCTTAAAAGTAACAAACTTGATGCCAACCTCAGATAAAGGCTCAAAGGAGAAGTCACCAAAGCTCTCAGAACCAAAGGCAAATCCCATAAAGGAAAGGAAGGCCGCACCACAGGACGAGATAAGGAAAAACTCTGCAACAGACGAGAGACCAAATCCTCCACATCCGATAAATTCCCCCATGGGGAACGGAAGGCCTGTATAGCGGCCCACTGAGCCCTCAAGGTGGAAACCGCCAAACCTTTCTCAAAGCCCTCCCAAAGGAACTGCAGAACCTCCTGCAAAGAGCAAGCCAAAGGGGACAAACCCAAAGCCAGACAGCAGCGCTGAAATTTACCCCAATTACGCCCATAGGATTTCAAGGTAGAAGGCTTACGAGACTGCTGAAGAGCCACCGCTAAATGTTCCGGAAAGCCCCGACGTCGCCACCCCTGCCTCTCAACTTCCATACCGACAGCTGCAGCCGCCGGAGAGACAACATTGGAGCAGACCGCAGGGGAGATGGAGAGCAAGGGAGAAACCAGGGACCCTGCACTGCTAACAGCCACAGAGAGGGGAACCATGACCGACGATGCCAAAACCGAACCACCAAAATCACCTCCCGGGACTCCCGGCCCAGGCGAGCCAAAAACCAGGGAATCGGAGCCAGCGGAGGAAATGCAGAGGAGGCGAGACGGCCAAGGAATTTTCAGAGCATCCACCCCCCAGGAGCCCTCCTGACGAACCCGGGAGCAGAACCGGGGCAGCTGGGCATCGTGCCGGGAAGCAAAGAGGTCGAGATAGGGAAGACCGAACCTCCTGCACACAAGCTGAAAAGCCACTGGAGTCAGAGACAACTCCTGAGAGGTGGGGGAAAAAACGGCTGAGAGCATCCGCCACCCTGTTGTCCACACCCCGAATATGAACAGCAGACAGAGACAACTGACACCCTTCCTCCCAACAAAACAAGGAAACCACCACCGCATTCAGAGATGTGGACCTGGAACCCCCTTGATGATTCAGGTAGGCCACTGACACCATGTTGTCAGAAAGCACCACCACATTGCGCCCGACAACTAGATGCGAAACTCCATCACAGCATGGGACACTGCCCTCAACTCCCGTCAATTGGAAGAACGCTGATTCTCCAGAAGGGACTAACGACCCAGAAGAGACAGAGAATCCAAGGTTGCTCCCGACCCAAAAGAACTGGCACCTGTAGTCAGGACCGCTGGAGGAGAGGGCTGAAGCGGCAGACCCCGAGAAAGATGGTCCGACACCGTTCACCAGAGCAGGACAGGGAGGATGTAAGGGGACACAGAAATCCGAAGGGCCAGATTGCGAGACAACGGATTCCAACAAGCCAACAGATACAACCACGGAGGTGAAAACGAGCACAAGCCACGGTAAACACTGTCGCCGCAATGAGACCCAGAAACCGCAACCAGAGGCGAACAGGAAAGGAACCCCTCTACCAGAATCTCCGAGCAAGGAACCCCAAGGTCACCACCCGAGGGACCGGTAGGAACACCCTGTTGAGATCGGTCCGAAAGTGAGCTCCAATGAAAGTCAAGTCCTGAGAGGGCTCCAGCTGACACTTGGAAAGATTCAGAAGAAACCCATGAGCCCTCAACACAGAGCACACCACTTCCCGATCCACCAACAACTGGACCCGAGAGGGAGCATGAATCAACCAATCGTCCAGGTAAGGGTAAACCAGGACACCCTGAAGATGCAAGGAAGCCACCAACGGAGCCACCACCTTGGTGAACACTCGCGGAGCCGACCTCAGGCCGAACGGCAGGACCTGAAACTAAAAATGACGACCCTGAATGCAGAATCTCAGGAACCGACGAGAGCGGGGGTGAATCGGGACGTGATAATAAGCGTCCTGGAGATCGAGGGTGCACATGAAATGGCCTGGAAGAACCAACTAAATCACCTGCTGAAGACTCTCCATCCGAAAAGGCCGATGAACCACCCATTTGTTCAGAGCCTTCAAATCCAGGACCAGCCTGAACTCCCTGTCACTTTGGAAACCAGGAAAATCAGAGAGTAAAACCCCCTCTCCACCTCCAGAGGAGGAACAACTTGAATTGCCCCTTTGTGCAAGAGAGACTCGACCCCCAGAAACAGATCGGACCTCTTGGCCAGGCAGGACGGCCAAGGAGTCGGGCAAATCCCTGATTCCGAAGGAGGCTCCGAGAATTCGATGACATGACCCTGACGAACAATGTCCAGCACCCACCCGTCTGACCAGGACTGCACCCAAGCCGGTAGGAAGAACCGCAGTCGACCTCTGACCAACAATCCGGGATCTGCAGCCATATTGTCAGGACCGTGGTTTGGGAGGGGGGGAACTTAGCCTTCCTGTCCCAACCCCGACCAGAAGAGAACTTCCCGTGGCCCCTGGAAAACTGCCTACGAGAGGGAGGATGGAAAAAAGATTTAGGCTTAGAGGGAACGTTCGTAGCAGAGGACTGCTTAAATGAAGACGAGTGCTTTTTCTCCTTAAATAACTTATGCAATTTCCCCTCCAACTCCTCCCCAAACATCATAGTTCCCTGAAAAGGTAAGCGTAAGGCGCAAGCCTTTTGAGCGGAGTCCGCCTTCCAGTCCTTCAACACCAGATTGCGGCAGGCAGCCACACCTGCCCCACTGGATAAGGCAGGAGGCTCTCACCACATCGAAGGAGACATCAGAAAGGAACTCCACCCGTCTTTCGATATGCGCCAAAAGCCCAGAACAGTCAGAGCATCATCCATCGACTGATACAGAGTTTGATATCGGAAATCAGGGACTGAGCCACATAAGTACCATAAATGCCAGCCCTTAGAGCCAGATGAGAACCAGAGTACACCTTTTTGAGGGAAGCATCCACCAACTGGATCTATCAACTGGATCCTTAAGCACCACATCCTCAGCCAAGGAAGCCCGACCCACAAGACTGGCCACAAATGAATTATTAGGAATAGAGTCAGGTAACTCCTTAGACATATCCTAAAGGGGGTAAAGTTTCGCCATAAACCCTGGAAGCATGATACAGTCGGGATCCTTCCATTCTCACATCAAGACCTCCCTGATGTAAGGATGGACAGGAACATCGACAGTGGCCACACTTTGGAATTGCCGCAACAAGGAACCACCGGACGTGCTAGGAGCCTCATCATCCGGAAAGCCCATGTCAGATTTGACGTGTTTAAGCAATTTTGGCAACATATCCTTGTCAATGTACTTTCCCTTATGCTCCACACCCCCCAACAATTCTTCCTCCGAATCAGAAGAATTTGAGGAATGAACGGGTAGAGAGCCCTTGGGACGAGCCCCCCAATCACCCATCTCTCGCAGAGTTTACTAGATTAAACGTTTTATCCGAGCATCATCCCCCTCCCTGCGGCGCTGAGACCTGGCAGGAGAAGGGGACAAAGAGGAGGAGGAGGAGCGCTCCCTATTGCGGCTTTTAAGTATTTGCTTGCCCATGACAGAAATCAAGGTCACCAGTCACAAACAGGACCAGGAACCACAGGTGTCAAAGTCCCAGAGAAGCACCACCACCAGGAGGGAAAGACACTATCAAGACCCAAAGAAGTGCCAGTGACAACAGGGAAGATCCAGTACTCCGTGAACCACAGAGGGAGGACCTCGATTACACACAGCGCGGCCTCAAAGTATTGCTGCCAGATAGAAACAGGAAAGCGAAGTCAAACGAGCAGGAAACACCAAAAATAAAGGAATCCACAAAGACCGCTATGCTGACTTACCGAAGCCGGCTCCTAAAAGCAATTCGCGTAGGAGACCGGCACAGCAGCGCCTGACTTCTGGTCCCGCCTGTCACCCGTAAGTCAGGTCTCGCGACCCAGAAGAGGTCCTGAACAGCTACCATCTTGGTGAGTGAGAAATGCTGCGCCTCCCGACGAGCCTGGAAACCCGGGAGGTGCGGACCAGTACACCTGCGGCGAAAACCGCTCGGGGAAAACCATCAACTCCCCCCAAGCCCAGCAGGGAGGGAGAGGAAGTCGCGCTAGCACGTCCTCACTGCCCAGCAGCAAAAACGTAAGTGAAACCTCAGGAGCGTCCATGCTCCTGCATCGTCCCCTTCTGTCAGTAGACAGAAAAAAAAAAAAAAGAAGAACAGGAGGAATGCTGGGATCGGTACGCTTATGTACTCCCAGAGGGAGGTGGTGGGGTAGGGCCAACATTCCTTCGTTCTTTTTTTCTGTCGGTGAGATAGATTTTACAGCAAGGCCCGGAGGCCAACATTATGCATATACCTTTATTGCAACCCAAACACAGCAGCAACAAAACTAGAATTTAGAACACCAATAAAACTTCTAGAACGTTGTACATGCATATCCAGCTAGAACGTGCAGCCATCTTCCTCTTTTGTTGCTGCTCAGACACAGATAAGTCGCAGATTTTAATGATAAAGAAATAAGTTGTTTAAAGTAATATGGGAAAGGATGTTTTTTGAAGTTTAAGGGTTAAATATTGTTAATATGTCATATGGATAGGTATTTGCAATGGCAAACATATAAAATGATGTAACATATTTTTTAAATGCTGTATCTGATTAATGCTGTATCTGATTTAAGGTTGGGTTCAAGTTGAGGAATGATCGAGAAGCGTGTGATAAGGGGAACGATGTCAGGCGAGTTAGGAGAGCGCATAGTCGAGGTATCAGAAAAAATGAGTATTTTATTGTTTAAAAAAATTTTAAGTAAAAGAAAGAGGGTTTGGAAGTTTGAATCGGTGAGGGCTTACCGTTGAGAATGGCGGTTGCAGCGAGCGCGCAGAGCGCGTGGCACGGCAAGCGGAGCTCTGGCTCGAGCGCACATCTCCGATCAGGCAGGAGTTAGGAGTGTGCGCGCGCAGTGCGAGCGTGGAGCATTGCAGTTTGGCACAGAAGAGGGTCCGTAGGCACGTAGTGCGTGCAGCGGCCATTTTAATTAGTTGGGAGAGCGTAATTGCGGAGACGGAGAATAAGAGAAGACATGCTTTGGGTTTAGAAGGAGTTTGACAGAACACGAGTCAATTTCTGTCAGACTTCGGTTTCAGATTCAAGGAAAGGTCGTGAATCGGTTAGTTGTAGGTGGAGTTAGAGAGAGTTTTGTTCAAGAGTTAATTGAGTGGATTTAGAGAGGTGAAAAGTATTTGGAAGGTTTATTTTGGAGAAAATATTTAAAGGTTGTGGAAATAAATACAGTTTTTTTGAAAGAAAATGGAGAATATAGAGGGCGGAATAGAGGATAAAATGAAGACCTACATGGATAAGTTGTTTGGGGAGATGAGTGCATCTCTTGATAAGAAAATTGAGAATAGTTTGGGGAAATCTATGCAGAAGAAGCATAGAAGTGGCGAAGATGAGAGTTTTTGGACCATTGAGGAAATGGATGTGGTACCAGGAGGCTCAGGACAGGGAAAGAAAAAGACTCAGAAGAGGAAATATGTGGAGATATTGAGAAAAGAGAGAGAACGTAAGGTTCAGAAGGGACCCGCTATAAAGGCGAAAGAGAGCGCTATAAAGGCGCATAAGGTTAAGCAAACAGCGGTGGCTTGTGACTTAAGCTCCTCCAGTGGTGACGTGGAACTAACATGTAGCTCTAGTATAGATGAGTCAGATATGGAGGAGGTGCCACTTAAAAGGAGAAAGGTGAGAGAGAGGGAGATTAAAAAGAGGAGAGTGATATCTTTGACCCTCAGGGGAGGAGATGTTTGACCCTCTATTGATCCAACATCCACTCTCTCCGCAGTGGACCCCTGTCGAGCACGTAGCCCAATACGTGAGGTATTGGATTAGAAGGGAAATACCGAAGGAGGTAAGAACTAGGATGAGGAGTGAATGTCCTAGACCAAGTCTGGAGAGTAAGGTGGCATACACACCTGAGTTGGACCAGAGGATGATGGCATTTATTATTAAAAATGGGAAGGACCCTAGAAGAAAGGATTGAAGGGGTGTCAGGACAGGCTCCTGGATGTTTTGGGGCCCCTGACCAAGATCTTTGATATGTACGAGGAGGCGCACACAAATAATACCGGAATTGATGTGGGTGAGATGAGACAATGGGTCCAAAGGGCTATCTGCCTTCTTGGAAATACTAACACTGCGCTATGCGTAGAACGAAGGAAGAGTATTCTCTTTAAAATTGACCCGAAGTTAGCAGATCTTGCAAACAAGGAGCCAGGGGAGCGTAGTGACGGCTTGCTCTTTGGGGACGATTTCGTGAAGGAAATGTCCAGATATGTGGGTACTTTTAGCTCACTAGAGAAGGCTCAAAAGGACATGAGTAGAGTTTTTGGCATGGCCGGGCGAATGCGGGGTCGGTTCCCCGGCCGTGGGCAAGGTATTTCTAGAGGAAACTTTGGAAGAGGATACAGACCTTATGGAGGCGGATATGGTTCAAATGCCAACGGTTCGAGATGGGGGCAGGGAAGTTTCTTCCCTCAGAGGCAACGAAACAGAGCGAGAGGCATGCGATCTGAGAGGCGGACAAGGGGTGCCTCAGGTAAGCTGTATGCAAGACCCTATTTTTATCCAAATAAAGTTGGGCGGCAGACTAGCCCATTTTATTTCGAGATGGAAAGAAATTACTCAGGATTCATGGGTTTTGGAAACAGTGTCTGGTTACAGGATAGATTTCTTACAGGCTCCAGTGCAAGAGAGGCCTCCGAATATTCTGAGGTTCTCAGAGGAAATGGAGGATATGGTGACAGAGGAAATAGAGGCATTGGAGGCAAAAGGGGCTATAGAACCAGCAAGAAAAGTGAGAGAAGGTTTCATAAGCAATGTATTTTTAGTAAAGAAAAAAGGGAAAGGTATGCGACCAGTGATCAATCTGAGAGAGTTGAACGATTGGGTATCATACACTCATTTCAAGATGGAGGGCATCCATATGTTGAGGGATTTGTTAAGGAAAGGCGATTGGTTGACAAGGTTGGATTTGAAGGATGCCTATCTGACTATTCCAATGTGCAAGGAACAAAGAGATTACCTTCAGTTCAGGTGGAGGGGAAGGTTATGGAGGTTCAGGAGCCTCCCGTTTGGTTTGAGCTCAGCCCCTTGGTGCTTTACAAAGGTAATGAGGCCGGTGGCAGCTTGGTTGAGATCGAGGGGAATACGTTTGATTGTCTACCTGGACGATGTGTTGATTTTGGCGGAAGAGAAGAAGTTAGCAGAGGAGCACACGGAGTTTGCAATAAGGGTTTTGGAGGACCTAGGTTTTGTGGTGAACAAGGAGAAATCTTGTGTGGAGCCTCAGCAGGTGATGCAGTTTTTACGCTTTCAGATACTGACGTTGGAATGTGTGTTGAAGTTGCCTATGGAGAAGGTGAGGAAAATAAGAAAGGAGGTGAAGAGAGTGAGGAAGATGGAATGGATTACCTTGAGACAGTTAGCAAGGTTGCTGGGTCTGTTATCAGCATCGATTCAAGCGATCTTTCCAGCTCCGCTTCATTACAGAGCGTTGCAGAGGTTGAAAGGATATCATTTGAGAAGAGGGGCGAAGTACTCTCAGAAGGTGGTTCTGGATCAGGAATCAAAGGAGGAGTTGAGTTGGTGGTTGATGAGTCTGGAAGCCTGGAATGGAAGGGCAATCTTTGGGGAAATGCCAGAAGTGGAGATAGAATCGGATGCGAGTCTGCACGGATGGGGTGCTCGGTGTGGCATGGTGTAAACAGGGGGTCAATGGTCAGAGATGGAGAGAGAGACGCATATAAACTGTCTGGAGTTGCTGGCGGGATCTTTTGCAATAAAGAGCTTCCTAAAGGATCAAGTGAAGTGTTGTGTCCTGTTGAAAATGGACAATTTGTCAGCAGTGAGATATGTGAACAAGTTGGGGGTCCAAGATCGAGAGGTTTGGCGAATTTGGCAAAGGAATTTTTGAAGTTTTGCTTGGAAAAGGAGATTATGGTTCAGGCACAGTATATTCCGGGGCAGAGCAACGTAGAAGCGGATTGGTATTCAAGATATCTCAGGGATGTGAGCAATTGGAGGTTAAAGAAGGAAGTGTTTTTGAGGCTACAACAGAGATGGGGTCCGTTGCGGGTGGATCTTTTTGCGGACAGGCTGAATTGTCAGATGAAGGATTTTTACAGCTGGAGACCAGATCCAGAGGCGATAGGGATAGATGCTTTTCTGCAGGATTGGAGCGTAGGAAGAAATTATGCATTTCCTCCCTTCTCGCTGATTCAGAGGGTGTTGATGAAGGTAAGGAGGGAGAAAGCAGAGTTAGTCATGGTGACGCCTTTTGGAGAGCTCAGGTGTGGTTTCCGGATATGTTGAGTCTAGTAATGGAGGATCCAGTGTTGTTGCCAAACATAAGAGAGATAATTCAGGATCCGGAGGGGAATGTTCACGAGTTGGTCGTGTCAGGTCAGTTAAGGTTAGTGGCTTGGCTGATTTCAGGAGAATATGGCAGGTGCATGGACTATCAAAGGAGGCTGAGAACCTTATCGCAGAATCTTGGTCTAAGGGAACAACCAAGAATTATAGATCAGCTTGGAGGAGATGGTCTGGTTGGTGTGTTGAGAGGGATCTGGATTCCGTATCAGCACCTGTAGTGGAGGTAGTGAATTACTTATCGGAACTGTTTAAGAGTGGTCTGGCATACAATACTGTTAACTTAAGCAGGTCTGCAATTTCAGCAGGACATATTTTGGTGTGTGGTCTGCCGGTGGGGTAACATGTGTTGGTTAAAAGGTTGGTTAAGAGCGTTAGAGTAGCGGTTCCGACCAAAGCTAAGTATAGTGTGCTTTGGGACGTCTCAGTGGTTTTGAAAGAATTGGATAGTTGGGGCGTTAACTCTTCATTGGAGCTTAAGTTTCTTTCATGGAAATTATCCATGCTTCTATGCTTGGTTTCTTTTAGAAGAGTTTCAGACATTAGAGCTTTAGACGTGGATTCGAGGTATTTTCAGCCAGAGGGGGTGTATTTTGAGGTCAGGAGGAGGACCAAAACTATGTCTAGGTCAATATTTTATCCTCTCTTAGAGGGGCATGATAATTTGTGTGTGGTTAACTGTCTTAGGGCATACGAAAAAAGGACTGTTGATCTGAGGCAGGTTGGTTGTTCTCAACTTTTGATTTCTTACAGGAAGCCTTATAAGGCTGTGTCTACACCCACGTTGGCTAGGTGGGTGAGAGAGGTTATGTCTAGGGCAGGAGTGGATGGGAGTGTTTTTGGAGCGCACTCTGTTAGAGGGGCTGTGGCTAGCAAAGCAGTAATGAGAGGGTTTAGCTTAAGTGGGATTATGAGAGCGGCAGATTGGTCAAATGATTCAACGTTTAAGAGATTCTATTTTAAACCGGTGGAAAATGTGTTGGTTAGAGTTTTAGATGAACTTTGAACATGCATAATGTTGGCCTCTGGGCCTTGCTGTAAAATGCAGATTTTCCACAGTTTTAATGGGTAGAAAATCTTGATTTTATTAAAGGCACGGAGGCTAATATTATCCCTCCTCTGAACCCGCCCTGTTTATTGTTTGTTTTTTGTATGCAGGATGAAGATGAAGGGTCGTACATTTGGAGCTGTTTCTGGAGGATTCAGAATCGCTTGGTGTTTAAGTAATGAATTGTATTTTAAGTTGGGACTTTGTTTCTTCGCAGCACCTAAAGAGGAAGATGGCTGCACGTTCTAGCTGGATATGCATGTACAACGTTCTAGAAGTTTTATTGGTGTTCTAAATTCTAGTTTTGTTGCTGCTGTGTTTGGGTTGCAATAAAGGTATATGCATAATATTAGCCTCCGTGCCTTTAATAAAATCAAGATTTTCTACCCATTAAAACTGTGGAAAATCTGCATTATCTCACTTTGTAAATGAATGGGACGAGGACAGGAGGGACCTGGGGGTGATGGCACCTTTTCAAAATGGTGATGGATTAGAGGGGGGAGGCGGGGTTGAGGGGGCGGTGGCCGTGCAGTACAAAGGCCGCGGGTCCCTGAGCAGCTGCTCACACAGCCCATGCCTGGCGCCGGCCATGCATACAACATTCAGACCTGCTAGTATTACCAATGCTTGTTGAGTATGCTTCCGATGCAACAAGTTTGAGGACCACTTTACTAAAAAGGAATGCAAGAAGATTAATTAGCGGCGATCCAAAATGGGATATTATTGTACCATACACGAATACGGCGATGTAAACAAGCCCCGGGGGTGTAGGTGAGGTTAACTTGGTGTTGCAGAAACCTGCCCATAATAAACCCACCTTTGGCTCACTTCCTACGCGCACTCCAACTGAACCCTGGCCCACAAAAGATTTTTAAAAATGATCTACGATATTTTGTTCAAAGTTGGCAGGTCTTTCGAAAGACTACTAATCCATTAGGTTTTAACTCTAGACAAACTGCCATCGTCTTGCTTGCACAGGCATTAAAACACTAATTATACGCGATCTCGCCCAAACAAATCTAGCGCATGCGCAGTGCTACATACACGACTACCAGCGAGTCGCCACCACGCATGCGTCTCTGTGCGGAGCTGGGGCTGGTGACATTGACGTGCGCGTTCTCGGCAGAAGATCGCCCCATAGTTGGTGCTGGCCGTCATGTCACCGCTGAGCGGCGGTGGGGCGCTGTTTTGCGCATTAAAACTGAGCTCCCGTACCTCCGTCCTCAACCGGGTGAGTTATATACAGACACAGCGTGTATAACTGACATAGAAGAGGGACTAGCGTGATACGACGCAGTGACAGAGCGGCTAGAGCGACAGGCTCTAATAAGTAAGGGGAAAGACTATAGCGACCAAAAGATAGAAAGGTATTTGTCATCTATTGGCCATATCAAATTCATGCAAACGCTTGTTTTATATTGTCATCTGCAAACGGTGTAACAACACTCTAAGTCACATCTACAAAAGTGTAGTTTTGTATTCCTTGGAGGAAGATAAAAGTCTCGATACGATCTTACCTTGGTAACTGACTGACTGAGTGTGCATTGAAATCTGACTGCTCTGGTTCACGGATTCATGCTATTTTCTGAAAGTAGTACTTTTGCTTTACAGAAGACACAGTACGCTGAAAGCAATTTGGCTCCTCTAAAATCCAACTTTTCCAAGATGGCCGTTCTATAGCGTGGTCCATGATTGGGTGTGAGGTTAGGCACAGGTGATAGGCCAAACGTCAGAGCATGATTTACATATTAGGAGGCCCGAGCTATTATCTGTTTTGATTTTGAAACCTGGCTATTTGCGAATTGGTAGTGTGCATTTTATACATTGTATGTCACACTCTTAGTGTTCTATCTTTCGGTTTCCACTCAATCCCCCTTAATTAAAATTAAATAATCCACCCTCAGTTACCAAGTACATGTAATGGAGCCATATATAAAGCAGTGGGGGATGAACAGTTTTCAAGCGGAGGAAGCTCATCACTGAGGTCACGTGCAGAGTGCGTATGTCACTCAAGTACCTTGGGGAAGGTCTGAGACAGGAGCCGGTAATTGCCCCAGCAGGGCATCCCCTGAAAAGAGGAGTGAGCTCCCAGAGACCCGGGGCCCAAAGGGGGTGGCAGGAGACGCGTGACCGTGTATCTGGTACTCGCTGATGCTTACTCCCTCCGGGCATTGGAAGTGGCTCGCGGCTGGCACTGCCCTGAGTGCAATGGCTGAGGTGAGGTAATGGCGCCTCATAACCCAATTCAGACTACTATCCTCCCGCTTTTTTATTTCACTTTTATTACATATTTCTCAAAGCGGAGAAGTATGACAACTTATATCAGACGTTTGTTGAATGAGTTACATTGCAAATATTTTTTATATCTCGGATCGTTTATGGGCTGTTATAGCCATAGGTGAATTTTGTTGCCTCTTCCCAGTGGTCGAAGTGGGGGAAAAAAGTAGGGGAACTGTGGGCGGTGAATCAGAGGGCGGTAATAACCTGTGGATTGGGTCAGTTGGCGGAGTCAGAAGTGTGGCAGAAAGAGCAAAATATCCCAATTTTTATTATTTGTTTCCCATTTCACTAACCGGTTACAGCTTATAACGTTATTTAATTTAACCAATGGATACACATGTTTATTTAAGGTTTAATATGAGTTATTGACATTAAAATACATTCACAAAGTGGGATACGTTTCCAATCACAGAATGTCCCAAATATCCTTAAAAGTGGAATCGCAACCCATTTGTCTCCCAGCCAAGGAGTTTCTGTCATCAGCACTTCTCCTCCCTTTTTCCACAAGAGCAGTTCAAACATGAATGGCAAAATATCCCAGTTAGCAAATGTTTTCCACATAATTTTGGCTCCGCCATATTTGCCACATAATACATCATCTGCTGCATAATCTGACGATTTTAACTAGTAAATTGTTTATAGCTCAAACGGATCAAAAGTTCCTAAAATATGTGACTTGTGCTGCTGTGAAGTGGAGGGCCCTTTGCAAAGGTTGACTGGTCACCTTTCTCACTGCTGCAGTTGTATGTTCCACTGGTACTAATAAGGAAAAATCTTTGCAGAGACTGTTAGCATGTGTAAAAATGTAAAAATAATAAAGTATCAGAAAATGTACAGCACCACTAATACCATTGTAGGGTGTCGGAGCACTTTACATCACACATATTACACAGAGACAATCAATCATACGTGTGTAAATGACTGTATAGGAAATGTTACATAAGACAAAGGACTACAAGGTGTAGGAGTCACATGACAACCATACTAGTAGGCAGCATAGTTTAATATGATTGGTCTGGAAAAACACAAACTCAGAATTTAAAACGTAATACCATGCATGGTTGGTGGTTCTCTTTAATAATCAGAATTGATTTCTACCCAAATGAACCCTTTTTCTGCAACATTAGGATAATCAAAGACTGGGGAAAAAAACATAACGCTCTAATTTATACCTTGCATTTTGCATACAGCTCTTACATGACAGTTAAGAGCTCACTGTTCTATGTTAGGATTTTAACTTATTAACTGCAAGTAACAATAGGGTCTCTCTGACAAAAGCAGTAACCCACTGACCTATTTACATTATGTGCACTTTGTGATCTGCATGGTACATGTTCTTAGCAGCTGCGCTTCCTTTCCATGAGTCAAAACGTCCACTAGACAAAACACCATCTCTATCTACTAAGAACATTAATCGCTGGAGTTATCATGACATTTTTATTGTTGCCGAAAATTGTTGGAGGCCAGGAAGGAGGCAGCAAGTACTTTTAAAACCATATTATACTTGCAAACACGACGACCCCACCTGAAGTCAGCGCCAGCCGCGGTCCATGCAGGTAACAGCGGTGGGGCCGGGTAAGGGGGGATTTCGAGGGACGATGCAGAGGGAAAATTATTTATTTATTTAATTTTCCCTCTGCATTGTCCCTCGAAATCCCCCCTTACCCGACCCCTCTGCCTCACCACTGTTAGCTGCACGAACCGCGGCTGGTCAGCGCCTGGTGCGGTCGCACTGCCCTAGAGCCACCCTGCTCAAGTGTCCTGTGACCTCAGTGACAGAGTCACTGTCACTCTATGGTGTGCTGCTTCATAGGCCTGCCTGCAAGACTGGAGGTGAACTTCAGAATGAATTGTGGCGGACAGGCCTTCAAGGTTAACCCACACTTGCCACTGCAATTTTTTTCAAATCTTATTTTGGTAATAAAGATGAAAGATGGCATCTTATAACTATCCTAGACGTAGAACTGCACAAGTATATGTTTATACGACAATGCTCTCACTCTTGGTTGACCATTAAAAATCGTTTTTTAGAACTTCCTACCAAATAACAAAATAGTAGATTTTGCAGCTTTAACCTTCAAAGCATTGGCCTAGCAATATATCTTCTTCAACCCCTTTAAAAGTTGTTTTAAGCTGACAGTAAGCTTATATAATAAAATAGTGTTATCAGCATATTGCAATATTATATTTGATAACCATTTAATTTAAGAGGGCAAGATCTTCAGTTGTGTAGAGTTCTCCCTATTTTGGCAACACAGAGGTTAAAAATGCGGGATGCCAATGCACAACAGTGCTTTAATCAGCTGTATGCGAATTACTAGAAATGGTGTTTCTGCCACCCAACTTCGCTTGTTGGGACCTTTAATAGCATCAGCGAAACATCCCAATGATGGCTTCCTCCAAAGGCTTGTCCCACAAAAGCATTCTTAAAATCTCTCAGCACTGCTCAAATATTCTCCCACCAACCTCCCCATCTTACTCTTCACTCCTGACAACACCATTTACTTTGGATTTTGTTTCATAGAAAAGGTGTTCAGTGCAGCTAATTAACATACCTTGCAGGCACAGTAAGAACAGCAGCAGCACAACTTACACTTATACAAACAACAGTTACAGTGCAAGTGGCAGCTGTGTATGCTGCATCACCTACAGAACCAATGCAACATATGCAGCAGCAGCATAAGATTTCATGTTAATTAGGAAATGTGTATACTGCTGGTACCCGTGTCCTGCCTTTTGATTGTAGTACTGTAATCTGCAAGCATATTTTCAGTGTACAGAAGTCCAAATGATTGCCATTGCCTGTGTTAATTTGTTGTTAATAATCAGCGGTCAAACTGCATTAAAAACAAGTATGGGAACTGAACTGCTGCATTCAATGGAGGCAGGGTTAGTGAGCGTGGGGTCAAAGGTGTGGCTAAAAATAACAAAATATTCTGTACTTTGTTTGGTCTTTCACCTTCAGCAAACTACATATAAAATAATGTGCAGCTTAAATGAAAAATCAATACAAGTTAAGTTAATCAGTGTGAAATACACTAGAGGTCACAAAACCTCTATTGGTTAATGCACTGCAGAGGTTTGTGTGTGTAACCAGAGAACCAAAGAATTTAATCTCGGTTGGTGCAGTGAAAAATAGTGACTTGAATATTTTTAGTGCTATGAGGCCCCATCCTGTGACAGAAAGCACAGTGAATATGTAAGTCATTATTTTAAAATTGCATTTAAAACAGTAGACCGGCATCGTGGGCAGGCGTTGCTGGAGCTTGGCGTTGGCGGTCCCCCGCTAGCAGTTGAAACTGTAGCACGAAGGGGCGGCTGCTAGGCTTTGCGTTGAATCACAGTGCGAGTGGCGAGATCTCAGTGTGAATGGGCCCATTCACAGTCGAGAAGAGCCCAAAAGCTGTAATTCAGCTCCCTTGAGCCAGACCAAGGGTTCAGGACAAGGGTTCAGAACCTAAGGGGCACCACTTGGCGATCAAGAACTCACTGCAGCAGGGTCCAGGGGCTGGTAGAGGATGTTGGAGAGCCTTTTATGTCCCTGAAGCTCAGATCATGAGGCCAGCTGACTAGCCCTTGGAGTCACTCTGGTGTCCTGTGTTCAAGGATGAAGTTGCAGGTCCAGTTCTTACTCAAGCAAAAGGACAGCAGGTCAGCACAGCAAGGCAGTAGTCTGGCTGAGTGGCAGTCCTTCAGCAGCTGCAACTCAGCAGTCCTTCCTGGCAGAGTATCCACATGTCCAGATGTGTACTGGGGTATGGTGTCTGAGGTCCAGTATTTATACCAAGCTGTGCCTTTAAAGTTTGGGAGAAGCTTCTAAAGGTTTCTCTTTAATGTCCCCAGGCATCCTGCCTTCCCTGTCCTGGCCCCAGGCTAACAACAGGGGATATTCAGCCCTTTGTGTGGAGGCAGGAAACACAAGGTTCATGTGTAAGTGGGGCTGTGCCCAGCTCCTTCCTCCCATCCTTCCAGAGATAGCCCATCCAGGCACACATAAGATCCCTATTGTGTGTGGCTGTCTAGGAGGAATACACAAAGCTCAACTGTCAGCTACACCCAGTCATGTAACCAGGGACAGGCACTAAATGGCGAAGGCAGGGAAAGTGCCAACTTTCTAAAAGTGGCATTTACAAAATTGTAATTTAAAATCCGACTTCGCCATAAGTCAGGATTTTAAATTCAAATTCCAGTTACACTTAACATGAACTGGTTAACTGTTCCCATTTGGAAATTACACTGTTAAAATGTAATAAGGAAACTCCAGTGTTATCCTATGGGAGAGGTAGGCCTTTCATTAGTGAAAAACAAATTTAAGAGTCTTTCGCTACCAGGACATGTAAAACTTAGAAGTACTTGTCCTACTTTTTTAATACATTACACCCTACCCTCTGGGCTATCCAGGGCGTACCCTGCGGGTGATTTATATGTATTAAAAGGAAGGTTTGGGCATGAAAAAGGGTTTTTGTTAGGTCGAAATGACAGTTTAAAAATGCACGCACAGGCTGCAATAGCAGGCCTGAGATATGTTTAAAAGGGCTACTTCAGTGGGTGACACAATCGGTGCTTCAGGTCCACTAGTAGCTTTTATTGTACAGGCCCTGGGCACATGTTTTTTTTTTTTTTTTTTTTTTTTGTCCTCATACTGCCGGCACTCTTATTAGGATTCCTCCTGTCTCTCCCCATCAATCTGTACCACCCCTTGGAGAAGACGGCGAGAGAACAGAGCTTTCCCGCAAAGATATTACTGTTTCCATTTCCAACTCCTGTTCACTTTGGGGGCTCCGGAATGTTACCAAGGAGGTCAGGACCAACAGTAAGCTTGGCTTAATCATAAGACTCTCTTGCCTTCTCCCTCCAATCTGTCAATGCAGACCAGATCCTGACTTTACTTCTTTGATCACACGCCATATCAGATTCACTAGTACAAATAATATTCTTTAAACATTCTGCAAAAGTTGGTGGGAATTCTGACTTCCATTTCCTACATATTTCTCGTCTTGCTAAGATGATCACATAAAACGTAAACTTTGCGCTAAGAGCATTCAAGTGGTAGTCTTTTATAAGGCCGAAAAAATCAGATTGGTACTTACTTCTATTGGCATTCCCAGTACTTCTTCCAGAAAGTTGCACACCCCCAACCAGTAGAGCTTGATTTCCGGGCATTCCATAAACATATGCATATCATCTGCTACGGGGTATTTACATCTTGAACAGTTAAACACGTTACCTGTAACTTTCGATAGCTTTTGTGGAGACCAATATACTCTATAGGCAGTATATAGATGGTTCCTCTTGAGTGATGCTGGTTTTACCACAGCCTGTAACATAACAAACGAATCAGACCAGAATTTATTAATGTCTTCACTATTATATTCTTTTCCCCAAATATGCAAAATTTCACTTTCCAGATTATCCTCCGCATCCACTAGGGCCCAATACCAAAAGGAGATTTCTTTTTTCCACTTGTCCGTTCTAGTTACTTGATCCCATTTCGGATTTTCCTCTTCCTGAGACCAGCTCTGTGATGCCCACCAAGAGGATATCTGATAATATTTGAACCTCGTCAAAGTTCCTCTTGTGAGATTATTAAGCACTTCCCAACTAACTATATTGGCTTCCTTTTTTTAAGTCTCCCCATTTATTTATACCTCCCGTTCTTAACGGCTGACTAAGTTGATCCCTCAAACATTCAGGAGTACCCGGGGAGTCCCAAATTGGGGCTTGAGCTGCGTAATATGGTATCTTCATTTTCTTCCTCATATAGACCCAAGACTCCAAAGCAGCTCTTAAAATCTTTAGCCTTACTTTCTTGTAGAACTTTGTGTGAGAAGTTGGCCTGGCATATGCTGTCCACTAATTATAGTGGGCACCGTGCACCAGTCCAAATCGACTCTTATGGTAGGTAGGTTAAAGACAACCTTATTGAAAGCTATCCTAGTGGTAGCTATGGAGAGCAGCCTTCAGGCTAAGTCTTGAAGGAATGTAAAGCAGCTTGTTTTACCAGTCTATAATCTCTTGAGTGACCAAATGAAAGAGCACCACACCAGGTATATATTCAAAATATATGTATTTATTACTAAACACACCCTCTAGTCTCTTTATGAGGCTAGAGTTCGAAGTACATAGGTTATAAGATCTTAAATCACAGTAATAGCACAAATACACGTTTGGGCCCTAGGAGCGTACCAAACCATATACCAATAAAGTGGTATGCGAACCACGACTGAACTAGACACTAGGCCTAGAGCCTCTAGAAGTGCTTGGACCACAAGGAACCACCCAAGGTAGTGACACAGGGGACCCACGGGAGACGCGTGCAGTGTAAATACACAACCGCGATACGCCGTTAACTTCTATGGAGAAAGTCGGGATCGGGAAAATAGAGGAAAGGGACACTTAAAAGAGGACTAGGACAAAACCCTTTGAGATCTAGGACTTTGAAGAGTCTCTACCCACGGGAGCACCGGAGTACTCGTGTTACCTCACCCAGGGAAGCCGGGTGCATAGGTGCCTTTCGAGGTCGGGTTTCGTCGTCGGTTCTTATGGCGATCTGCTGCAAAGTGCTGCTGGCGACCAGGAGAAAAGTGTCCGGGTGGATCCAAGAGTGGATCGGAGTTCTGAAGAACCTGAAAGCAGAGGGGACAGAGTCTGGGTCACTAGCCAGTGACCAGGAGGCGATGGACAGATGCCCACCGATGTCGAGTGCTTCAGATTCGATGACGGTCGTCTTGACTCTTCAGCCACGAGGTCCGGGAGGCGTTGTCGGCGACCAGGAGCAGGATTCGGGCTGTTGCTCGATGTCTGTCGAGTGCAGAGGTGTCGGCGACCAGATTGGACCCAACAAGCCTTGGCAACGGCAAGTCTCGAGTAAGATGTAGATCGTCGATGATGCAGACCAGCAAGGTCTGGGAACTCACCCAGCGAGGGTAAGTGAGGGCAGGCCTGGAGCAACCAGACTGCCAAGTAAAGAAAAGATTGGCCTTCGGGAAGGGCTACTAGCCAACGGGCTAGCGACCGCGAAGGAGCCTCGTGACGCCGCACGTGGAGCTGGCTTACAGGACACTCGTGGAGTGGGGGCCAGTGATCTTCGGTGCAGGTGGTGCTGGAGGCTAGGGCTACTCGGAGCCCAAAGCACGACTTCTTGGGAGACCCAGAAGATGGTGCACTTGCAAATGTGCTCGGTGTCCAGGGGTCACGGTCTCAAGTCACCCACGATAGCCACGGGCCTCAGCTTTGCTGGGGACTCAGGGTAGCCTCGGGGAAGTCTGAGAATCCACCTCTGGTGATGCGATGACTTCGGCGTCCGACGGGAGCTTCAGTGATGCGAACCGGACAGATGCTTCTTTGGTGCCTGCCAAGCAGGGGAGTCACTCCTTGACCCCAAGGGAGATTCTTCAGTCCTCTAATCGTGAGTAGAGCGTCGAAGGTCCAGGATTCTGTTTCAGAGTTTCGTCCAGGTATAATCTAAAGTCCTAAGGACTGGGTTCCTACCTTTATTCTAAAAATAGGGGTTGGACTACTCTGTGGCCCCACCTATGGGTGGGTCAGGGCAGAGGGTGGCTACACCCCTTTCCCTTTGTCCAGTTCGCGCCAAAGCAGGGGCTGCAAGCCCCTGATCCGGTTTGAACTGGGGTATGCACAGGGACACCAAATGTGCTCCCAGTGCAGGACTTCAAAGCACACAGATGGTGCTCCCGCCCAGCCCCAATACACATTGTCCTGTCTGGGGAGGTGGTCACACCTTCCTGGGACAGGAAACCTATTGTCCAGGCCTCCCCTGCCGGAGTTTCGTCCAGCAGCAGGAGGCCAGACTCGTGTCTGTGGCAGCAGCAACCATTTTGTGATGCCAGGGCTCTGGAGAGAAGTTACCGGGTTAGTCAGGGTTAACATGTCTTTCCCTCTAGAAGGGTGGAATGCTACCCCCGCCGCCAGAATTGGCGGTGGGGTAGTATTCCAAGATGTTTGACACCAAACACGACATGTTTAGGTGCAGCCATTCCAAAGTTAGCATTTTACCGCGAGGATATAATGCGCTTAAGAGTATATGGTCAGGCTGCACTACAAACAGCATCAGAGATGGTCTCCGAACGCTGCAGAGGGGCCCTGCTCATGCAGGGGCACCCTCTCACATAGGAACCATGCACTCTGCCTTCAGGATTGATAAGGCCTGCCTTAGGAGTGACTTATAGGTTTATATGTGTG
Source organism: Calotriton arnoldi (assembly GCA_963921515.1). Taxonomy (NCBI): domain Eukaryota; kingdom Metazoa; phylum Chordata; class Amphibia; order Caudata; family Salamandridae; genus Calotriton; species Calotriton arnoldi. Next base: position 126,373 of record CAWUFW010002202.1, read on the forward strand.
TATGCATTTAGTGATATAGGTAACCTATACCACAGCAAGGGGTGCATGCACCACCTTACCCAGGCTGCAGTAGCAGACCTGTGGTGCCAGTTTGGATGGCCTACCAGGGGTGGCATAATACATGCTGCAGCCCCTGGCAGGCCTCTGAGGTACCTATGCCCTTGGTACATAGTATACCATATACTAGGGACTTACAAGGGCACTCCAGATCCCAATTAGTGATGTGCCTAAGGCACATGGAGACCCTTTTAAAGAGGAAACAGCTAGGCTGGGGTTCTGAATAGCAGGGCCCCAGCCAGACTAATGTCGAAAACCAGTGAAGTATCAGCAAAAAGTGGGGGTACCCCTGTGAAGCAGATCCTACTCTCCTACACTTTGGATCTCCATACTTGTAGAGAAAGTAATTCTGACCTTGCACCACATCTTTTAACATGGCCTCAAATAGTAGACCTAATGATGAACTGTCTGTCTTGCTAGCTAACATTCGAAAATTTTTAAAGTGGAAGGCATAACAATAGGTTAGTAGGTCAGGTAATGCCAGCCCGCCCCTAGTAAGCCCTTTTCTAAGTTTTTTCCAGGCTATCCTTGAACCTTTCGTCGCCCAGATAAAGCTTCCTATTTTACCTTGTACCTTGGCTATGTCTGCCTTTCTGAAAGAAAGTGGAATAGAGTTATATAGGAAGGTGAATTTTGGTAGGATAATCATTTTCACAAGGTTAACCCTCCCATAGATATTTAAAGGGAGGTTTGCCCATCGTGACAACAAACTCATCACCTCCTTGCTTACTCTCTTCCAGTTTACTATAGGGATTTCCTCCAATTTCTTAGTGAGCTGTATCCCTAAATATCTCATTTGATTTTGGGCCCCCGGACTTCTCCCCTCCTGATTCCATTCCATAATTACTGTTTTTTCCCTGTTAATTTTATACCCCGAAACCTCGCCAAATCTCTCCGCCTTCTCCATCAGCCTTGGAATTGCTTCTTGGGGATTTGTCATATACAGAAGCAAATCGTCTGCATATAATGCAATTTTCATTTCTAACCCACCGAGCTTAAAAGGCAAAATTGAGGTATCTGCTCTAAGCCAACAGGCAAACGGCTCAATATATAGGTTGAACAGGAGTGGGGACATGGGACACCCCTGCCTAGTGCCCCTTGTGATACCAAACCAATCTGTCAATTCCCCATTCACCAGCACTTTTGCTTTTGGGCAAAGGTATAGATTTTTCACCACCCTAACTAAATTGTTTGGAAAACCAAACCTTTTCAGTGTCTCCCACAAGTATGCCCAATTTACCTGATCAAATGCTTTAGCAGCATCTATTGCCACTAAAGTTAAAGGGACATTTCTTTCTTCAGCAGAATCTATGGCCCCCATTACCTGGAAGGTCAGTTCATTTAACTGCCTCCCTGGTATGAAGCCTCTTTGATCTGGATGAACTACCCCCTTTATTATTTTTGAGACTCGTGATGCAACTATTCCAGAAAAGATCTTATAGTCCGTATTTAATAAGGATATGGGTCTGTAAGACTCAATCTTCTGGGGGTCTTCATTTGGCTTTAAAATCAACGTAACCGTAGCTTCTGCCCATGAACAAGGTGGGTTTTCCCCATCAATATAGATTTTGTTAAACAGAGATTTTAAGATTGGCACTACTTTATCCAAGATGCTCAAGTATAACTCTACTGGCAGCCCATCTGGGCCTGCGGCTTTCCCTCTTGCCATTTTTTTACATTGTGTCAATATTTCATCCTCAGTAATGCTTTGTACCAGAAATGTCTTTTGTTCCTCTATCAATTGGGGAAGCGTTATCTGTTTTAGCCACTTCTGAATATTTCCATGTCCTGGCTTAATGTCCTCACTATATAATTCACTCATAAAGCTTCGGGCTTCATCTCGGATCTCTTGGTCCGCTTGTATAACTGCTCCTGACCCTCTTTTTACTAAATTCTTAATCGTGTTCCTTGCTCTATCTGATTTAGCCTTCCACGCCAACAAAGAGCTGCACTTCTTCTCCATATTCAAAATGTTGAAGCTTACTTGCCTTCCACTTTTCTAAGAGCTTCTTATCTATTTTTGCCTGAAACTCAGCTTGCAGTCTCTCCAGCTCATTTACTAAAATTGGGATTGTGCTTAAGCCTTCCATTGATGCAGCCTGTAATTCTCTTTCTTTTTCCTTAATCTCCTCTATTTTCCTTACCTCCTCTTGCTTCAAGACTTTCCTTCTTCCTGCTGTTATAGCTTTCATTATCCCTCTTGAATATGCCTTGAAGGCCTCCCATACTATCTGGACCTTAGCTGTTCCCATATTAAATTTAAAATACTCATCCGTCTTTTCCCCTAAGTCTCTGATCACTTCTTCGTTTAATAACATCGTCCTGTCTACTGTCTGCCTTCTCTGCACCTCTTTTTGCTTCAGTAACAAATTCATAACAACTGCTGAATGATCCGATAATATAGCAGGAATATGTTTTATCATCTCTACCTCCGCACACAACTCTTGGTCTAAAAGAAAATAATCAATTCGAGAATGATGCCTATATTTCTTACTGTAAAAGTAAAATCTCTAGTTTCTCCATTCAAACATCGCCAGATATCCACCAAATTAAACTCTCTCAACATATTTTTTAAACTAGAAAACGTTTTTGGGGACTATTATATTTTGCTTTCGAAGTGCGATCTATTTCCTTATTTAAGACCAGGTTAAAGTCACCCCCATTATGATTGGAGCTGTTGTATCTAACATACTAACTTCAAGTTTAGAGAGCGCACCGGGGTTATCTTCGTTTGGTCCGTAGTATACTGCACAAACCAGGGGCCTATCCTGCACCGTTATGGTGACCACCAACCATCTCCCTGACTGATCTGTCTCATACTTAACTATTTTTATACCTACATTGCATCTTATAAGTAATGCTACTCCCCTTGAACTTCCTCTTTGCTCTGAACAGAGGACCTCCTGCACCCATCTAACTTTGCTAAAACTCTCTTTGCACTCTTGTACTTCTAAGTGAGTTTCTTGTAAAAAGATAATGTGTGCTTCAGTATTCCTTAAGAATTCTATAACCCTGAACAGCTTGCTCTTCTTCCTCAGCCCATTCACGTTCCAAGTTAGTAGTTTAAGATCATTTGATTTATTCATTTTTAAAATTGTTATCCCTGTAGCCTCCTAACTTCTTCCAATAAGAATCTGCAGCATGTATGAGGGCTATTTTTTCTTTTTTTCCCCTTTGCTCCCCACCCCCTGTGCTCCCCACCCCCCCCCAGGAAACCCTCCCATTACTCTTTTGGTGGTTCAAAACCGCCATTCAGGCTCCTCCCCCTGCTGCGAGAGGCATCAATACCAAAGAAAAGTTGAAGAACAAAAACCCATTATATATATATATATATATATATATATATATATATATATATATATATATATATATATAATTTTTTTTTTTCACATTGTATATCCACCCTATGTTTTCTGCAGAAGTAAATATGGTTTCTGGTCTCTTTTACCCAGGTTATGACTATGTCTACATCTGTGCCAAAAATGTGTCAACTTCCTCTGGACTACTGATATTATGCATCTTATTTTGCCACATAATTTTAAGCATAGCGGGAAATTTCATTTGGACCTGGGCACCCCGCCTTCTTAATTCCCCCATTCTCGTCCCTAGTTCCCACTGCCTCTGAGCCATTCTTTTACTGAGATCTGATCTAATTTGATAGCTAAAAGACTCATGCGTTAATGATGATTCTTTCAAAGCTCTCCCCAATATTAGCTCCTTGACTGCGTACGTAAGAAAATTAATTAATATTTTCCTAGGAGCCTTTCTTGCAGGGCTTAACTTAAAGGGGTCTCTGTGGACTCTCTGGATCTCCTTCTCCAGCTCTATGTCTGGTCTATCCTTCAGGATTCCTTCTTTCAACATTTTACAGACAAAAGCCTTAATGTCTCCCCTTCTGCGCCCTCCGGAACTTTAAGAACTCTTAAGTTATTCCGCCTCGCTTGCATCTCAAGCCACTCCATATCCTCCTGAAGGATTTTATTTTGAGCTTTTAAATTTTCCAAGTCTTTGGTGTTTCCTGATACTATCTCGGTCAGGATCCTCACCTCGCTCTCCAATGCCCCAGTTCGCGAAGCGATATCATCCAACTTCTCTTCGAGGACGTCACATTTGTCATGTATGCCTTTCTGATTACTCTCAGAGATCTCAAATTTAGAAAATATATCTTTTCTTAGGCTCAAAAACATTATTTCAAACTGATTTTTACCCCCTCTGCTCCTTGTGTTACTGTATTTTCCTCCTCCAAGGTACTGCCACTACCTTGTGGTTGACTTTCACTTAAACCCGATGCCATTAGTGTTACTACGGGGGAAATATCTGTAGTGTGGAGGGGTTTGGGTCCTGCATCCCCAACTGTACTTTATCTTGGACTTCCCCCCATCCCCACTTCTTTCATCCGCTAATAGTGTAAAGCGGTTTTCCAATTGAACAGGGGCAGGGTTTGTCTGGACAGGGTTCATCTGAGCACCTTTTTCCCCCTCCTTTGGGGGCTGCAACCTGCTCCATTATTTTAAAATAGGAGGTTAGAGATGGAGCGATTTTTATCACTGTTCGCGCTTTGTCACCACTCCGCTTCTGTTTTCCCCCGATTTTAATTTTGACGCTTTTTTCTTGGGTATAGCAGGTGCTACCTCTCTAGGCGCCTTCTCCCCCCCCGTATTGATTTTGCACCCTCTGTTTATAACCTCAGGATGAGATCTCAGCTGATATCTATTTCTTATCTGAAGGAAGGGGGCACATTTATCAGTTGACGTTATCATAGAGTTCTTAACTGCCCTCCCTAGTTCCTCCTGCCCCGTCTGGACACCACTTGCGCTTTCTGTAACCACAGCACACCCCTCTCCTGCTCAAGTTTCTGTATCGAGAATGGAAAGTCGCTTTCCATCGACCAAGCCTTTATTTCTTTATTTTGCAGTCTCCCCAGCCCCGGCTCCTACGCCTTACCCGCTCTGCCTCTGTCTCTACCTCTGTCTGTGAGCTCGGGCTAGGGTCTCTGCTACTCCGTCCTTCTTGATTCAAGTTCACCGATTTTGTTGTTTCCTCCGATCCTGCCGGCCAGTGTACTGTTCTGACGCTGCTCCCCTCGACACGGAAGCCGATCAAAGCAGCCACTGACCTCGTCTTCCTCCAGAGGTCAGCTAGGTGCTTCCAGATCCCGCGTTCAGCTGCCACGTCCTGACTCGTATATCTCATAGATCCGACCAAGGCTCTACGATGTACTTTTTGAAAGGTAAACCAGACAACCTTTTATTTATTTCGCCTCTGTACTGCACGCATCTTACACGGGTTAATTCTTCCATTAAGCATCGCTAATTCAATTGATGCCTCACGCCGCACCGGGAGCTCCCGCGACCAGCGTCAGCCAGCCGCCATGTTTCCCAACTTGCCTCGGCCCTGGGCACATGTTGACTTATAAGTAATTGTGCCAATTGGGTATGAGCCAATGTTACCATCTTTTAAGGAGTGAGCACATGGACTTTAGCGCTGGTTAGCAGTGGTAACGTGCACAGCGTCCTAAAGCCAGCAAAGATGAGATCAGTAAAAGTGGAGGAGGAAGGCAAAAGATTTAAAGGAAGACAACCCAAAGGCTGATATGTCTAAAACCCAAACTGTCCTTAATACAATTTTGTCTTTATATAAATGTCCCAGTCCTAAGGCCAGCAAAGACAAGATCAGTAAAAATGGAGGAGGAAGGCAAAAGGTTTGGGAGAAGACCAGCCTAAGGCTGACCGGTCTAACACCCAGACTGTACATAGTGCAATTTTATTTTATAGAACTGTCCCTTAAAATGACAGACTTCACAGCTCAGCCGGTAACCCCCTTGCAGTACCACTCAAAAAGAAATCTGTGTCATCAGGAGGGTTCAAGTGATTCCATCAGTTGAATCCAATACTGGCTTCCAAGCACCCTTTACATTTGCAGATTAACCAGTTGAGCACATTCACATTTCTTTCATGCAAGAAGGCACCCTGGCAAGAAGGTTTGTTTCTTGTTTAGCTGTCTGCCCTCTTCGATTTCACAGCACAGGAGACTCCCTGCCTGAGACTGCAGCTGAAGCATTTAAAGAAAATTAACTGTTCTAGGACAATTGTCTTTTCACAAAACGTAGGGGAACTGGTTATCATAAATTAAAAAGTTTGGGCAGGACGTGCCTCTCTTATCCTGCCCACTTGGACCTCTGTTTATAATGCCACAAATATGGTAGGTTTAACTTTAAAAATGTCTGCGCACACTTCGTATTGCTGAAGCAGGACTTGGGCTAGTGTGGCTGGACCTCTGTCATTATACCATAGCTTGTTTTTCTTGGGCCAGAGCTGGGTTGATGTAGAAGAATTTGTGAGTGGTGCTTCCAATGTAGATCATGAACACTATGATTACAAATCTGCCTGTCTCCACTTGTGAAAAGTTTCTGAAAAAGGCGGCTTATGTGCATTGTATACCACGATTCAGCTCAGTTACAGTAATTCATATTCTGGCCTCGTGAAGTCACATGTCACAGACACAACAAGGTTGCACCTCAGCAGATTGAAGTACCCAAAGATGGCTATAGAGCATGCTAAAAGGTAAACATGTCTTCAATGGAACCTTCAAATGAAGGTGTGACGGTAGGGGCACTGTACCAAGGAAACAATTAGGTCTTGAACTCCACTTCACTTTAAGTATATCAATACCGATGTCTCCAACTCACTGCGCATGTTGTGTTATTGTGCTTTTTCCTTGCAGGTGGCCACGTTTTATAACTTGCTACATAATGGTCATTCTCTCTTGCTTCAATGTAGGGCATTGCAATGGCTCTTCCGGATGGTCCACAGGTTGATAACACTTCACAGTTTCTACAGCGCGTCCCTCATCGGCAACATCCTGGAATACTCAAACTTAAAAAAGTAACCTTACCACCAGATGTGATGGCTGGTGCCCAGCTCCTTGTGCAAAGTAAATATGACTGAATTATATGCTCTGGTAATATTTATGTCGAAACATTGAATTTTGTGCCCCCCTTGATCTCATCTTTGTGCTCCTTCTTTGTAATTTTGTCTTGTGCTCTTCCATGCGCTTCTGTGCCTCTTGTGCCTCTTTACACCTCTGTGCCTATTTCTGGTATTTCCATACCCTTTCTGTCTCTCTATTCCTATTTTGTCTCTGCCCTTTCCTTCACTGCACCTCGTGTATTGAAGACGCTGAACCGTCATTTCATCTTTATGCATACATATTTAAATTCTTTGCTATTTCATAAGTCTCGGAGTGCTTTCTGCCTCTGTGTCCCTACTACTTTTCTCTATAGACTGCCCCTGTACATTTTCTTCCTTTTTCCATGCCCAATGTACGCTTAAAGCAGGCATGAAAATGCAGGCTGCAGGTTTTCCTCCTTTGTGTACCAACACATGGAGCAAAGATAAGGTTCACCATCCTTTTCCCATCCTGCAATACCCTGAATGGATGCAAGAAGTGATTTCTTTGATGTGCCCCCTTATTTGAGTCACACCATTTTACTCTACTCCGGAAGGAAGATTTGTATTTATTATTCCCAAGGATTTGAATTTCTCTGGTGTACATACGTTACGTCAGACAGGAAGCAGTACATTGCATGCGTCAAGCAGTGCTCGGCTGTTGACTCTCTCAAGACTTAAATGTAGTGTCTAGATAAGCGACATTCAGTGTATTTCTGTGTTTTCTACTTTGAAATTCATCCAATGTTCTTGAGAAATTTTCTTCTCAATTTTATTATGGGATGACAGAAGTCAAATTTATATTACAGCTTCTCCTCCCTCTCTGGACCTACTTAATAGTAGCTGTAGTGCGGACGTGCAGCAAACGCAAGTTTGGCATGCCGAAGGAATACCAAAGGCAAGTCCATCTGTCCCTGGACTGCATCAAGCACCAGGAACCGTGGTTCTCTCCCTACCCATCAATACTCTGCAGCACTCCTCTGGGCTCTCAACCCAGCCGTTGCTTGGCGCACTGCTGCCACACCACACAAAACATGGAAGGAGTGTTCACATGCGTTTCATGCTAGTTCACATGCACTCTCCACACCATACACCCACCACTCCCTCACCAACAACACACAGTGCCTCACTTGCTGACACTAAATCAAACCAGTCACCCGCTCACACAGATCAAAAACCACCCACACAACAAACCACACTCACATGCATGCTACTCAACACCTGTTCACTCACCAGACATGCCACAGACATATGGGACCTACTGCACGACCATGCTCTCGACCTGCTCTTCCTCATGTAAACATGGCTAAACCCTACTTCTGAACAAGACGTCGCTCCATCCATCCCCACTGGCTTCAAGATCGCCAGGCAAGACCGTCAGCACAAGCCTGGGGGTGGACTCTGCATCATATTCAAAGCTACCATCAGTTGCATCCCCTACATGGACAGCCCCACCACCTATATGAAACACTCCAAGTTCAAGAGTCGCATCACAACCAAATTCTTCCTGGGCGAAATCATTGTATACAGACAACCAGGACATCGCACCAATTTTGCCAGCAACATCCTTGACTTGGTCGCACCCTCCTTCAACGCCAGCACCTTCATCTTCCTCTGAGACCATAACTTTCAACTAGAGGACCACGCCGACCCAAACTCTGACTTTTGTAGAAACCTTGGCCTCACACAGCACGTTACCGAACCCACCCTCACTGCCACACTTATGGGACCTGATTTTCTCCATTAGCAAATTCACAGTCGAAAACCAGCAACTATGACCTGAATAGACCAAGCCCTTGTGAGTTTCAGCATACCCATACCGCACCACCACAGACCTACCGGAACTGCCTTCTTCAGCTGGAAAAGCGCTGCAGCAACAAACGATGGACGGAATGCTGAATGAATCAAACATTCACCCCCCAGTCGAGATCTGGATTAAATCCTTCATTCTTTTGCTCACTACGCCTCCCCAGTTTGGATCCAGCAATATGCAAATTGTCTTGACCCTGCTCCACTTGGGAACAGTCCAGCCCGAACTGCCAAACCGGGTCCTCCCTGGACCTGAAACAAGCATCCTGGAACCTGTTAGAGAGTAACACTCCTCATCAACCAGGCTAGCTTGAATCCAGTGGCACAGCGAGCAAGGGACCCACGTCTGGGCATACCCATCCCACTTAGGGCAAAAAGTGCTGTGGCAACAAATAATGGACGGAATGGTGAATGAATCAAACATTCACCCCCAGTCAAGAGATCTGGGTTAAATCCATCGTTCTTTTGCTCACTACTCCACCCCAGTTTGGACCCAGTCATATGCAAATCAGTCTTGACCCCGTTCCTCATGGGTACAGTCAAGGCCCGAACTGCCAAGTTGGGTCCTGTTAGAAATGGGGGTCTCTAGTTGGCAGAGGTAGGTACCTTTCTCCAAATAGGGACCCTTGCTTCTAGTCAGGGTAAGGGGGATACACACTTTAGATAACCCCTGCTCACCCCCTTGGTAGCTTGGCACGAGCAGACAGGCTTATCCCAAAGACAATGTGTAAAGTATTTGTACCAACACTCACAGTAACACAGTGATAACACCACAAATGGACACCACACCGGTTTAGAAAAATAAAGTATCTTTATCTAAACTAAACAAGACCAAAATTACAAAAATCCAACATACAAGTAGTAAGAAAAATGACTTTCAAAAGGATATTGCAAAAATAAGCTTGTAGAAACCAAATAGCACCAACTGGGGCTTTTGCAACATCGTGACAGCAATAAATCCACAGTACGGCGCCGACCGCGAGGAGCGCGGCGTCAGGCATGGAGTCACACACACCCACAAACAAACAGTACCTTGGAAACGAAGTCTGTGATGGTGCACGGCGTCGAGGAAGTGAGGCGTCGGTGCCTATGTCGAGGCCGGCTCCCTGACTGCCACAGGGGAGGCGAAGCGTCGTGTCTGCGAGGAGGCGATGTGTCATGTCCAGGACAGGGGAAGGCGGTTGCGTCGGCGGTGAGGCGTCGGTTCCGGTGACAATGCGAAGTCGGCAAGTTCGTGGAGTCACCCTCGGCGGTTATCGGCGCCGTGATAACAGGATGCAGGCGATGACTGAGTTGGTGTTAGCGCTGGGGTCGGGCACGGCCGATAATTGCAGGCGTCGAAGGGCGTCGGAGCTGCGGAGCAGGCCGGGCGGCGCGTCGTTCACTTCACGAGCGGAGCCCCGGGCCTCGATGCAGGTTGTGGAGTCGCAGCGGCGTCGCTGACGGCGTCGGAAACAGTTTTTCTTACTTCTCTTAGGTTTCTTCCAGATCCCAGCAGCAGGAACAACCTCCAGAGGCCCAACACAGTCACAGGCACCTCTTGACAGGTCAGAACTCCCAGTAAGGAAGTTCAGGGGAGCTGGGGGTGAAGTCTTTGTGTCCCTGAGACTTCAAAACAGGAGGCAAGTGTTGAAATGATGAATGTCCAGCCGGTAGGTTATGGGTTGAGCCTTTAATACAGGTTGTAGGATACAACGACACCGGAGAAAGCTTACTCCGCTCCCCTTCTGCTCCAACGTCCACCCTTCGAATCCCCGCGACACCGCACTCTACATTCCACTCTCCGCACACACATACCTCACGCGACCCACACGCGACCCACACGCGACACTCACACAAATTCCATCTTCTACCATCTTCCAATTCTACTGCGCTACCTAACACCCTCCGTACTTCCATGGGCCGCGACCAAACCCCCTCACCTTTCAAGACCCCCCTAGGATTTTTCACACGAACCATCTGACCAACATGGACGACAGGCCAATGGCAATTCCCGCCACGAGAACGAACTGTGCGTTCCTGGAATTCCGTAACTCTAGCTTTAATTTCTTTATCAATCTCACTACCCTTAGGCCTCATTCTATTGTTCCTTTTCCTTAACCACCAAGGGACCAAAACAGTCGACGGTTTCCTCCCCTCAACACCTCAAACGGTGTTTTACCAGTCACCGAATGAGGAGTAACTCGATATGCCATCAGTCTCTCTTGCAGAGCCTTCCTCCAAGGTAACCCTGCACTTAGTGCCAACTGAATTGCCTCTTTAACTACCCTGTTGAAACGTTCCACCTGTCCATTCCCTTCTGGGTGATATAATGATGACCGTATATGTTTGATACCCATTTCCATAAAAAATTCCTGCATTCTGTCCGATACCAACTGGGAACCATTGTCCGACACCAAGATCTCAGGTACACCTTCCCTTGAAAACACATCTTCCAAAAATTCAATGACCACCTCCGTAGTCACATTACTGACCATCCTTACCTCCGGCCACTTGGAATAGTAATCAATCATAACAATAGCATAACAATCCCTTGCTGACACGGCTGAAAATGGACCCATAAAATCAATGGCGATTTTTTGCCATGGTCCTTCTGGCAACTCCACCATAGTCAAGGGCATACACAAGGGTTTAGCAACCTTATCACTAACACCACAAATCTTGCAATCCCTGACCCAACGATCCACCATAGAATCGAAGGGTGGACGTTGGAGCAGAAGGGGAGCGGAGTAAGCTTTCTCCGGTGTCGTTGTATCCTACAACCTGTATTAAAGGCTCAACCCATATCCCATCCTCGTCGCCATTGTTGAAATGATGAATGTCCAGCCGGTAGGTTATGGGTTGAGCCTTTAATACAGGTTGTAGGATACAACGACACCGGAGAAAGCTTACTCCGCTCCCCTTCTGCTCCAACGTCCCCCGCGACACCGCACTCTACATTCCACTCTCCGCACACACATACCTCACGCGACCCACACGCGACACTCACACAACAAATACCACAGCAAGCTCTACTCAAGCCCTTGGAGACTTTCCTCAAGCAGGGGACACAGCACACAGCAAGTCCTTCTCCTTTTCCTTGGCAGAAACAGCAACTGCAGGCCAACCCCAGAAAAACAGCAAGGGCAGTACTTCTCCTCGGTTTCTCCAGCTCTTCTCCTTGGCAAAGGTTCCTCTTGATTCCAGAAGTAGTCTAAAGTTCAGGGGTTTGAGGTCTAATACTTATAAGTTTAGCCCACCTTCAATGGAGCTTCAAGTCAAGGCAGACATCCTGTTGAGCAGCTAGGCCAAGCCCCCACCCCAGAGTAACTACTTTTTTAACATGATTTTAAGCTAACACAAAAATTGCAGTCCAGACTCTAAATCTATATCCTAAACTTCAGCATGTTTACAAGATTCTGTACAACAAATTATTAATGTGAATGTATAGAGCTGAACTCTCTGCGTCTGATCACGTAATTTTATGTCATCTTCAATGGTGAAATGCATTTGCCATGAGTTGCCCAGACTGGAGGTAGATCATATGAATACTAATATTTTTCAGTGCATTGACTGGTCAAAAGGCAAATCTCTTCATCAAAAGTGACACATTGTAAAAGAGGGGGGCTGAAAGTTTTGTAGACCGGAAAGGTAATAAGCAGTCATGCATTTTATCTATACGTGAAGCATTTTTATTCATGTTCAATTAATTAAAATCACTACATGTCTAGAACTGTACATTGCAATCAACATAAAATAAAACAGCAGATACTACAACTGTGGTAGTATTGTTAGAGATTTTAAAAGAATGCGGACTGTGGTGTTTCATAAGTAGTCTTGTGGCGGCTCCTAAAACTGGGTTAATAAAAATAAAATGGTTAAAACATTTCAAAGTCAGTTCAAATAGTGTGTGTGTGTATGTATGTATGTATATATATATATATATATATATATATATATATATATATATATTTGAGTATTTTATCTATACAGTTAGTGCACTGCCTCCATTAACATCAGACTCCGATACCGTGAGCCGGATCCAGTCGTGTCCCACTTGTTCCAGGGGCTTGAATTAACAGATTCTCCTATACACGCACAGTTACTTTTATTGCCCCGCCATCTCCCAGGCAGTATGAAATGTGTGGAGAAGGAGGATACTGAGGTACCATATAGGATCCTGCAAATTCACAAGGAAGAAGGTGAAACTAGACGAGTATACAGGATGGCCAGTCTCTGCGAGCTGGGGTCATTAAAATCTGCACTTGGCTCTGGGTTGAAGGCCCATCTGTACTAGCAGCGTCTGCTCCTCATTTGGAAGGCATCCAACTCTGTATTCAGTGCTCGTGTCTATGTGTGTTTGTCACGCTCGCGCATAAGCAGTGTTCTTTTGTGTCCCCATCCCTTGCATATGCTGTGTCTTCCCCTGCCTGTACTTAGTGTCCCTTACTCTCCCATTTAGGTAGTGCCCGCCCCCTTAGGTAGTGTGTGTATGTGTGCAGAATCTGATTGACTGAGTGTGTGTGTGCTTTGCAGAGCCCCTCACCTCTTTATATATAGGTTCAGAGTTCTGATCCCAATAGCAAGCTGCTCTGCCCCCTCACCCTCCGTTATATGCAGTGCTCCACTCCCCCCTCCACCACCCTTGTTTCAATCACTTTCTTTAATTGCCGCATGCCAGCTGTCTGCATATAACTCCTCCTTCGCTCTCTCAATCTCTGTCGCTACAGAAAGCTCCATCACACGGCTGCAGGACCGTTGTCAATCTCTCACACACTTCCTGTGGAGCCGCAAGCGTCCTGTTGAGGATCGGGAGCTCCAGAGGCGAGCCATTGAGCTGGAAAAGAGACTGCGGGGGAAGATGGCACCGCAATCTAGCCCGGGTAATTTCGGATGTATGGTTTGTTGATTGATGCTGAGGTCACATCACCAATGTAGTGGCTTGTTTGGTGGCTATGGATTACTATAAACGAATCTCCTAGTTTCACACATGGATACCCATGCCCTATGGGCTGTATTTGTTCAGTTCTACATCTTACATGGCATGCATGTCATGCACAGAAGTACAACCTTCTTAGCTTGGACTTTATGCAAAGCACACATCCTCCATATGTGCTCTTTAGACACACCTGACCATTCCTTATGTACTACTTTTCGTATATTGACTCACACACTCTCCACATGATGCAGTTCACATAAGCACACATCCTTATTAGGTTGCACTCTGCGCAGACTCACATCTGCCATTTTGTGCACTAGGTGTATAGGCCCTCACCCTGCATGGTGTGCACTCTATGCACAGATGGACATAATCCCTGCTGGGAACGTGGTGCACAAAGCCACATCTCTAAAAGAAAGCTTTCTAGTTAACAGTCCACTATAATACTTCAGCACCAGAATTTAGTTGGGCACTGAATTTAAAACTCACCAAATCACATTGCGAAACGAAACGTGGAACAAAACAAATTAGAACCAACAACTATTTCGTGTTAGTAGTAGGATGTAGTAGAGGGGAATACAAGACAGTGGGAACAGTTTGTGGGTATTACTGCTGCATAGTGAGGGATAAGCTATTTAGAATCAATTGAACTGAGTAATTTGTAGGTAGAGAGGTGAAAGAGGATTAGGCATATTTGACTAAATACACATTGGGCTGCTGCCTTTGCACAGTGTTATGTATTTCGGATAGATCCCGTGGGCTTTGGGTGCTGGGCAGCGTCTGTGGTGGGGACTTTTGTTTACCACTATTTTCCAAGGCCCGGGATTAAGTTTTGTTCCAATTGTATTGACACTGTATGTGCTTTGTACTCCTGATTCTCCAGAATTGGACGAGCCATCAACGCTCACTCTCATAGGTGGTTATAAGTATGGAGTTCAGATAAGGTAGACACATTAACCAAAAGCGTAAGGCCAATATCAAACCGGAAAGAATTGCTCTTTATTGATAGTATGAAAAGACAGGGTCGTTTTTATGAGAGAGACACCAAAGAGCAGCAGAAGCTCATTTCTGTTTTCGACATGTGGACAAATGAGGGATCCTTTCCAAAGTTTGACACACAGCACCTCAGCTTCAGAAGCATTGGGTATTCTGCACCATGGATGCTGTTAGGACTTGGATGCTGTTAGGACTTGGATGCTGTGAAGTAGGTGGGTGTGGCTGAATTCTCTGCAGGGGAAGAGGCCTCTGCTTCTCAGGATAATGATGATAGGTTCATTGAACCTGAACTGCATATGGCTCCAAAAAGCAGGTGTTTCTTCCTTGTGTATACTGAATATTGTTGCAGCCGTGTCGCGCCAGTTCCAGGGAACCTAGGAAAACCGTGAATAACTTGGCAATCTCCGTAACAACTATTTTCAGTTTTCCATGGAAAGTCGAGACACTGATGCAATTTCGGGAAATGCTGAGACACTTCTTTTTAGGTCTCGCCTAGCGTTGCCGCACACATGCGCAGCTCGCTCGGCGAGACTTATTGTTAATGAGGAGTTTTAGAAAAGGGCTTTAAGCCCCGCCCCTTATTTCCATTGGCTGGCGTCACCGTTTATGGTAAACGGTGGCCTGCCATTGGAAATTAGGTGTTTGGGTTGCCTCCCTTTCACTTTTTGTGCCGGCACACCCTGACTGGCTTGCCTGCTTTGCGTCTGTCGCAAAGCACTTTCTTATCTTTATGGGGCCATGTGTTTAAACACATGGCCCCATAAAGACAAGAGCGCGGTCCTCTTTCACTTTCGGGACCGCGCTTGTTTCTTAATGCAGATTTCTATAGTGCGAACTCTGCCTGAAGGTATTGGAGCGCTTTACATGAGCTCTGGTTCGTTACACAAGGGCACATTCAGGCACGGGGAGATTATGTGATCGGCAGGCAGGGCTGCTCGGGAGGAGCGCTTGAGGCAGGCTGGCACGGTGTTTTTTTTAATGCAGATTTCTATAGCGCGAACTCTAGCTGAAGGTATTGGAGCGCTTTACATGAGCTCCGGTTACGTTACACAAGGGCACATTCAGGCACGGGGAGATTATGTGATCGGCAGGCAGGGCTGCTCGGGAGGAGCGCTTGAGGCAGGCTGGCACAGTGTTTTTTTGTTTTTTTAATGTATGGGGCCGCCCCTAACTCCTTTGGAGACCTCATCTCCAGACCTTCTTTGTGACAGTGGAATCCCCTCTAATTCTCAGACGTGAACAGCATGGGACTTGCCTCAATTTGGGACCTTCATGCCACAGCTTTAGATCATCAGCGCGCAACTTAGCCTCCCCAAGTTGATGCGCTTAAACTTTTTTTATTCATTGCTTCTCTTTTCAACCTCGTTCGCGTCTCACGTTCCTGACTTATATTTGAAAACTAAGTTGTGTGTCCCGTATATCGTGTAGAATCTGCGTTCAGGACCTGGACACTGTAACCGTGACCAATAGGAACAAGCATTAAAAATGCAATAGGTCTCGCCTTTCATTAAGTTAAAGCCATTTGCTTTGCTATACAATACCATTAGCAAAGCAAATGGCTTTAACTTAATCAAAGGCGAGACCTATTGCATTTTCAATGCTTGTTAGGTTTGTGCTCTCAACTGTTAGTGCCTACGAACAGTCAGGGCTTTCTCCTGAAGCGTATGGAGGGTGTTTATAGATTCAGACATAAATAACACTTGAGTGGCGCAGTGCTATACGATTTTTATTCACTACAGAGGCATACATAGTAAAATGAATATAGCAGTCCAGTAAATTGCTTCTTTAACCAAAATAATACTAGGATAAATTGTACTTCTCTGAACCTAGAGAGGGTAGTTACATATCGCAATGATGCAGCGAACAATTGCGTGGTCGGGTGTTGCAACATGTGGCCTGAGTGTAGTGTATGGTCGGCGTGAGCACATTGGAAAGCTCTGCATATTTTTCAAGTGTTTTCTGTCTTGCTCCTTTGGTTACGCGCTTCAGCATCGTCCAGTAGAGCTGTGCTCCTCTCCCACTCTTGTCCGCGCCAGCTCATCTGCAGCCTCTTGCAGGGTGTTGTGCGGTGGGTATGGGGTTGGCTTATTTCTCTGTGTTCTCTGTCATGTGCTCACCTATTCCCCTTGGACACACAGGAAAGTACTCTGACAATTGCAACTGAGGGGAAAGAGGCAAGCTTTGCAACAGGGAAGTGTGGGGAGGTCACACATGCCTTCTGTACATCTCATTGGCAGCTACAGGGAGAATATAAGTACCCATGGCCTGGTCAGGAAGTGGTTTGCTTCATAGACGTCCCTTTCTGTGGCGCAATATAAATAACTTCTTTCTTGCGGAGCCACAAAGAGAATGGTTAGCGCCCAGCTCTCATCTGTGTTGTCCTTAGTTCGGTTTGGTCAGGGTCAGCAGCAAAACGTCTCACCACCTCAGCAGCCCTCCTGGCAGCCTACACAACAGCTGGGCCTTTGCTTCTGGTGCTCACAATTGCAGGTTCTCAGCATGCATGGCAACATTTTTCTAATTCGTCAGTTCAGGGAAAAAGCGAGCCTTTGTCTGGTCCAAACTCTGTATTAGTACATGCAAGTTTTCTTCTCCTTTTGCAATCTTTTGTCTAGTCTGGGGCATAGAGCTTAGACTGTAAGATTCAAGGATGATAAAAGTTTTAGTCAGAATCTATAGCAGTCTGTGCGACTTCAAAACCTTACAAAAGGTTATACTGCAAAAATAGTATTATACTGCTCTTGTTTATAACTATCACGTCTATCACACGTTTATAAGCATTTGAGTTTATCGCTGAGACAGAGGACATTCCTAAGTCGCTGTCTATTATTTAACCTTTCTCTGAATATTTTCAATATCCGTTTCTTCAATTTTCTTAGCTGCTTCTGAAGCAGATGTATCTGTGATGGGCAGCACAGTTAGCACAATTGAATCTAGTTTGTTTCTCCTTCTTTCTCCGGACCTTTAAGGAAAATATTAATATTTGCATTTTCATGCAATGTATCTATAGGCTGTGTGTAAAAAGTGGATTATTAACTGGTGTGGATGGGAGTCCATCACAAGGAATAAGGCCACAGACTTGTTAAGGTAAAAGGCAACTTCAAAAATGTAATCTGGTTTTGAAAGCAAGATTGATGATTCTTTGCTTTCAAAATAAAATGTTCATAAAAAAATGAAAGCAGGAAAAAATAACATTTAGCTAAACTACTGTGAAATTGCCGGTACCATTTCTTTGCAGCATCATTTAGTAACGTGTTGATGCATGCTATTATTTCCCAAAAATATTCATAATGGAAAATCAGTGTAACCAGTTTCAATAAAATTATGGGAAACAAAAATAAACAAGCATTGGCAAAGCCAGTAGGCCTGAAATTGGTGGTCAGCTTTTAAGTTTTGTCAATGTGTGACTTGTTTTGATATGGTTTTTGTAAAACCTTATTGGTGTGGGAGCTGCCGGGCCCCTCACCATTATAACAAACATTGGCAAAAGCAAAAATTGTTTTTGGTGTCAAAAAGCACACGCTGCCACCGTAGTTACTGACACTGAACAAAACTACTTTGTGTGCCAATATACTCCTAGTGAAAGAGCAGAATGCTGTCACTCACAGTGAAGCCAGCCGATACAGAGAGAGAGACAGAATGTTAATAAACGCAAAAGGTCATAGTCAATGCCAGACCAAATTAGGGGCCCAATTAATTATTAAAGAAAGTCTCAAAAGTGCACCCATGGTATATGTCGTTGCCTTAAGTGCAGCTATGCGGCTTTTGTTAATTCCCAAGAATTTACAGAAGTAGGACAAGAAATAGGACTCCTAGAAAATATTTGTGAACTGCATTTTAGCATGAGCAAATCTGCATGTGTAGATTTGCTCATGTGAAAATCTGAGATTTTGCAAGTTCACTTTCCCTCCAATCACTTTTTGCCCAACTCTGGAAGAAGGTTTACGTCTGCCATTGGCAGGAGTAAATTTCCAACATTTCTCAGTATGGGAAAAGATTAGAGAAGAGTTGTTGAAAACCCTTAAAAAAGCAAGTTAGTAGGTTTGCACAGACTCAAAAGGGCATTCTAACTCTGGAACTATTGCTTCCCACTACCTTCAGCCCCAGTATGTAGATCTGCGGAAACGTGGCAATATAAGGGTATTGCAAGTATTCAAACACTACTATGGTATGAGCCCTGGTATAATCAGAGATGCTATATCAGAGCTCTTATTTAACAAGATTGTCGCCGCACTACATGGCACCAAGGGGACAAGTGGATCTTGCTACAGGACAAGTAGATATTTATGAAGCAACCTGCCCCATGGACAAGTAGATATTTTATTAAATTCTACATCCCTGTAGACTTAACTTAAAAAAATCTGTAAAGTATATAGCAGTAACAAAAAGAGTCAAAACGCAGCACAATAAACAGAGAAATATTTAATGAGTAAATTTACACCAAAATGACAAAAAATTCAGTAAGAAGACCATGGATATGCATTTTTCAAACTTTAAGGCAAAATGATCCAAGAATAAGTAAAGCGTCAATAAAAAAGGGTAGGTCTAAAGGTAGGGGGCGAAAGCACAAAAAGTCTGTCCGACGCAAGGACTTTGATGGACACGAAATTTGAATTACTCCTGCTCTGAACTTTTTCTGTCAAAACAAACAGCTTCAGCAATATCTCATCCAACATCTACACAGCTTCCAGTGGGCTTTGGTGGACACTGCCTGCACTCTTGCTCCGCTGGAGGATTTTGACTTCCAGCTCAGAGACTTAGACCCTGATTACGATGGCGGTCGGACGAGCATCTAACCGGCATCGTGTTGGAATGGAAACCAACTGACTAGTAGTTGGACGCTGCATCCGACAAATTAGGATGTGACTGTCCAGGAGGCGGTCGGAAACATCAATTCTTCCATTGCGGCTTGTGCAGCGGTCGGAAAAGGGCTGTAGCCTAACCCGCATTGGAAAAATGGATGTTTGCAAACGTCCATGCACTGTGTGCCAGGCACCACGTAGTGCCTGGCACACGGTGTATGGATGTTTGGGGGGGGCACCACAAGTGCCCCCCAGGCCTCATAGTGGAGGCCGCAGATGGACGAGTGCCCTGCAAGGGGCCTCTAAAGTCAGTTTCCGACAGCCTTTCAATGGCGGTCATATCTCCATTGTAAGGCTGCCTGAAAGGGACATTGTTATCCCTACGGCGGTGCCTGAGCAGGCATCGTCCCCATTGTAGGGGATTACTTTCCGACCAACGGTCGGACGGGCTCCTTGAACCTGTCGGAATCGTCGTTTGGTCCCTCCACATACTGCCACCGACCGCCGTGCATCTTATTGCTGCAGTCGGACTGCAGCACTAGATGTCTGTCGGACCGCACCCGACAGGCTGTCGGTTGAGATCTGACCAACACCATAATGAGGTCCTAAGTCAGAAGGTAAAATGTTGGACCAGGACAAACCCGCATGATGCATCTGCATGCGCTCCGATGCTGTTGGCCTGAAATCGTGCATAGGTCCCAGTCATTCGCGAACACTTGCTACTGATTAGTGCTTTACTATTTCATGGATCTTTTTGCCTTTTATCTTTAAAACAATCATATTTCTAGTTCTTCTTATTGGATTTCTTTCATTTTTTCTCTGTTTTTCTCAAATTGCTTGTGACATCTTTTTGTGTTGCATCATGACTTTATTTTTGTTTTGGTACTATATAATTACTTTGCACATTGGCTCTAAGTTAAGCTGCTCTGTGCCATAGCTACCAAGGGGTTGACCTCAGGTTAATTGAGTGACTTTAAGGGTTCACCCTGAGAAGGGTTGTGGTTATTACTTGAGGTGGGTAGTCACCCCCTTAATTAACTCAATTGTTTACAGGTGTAGTCTCCTCTGATATTGATTGTCAATTGTTACTGTGTGTGTGTGTGTAGCTTTCAAAATGTGAGCTATCCATCAATGTATTGTTATTTGGTTTGCTGTACGTTTTGATTTGATTTTGTTTCCAAATTTTTAGTATTGTTATAAGTAAAAGAAAGGCTGTAGAAGCCCTGTTGGGACAAATCCTCAAAGAAACCAAACAAATGCACTGCTGAAAATTAAACTATGACACCATGGATGATTTAATAAAAGAGGTTGATTCACTGTGCAAAAACAAGGAACTTGCCTAACACTTAAGGAAAATAAATTGCCTAAGATGTTTGAAAGAAATCTAAAACACCAAAGAAAACCTACCAGCCTTTGCATCTGACCTCAATGATGGTACCAAGACGGATTTCATTCCACTATTAATTGGAAAAGGGCCTAAAGCCTCCAATGACCATGTTTACTTGGACCCAATTGTAATCTTCTCAATCCTCTTCGAGTCCCTTATGTGTATACAATCTGAACCTGCAGGGCCTGCAAAAGATTGGGGGTAGAGTGTCGTAGTCACCCACCTCCAGAGCGTACGCTTGCAGATACACCACACGAGTCAACATTAGATATTTCTAATTTGATCAAGGCACTAAAAATGGAGGTAGTGGTAGTAGTGAATACACCATCAGACTATATCAGTACTCTTACTAAAATAGATACTGCTATAGTCCATAGTGAACTCGTTCAAATTACCTCTAATTGTGATTAAATTATTGCGACTCATTTACTGAAGGACTCTAGTGAGAGGGTAATTGCAAGTCAACTGCCTGATAAAGCTACCTCTGCCAAGTAAGAAGGGCAGACTCATAGAATCTCCACACCCAGTGGGACTTGGAGAAATAGCTATAATCCCTCTGGTTGGAAGTTCAATCCATCTTGTGAACCAATCTTGAATGAACCCAGTGGTAGTATGTGACTAGTTGTATCAACTCTGGGCATAGAACTGATACTGAATATGCATTGGGGGATACACGTTGCCTCCAAATGCTTGATCATCAAGGTGTCTTACCAAAATCCCGCTCAAGACTTTGATGTCAACCGAGTCCAGTCCTATTGACCGAAAGTACTCACGATGCTTGTGCCTAACTTACAGCAAGACTAAAAAGGATCCTTGGGATGCCCGCAGGGGAATGTGGGAAAGTGCCCCTTTTTGACATGGTCACCCCCTTTTTGCCTGGTATTTGATGTGAATTTGACTGGGAGTGCACTGGGTTCCTACTTACCAGGTGTTCAGTGCCAGATCTCTTTCCCTAAAACTGCAATTGTACCTTAATTGGCAATCCCTTCAGCACTCCCTGTAAGTCACCCCTACTGCAAGCATTTACGCCCTAAGGCTACATGTGAGGACATATCTGCATGAGCAGATATACCCCTGTGCTGGTCTGCACTATTGCTGCCAGTACAGGTGAACATGGAAGCCATTTTAATACATGTGCTGGACACTGGTAAAAACGAGTTCCCCAGCTACATGATGGCTTCACTGAAAATAGGGTTGTTTGGTATCAAACATCTCGTATTAATAAACCCATGCTGATGTTGAATTTATTAATACATGCACAAAGAGGGCACCTTAGAGGTGCTCCCTGAAAACCTACTAGCTACTGGTGTGCTGACTGACTGGCTTTCACCAGCCTGCCACCAGAGACAAGATTCTGTCCCCCTCTCAGGAGGCCAAAAACCAAGCCTGCTCAGGCAGAGGGTGCTTACACCCCCACCCACAGGATGACCTGCAGATTAGCATTCTAAGGTAGAGGAGCTTCAAAGAGCCCACCACCTTTGGTGTGCAAATCTGACTTCTCTCACTGGAGATAAAGCAGACCCCCTTTGTCAAGAGCCCTTTGGCACCTGGACAGGTGGGAAAATTAACTAGTCAGATAGGTGTGTCCACCCTCAGGCCAGTACCACCCCTAAGATGGGCTTCCTGAAGTGGAGGCGACTTTTCAGAGTTAGCCATTTTAGTGATGGCAAATTTAGGAAGTCTGGGACAGGGTTATGCCCGCTTCCCACAGAAAGTGGTTGCATAGGGGGTTTATTGACCCTAGGGGTAGGTAGTCCATTGGCTAATTCTCTACACTCCCCTAATGCCCCTAAATTCAGTATTTATGGGAGTCCCTGGCACCCAAAGAGTAGATCCTGACGACCTACGAAGAAGGACATGACCAGCCGTGAAAGCATCAGACTGAAGAAGAGCGACTGACTTGGCACCAGCCCTGCTGGCCTGTCTGCTGTTCCCCGTCAAATTGCGCCAAAGACGTCTCATCCTGCAAGCTGTCGTACCTCCAAAGCCTAGGAGGACTGCCTGCCTTCAGTAAAGACTCCAGAACTCCTGTGGAGCAGTTGAGCTGATCCCCAGCATCCTGCAGGCACCCCAAGGAGAACTGCGAGGACTCCGGAACCACCAAAACCCAATGCCTCTAAGCACCACTGCACCTGAGCCCCCCAGCCTGAGTCAAAGTGGGCCAATGGTGTTAGCCCTCAAGAGACAGAGTCCAGCTTGGTTTTGCCCTCGTGAACTCTCTGACGATACTGCAGCCTCTGTTTGCAGGCCCCCTAAACCGCGAGTGCTCCCAGATGAAAAAACGGGGCCTCAAAGACCCTCTGCACCCGTCCGCCCTAGCTAGAGCAGAGCAGAGGAGAAGAGGACCACTGCTGTCCTCACGTCCCCTAGCATCACAAGACTTGAGCCCTTTGCTTGGTTCAACCAAACTGGCCTCCCAGTCCGAACCTGCAGCCTCTTTTCCCGCAGACCAATCTCCATTGACCAACATTACGCACCCGATGCTGTATTGCACCCCTGCACCCACCCGCCCCAGGGTCTCTGAAGGTGACCTGCTGGTGCTGCCTTGGATTTTGGCTCATACTCACCTTAAGTCCAGGAGATTGGTCTCATAAGTCAGTGTACTCTACCTGAATGCCATACTTGTTTTTCCTCCCATAAGATAACATTGCAGCTTTAACTTTTTAAACGCAACCGTATTCCTCTTGAAAAACGTACTTACCTGATTGTATTGATTCTGGTGCCTAAATATATATACAGATACGTGTTATTTTTATAAATCGGTGTGGATCTCCGTATTGAGTCGTGTGCATCATTTATTGACTATGATGTGTATTTGCAGATGTCTAATACTTCTCTCTGATAAGCATACGGCTGCTCTTCCACACTGCCCCCTAGAAGAGCCCCTTGGGATTGTGAGAGCAAGCCCCTGTTCACTCATAAGGGAACCCCTGGACTCTGCACGATATACCTCATTTTTGTATATCATATAAAGAGCCAACTTCCCACAGGGAACAGTGAGGCGGCGCCAAGATGGTGAGTGCGACCTCCCAGGGGCGTTAGTGTGACCGGTGAGGTGGCCAGCGGGGTGTTGCGTCTTGGAGCCTGCATTGTTTGGGCCATGTCCCCTACCCCACATGCTGCCTGCTCCTGGGGACTCAATGGAGAGATGACTTCGCCCTGCCTCGAGGCCTGGCTCAGCTGTAATTCTTGGACCCAGATGTGATCTCAGACACAGATTTTAAGGGACTCCACGCACCATTCTTGACTCGCCTGAGTTGCAACCCACAGACACTAGTGGACATCAAACAGCCTATAGTGGTGTCAGCCTGCGAGTGGCTGCCATCTGCTCTTCCTCGGGGGGACTTTTCAGTGGCGGCTCGCCGAGGGAGTGGTGCGGGGCGGGGAACGGTGGGGGGTAGTGGACTCGGACTTACGACGGACAGAACTCCCTCTGAGTTCTGTCCGGCGTATGTCTGAGTTCACTACCCCCCACCCTATACCCTCCCCCGCCCCGACCCGCCGCCTGCACCACTCCCTCGGCGAGCCGCCACTGGGACTTGTACGGTCCCTCTGGTATTCCAGCATGGACCACTATATCTCCTTGGATGGTGTCCCTGAGGAAGTCTTCAGCTACCCATGCTCTCCTTACCTTGGAGACCCGTGGCGCAAGCTGGCTGCGGACCAGCAGATGTAGTCTCCCCCCACTGTTTTCAGACTTGGCCGACCAGTTGCTATCTCATGTAGGCTCCTGGCTCCTCCCCCACTCCTACCAACTATTGTGGGGGGCAAGCACTGGCAGCCTGAGTTTGACATATGTTCCTCCAACCTGTTACACTCTAAATTCACCGGCCACTGTGATTACTTTTGCTGTTGTAGCACCTCTGGACGGGAGCCCCAAACCATGGAATGGGAAAAACCCACAACTTTCCAAGCTCAAAGCAAAATTGATAATTCACGGCTTGACTTAGAGGCCCCATGAGTTGCTAGAAAGCAGTGATCGGTCCACTGGGCCACCGGGAACAGAAGATGCTGCAACTATTTTTTCAGGCCAATCAGGCCTCTGGCTCGGCGCTTCAATCTAAGATCAGGCAGGTTGCAATCAAGGTCTCTTTTTTACGCCAGGACCACTGTGGCTTCTCTGAGAGGATCTCCTAGGCAGAGGGTTGTATTTCGGAACTAGAGGAAACGGTGCAGGAACTCCACCTTTGTATGATATTCCTGAACCGGTCACAATGGGAGACTTTAGTTGGATTCACACCTAGTTCTTGTTGGGCTGGGGGGGCGACAGATGTTTCTGGGGTGGAAGTGTAGAGTGGGGTGTTTTGGGAGGGAAAGGGGATTGTTTCTGGGGGTTTTTCGCCTTCTTGGGCCATCAGTTCACATATGATGTTTGTTGTATTACATTCTTGCATGAGACGACACCTGCTATTTACATGCATTCCACAGTCGAGCTACCCTCTTGAAACCCCATCTGTTGTCCCACAGGTCAGCACATGACACTTGAGGTTAGCCCCCAATGTCGTGTATGCGATATATATCTTTACACTTATGACATGAAAGTAAATGGCTGTATCAAGCGTAGAGTGGTCCCACGATTTGCACGAACGTTAAAAAAATATTCAGTAAACCGGTATTAGGTAAGTTATCATGGGGATGGAGGAAAATCAGATAGTATCACACTTACACGCAGGTCTCAGTGTAAAGGTTAGCACCGTAGTGCAAGTTTTACACTTTCTGTTAAACAAGTGGGAAACCATTGCTATTGAACTCGGCCACTTCTATGTGGCTTTTGTGGATCTGTGGACAGCCTTTGTCCTTATCCCTAGGTCTAAACTCTGAGATTTTCAAAAATATGAGAGTGCCATCAGATTTAGTCTACATTATAATCAAGTTTTACGCAGATAATGGTGCTCAGGTGTGGTTGGGAGCAAATTGTGAATTGACCAATGTGAGAAATTGGGTTGTTGATTAACTGGGGTGTCTGCCCTGATCAAACAGCCACAATCCCTTGCAGGGTGAACCACAAAAAGTCACTAAATTAACCTGTCCCTAACCCTGGGTAGCTTGTATATAACAATAGTGGTTAGCCCTACTAATCCCACTTGGACTGGGCAGGAACTCAATGAAACAGAAAAATTGGTCACATGTGGGAATCAATAGATGTCTAACTTAGCCAGTAAGCTTAATAATCGGTTACTGGTCTGGTAAAGACTTTCGAACAGGGATGTGGAATTTCTATAGCCCGACGCCCATGGCATATTGTTTGGGGTCAAGGGCAATAAGATTTCATGTGTTTTTTGTCCTTGGGACAAGTAGGCCCAACCCCCTGCAGCACAAACCCTTTGGCTGCCAGTTTGCAGTGCCACATTATGGATCAGGTAAGGGCACTGTCTGCAGTTAAGGTAATATTTTTTTCCATGTTAATGCTGTTCAAACTTGTATTTATGGTTCATTAATTGAAATCCTTTATTATTAGGGTGAGCGCTCTAAGTAAATGTTGTATGCTCTGACTGCACTACTGACAGTGGTTCCAGTATAAAAATGTGTACACACGTTTTCAAAGTTTAGTAATATGAGGCTATGTATAATGCTCCCAGAATGCTCTCTGATTTTATGCAAATATTTGCAGAAGCTTGAAAGCAAAATTGATGATTTTTGCTTTCAAAATAAAATGTTGATAAAAAATGATAGCTGGAAAAAGACATTTCGCTCAACTACTGTGAAATTCCAGGTACCATTTCTTTGCAGCATCATTTGTTAACATGTGTTGATGCATGTTAGTATTTCCTAAAAATATTCATAATGGAAAATCAGTGTAACAAGTTTCAATAAGATTATGGGAAACAAAAATAAACAAGCAGTGGCAAAGCCAGTAGGTCTGAAATTGATGGTCAGCTTTTTAGTTTTGTGTGATTTGTTTTGGCATGGTTTTTGTAAAACCTTATTGGTGTGGAAGCTGCCAGGCCCTCATCATTATAACAAACATTGGCAAAAGCAAAAATTGTTTTGGTCTCAAAAAGCACATACTGCCACAGTAGTTACTGGCACTGAATAAAACTACTTTGTGTGCCGATATGCTCCTTCTGAAAGAGCAGAATGCTGTCACTCACAGTGAAGCCAGCCGATACAGAGAGAGAGAGACATAATTTTAATAAATGCAAAAGGTCATGGTCAACGCCAGACCAAATTAGGGGCCCAAATATTAAAGAAAGTCTCAAAAACGACCCATGGTATATGTCCTTGCATTAAGTGCAGCTACACAGCTTTCATGATTTCCCAAGAATTTACATAGTAAGACGGACAAGAACTAGTACTCCTAGAAAATATTTGTGAACTGCATTTTAGCATGAGCAAATATGCATGTGTAGATTTGCTCATACGAAAATCTGAGTGTTTGCAAGTTTACTTTCCCTCTAACCACTTTTTTACCAACTCTGGAAGAAGGTTTAAGACTGCCATTGTCGGGAGTAAATTTCCAACAGTTCTCAGTATGGAAAAAGATTAGAGAAGAGTTGTTGAAAACCCTTAAAACATGCAAGTTAGTAGGTTTACACAGACTCAAAAGGGCATTCTAACCCTGGAACTATTGCTTACCACTACCTTCAGCCCCAGTATGTAGATCTGCGGAACCGTGGCAACCTAAGGGGATTGCAAGTATTCAAACACTACTATGGTATGAGCCCTGGCATAATCAGATAGGCTATATCAGAGCTCTTATATAATGAGATTGCTGCCATAATTTGTTGTCGCACTACATGGCACCAAAGGGACAAGTGGATTTTGTTACATGACAAGTAGATTTATGAAGCAACCTGCTCCATGGGCAAGTAGATATTTTATTAAATCCCACACCCCTGGTTTCAAAGTATTATTTATTAATCTTTTTACAAAGCAAATCCCCAAAGTCATAAACGGGGGTACAAAATGCAGTGTATCTACATATAACAATAACACAACAAATATCTATTCACGATACACAAGACGACATACTTTTTTCAAAAAATTGTACATAACTCTGTAAACAACTGCAAAAAACAACATACATCAACAAATACAAAGTGACAAAACATACATATACTCAATGTCCCTATAACAACAGGAACCATCTCTCTTCCCCCAATTTTTTTTATACATGTGCATAGCTGCAACTTCTCAATATCATAGGCAGTCCATATTAGAGATAGTCCTTTATGGTGACACCCATGAGGAAACGTCCTATCCTCTAAAAGATTTTTGGGGGATGTCCCTTGTAAATATATCAGATTTATTTTTTCTCGGCCTCCTCCAGTCAAAAAAGAGGTCGACGTGTTTCGGCCCTTATATTTTGGGCCTCTTCAAGACATAGGAAGTAGAGGAACCTGCAATTTAATATATATGCACATTTTATCCATAGGAACAATGCTGCTCTAGTAATAATAAGTCAGCACAAGGGACCCCAACTAAAGATACCAGATCAAAACCACCAGAGGTGAAACACACATTTTTATCGAAAATGACAACAAAATAGAAAAATCACAATTTTGTTTAGAAAATTCACAAGTTTTTTTCTCAGAACCGACAACCAGTTAGGAAAAAATGAAGTAAATTAGTGCAGGGGAAATTCTCTGTTATGGAGGCCCTGCCTATCGAACTTCAATTAAAATACATGCGTGTAGTTAGTAAAACTGTGATTAGCCACCACAGTGCATAAACCTTAGCACCCTAAGCATGCTTGTCCACAGTGACCTATACTCCCGTATCTCCTGTTTTGTGGTACTTGTTGATGTATGCTGTTTTTTGCAGTTGTTTACAGTTATGTACAATTTTTGGGAAAAAGTATGTCTTGTTGTGTATCGTGAATAGATATTTGTTGTGTTATTGTTATATGTAGATGCACTGCTTTTTGTACCCCAATTTATGAGTTTGGGGATTCGCTTTGTAAAAGATTAATAAATAATACTTTGGAAGTCTTTACCAGACCAGTGACCAATTAATAAGCTTACTGGCTAAGTTGGACAACTATCGATTCCCACATGTGACCAATTTTTCTGTTTCATTAACCTGGGTAGCTTGGCATGAAAAAGCAGTCAGGCTTACCTTAAGGCAATGTGTAAGGTTTTTATGCAGCATTTAAACAGTAATAACGTAAAAACGCGATACAAGAAAACATCCAAACCAATTTAGAAAAATAGGGTACAATTAAATAATCATTTGACACCAAAACGACAAAAATCCAATCAGTAGAACTGGAGTTACCAATTTTTAAAGTTTACGGTTCAAAGTAGCTCCAAAAAGATCAAAGTGCCAACCGCAAACATCTACAAAAAGAACAATTGATGGACAGAATGCTGCACAAAGTCAAACATTCAACGCAGTACATAGATCTGGGCCTAAATCCATTGTTTTTCTGCTCCCCATGCCATTCCAGGTCAGACCCAGCCATATGCAAATCAGTCTTGACCCTGTTCCCCATGGGAATAGTTCAGCCCGAACTGCCAGGCCAGGTCCTCCCTGGACCGGCAATAAGCATCCTGGGACCGGTTTCCGGGCATCACCCCTCATCAGCCAGGCTAGCTTGACTCTAGTGGCATGGAGAGCACGGGACTCACGTCTGGGCATACCCGTCCCACTCGTGGTGACAAATGCGAAAAGAACAATTGATGGACAGAATGCTGCACAATTTCAAACCTTCACCCCAGTACAGAAATCTGGGCCTAAATCCTGGATTGGACTGGTTACAGGGCGTCCTAGGGTGCTTGTTTCTGGTCCAGGGAGGACCTGGCCTGGCAGTTCGGGCTGGACTGTTCCCATGGGGAACAGGGTCAAGACTGATTTGCATATGGCTGGGTCTAATCTGGAATTTCCTGGCGTGCAAAAAAACAATGGGTTTAACCCAGATTTGTGACTGGGTGTGAATGTTCGATTAATTCAGCATTCTGTCCATCATCTGTTCTTTTTGCATTTGTCGCCCTAAGTGGGAAGGGTATGCCCAGACGTGGGTCCTGTGCTCGCTAGGCCACCAGATTCAAGCTATCCTGACTGATGAGGGGTGAAACCCCAAAACCGGTCCTAGGATGCTTGTTCCTGGTCCAGGGAGAACCTGCCTGGCAGTTTGGGCTGGACTGTTCCCACGGGGAACAGGGGCAAGACGGATATGCATATGGCTGGGTCTAATCTGGAATGGCATGGCATGCAGAAAAATGATGTATTTAACCCAAATCTATGACTTGGGGTGAATGTTTGATTAATTCAGCATTCCATCTATCATCTGTTCTTTTTGCATTAACCCTGGACATCTAGTCATGAGAAGTCAGGTCAAAGTCGAAAGTTATGGCCGACCGCCTGGAGCGCAGTGCGGATACAAGAAGTGGATTGGGCCTGGTCAGCTCTTACCTTCTGACTTAGAAACGTTTCTGAAGAAAAGTGTCTGAGAAAGTAAAGTTCAGCGGGACAAGGCTGCAGGCAGGAAGTGTCCGAGTAGGGAGCATTGTCGTCGGATGGCCTTGGGTCGAAGCCGCAGTGAATATTTCTATGTTTTGACTTAGTCGCTAAAGTAGAAAAACTCAAGCAGGATGAGACAAAAGGCTGTAGCCCAAGGCAGTTCCACGAGGTTGGATAGCCTTTTGGTGAAGGACCAAACAGATTTGCTGCTGCAGACAAGAACGTAACTGGAGAAGCTGCATAGTAAATCCGACCGGTGATGCACCTCAGGTTGGTCCCAGTCTTCTCCTGGTTTTCAGTGCACTTTTTGGCCAAATTTTTTCCAAATCTTCAGTTTTGGAAAATGGCCATCTGGGCACATTTAGCATCAAAATCAAGGCCCATGACTGATGGGACACCTCTTTGGGGGCTCAGGACTTACACAGTCTGGGTCCATGTGCAGGTTCAAGATGGTGGGAGCCGTTATGTCCCTGTGGCTCTGAACAGGAGGCTAGCAAACTAGCCCTTGCAGTCACTTCTGGCAATCCTGTATAGCGTTAATTATCACCTGTGAGGGTATCCAGACGCAGAAGGCCCACTATTAGTATTTAATTTAGCGGTACTGAGTATATGGTATACCCCTCTACAAGGGACTTATAAGTAAATTAAATATGCCAATTGGGTATATGGCAACCAAATTATGTTTAGGGGAGTGAGATCAATCACTTTAGCACTGGTAAAGTATCCTAAGGCCAACAATAGCAAAAATCCAGCAACAGTTGGAAGTAAAAAGGCAAAAAGTTTGTGGGAAGACCACCCTAAGTCTGACAGGTCTCACAATCAAAATAATAAAAGTTAGTAGAGAAGTTTAGCCAGGGTGCGTCCTTCCACCAACTTTATTTGCCCCTTTTTTTCAATAGTTCTATTAAATATACAATGAATTGCAAAAATGATTCGCCTTCAACTGCTGGTCAAAAGATCCCCTCACTTCTATATGTGGACAACACACCGCTATTATCCAAACCCCACTGTGCCTTAGGACCCATATAGAGAGGTTTACTTCTTTCTGTGCACAGCATGATTTAGAAATGGATGCTGTCAAATCAAAATTTATGGTGTTTCATTCTCCAAAGGTTCTTTAAGGGTTCAAAGAACACAACTGATTATTCACTAGAGAGTATCAGCGAATTTGATTATCTGAGTATGAGACTTTCGGACTCACGTACCTGGTCATCTAACATAGCCAATCGTGAGCTTCTCGTAAAACACAAAGTGGCTAAAATATTGAGGTTTGTCATTTGCTCGAGTATCTCGCCTTTTCCCCCTGCTTTAGGAATATATAGGGGTAAAGTGATTAGTGCTGCTCTCTGTGGGTCTGAGCCCTGGGGTTATTATAAGACTAAACCGCTAGTAAAGATTGGAAATAAATGTATCAAATTGTTACTGCAGGTTCCAGTGAGTTCCCTTACACTTCCTTTGAGGTTCAACTGCCTTAAGACCTAACAACCTAATAGCCTACTGGAAACCACTTCTTTACTGGATACAAATGTGGCCAGTGAATGTGTTGAGTCCTAATAGAGAAGCACTGTGTGATGATATGAGCAGGCCTCATGTTATTAAGGAAGCTTGGATTAATTATTTAAAATCCTCTTTAATGTTGGGTTTGGATACATTTTGGGAGTATCCCACCTTGATCTCTAGCTCCGGTCCCAAGGTATTAAAAACTAGATACTGGGAACATGATATAGGAAATTGGTTAGCATCTCGACTGCCTGGGGCTGTATTAGACATAGGGTGCATTTTCCCTGTTTGTGCCACGGTCCTGCTTCTAAAGTTGCGCTGGGCTCAATCCGGGTCAGTGCACCCAATTAAAATGAATGCAGTGCCCCCAGAGCAGCTGCAAACTCATGCTGCCATGGGGCAGTACATTCAGCGAAATACAAAGCGTCTGCTTGAAAGGACCCCGTCTGCACCTTAAAGAGGGAACAGAGATCCTCCTGCAGGCAGGTGCTATGAGTGGTTGCATCTGCCTGCAAGGGAATGTTTGAAGGTGGAAGTCCGTGGGACCTGCTTTCCCCCTACAGAGGGCTGCCTTTGGGAGGCAAAGACATTCCCTCATTTTCTCGGGGCCACACACCATGCAAATGAGGGTATGCCCTCTCATGAGAAAGCTAGCGCTAACTGTGTGCCAACGTTATCAGTATTACAGAAGGGGCCGTACAAGCATCTGCAGTCCCTTCTGTAATACCATTGTGCCTCTGGTCATCTCTTAGATAGTTTGAGTAATCTTTTCTTTGAGAAACCTTTAAATACCATTAACCCTTTGACATCCAGAGCATTATATACTAAATTCAGGCTTGGTATTCTTTCTTTGGCTTATTTTGCTTCCAAATGGTCTCCTATTGACCCAGTCCCTCTCTTTGTCCAGCTTGCATTCACTCAACTGTTAGTGAGGAACATTTTATTTATGTTTTGTGGGTCGTACTGCAAACTAAGATTTAAGTGGATTGTTCCCTTATGCCGGTACCTGGAAATTGTTCAATGAAAGGTGGTTCTAAGGATTTATACAACTAACCTCAGTGTTCGTCTGGAATTTGCTTTGTCTAAATTCTTATAGCCTGCTTGCTATATAAGGTTCTCTGTGACTTTTATTCTAACGTCTTTATGCACCACCTATGTAGTTTTATGTTGATATTAGTTGTATATAATTTATCTTGTTCTAATTTTTGTGTGCTGTGTTGATGTACCCAATCTAACCAAATAAATAAATAAGGATAGGGCTCTACAAAATGAAAAGGTTTTAGGATTTTCCTAAAGGAGAGATGGGAAGAGATCATTTTAAGGCAAGTAGGTAAGTTATTTCACCATTGGGGGCCAAAAAACCATAGCAAATGGCCCACAAGACTGCAACATTTTATACGTGGGAGTATGAAGAGAAGTTGTGAACTAGAGTGTGGTGGTCTAGTAGAAAATAATGCGTGAACCAGCAAGTAAGCACGTCTCTGTCTGATTGAAAATCCTATAATACCAAGAGCTTTATGCATCACTTACTGTTCAGGTGGAAGCCAGTGGAGCATAATCTTAGAATAAGTCACATGTGAAATTTATGGAGTCCATAGATTGCCCGTACTGACAGATTCGGAATTCTCTGAAGTTTCACCAAGGAGGAATCTGCCAGGCCTAGATATAAGATGTTTCAATAATCCACATTAGGTAGGATGCATACTAACACTAGGCAGCTGCCTAGGCTAAAAAGGGAGGATCCTTTTCAAGCATTTCAAAATATGGAAGCAAGACGAGACAACCAAATTAATTTGGGCTGACAGAGATAGTTCCTGCTCAACTAAGACTCCTCAAGGTTTATCTTTTGTTGCAATGGGAATAGAATTGCCAATGGACCCAGACCAAAGGGGTGGAAGCCAACATTCTGAGTGGTTCCAACATAGCATGATCTCTTCTTTTATTTGCATTATTTGATACAGTGCTAACTGCTTTGAAGACAAATTGTTAAAGGCTGCAGAGTTCAGTCTAATGATAAGTTCTGTACCATAAGTGTATGAAATTGCAATACTACTGAAGGACCCAATCAAAGATATCAGGGAACAGAAACAACGCATAGAAGATCAAGAAGAGCCCAAGGAGACTCCAAATTAGACTGCATACAGAGGGGACAAAAAAGCACAAAAGGACAACCACTTTGGTCTGGCTCACTAGGAGAGAAGAGAAGCATTCTGCCACCGAGACCTTGATAACCATCAGACCAAGAGTCTCTAGAAGTGTTGTCAGCCATAACAAATGCTGCAGATAGGTCCAGCAAGATGAGCCCAGCAGAACTGCCCTGGTCAAACATCATCCTCGGTTTATTAAGTGCAAGAGCTAGTGCAGTTTTTGTGCTGTGTGCAAGGCAGAATCCCAGTTGTCAAGAATCAAAAAGGTTGTTGTTTTCTAAATGGAGTGGAGAGGTGTGGTGCAGCGGCCAGGCCAGCTGACTTCGGAGCACAGGGTTCACGGTTCGATCCCTGGCTCCGGCGGCAGCTTAGCTCAGCACCATGTGACTCTGGGCAATAGCTCACTTAATTTCCACGACGGCCCCCAGCGCCTTGAGACCCGTAAGGGTGAGTAGCTGCGCTATATAAAAACGGACTTACATTTTTTTTTTTTAAATAGTTAGCGACAACACTTATTGCGTGTTTACCCAGATAAGGCAGCAAAGTAATGGGTCTGTAATTCTCTAGACTGGTGCTGTCCAATTTTTCTTTTTTTAACAAAAGGGTAACATTTCCCATTCTAAGAGAACTGTTATGGGTGAAAGAGAGAGGTTGATAATCATAGTAATTCAACGGCCAGCATCTGTAAGAAACATTTCCCTTGTGTTCCAGATGTACCACAACCGAATGATTTATTTACATTCCCTAGAAAACGCAAGTCCCCTACCCCACATGCTGCCTGCTCCTGGGGACTCAATGGAGAGATGACTTCGCCCTGCCTCGTGGCCTGGCTCAGCTGTAATTCTTGGACCCAGATGTGATCTCAGACACAGATTTTAAGGGACTCCACGCTCCATTCTTGACTCGCCTGAGTTGCAACCCACAGACCTTACTGGACATCAAACAGCCTATAGTGGTGTCAGCCTGCGAGTGGCAGTCATCTGCTCTTCCTCGGGGGCACTTTTCAATGGCGGCTCGCCGAGGGAGTGGTGCAGGGCGGGGGAGGGGAACGGTGGGGGGGTAGTGGACTCGGACTTACGACGGACAGAACTCCTTCTGAGTTCTGTCCGTCGTATGTCCGAGTTCATTACCCCCACCCTGCCCCTCCCCGCACGACCCGCCACCTGCACCACTCCCTCGGCGTGCCGCCACTGTGACTTGTACGGTCCCTCTGGTATTCCAGCATGGACCACTATATCTCCTTGGATGGTGTCCCTGAGGTAGTCTTCAGCTACCCATGCTCTCCTTACCTTGGAGACCCGTGGCGCAAGCTGGCTGTGGACCAGCAGATGTAGTCACCCCCCACTGTTTTCAGACTTGGCCAACCAGTTGCTATCTCATGTAGGCTCCTAGCTCCTCCCCCACTCCTACCAACTATTGTGGGGGGCAAGCACTGGCAGCCTGAGTTTGACATATGTTCCTCCAACCTGTTACACTCTAAATTCACCGGCCACTGTGATTACTTTTGCTGTTGTAGCACCTCTGGACGGGAGCCCCAAACCATGGAATGGGAAAAACCCACAACTTTCCAAGCACAAAGCAAAATTGATACTTCACGGCTTGACTTAGAGGCCCCATGAGTTGCTAGAAAGCAGTGATTGGGCCACCGGGAACAGAAGATGCTGCAACTATTTTTTCAGGCCTCTGGCTCGGCGCTTCAATCTAAGATCAGGCAGGTTGCAATCAAGGTCTCTTTTTTACGCCAGGACCACTGTGGCTTCTCTGAGAGGATCTCCTAGGCAGAGGGTTGTATTTCGGAACTAGAGGAAACAGTGCAGGAACTCAACCTTTGTATGATATTCCTGAACCGGTCACAATGGGAGACTTTAGTTGGATTCACACCTAGTTCTTGTTGGGCTGGGGGGGGCGACAGATGTTTCTGGGGTGGAAGTGTAGAGTGGGGTGTTTTGGGAGGGAAAGGGGATTGTTTCTGGGGGTTTTTCGCCTTCTTGGGCCATCAGTTCACATATGATGTTTGTTGTATTACATTCTTGCATGAGACGACACCTGCTATTTACATGCATTCCACAGTCGAGCTACCCTCTTGAAACCCCATCTGTTGTCCCACAGGTCAGCACATGACACTTGAGGTTAGCCCCCAATGTCGTGTATGCGATATATATCTTTACACTTATGACATGAAAGTAAATGGCTGTATCAAGCGTAGAGTGGTCCCACGATTTGCACGAACGTTAAAAAAATATTCAGTAAACCGGTATTAGATAAGTTATCATGGGGATGGAGGAAAATCAGATAGTATCACACATGCACGCAGGTCTCAGTGAAAAGGTTAGCACCGTAGTGCAAGTTTTACACTTTCTGTTAAACAAGTGGGAAACCATTGCTGTTGAACTCGGCCACTTCTATGTGGCTTTTGTGGATCTGTGGACAGCCTTTGTCCTTATCCCTAGGTCTAAACTCTGTGAGATTTTCAAAAATATGAGAGTGCCATCAGATTCAGTCTACACTATAATCAAGTTTTACGCGGATAATGGTGCTCAGGTGTGGTTGGGAGCAAATTGTGAATTGACCAATGTGAGAAATTGGGTTGTTGATTAACTGGGGTGTCTGCCCTGATCAAACAGCCACAATCCCTTGCAGGGTGAACCACAAAAAGGCACTAAATTATCCTGTGCCTAACCCTGGGTAGCTTGTATATAACAATAGTGGTTAGCCCTACTAATCCCACTTGGACTGGGCAGGAACTCAATGAAACAGAAAAATTGGTCACATGTGGGAATCAATAGATGTCTAATTTAGCCAGTAAGCTTAATAAATCTGGGCCTAAATCCTGGATTGGACCGGTTACAGGGCGTCCTAGGGTGCTTGTTTCTGGTCCAGAAAGGACCTGGCCTGGCAGTTCGGGCTGGACTGTTCCCATGGGGAACAGGGTCAAGACTGATTTGCATATGGCTGGGTCTAATCTGGAATTGCCTGGCGTGCAAAAAAAACGATGGGTTTAACCCAGATTTGTGACTGGGTGTGAATGTTGGATTAATTGAGCATTCTGTCCATCATCTGTTCTTTTTGCATTTGTCGCCCTAAGTGGGAAGGGTATGCCCAGACCTGGGTCCTGTGCTCGCTAGGCCACCAGATTCAAGCCATCCTGACTGATGAGGGGTGAAATCCCAAAACCGGTCTTAGGATGCTTGTTCCTGGTCCAGGGAGAACCTGCCTGGCAGTTTGGGCTTTACTGTTCCCACGGGGAACAGGGGCAAGACGGATTTGCATATGGCTGGGTCTAATCTGGAATGGCATGGCATGCAGAAAAATGATGTATTTAACCCAGATCTATGACTCGGGGTGAATGTTTGATTAATTCAGCATTCCATCTATCATCTGTTCTTTTTGCATCAACCCTGGACATCTAGTCATGAGAAGTCAGGTCAAAGTCGAAAGTTATGGCCGACCGCCTGGAGCGCAGTGCGGATACAAGAAGTGGATTGGGCCTGGTCAGCTCTTACCTTCTGACTTAGAAACGTTTCTGAAGAAAAGTGTCTGAGAAAGTAAAGTTCAGCGGGACAAGGCTGCAGGAAGTGTCCGAGTAGGGAGCATTGTCGTCGGATGGCCTTGGGTCGAAGCCGCAGTGAATATTTCTATGTTTTGACTTAGTCGCTAAAGTAGAAAAACTCAAGCAGGATGAGACAAAAGGCTGTAGCCCAAGGCAGTTCCACGAGGTTGGATAGCCCTTTGGTGAAGGACCAAACAGATTTGCTGCTGCAGACAAAAACGTAACTGG
Organism: Calotriton arnoldi; assembly: GCA_963921515.1. Lineage (NCBI taxonomy): Eukaryota > Metazoa > Chordata > Amphibia > Caudata > Salamandridae > Calotriton > Calotriton arnoldi. Next base: position 164,116 of record CAWUFW010002202.1, read on the forward strand.
AGAAGCTGCATAGTAAATCCGACCGGTGATGCACCTCAGGTTGGTCCCAGTCTTCTCCTGGTTTTCAGTGCACTTTTTGGCCACATTTTTTCCAAATCTTCAGTTTTGGAAAATGGCCATCTGGGCACATTTAGCATCAAAATCAAGGCCCATGACTGATGGGACACCTCTTGGGGGGGTTCAGGACTTACTCAGTCTGGGTCCATGTGCAGGTTCAAGATGGTGGGAGCCGTTATGTCCCTGTGGCTCTGAACAGGAGGCTAGCAAACTAGCCCTTGCAGTCACTTCTAGCAATCCTGTATAGCGTTAATTATCACCTGTGAGGGTATCCAGACGCAGAAGGCCCACTAGTAGTATTTAATTTAGCGGTACTGAGTATATGGTATACCCCTCTACAAGGGACTTATAAGTAAATTAAATATGCCAATTGGGTATATGGCAACCAAATTGTGTTTAGGGGAGTGAGATCAATCACTTTAGCACTGGTAAAGTATCCTAAGGCCAACAATAGCAAAAATCCAGCAACAGTTGGAAGTAAAAAGGCAAAAAGTTTGTGGGAAGACCACCCTAAGTCTGACAGGTCTCACAATCAAAATAATAAAAGTTAGTAGAGAAGTTTAGCCAGGGTGCGTCCTTCCACCAACTTTATTTGCCCCTTTTTTTCAATAGTTCTATTAAATATACAATGAATTGCAAAAATGATTCGCCTTCAACTGCTGGTCAAAAGATCCCCTCACTTCTATATGTGGACAACACACCGCTATTATCCAAACCCCACTGTGCCTTAGGACCCTTATAGAGAGGTTTACTTCTTTCTGTGCACAGCATGATTTAGAAATGGATGCTGTCAAATCAAAATTTATGGTGTTTCATTCTCCAAAGGTTCTATAAGGGTTCAACGAACACAACTGATTATTCACTAGAGAGTATCAGCGAATTTGATTATCTGAGTATGAGACTTTCGGACTCACGTACCTGGTCATCTAACATAGCCAATCGTGAGCTTCTCGTAAAACACAAAAGTGGCTAAAATATTGAGGTTTGTCATTTGCTCGAGTATCTCGCCTTTTCCCCCTGCTTTAGGAATATATAGGGGTAAAGTGATTAGTGCTGCTCTCTGTGGGTCTGAGCCCTGGGGTTATTATAAGACTAAACCTCTAGTAAAGATTGAAAATAAATGTATCAAATTGTTACTGCAGGTTCCAGTGAGTTCCCTTACACTTCCTTTGAGGTTCAACTGCCTTAAGACCTAACAACCTAATAGCCTACTGGAAACCACTTCTTTACTGGATACAAATGTGGCCAGTGAATGTGTTGAGTCCTAATAGAGAAGCACTGTGTGATGATATGAGCAGGCCTCATGTTATTAAGGAAGCTTGGATTAATTATGTAAAATCCTCTTTAATGTTGGGTTTGGATACATTTCGGGAGTATCCCACCTTGATCTCTAGCTCCGGTCCCAAGGTATTAAAAACTAGATACTGGGAACATGATATAGGAAATTGGTTAGCATCTCGACTGCCTGGGGCTGTATTAGACATAGGGTGCATTTTCCCTGTTTGTGCCACGGTCCTGCTTCTAAAGTTCCGCTCGGCTCAATCCGGGTCAGTGCACCCAATTAAAATGAATGCAGTGCCCCCAGAGCAGCTGCAAACTCATGCTGCCATGGGGCAGTACATTCAGCGAAATACAAAGCGTCTGCTTGAAAGGACCCCGTCTGCACCTTAAAGAGGGAACAGAGATCCTCCTGCAGGCAGGTGCTATGAGTGGTTGCATCTGCCTGCAAGGGAATGTTTGAAGGTGGAAGTCCGTGGGACCTGCTTTCCCCCTACAGAGGGCTGCCTTTGGGAGGCAAAGACATTCCCTCATTTTCTCGGGGCCACACACCATGCAAATGAGGGTATGCCCTCTCATGAGAAAGCTAGCGCTAACTGTGTGCCAACGTTATCAGTATTACAGAAGGGGCCGTACAAGCATCTGCAGTCCCTTCTGTAATACCATTGTGCCTCTGGTCATCTCTTAGATAGTTTGAGTAATCTTTTCTTTGAGAAACCTTTAAATACCATTAACCCTTTGACATCCAGAGCATTATATACTAAATTCAGGCTTGGTATTCTTTCTTTGGCTTATTTTGCTTCCAAATGGTCTCCTATTGACCCAGTCCCTCTCTTTGTCCAGCTTGCATTCACTCAACTGTTAGTGAGGAACATTTTATTTATGTTTTGTGGGTCGTACTGCAAACTAAGATTTAAGTGGATTGTTCCCTTATGCCGGTACCTGGAAATTGTTCAATGAAAGGTGGTTCTAAGGATTTATACAACTAACCTCAGTGTTCGTCTGGAATTTGCTTTGTCTAAATTCTTATAGCCTGCTTGCTATATAAGGTTCTCTGTGACTTTTATTCTAACGTCTTTATGCACCACCTATGTAGTTTTATGTTGATATTAGTTGTATATAATTTATCTTGTTCTAATTTTTTTGTGCTGTGTTGATGTACCCAATCTAACCAAATAAATAAATAAGGATAGGCCTCTACAAAATGAAAAGGTTTTAGGATTGTCCTAAAGGAGAGATGGGAAGAGATCATTTTAAGGCAAGTAGGTAAGTTATTTCACCATTGGGGGCCAAAAAACCATAGCAAATGGCCCACAAGACTGCAGCATTTTATACGTGGGAGTATGAAGAGAAGTTGTGAACTAGAGTGTGGTGGTCTAGTAGAAAATAATGCGTGAACCAGCAAGTAAGCACGTCTCTGTCTGATTGAAAATCCTATAATACCAAGAGCTTTATGCATCACTTACTGTTCAGGTGGAAGCCAGTGGAGCATAATCTTAGAATAAGTCACATGTGAAATTTATGGAGTCCATAGATTGCCCTTACTGACAGATTCGGAATTCTCTGAAGTTTCACCAAGGAGGAATCTGCCAGGCCTAGATATAAGATGTTTCAATAATCCACATTAGGTAGGATGCATACTAACACTAGGCAGCTGCCTAGGCTAAAAAGGGAGGATCCTTTTCAAGCATTTCAAAATATGGAAGCAAGACGAGACAACCAAATTAATTTGGGCTGACAGAGATAGTTCCTGCTCAACTAAGACTCCTTAAGGTTTATCTTTTGTTGCAATGGGAATAGAATTGCCAATGGACCCAGACCAAAGGGGTGGAAGCCAACATTCTGAGTGGTTCCAACATAGCATGATCTCTTCTTTTATTTGCATTATTTGATACAGTGCTAACTGCTTTGAAGACAAATTGTTAAAGGCTGCAGAGTTCAGTCTAATGATAAGTTCTGTACCATAAGTGTATGAAATTGCAATACTACTGAAGGACCCAATCAAAGATATCAGGGAACAGAAACAACGCATAGAAGATCAAGAAGAGCCCAAGGAGACTCCAAATTAGACTGCTTACAGAGGGGACAAAAAAAGCACAAAAGGACAACCACTTTGGTCTGGCTCACTAGGAGAGAAGAGAAGCATTCTGCCACCGAGACCTTGATAACCATCAGACCAAGAGTCTCTAGAAGTGTTGTCAGCCATAACAAATGCTGCAGATAGGTCCAGCAAGATGAGCCCAGCAGAACTGCCCTGGTCAAACATCATCCTCGGTTTATTAAGTGCAAGAGCTAGTGCAGTTTTTGTGCTGTGTGCAAGGCAGAATCCCAGTTGTCAAGAATCAAAAAGGTTGTTGTTTTCTAAATAGTTAGCGACAACACTTATTGCGTGTTTACCCAGATAAGGCAGCAAAGTAATGGGTCTGTAATTCTCTAGACTGGTGCTGTCCAATTTTTCTTTTTTTAACAAAAGGGTAACATTTCCCAGAGAACTGTTCTGGGTGAAAGAGAGAGGTTGATAATCATAGTAATTCAACGGCCAGCAACTGTAAGAAACATTTCCCTTGTGTTCCAGATGTACCACAACCGAATGATTTATTTACATTCCCTAGAAAACTCAAGTCTGAGAGTATCAAGGTGGATAATTCCCCTATAGGGGAACAGATGCACTGATCTGCACAAGATGGGCAAAAAGAAAGGGAAAAGATAGTCTTTTAGGTATGGGCTAGAGATCCTGAATCAAGACCCCTGAGAATACAGTGCTTGAGAAGGTAAGAGCAAAGTGAAATGATGGGATATCTTCCCCTCCATTCTGTAACAGGATTTTTAGTCTCTTCATTCAGGTCACCGCACCTAAGCTATTTCTACCCATTTCTATCCTCCATTTCTTTATGTGAAGTGCATGGGACAGATGATTAGGTAGGCACTGGCCAGTGCTGACATGATGCTTGACACTGTTGTCCTGGAAGTGACATGCAGACCCGGGTCCTCAAGACAAACCATGACCTTGGAGTCTAACCCTGTTGCTCATGAGCTTAGATAATAAATGTAGTTACCATAATCTCTTTCATTTTTCCAATCTGTTATCAATTTAGTGTTGCGGGCTGATGAGAGTGAAGAGGCACTGGAAGAGTCGTTGAAGCAAAGGGTGATGACCACTCTGCGGAAGAACATATATCACTGGCAGCAGCTTAGGTAAGCATGCCAATGAGGTAATGCCCTGAAATATCTCCCTGCCATACCTAGGGGATAGGAGATGTTAAAATGGGGAAACATCCTTTACCACGAAACCATTACAACGCGGTATGGATACATCGTGGTTTTCACAACGCAAGTAGTTACATCGACTTGCACTGGAGGGCGCTCTAGACTAAGGAATAGTGTGAATTACTATTCCAACACCTTCCCTACTGTACGTAGACTGGAGTTGGAATAGTAATTCACACTATTCCTAAATCCAACGCCCTCCAGCGCAAGTCGATGTAACGACTTGCGTTGTCAAGACCGCAATGTAAGATACCGCGTTGTGATGGTACGCGTTGTATCATCATACATTCGTTAAAATGAGCTGCAAGACAGGTAAACATTTCCATCCCTTGTATCAGTTTCCACTCCCCCACCACCTGTTATCTGATGAAGACTAATTTACCTTCATGAACATAGCTCTGCGAATAGCACTGTCTAAAGAGGGAAAAGGCAAAAGAGAGAGGAGATGGTTACACAGGAGGCAGGGAGGCACAACTATTAATGAAGGTTTGCAGAAGGAATGGAGGCAGCATGGCGACTTAAAGCTGCACCTAATGAGACATATGTTGACATTGGAATCTTAAATGAAGTAAAACAATCTTCTTTGTTTCACTTAGAGTGGTAGTCCGTCACAACAAGGATATATTTAATCTCTAAACCAAAACTCTCAACGGGCCCCAGAAGTCAAGAGCCAGTTTTACCCCTGGATCATTTGTACTTATCTCTGTGTGAGCAGCAACAAAAGAAGGAAGATGGCTGCCTGTGTTCGGTTTATATGCATGTTCTATGTTCTAGACTTTTGATAATGTTCTAGTTCTAAGTTTTTCATGTTGCTGCTGTGTGAGGAGCAATAAAGGAATATTGCATAATATTAGCCTCCGGGCCTTGCCATAAAATCACTTTATCATTGTTGGTGCAGCTGGTTCAGTTTTTCACTTTTTGCTCAAGCATGAAGTCTAGCCCAGGCCACCAGCACTGGGCGTGAATTCTACTCTTGATTAGATTACTGCCCAAGTGCCCTTCATGGCATGTATCCACTAGTTTGCTCCACAGCATGCAAAGAGGAACCATCTTATCTAATCTCATCAGTTTGTCATCAACCACACTCAGCTCATTCCTCACCTCCCAGTATCTCCTAATGTCACCCTGAATGTTAAATTGTTTGGGCCAACCCTTCAAATTATACTCTCTAACTTTGAGTTAAGTCGAATCATTTTGTACTCCCTCCTTCCATTACCTCTTATCCACTCCACAATTGTATATATTGAAGATTATGTCACTTAAATTGTCATTCCCATCACAGTCTTGAGTTTTATTGAGGGGCAACCTTCCGAGGCAATCTGCAGCAAAATAATTGGGGCCAGAATTATGCTCTAGGTTAAAATGGTATCTTTCTAGTCCTAACTATTACCTGGAAATATGTGGTAAGGCTCACTCGACCTCTTTGATGGAAAAAGCTGAGATTAAAGGTTTGTGCTCCGTGCGTATTGTTAAAGGCATGCCCCATAAGAAGAAACTGAAGTGTTTTAACGGCCCAGAAACAGGCCAATGCCTCCTTTTCAACAATCGAATAGTTGCATTCCGGAACCCTTAAGGACCTGTAGGCAAAAGCAATAACCTGTTCTTCTCCATCCACAATTTGAGACAGTGTGGCTCCTAGATCCTTTAAACTGGCATCAGTGGCATAGGCTGAAATCGCTCTACTTTCAGAGTCAACACCTCTCTTCTGGGCCCACTAAGACCAGGGAGTGGCCATTCTGTTTTGCTGCTCCTTTCAGGGGACAATAGAGGGGAGGGTGGCTGAAATACTGGGTAGATTAGTAGCATACCACGTACACATAGGCAGACACACCTTTACCATTGCATCCATAAATGCCCTGAACGACAGTCAATAGCCATTTCTGAAGTGGGCTCTATTGGAGACACTAGACTACCCCAATCAGGCAGCCTTGATAGGAGGCAACCTGAACACTGTACTGAATAATGAATGGAACAGGTCTGCCCAGCATCATGGCCAGACAGGGGCCCTCTCCCGTGAGGTAGTCCTCTGACTACGGGAGATGGGATTGTGCGACCTGTGGAGGGCGGCCCACCCACAGACACTCGACTACACCTTCTGCTCTGCAGTACACAAAACCTATGCCAGAATAGACTTACTTTCTAGGGACATCGACCCTGCAGCCTTGGGTCCCGGGAGTCGAGATTGCCTCTCGGTCTCTGTAAGACCATGCTGCACATGAACTCACACTACGGATCAACACACGCAATGACGGATTGTTCCCTGATGGCTGCAGGACAATTTACCCCACAGACCAGACAGTCCAAAAACTCACTCCCACTATCACTAACTTCCTTGACACCAACAACACTGCGGACACATCCGTAGCTATGCTCTGGGAAATGTTAAAGGCAATGGTACGTGGGGAGAGGATTGCCACCTCTGCAGGAGAAAACAAGCTGCATCAAGAGAAGCAGCAGGACCTGGAAGGACAGGTGGGGGAACTTGAGGTCATCCACGTCCATACAGGAGCACCGAGGATCTAGTGGAGACTTGAGGCGGGGAGGGCCGGGCCAAGTTGCGCGATATCAGATAGAGCCAATACACCGTGCATAACTTTTACAGTGAAGGTGACAAATGTAGTAGGTTATTGGCCCATAAACTCCGGTCTAAACGTCCGGCTGAAAAGGTTCAAGTATTCTGGACTGAAGATGGGGCCAGGTCACGGACGAATAACATCATCATTTCACAACTTCTACTACTCTCTGTATACTGCCTGAAAGTCTTAAAGGGGACGGACGCCTATGAGTACCTTCATGGAGCTGACACCGCCCCCCTCCCCCCACACCAGGTTAACCAAACAACAGGCTGACTCCCTTGATGCTCCCATCTGAATCGAGGAGGTCATCTTAAACGATCTCCCAGTGAAAACCGTTAAAATATCTAGTCCCAAATGGCTTCTCAGCAGTGTTTTACAAAACCTGTGTAGGTACTGAACCAACTCTTTAATTCCTTCACTGATGCGGGGGCACTTCCTCGCACCATGCTGAAGACCTCGATTGCCGTCATTGTCAAGCCCGGCAAAGATCCAGTGCTGCTTTGGCTCCTTCTGGCCCATCCTGCTTATCAACATAGATGCCAAGCTATTCACGGACATACTAGCAGCTCACCTCAACCCGTCCTTGCCGCGCCGGGTGGATCCGGGGCAGTCTGGATTCATTCCACTTCAGCAATTTGGGAATAACACCAAGAGAATACTACACCTAGTATTCGAGGACGGAAAGTGATGCTCTTCACTGTAGATGCTGAGAAAGGGTTTTAAACAGTTCATTGGCTACACGTAGAAGCTACTGTAGCCCACTTTGGCTTGGGCACCCTGTTTCGCAGAGGGGTTCCTAGTTGTTACAGCAGCCCCACCACGGCGATCTGGGTCAACGGGCAGCTAGCAGCTCCCTTTCTGATCTGCTGAGGGACACGTCAGGGATGCCCACTATCCCCCTATTATTTTCTCCCTATATGCAACCGATAGCACAGACAGTCAGAGATGACCCCCAGATCATCAGAATGGAAACTCAGAGGCGACACGCATACCATAAGTTTATACGCGGACGATGTTAGAATCGCACTTGACGATCTGCTGCACTCCCTGCCATCCCTTTTGGAGTAACTGTACCGGTTCATCAAGAGGGTAGGCTTCAGTATACACCTACAGAAATCTCAGGCCCTCAGCCTCTGGGTTCCATTCCCCTGCAGGAACAGTTAGATACTCATTGATGTGGGCAGCGCCATCAAGGTTGTATTTGGGGCTCCGGATCGCCCCCGCTTTCTGGATTACAGTCTGTCTTAACTAGCGCTCTGCTCCAAAAGATCTGAGCAGACCTCGCCCTATAGAGACACGGTGGCCTCTCATTGCTTTGATGCATAGCCACCTTAACAATGTCAGTTCTTCCTAAAGCGCTGTTATTGTTCAAACCCTCACAGTAGCGCCACCTGTGGGACTGCTCAAATCTATGCAGATGGAGCTGAATTGCTTTGTCTTGGGAAACAACCACCCACGTAGGCGCTGTGATTTGATCCCCGACCCTACGGGGGAGGGTGGCCTGGGGGTCTCTAGTCTTACACACTACTATCAATCAATCAATCAATCACAGAATTTGTAAAGCGCACTACTTACCCGCGAGGGTCTCAAGGCGCTGGGGGAGAAAAAAGGGGGGTGGGGGTGCTGCTACTGGTCGAACAACCAGGTCTTGAGTAACCTCCTGAAGGTCAGCAGGTCTTGGGTCTGTCGTAGGCTTAGTGGAAGGGTGTTCCAGGTCTTGGCGGCGAGGTGGGAGAAGGATCTGCCGCCGGTGGTGGTTCTTCGAATGCGAGGGACGGTGGCGAGGGAGAGGTCGGCGGAGCGGAGTTGGCGGTTGGGGATGTAGAAGAGGAGTCGTCTGTTGAGGTAGGCTGGGCCAGTCTTGTGGAGTGCCTTGTGTGCGTGGATGAGGAGTTTGAAGGAGATTCTCCTGTCGACGGGGAGCCAGTGCAGGTTCCTCAGGTGGGGGTGATGTGGCTGTGGCGTGGTACATCGAGGATCAGGCGTGCGGAGGCGTTTTGTATGCGTTGCAGTCGCTTGATGAGCTTGGCCGGGGCTCCCGCGTAGAGGGCGTTCCCATAGTCGAGTCTGCTGCTGACGAGGGCCTGGGTGACTGTTCTTCTCGTGTCTGTCGGGATCCACCTGTAGATCTTGCGAAGCATGCGGAGGGTGTTGAAGCAGGAGGAGGAGACTGCGTTGACTTGCTTGGCCATGGAGAGCGTTGAGTCGAGGATGACTCCCAGGTTGCGTGCGTGGTCGGTGGGTGTCGGGGCTGCTCCCAGCGTCGTTGGCCACCAGGAGTCGTCCCAGGCTGAGGGGTTGGAGCCGAGGATGAGGACTTCTGTCTTCTCCGTGTTCAGTTTTAGTCGGCTGATCTTCATCCATTCGGCGACGGCCTTCATCCCTTCATGGAGGTTGGATTTGGCGGCGAGGGGGTCCTTGGTGAGGAGAGGATCAGTTGGGTGTCGTCGGTGTAGGAGATTATGTTGAGGTCGTGCTGTCTGGCGATGCGTGCGAGCGGGGCCATGTAGATGTTGAACAGTGTTGGGCTGAGGGACGATCCCTGGGGTACGCCGCAGATGATCTCGGAGGCTTCGGATCGGAATGGTGGGAGGCGGACTCTCTGGGTTCTGCTGGCGAGGAAGGAGTTGGCCCATTCCAGGGCCTTGTCTCGGATCCCTGCGTCGTGGAGGCGTGCGCGTAGAGTGCGGTGGCAGACAGTGTCGAAGGCGGCGGAGAGGTCCAGCAGGATGAGGGCTGCGGTCTCACCGTTGTCCAGCAGGATCCTGATGTCGTCGGTGGCGGCGATGAGGGCAGTCTCAGTGCTGTGGTTGCTGCGGAACCCCGATTGGGATGGGTCCAGGATGCTGTTTTCTTCGAGGTATTGGGTTAGCTGCTTGTTGACGATCTTCTCGATGACCTTGGCTGGGAACGGAAGCAGGGAGATGGGCCGGCGCGGCTTTGCTTCCTGGTGAAGTGGAGTCACCCGGAAACCGAGAAGCACTGGTGCTTCCTGGACATAGCGATGGTGGGGGACCAATTACGGAAAATACCCTGGTTACAAAGTAAATGCAGGGCGTAGGAGCTCTAATCTTCACCAATCACCAGGGCAACCCTTGCGGTATGGGATTGTGTGGCTACGCAACGAAGCATCACCTCCTTTCCCTCACCGCTCACAGCAATTATGGGTAACTCAGACTTTACCCCTGGTCTCCACCCCACAACATTCCAGGATTGGCAATGAGCTGGTTGTAGATCCGTCAGACACTTCTTTGACGTGAATGGTCCCATTCCCTTCAACCAATTGAAAATCACATATGTCATCCCCGAGTCAGAGCGCCTTCATTATCTACAAATCCGACTTTGTGTCACTCGACCTGGGATACAGGAGGGAGCTGGGAGACCACTCCCCACGTTTGATAAATGGCTCCCACTCAAAAATAACGACAAAGGCATAATCACTGAACCTTACACCCTCCTTACCCACCTCCAGCACAGGAGAAATTGGCAGGACCGAAACTCTGGGAACGGGAGCCCGGACGCTCACTCACGCACAAAGAGTGGGAAGACATACATCGACGTGTCCGACACACAGCTAGTAACACCTCGAGCGTGGAAACTGCCACTAAGATTGCAACATATTGTATCTCGCACTGGCTAGACTACACAGAGGCAACCCAACCCATGGTGAAGACTGCTAGAGGAGATGCGGGCATCAGGCACTGTTCTACACTACCTTTGGGCATGCTGGAAACTGAAAACATATTGGGATGCAGTCTTAGCAGATATAGACTTGTACTTTGATACGCAATTACCGCACTTCCCAGCCTACATTATATTGGGTTCCCAAACATTCTGACTTTTCCCTTAAGATTGCGATGAGGGAAGCATATCTGGCTGCATAGGCTATGGCACATATTAGGCATAGTATAATAATTGCTAAAAAGTAAATATTTCCTACATGTATTCTGTGAAGGCAGTGTTTTTATTTTCATGTCACTTTTGTTGTACTATGGTATCAAATGTGAATGTTACCTTTGCACTGTAATAATAAATGTGTGAATGCATGTTTATTAGTTACATTACTCTAAATACCATGCGAAGTGGGAGCGAGAGAGACTGGTGAGAAAAAACAAGATGCAGCCACAGAATGAGGACATCTCCTCTGAGTGAGTCATATGCCTCAGGGTTGAGCTGCATGGCACGTGTGAAGCATGATGCAAATGGAGATGAGCATGGCACAGACCGGAGACGAGACTGGGCAGAGATATGATGAGAATAGTTGATTTCCGTCTGAAGTAGTAGAGATTTACCATATATCTGCAATGAGTAATGATATGAAGGTTCTGTGAAGACTTGTCTATCTCAGTGCTTAATTTGAGCAGGAGCTTTCTGGTGCAGAGCACCGGCACTTAATTGGTTTCCGGTGCTCGGCACCGGCACCTAATTATCAACACCACACTTAGGGCAGTCTGCCACAAGGTGGCACTGCTTATGTAATTTAGAGATGAGAAGTATAACAGTTGTTTAGGAAAACAATTTACATTAAAAAATTACTAATACCTGCCTCCCCAGCCATTCCTTTAGCTTTGGGGACCTGGAATAATCTGAACTGTCGCATTTACATGCGAGAGAGATGGTTAGTAGTTGTTTTGGCAGCGATGACAGGGGCGATGGGTGGTGCAAGCTGCAGTGGCCTCCTGGTCAGAGCCCTGGCACTTAAATTTTTACAAATTAAGCACTGGTCTATCTTATTTTGCTGACCACATCATTCCGGAAGTTGGTCATATGAAAAGAGCTCCTATCTTGGCTAAATGTACATAGACTTTTTGCTGTGCCTAGTTTATACATTAAAAGTGGAAAAACTGGACAGATTCTGCACCACCATCTTCACTTTCTCCGATCGTCACTACGGATTTTGCTGTATGACCTGTTTCGCTTTGTCTTGGAGACGTCATGCAAAATAATCATAAAGTGTGAGATTAGGAGAGCTTCAGAAAGTTGACTCACAACTTCCTGTTATGGCAAGGCAGCCTGTTCTGTAATCGGGTCCACTCTGCTGTCAAGTTCATCATGTCCATGGCAGTAGCACATGATGAGCTCCTGGGCCTTGTTCACTGCTGTTAGACTTGACATCTTTTGGCGTGTTTCCCCTGTCTTTTTGCTTTCTGACCTCCTATTTTGATGGTACGCTGAACTTCGTTTTTGCTAGTTTGTTGTCTCTGCACACTTTACCACTGCTGATCAGTGCTAAAGTGCAAGTGCTCCCTCTGTAAATTGTGTTATTGATTGGTATTTCCTTGGTTGGCTTATTTGATTTACTAGTAAGTCCTAGTATTGGGCACAGGTGTGCCCAGGGCCTGTAAATCAAATGCTGCTCTTGGGCCTGCAGCACTGAATGTGCCACCCACAGAAGTAGCCTTTCAAATGTGACTCAGACCTGCCACTGCAGTGTCTGTGCGTGCAGTTTTAAACTGCCATGTTGACCTGTCAAGTGTACCCACTTGCCAGGCCTCACCTTTACCTTTTATTACATCTATGTCACCCCTAAGGTAGGTCCAAGGCAGTCCCATGGGCAGGGTGCAGTGTACTTAAAAGGTAGGACATGTAGTGATGTTTTTACTTGTCCTGGTAGTGAAATACTGTGCATTTCGTTTTTCACTATTGAAAGGCTATCTCTTCCATAGGTTAGCATTTGGTCAGGCTGGAAACACCTTTCCAGTGCATATTCCCATGCGAAGATGATAGAAAGTTGGAGTTTAGGATGTCTGAACTCACAATTTAAAAATACACCTTTTAGTAAAGATGGTTTTTAAATTTGCTTGTTTGAAAGTACCTTTTTAGGTCTCGCCTAGCAGCGCGCATGCGCTGCTTAGGAGGAGACCTTTAGGAATCAATTCACTTTTTGGGGCAAAAACGTGCACGCATTCCATTGTTTTCAATGGCAACGCGTGCACGTTTGGCGATTCCCTTGCGGGAGCGAGCTTTGGCAACATCTGTTTGTAATTAACTTCCAAACAGATGGTGCCCAAGGCTCGCTCCCGCAAGGGAATCGCTGTGTGTGCTCTCAGCCGCACTTCCCCCCACCCCTCCCCCCACATGCATTCGTGCTAGGGGCCGAGCGCGGCGCAAGCGCCCTGCACGCGCACATTCTTCATAGGCGGCAGCAGCAGGAGCACCGGCGGTGCAGGCACAGAGGCTTCGAGGCTGCAGTGTGAGGGGCGCGCAGGCTGAGCCATCAAGATGCAAGAGGCTGAAGTGTAAAGGGCGCTCAGGTTGTGGTATCGAGGCGTAGAAGCTGAAGTGCTGTAGCTTGTACGCACAACGCAGCGAAGGCAGAGTTCGAGAGGCATCGAGGCGCAGAGGTGGTCAGGTGCAGAGACGAGTCACAGACCGAGGTGCAGAGACTGTCGGGTGCGGAAACTGTGAGGCATCGAGGCATAGAGATCTTGCGACACAGAGGCATTGAAGCGCTGAGACACCGAGGCACTGACACATCGAGGCTGAAAGATAGTGAGGTGTCAAGCAGATGGGACCCCCTGGGGGGCCCCCTCCTGATCATAGTATCTATTCTCGCCCGCCTCCCCCCCCCACATACACGTTCTCCCTTCCACATTAATTGTCACTAACCATCCCCTACCAATTCTCTGCCCACCCTCCCCTGCCTTTACAGACCTTCCAGTCTTTAGGTCCACTGCCCCGCCGCATTCACGGATTCCCTCTCCTACCCACATTCCACATTTTCTGCCCCCCCTCCCCTCCATACACACACACACACTCCCATCCATTGCCCTTCGTTCTCGACCCCACTGCTTCGTGACGCTTCTGGGCGACTGCTGCTCGTTCCTCCATGCTGGTTCTTTTTCTGCTACGTGACTTTCCCTCGTCTGCTCTGGGCAGTTAAACTATGCAGTATTGTTTTACTGACAGGAACTGAGCCGTATTCCTGTTGACATTAATATGTGTAATCGGATCTGTCCCGTGTGCATAATGATTTTAATACATCGCCGGCACGCGATATCTGGGCGGCCGGACTTCGAGGATTGAACGCGGGGTCCAAAGCACGCATCCTGGAAAAAATGGGGGCTTTGTTGACAACCTGAAATAGCGGCCAGTGGTAGCATTTTACAATAATGTGGGCAAGCGCCTAGTTCCTAACAAAAACAAACGAGTGTAATGTAATGTATTGCGCCACTATTCTGATTAGGTCAGTAGCGCCTATATACCCATACAAAGTCCTGTGTGGGCGCTTAAGTTAACTTTTTTTTGTCCATCGCGGAAGAATGGAAAGCTGAGCAGGTGCGGAACAGATTGGAACCTGTGACCAACAGTTTACACACAGGATTAACCCTGTAGTGTCCCCAGAGGGATGCCAGGAGCCATCAGGCAGAAGAACCGAGCGCCCTTTTAGTTTGTGCCTGATGCAGCACTACACTCCCAGAATATTGGCGGAAGTTTCTCGATCTGCTTTACTGATTTCGGCGCTACGACGCATTCTACAGTTTACCGCGGTTATAACAGAAGTGGAAATTAGATTACATGCAAACACTCGTTCTACAGAACCCCAAACGCCTATATACCTCTAGGGCCTCCTTTAATAGCCATAAAGAGACACACTTGCCATACAGAGATGTCCACTGAGCTATTGCTGGCTGCATTCCGGCCTGTATTACATGACAGGCAATTCAGCGCGTGGGTTACATTAACATTTTGAAAGTGCAATATATTATTGATAACAATGCTTTAAGTGTGTGCGTGTGTGGACATATAATGCTAAAATACAAAATATACAAGGCTGTGTTTTTTGCAAACCCAGCGTGCTTAAAGCTAGAACGCAAACTGAAATGAAATTCCATAGGTTTGTGATGCGAAGCCGAAATTGTCTTCGTTGCACGAACTTTTTCGGCTAACATAGAGACTGGTTGCTTTAACGTTTTAAACCAACATTTCTGGTGTTTTATAATATGAAGTATGCCTGGACGCACTAAGCACGGACACTAAACACAACGCCATAATAAACAAGCATTGGCATAGCCAATAGGTCTTGCCTTTGGGACCTTATAAGTGTTTAGCCATGCAACACTTGATGTTGTTGCACCAAGGATATTGTGCTGGATAACTAAACACTTATAAGGTCCCAAAGGCGAGACCTATTGGCTACGCCAATGCTTGTTTAGAAAGTGGCCAATTTCTTGCTTAACCATACTCTGCCTGCCGGTGGAATCCACTTGTGGTTTAGACTGACAGCCGCTGTTTGTGAATTCACTCCAGACACTCACACAAAGGGAGCTGAGGTGTGCCTTGCGTATCCTGATGGTTCTTCCTAAGCTAGAGTGGTGGGAGGAGTTGGTACTGACACCTGAATAGGGCTGTGTCTGCCTTTCTCAATGCTGTCTCCGCTGCCTGAAGTGTGGCTGGACCAGGGAGGACAGAACTGGTTCTAGTAAGGCAAGAAAGACTTTTCTTTGAAGTTTGTCAACTTTAAAGATTAAAACTGGTATAAGTACTGGGGCTCTGACCCCACAACTTTAGAACTCTTTTGGACTAAGGAACCTGTCAAGAAGAAGAGCTGGAGAAGCTGTCAGGAGGGACTGAGACTTTCCGGCGTGCATTACTGTGTTGGCCTGCTGCTTGCTGCTTCTGTCTTGGACAGTGAAGGGACTGGACTGAACTTTCTGCAACTTATTGCCCGAGTTTCTTCAGTGGCTTGAAGTAGTGCTTGCCTTCTGTTGGAAGTCTGAGGAACATCAAATACTTCAAGTTCATCTGCCAACAGCACTGGGAACTGTGTGTTTTGTGCTGCAACAAAAGAAAAAACACTTCTACGCTGTCAGCGCCGTTGCTGCTGGCTACGTGACCTGAAGGCACCGCCCGGAGCATCGCCCCGCTTCACAAAGCAACCCTGGTCTCACCGATGCTGCCACACGATGCCGAACCGACGCCGCTGCTTGCACCGTATCTGTACTACGTGTGACTTCAAGAACCAGTCTACTCCTGCACCGACCTCCAGAACCGACGCCTTCTGACCCCGCCTCTTCGGACCTCTTTGCATTGTCCAAAACGCTCCGCATTTCCAAGGTACTCTTTGCGGGTTTTCCGGACACTGTAGCTGGTCCGCGACCTCGCTGTTGGCCAGAACTGTTGGACTTGTTTGTTCACAACACTGTGATAGCCCCGGACGGAGCTATCGACTTCAAGGAACAGTATTTTAAGCTTATTCTTGCAAAAGTCGTATCTTGAGTACTGTATGTTGGAATTTTATCATTTTGATCTTGTTTTACACGGATAAATATTGGCTCTTTTTCTAAAACAGTTGTGGTGTCATTTTGTAGTGTTTTCACTGTTACTGTATGTGATGTGCAAATGCTTTACACATTGCCTCTGAAATAAGCCTGACTGCTCGTGCCAAGCAACCAAGCGGGTGAGCAGGGGTAACTCCCTTATCCTGACTAGAAGTAAGGGTCCCTACTTAGACAGGGTACAAACCCGCCAACTAGAGACCCCCATTTCTAACAACTGCTTAATGGTGGGAGTTCAGCTATACTGCATGGGTGGAGAGAGGGCTCCCTTTCCTCTGTTGTTCCCATATGGAGTACCCTCAAGGTTACCCAGTGTCTCAGCTGTCAGCCAAGAAGTTGCAAAGATGTGACGTAATTGTTGGATGCTAGCTGGGAGCGCTGAGGCTTTACATCTTACAATGCTTCTGGCCAAGGCTCCAGGTTGAATGGGATTTAAACACATACCTTCTCTCTCGCTCTTTTACGTTATGCAAAATTGTACTGCGCACCATCACCCAGGGAGGGTATCCTGCCACTGTCCAGGTATGAGTCTAGACACACCCAGGGCCTAGTGGGACTACTCAAAGTCAGGTCTTCACCTTCTTGTGGACTTCAAGAAGTGAGGAGGAGACTGTTGTGTATAGCAACAGGTTGTTCCATGCTTTAGGAGCGTTGTAGAAGAAGGCTTGACTGCCGGATATGTATTTCCGCATGCGTGGTATTTGTGCAAGTAAGAGAACGGATGAGCAGATATGTCTGGAAGGTTTGTAAAAGCAGACTTGATTGTTGAGGTATATCTGATAGAGACATCTAGCCGCAGATTCCTTAACTTAGAATATCCCCAGGCGTCAGACTGGATCCGGAAAATTTTGCACAGCAGTACCTCTGCGCGCCGGGGGGCGGCGCCGACTGGCTCCGCTCTGACGTCGTCCCCGGACATGACGTCAGTGGAGCCATATAGGACCCTCCCGGCGCGCTGACGTCAGTTTCCTTCTTTTCCGCGTTACAACGCGGATCCGGGATTCAGCTGTTCCTCTGGCCTGTTTTTATTCAGGCCCTTTTTTTCGACGTCGTTGGCGTCTGGGAACAGTGTGCGATGCCTTCGGGCTTTAAATTGTGCGGGACTTGTTCGCGTCAGATGTCGCGTCGGACCCGCACGCCATTTGCATGTGGTGTCTTGGGTCGCACCATGACTGAGGAGTGTGACGCCTGCCAGCAGATGCGTCCGAAGTCCCTACGAGAGCGGCGGATGAAGCTCTTGGCCGCCCGGTTGACCCGCCCGGCGTCTCCCCGACGTTCTCCCCAACGTTCTCCAGTGGGTTCGTCTCTCCGCGCCGCTCCCGGAGTCGATCCCGCGAACGTCGATCTGCAGGTAAGCACAAGTCACGGAAGTCGAAGTCCTCGCTTCCACGTGACGGTGGGGGCCATGGTTCCCGCTCCTTCGCGGAGCCATGCCCCCCGGAGTCAGCCTCCTTTTACCCGCCCTTTCCGGGTACTGGTGCGACTCGGCCCCAGATGGAAGCCTATTACCAGGCTCTGCACTCCATCTTTGGGTCACCTCCACTCCCTGGTGCGCCTTCGGGTCCCACAGTGGAGGTAGGCATTCAGGTCGGGTCTCCGGCCGAATGCCTCGACTCCGGCTCCGGAGTCGTGCCGGCGTCAGTTCCAACCGATGGGCGTTCCAGCCCCACGCCGAGCCATTCTGCCTTGTCCCCGCATAGCCCCTGGCGGCTCCCTGCGTCGACATCGGCACCGGCGGCACTCTGCCTGTCGTCTCCTGGACCTCCGGCACTTTCTCCGCACCTCTCGGTGGTGGAGACGTTGTCGCCCACTCGTCCAGCCGAGTCGCCCCTCATGGGGCTCGACGTCGCTTCGGCGCCGGATCGGCGTCGGTCGACGCCGGAAGGGTCGCCGGTACCTCTTGGCTCTCCGCTTCCAGAGGACACAAAACCGCTGTGCTTGGGCTTGTCTCCACGCCCGTTGGCTCCGCCGCCATGGAGGCAGTGGCCCCTTCTTCCTCCTGCTGGGGACGTGTTAGTTTGCAACCGTCCCCTACAGATGGGCTCTGTCCCCCCCGGACGCCCACTGAAGCTTGTGCTTTATTTTTACAGGGTGTTCGCAGGGCGGCAGCTGTTTTGCACTTGCACCCTCCTTCTGTCCTCTTGTCCTCTGATCCGTTGTTGGATCTCCTCCACCAAGGTGGGTGCGGTGGATCTTGAGCCCTTGTTGCCCTGTAGCGGCTTGTTGTTCGACGCCTTTCTCGGGACTTGGGCGCGTCCCTCTTCAGGAGATGCTGTCGACAGGGCCGTTGCGCATCGGCATCGTCCGGCCCCTGGGGGCCCATCCTGTTTGTCCCTTCAGCCTACTGCTCACGGTCTCGTGGTGCAGGTGTCTTTCGCCATGCAGCCTTCTTCTCCGCCTCTACTGCAGCCTCCTACTAGGGAGTCTCGTTGGCTGGAGACATGTGGACGCGGCATTTTGCGTCCGCTAGTTCGGCATTACGTGCTCTCAACACAGTTTGGCGTTTTTGCCAGGGCTTCTTCTGCCCTTTGGGACTCCGTGGAGTGTCTTTTGCCTGCCCTCCCTGAGTGTCCTCGAGCTGATATGGCTCGTCTCATTCACGAAGGCAGAGAGATGGCGCGGTTTACGATTCGGTCCGCCGTTGATTCTACCGATTCGGTGGGTAGGACAATGGCGCGGTCCGTTGCCTTGCGCCGCCATGCCTGGCAGCGCGACGGGGTTTCCCGACAATGTCCGTGACAGTCTCCGGGATTTGCCTTTGATGGTGTGTCCCTGTTTGACGCACATGCGGACTCTGCGGTTCGCCGCCTTCTGTCTCACCTTTCGTAGTTTTTGTTCCGGTTGAGGTCCTTGTCCTCACCCTGCTCTGTTGTCTTGACTCATGATGGGCCGGGTTCATGCTGTACTGCCTGAACGGCCTGAGGCGGCTCCTCGCCGTCTTTTCTTTCATTTATGCAGCAGTTTTGCTGCTTATCCTTCTCAGTTCCTATAGCCTGGTGGTTCAGGTTGCACCCTTCCTCCACGGGTTATGTGTTCGGAGCCTGTGGTTTCTAAGTTCCACTTTACGTCCTCTGTCTTGAGCTTCCGCTCCAGAGGAGCCCCTGGTTGAGGTTGCTACTTACCCTATGTGGGGTATTTGTTTGCTATTGTATAGCTGCCTTCCTTCGACAGTTGCCTTTGTTCGCTTCTGTGGGGTCCTTTCTCTCGGTCCTCCTGCGGCTGTGCCTGTGTGTTTTGCACGCTGCTGCTGCGGGCCCTTCAGGGCCTTCTTGCGTGCCATTGGTGGGGTGTCGGCTGCTGGCCTGCATTTTTCCCAATGACCTTTCTTCAGGACGGAAGGGCTTTCTGCTCCTTCCCGTCCCCTCATGGTTCTTCGCTGCGGCTGTTCCATCTGTGGCCGCCCTGTCGGAAGGCCCTGTCGTTGTCCCCGAGCACTCCTACTTAGCTCGGCACTCTCCCTCTGTGTTCTATCGGCGTACCATGCCTGCTCCCTAGTGTCTCCGGCTGGTACGTTCTTCTCTGGTGCCTTCTGTTGCCTCGTTCTCCTCTGCTATATCCATGCTGCGTAGCCCTTTCCTGGTGGACATCGCTCTCCATGGTGGCGTTCTGGCTCCAGACGTGGTTGATCTTCCTTGTCTTGTGCCTTGCCTTTGGCACTTCCTCTGCCACCGTTTCTCATGCCCCTGTTGCGTTCCGCGCAGGGTTGGTGTGCTTTCCTTCGGGCTGCGGTTGCTGCTCTCAGCGAGGGCGGTCTCCTCAGAGCAATGTTCTCTCATGGGGCGTGTTAGGGGAGCTGATGTGGTCTCCTGGCTGGATGCCGATTTTCGAGCTGGAGCGCGAGGTTCCGGTCTCGGGGTCGACTCTACATCCTGTGATTCTGGACACATCACGGCTGGCCTGGCCTCCTTGCCTCTCTCGCGATGGCCAATGGGCCTGCTCCACCGTCGGTGGCTGTTGCTCTCACTCTGGGCATTGTTCTGCCCAGTGCCGCTGCTGCGTGGCTGTTGGGGCTCTGGTGTTTTTTCTTTCTCACCAGTGTGCTACCCACACATACGCCTCCCACATGCTTACTACTCCGGGTAGTCGCCGAGGTCTGGTCCCTCACTTTCGTGAGCGCCGTTCACACAATGCGCCTGGTCTTGCGCCTCTTGTGTCTCAGCTTGCTCGTGGCGCTTCATGGGGCCTTCTCCTTCCATGGTGTTGTTCTGGCGGTACATCCAGGTTTCTTGGTGTACTTCGGTTACCCACATGCGTTGCACTGGTTGTTACTGTTCTTTTCTGCCTTGGGCTGTCCGCCCTTTTGCGTAACGGGTGCATTGGCAGGTCTTGTGTTTCTTGTAACACTAAATCATCTTGGGCGTAGTCAGCATCTTCCCGCTGCTGTTCCCACTCTCACAGTGTTTCTTTCACTGTCGTACATGGCCCTCGGACTCGGTACGTCCTTGTGCCCTAGTTAAACCTTCCTCTTTCAACGGTCCATCGGATCCTGTGGGTCCCTCACATCCTGCATTCGTGCCTCTCCGGCTACGGCAGGTGTCCACTCTTATTCCACATCCCCCTTTTGAGTTTGTGCTCATTTTCTCCACTGTTGACCAACAGGGATTTCCTGCCGCCTCGGCAGTCTTTGATGCCTTTTGCCTCTCATTGTTGTGCCACTTCCTCCGGAGTATCCTGGTCCGGTGTTGGCCTTTCTGGCAGCGCTGTCCCCACTGTGTTTAGTCAGCTGGTTGACACGTCTGTTCCCTTGGGAACTTAGTGGGGTTCTGTCGCAGAACCCGCCTCCAATGGGGTATGGCTTTGGTATCTATTCTAAGTTAGGAATCTGCGGCTAGATGTCTCTATCAGATGTACGAGTTACTTACCTTCGGTAACGATGTATCTGGTAGAGACGTTGTCTAGCCGCAGATTCCTTAACGCCCACCCATCCTCCCCGATCTGCGAGGACCTTTTCAGGTGGGGTTTTTGGCTTTCGCCTCCTTTGGGGTGGCTTGTCCTTCTATGGGGTGGCGTTTTCGCCTTGCTCCCGTTGGCCTCTTCCTTTGGTTTACTTGTTTCTCCCCCCCCATTTTCATGCTGGGGCGGTGGATTCAGGTGTCCTTCTGCGTTTTACGCATCAGTTTCTTCCAGTATGGTGCCTACTGGTGTTCTCTACCCTCCCACCCGCCTTCTCTGTTGGACGCTCCTGCAGTCAATTAGTGTTCCGGTCTCTTTTGGGCCTGTTCCTACGACCGATAATTCTCTCACAGGGGACACGGTCTCCTATTTCTTTCTTCTTTTCTTAATCCTATGGGTGGGTGCTTTTTGCCTGTCGCTCTCGGCTCATTCTTGCCGTCTTGCCTCAGGTGTGGGCACTCTCTCGCTTTGCGGGGTTGCTTCTCAGTTTACTGTTCTGCCCTCTTCATTTCCTTTCATCCGGTGCAGACTTTCTGTCGTCTGCCTCGGTCTTCTTTTTGTAGGTCGATTTCTCTCAGGGGTGACATTCTCTTCGCTCTTGCGAATTGGCTTCTCAGAGTATTGCTCTGCTCTTTCCTTTCGACACCTTTCAGTCGACAGTGCTTCTCACTGTCACTCATGGTGCTTTTCACCAATTCTCTTTTATTCGCACACTGTTCCCATACTCTCACAGTTTTGCTGGGGGCTCCGCGTTGTAGCGCGGAAACGTTCCTCCGAAGAAAACTGACGTCAGCGCGCCGGGAGGGTGCTATATGGCTCCACTGACGTCATGTCCGCCCCCGGCGCGCAGAGGTAGTGCTGCGCAAAATTTTCCGGATCCAGTCTGACGCCTGGGGATATTCTAAGTTAAGGAATCTGCGGCTAGACAACGTCTCTACCAGATGCATCGTTACCGAAGGTAAGTAACTCGTACGTTGGTTATGTAGTGCCTTGAAAGTGTGGGTGAGGAGTTTGAATTGTGCTAGTTTGTGAATGGGGAGCCTGTGGAGCTCCTTCAGGTGTGGTGTGATGTGAGTGCAGTGTGGGAGGTTGAGAATGATTCTGGCTACCAAGTTCTGAATTGTCTGCAGCCTTCTGGTGAGTATATTGTTGATGCTGGCATTGCAGGTGTTTCTGTAGCCCAGTTTGCTTGTGACCAGGGAGTGTGTGATGGTTTTCTGGGTACTGTTTGGGAGCCATCTGAAAATCTTCCTTAGCATGTTCAGGGTATGAAAGCATGAGGTAGTGATGGCAACTCATGTCGAGTTTGCTGTCAGCGATGATCCCGAGGTCAGTCCTAGCTTTGTTTGCCACCAGGTGGAATCCCACAGTGTTGTGTTCATCGTGAGAGCAGGGATCATGTATGCGTTGAAGAGGGTCGGGCTCACGGAGGATCCTTACGAAACTCCACAGACAAGGTTGCAGGCATTCGAGGTGTATGATGCCAGGCTGACTGACTGGGTCCTTCTAGTCCGGAAGGTGCAGATCAATCGGAGTAATGTCCTTGGATTCCAGTGTTGTGTAGGCGTTGGATGAGGATAAAGTGGAAGACTGTGTCAAATGCTGCGTAGAGGATGAGGGCCACTGCATCTTCTCTGTCTAGAGTCATGTGGATGTCATCCGTTGGATCAATGAGGGCAGTTTCCATGCTGTGGTTTGGTCTGAAACAAGACTGGTGCAGATGATTGTGGTGTTGAGGCATTCTGTGAGGTGTCTGTTGATGATTTTCTCTAAGACCATGGCTGGGAATGATAGAGAGGAGATCGGTCTGTAGCCGGCAAGCGATGAAGGGTCCGCAGAGTGTTTCTTCAGCAATGGGAGGACAGGTGAATGTTTCCAGGCATCTGGGAAGGTCGCAGAGAGTTGGAGCCATTCAGAATAGGTGTGACCATGGTTGATAGGTTGCAGTCCTCTGGAGAAGGCGTGGTGGAGGCAGGGGTCCGATAGGGCCCGTGAGTGGATGCACTTCATTGTGACAGCAAGTTTTTCTGGGGTGATGATGGGTCATGTGGTTAGCATTAGTTCTTTCGATAATATCAGGAGGCGTTTGACGAGGTCTTTCAGGTATGGTTGCTGGCTAAAGTTGCTGTAAATGGCGTTGATTTTGTTGCGGAAGAATTGAAGATAAATAGTTGCAGAGGTCCTGCGAGGGAGTGATCGAGTTGGAGGTGGCCGATGGCGAAGGGACATTTTTCCCAATGGTGGAGATTTCTTTGCTGGCATCGATGCGGTCTGCTAGAGTGGCACATTTGGTATTTCGAATCATTTGATGGCAGTGTCTCAAGGTGGATTTAAACTTCTGCTGTCTGCATTGTCCTGACTCATTCGCCATTTGTGCTCCTGTTTTTTGCAGTGGCTCCTCTGTTTGACAATTGACCTGGGGTCTTCATCTTGTTGTATTGCTATGTTTAAGGGGGGGCCGGGGAGTCCATGCAGGAGGTGATCCAATTGTTGAAAATCTTGGTGAGGCTTTGGGGAAGTTGTTGCTTTGTTCCAGTCAGTGGATGCTGTGACCGGTGTTCTGGTCCTTGTCATTTATGCTGTTCTAGTTTCAGCAGACTGATGTGGCGGTGCCACTCTCTTATTTTTTTTCTCTTGTGTAGACCATTGTCTTGGGCTTTTGCTCATTTCCTTAGCTCTTTTTCCTCTCTAAATAATGTAAAACAGCAATAGAGGTGTGTTTTAAGTGGGTTTCTTCACAGAAATGCTTGTGATCAAATCCAACAATTTGTAAGTGTGTGTAAACAAATTACAACTACAGACCTGACCACTAAATAGCAGGGGGAGGCAATGCATGTGAATCTACAACAAATATCAAAATTCAAAGGCAGTGTTATCTGTAAATTACTTGTTTCTTAGCACCTCGGACAAGTCCTTTAGCTCTTCCCTGTGCAGTTTAGTAAAATCATCTTTCATATGTGTGATGTGTTCACTGGCTCCTCCCTGCACATTTTGTGTCCGTTGGCTCCTGAGGCCACTGCAGGCAGCTGCCTCCTAGTGCCCCCAGAAATTACCAAAGGAGGTGCTGGTCCTAAACACATGGGCTCACTGTGTTGCTAGGGGAAAGGGAGCATCTAATAACAAAATGCAATTTGGTTATATAGGTGTCTATATGTAATAGAATGTCCTGTACTCTGGAGCAGTCAAAGTTTGTGTGTGTTCTGGGTCAGTCAGCTCGCCTTTCTGCCTTTGGTAGTTTTATCCATGCTGCTAAGATATGCCACAGTGGTTTTCTATGCTAGGTTTTCTCAGCCTTTTGATTCTCATGCATTTGGCATTTAGACCCATGTCTCTGACTTGTATTTTATTTGCTCATGGTTTGTTGACAGGTACGACAAGGAGCTGAGCGTGCTATACCTGGCAGCACGGTTTGGAGGAGTTCATGCTGCTGTTTCACGAGCTTTCCATGAGGTGAGTGAGATCAAGTTGTTCTGTGCTATCCAGTGGTATTATGTTCCAGGATGTCATTATCTGCCGAGTTTGGGGGTGGCTCCTTCCAAAAGAGGAAATCATAAAGCCCGAGGGCCACTCCTTGCCCTTCAAATGACTTCTAGGCTTTTAACCTTTGGTTCGTTTTCTGTACCTGAAAGGAACGGCTTCAGCAAGATCACACTAAATGGAAAGGTGACCTGAAAGTGTCCTGTCACTTTCAACCTTGAAAAACATTGAACATTAGTGGTCAGTTTCTACATTAACTCCATATTAGACTACTCTAATGCCCTATACTCCAGACTTAACTGTCTGTCCGGGGTCTCCTTAAAGAGCCCATAGCAGCCCACCGAGCTACTACTGGCCTCAGAAAGAGCACTCTGCTGGTGGCAGACCACATCTACTTTAGAATGGTTTGCCTCTTCTTTGCCTAATGCCTAAATCCTTGTGCCCTGGTTTACCTAAACCTAAAGTTACAGCTTTTCCTTCCGTGTCATAATCTTTTCTGTGCAGAGTAGGCCTGGTTATCCTTACCCAAGTACTACATCTGTTCTCATGGTGGGTGCTTCTTCTCTATAGAAGATTGCCTAGACTGCAGCCTATGTAAGGATGTTTGGCTCTATATCTCACTCTCTACCTTCTGGGAGTATTTGAGGGCTGGTTAGTTTAGAAGACCACCACCAAGAGACCCATTTGGGTGTGTTGCACTTTACCAATGCTGTCAATTAGTCTGTCTAGTTCATTTGCCCTCTCCCTGCCTGACTTCTGGTCTCCCTCACTATGGTCTCTCATTGTTACATAATTTGTCTGTGAGCTAGGTTAAGTCTTTGATGGTTTGCTACTCACAGTACAGCGCATAAGGGCTCTGATACATACGGCAACGGACTGAGCCTGTTGCTCATGGAAAAGATTGTTGCCCTTTGAGAAATGAGCAACAAGGTTACTGCACAGGAGTCAAACAAGACTATTGCATTGCATTGTGTAATATAGGAGTTCTAATTCTTTAGTTATTTGGGTTATTTGATCTAGTTATATAGTTTAGTGCACTAATTATGGTTTATTCTAAGACATTTTCATATGCAGCAGGAACTCGGATCAGGGACCGTGCATGTTGCAGATGTACCACTAGCTGGCCTGATAATTCTAATCAAGTAATTACGATCAGGTAATAAAAGTATGTCTCACTGCTGTGCTTGTTTACTGTGCAGATTAAAAAGCGAGTGCCAGATTTTGCACCACAGACACTGCTGGACTTTGGCTCCGGAACTGGCTCAGTAACTTGGTAAGGGTTCCTTTAAGATTGTTGTTAAGAATTGATAGGTTCTCTATTTTCACAAAATAAAAAGTGGAAGGCAAATCACACTATTTACATTTGTCTAGAAACGTTCTGACAAATCAAAGATTTTCTTTTTATATATATATTTGTTGGCTTGTGTGTGCTTTCAAAGCACCACAAGCAGTCAGGAGTGTATAGATCTTGCAGTACACTTTGAGAAAGTTCCTGATAGCATTTAAGGCACGTGTGTTCTAGTTCCTTTATCATCCCCTTTTTCTTCCGTATGCTGTAGGCATCTTTCCCCACCTAGGAAGGGTCCATGAAGTACTAGCCATTATTTTGTATTATCTTGTGAGGACAATAGCAACAGCCTGATCTAATTGAGATGAGATGCGCTGAGGATGCTGCTGCCCTCTGAGAATTTCTCGAAGAATGTGTAAGTTGTTTTCATTTTTAACTGTTGCTCTGCACCAGGTCTGCAGTAGATAACCTTAATGCTCGTGGCATGTGTAGCTGTAAGTACACATTCTGTGCATTCTTCCGCCATGTAGTGATGAGCTCGGACATGTACAACTTGTTTCTTTCTTCGCCGGTTTATATTTGTCGTGTTTTGTTTGACTCCATCTCAGCGACATACCTCTAGACTACCACCGTCTGGGTCGACAATGTGATGGAAAGGACTCCATTTCGATTCTGTCCTACTTGCCACGCCAAGTACCCGAAGTCCGACCTTCATGAAGTTTGCAATCTCTGTTTGTCTCCCGACCACCCAGAAGACTCCTTTTTGGCATGTCTTGTGTCCCGTAACTAAAAACTCTACCCAACCGACGCGCTCGTCTCCTTGCCCCAGCCACCATGGCACACAGACGAGAAGCAGAAGGCATGAGGAGTATGGTATAGAAGAATCAGGTGCTCCAGGTGTTGAATTGGAACCAGCCTTCTCGCCGGAAAGAGCAGACTCCGACACAGATATCAAGGCTGAACAACCTCCGCCTAGCCAGCAGCAACAAAAGATAGTTGTGAGTACAGATGCTCCCCATACTCACCACCAAGAGGCATCCGCTTCGAGCTCCCATGCCAATGAGGTATCTGGTGTGCCACTGCCTTCTGGCCATGGTCGACACCTGCATTCCGAGATGGACCGGACACCAATTCCACATTCGGCCTCGAAGTCCTCCTCGAAGAATAGAGTCTTGTCTGCTGTCTCAACGCTGGATCCGGAGGTGCACCATTGACCACCCTTGGAGCTGAAAGGGGTGTAGCTGAAGATTTCGGAGGCAAGGCATCTTGCACTGGAATATTTAGAGTCGAGTTTGACAAAAGGTCGGGTGATCTGAAGTAATTGGTGCCGAGATTGTGCTTGGCACACACTGTTGGGCGACCATCCATCCCATTGAGGCACTCTTCCACTGCTCCCTCCGCTTCAGCTTCCAAGGACTTTTGGCAGCCGATCCTAGAGTGGCTTTCAGAACATCTGGATGCTTGACAACAGAGGATATATATTCAGCCTGACCCTACTCCTCACAAGGGTAAATTGACTTGTGAGGAGGGCATCAACCCATCAATGCCTGTTCTCCCAAGAGGCTTAAAAAGCACAACAGGGCTACTTCTCCGCTACTTCCTGCTCATCCTTTACCTTCCCTTCCTCCGTCTCCTCCTCCTATATCTCCTCCTATATCTCCTGTGTTTCCTGTGGCGTCACCACAACACTCACCTAGAGGTTCTTTGCACTCAGGGAACGGGGACAGTCCTAGACTCCCTTATGACCCAATTCATGACCCGCAAGGCTCAGACTCTTGGGATGATTGTGATATTGAACCCCCTGCAGACGCAAGCCCAGATTTGTATCCTGCTAAACCTTCCCCACTAGATGATGTCACTGCATATCATGAGGTATTACACACTTCTGCCACATTTCACAATGTCAAGCTACATGTGCAGCAAGAAAAAGATGATTTCCTTGTTGAAAACCCTCTCTTCCACTCAACACACACTCTAATATCTTCCAATGCTAAAAGGGGTCCTCAAACCGGCCACCAACATTTTTAAGGAGCCAGTCAAGAATTATCACACTTAGGGTAAATAGGAAATATAAAGCCTCCCCTAGTGATCCTCTATATATTTGTGGCTGGTTACCTCCTGACTCCCTGGTGGTACATCCTGCTAGAAAGTGTTCCAGCACCCAGAGCACTGGTGATGCACCCCCACCTGATTGGGAGAGCAAGAAAATAGATGCTGGAAGAAAAAGGGTGGTAGCCCACTCCACTACTCATTGGTGAATCGCCAACTCCATTGGATTGCCCTCCTAATATGACCTCACTCAGTGGGACCAAATGGCAGATTCAGTAGAACATCTTCCAGAACAGTACCCCAATAAAGGTCGTCAGCAATAAGAGGCAGAGGGAAAGGTTATCTTGAATACTAATATTCGATGTGTTTTAGATGCCGCAGATACAGCTGCACGCGGCATTAATTCCAGCATTCTTTTGCGGCGCCATGCATGGCTGAAGGTTTCTGGGTTTAAACCAAAGGAGCAACAACACTTACTAAATGTGCCTTTTGATGGTGAGCATCTCTTTGGCTCTCAGGTTGATGAGATGCTCGAATTTTATTTAAAAAGACACAGATACCGCAAACTGAACAGGCGCCCTCCAAACACCGCCCACTCGAGGTTCCATTCAGCGCTCACAGTTGTGTGGCAAATCCAAGATGCTCACTTCAGAATCCCCTGCACATTCACCAGAACACTGCACCAATTCCCCTCTCAGGGTTACTACAAGGGTGGATACCAGGGCAATAATAAGAGTAGAGGTGAAAGGGTGGGGTCGTGGCTAGCTGGCCAAGATGGCGGTCATGTAATCTGGCGACTCCGCATCGGCCAAAAAATAATCCTGTAAATTCCTCCAAATTGGGTGTCATTGATCCCAAAAACAGCAAAAGAAACAAATGATGGACGGAATGCTGAACAATGCAAACGTTTACCCCCAGTCACAAAGATCTCTGTTTAATCCATCGTTCTTTTACTCACCACGCCACCCCTGTTTGGACCCAGCCACATGCAACTCATTGACCCTGTTCCTTATGGGAACAGTCCAGCCCGAACTGCCAAGCCAGGACCTCCTGGGACCGGTTTAGGGGCATCACCCCGGCTACCTTGAATCCAGTGGTTCAGTGAGCACGGGAACCACGTCTGTGCATACCCTTCCCACTTAGGGCGACAAAAGAAACAAATGCTCACTGCGCCACTGGATTCAAGCTAGCACACCTTGAATCCAGTGAAGTATGTGCTCATGTCAGTGTTGCTCTTGTATTATTTTATGCTTTAGATTGCCAGACTGCTCACCAACCCTCCCACTGCTCTCTGCTTCCACCTAAACTAGTGCACATTTCAGGAAAACCTTCCTAATCCTGATTCCAGATTGAGTGTAATGGAAACAGTAATGCGTGGTCAGGAATACAGCTCTCTGTGTGGGACTTCCTGCCTCCAACACCCTGCTAGTATTTTTATCAGGTGTTCGATCAGGTTGGTACACCAAAATAGGCATTGCTAGAAAGGGTTAATGCCGTTTTAAAATGTGAGGCCTGTCGCCCTGTTTCGCACATTGATGGGGTTACCCCTTTCCTATTGGGTAAAGTGATTTTCTCTCTTGCAGGGCAGCACATACAGCCTGGGGGAGCAGCGTTCGGGAGTACATGTGCGTGGACAGCTCGGCTGAAATGAATGAGCTATCAGACTTCCTGTTGAGAGGTGAGCACTTACCCCTATGCTACCAAACCTGGTTACTAGAAGCACTGTACTGTGTCAGATCTGTACACCAGCTTAGTGGCGTACCATTTTCACAGCTCACATAGTCAGGTCACATTTGAGAATAAGTACTAGGTCCCTGACCCCCTAATATCAGACACTACTGGACTTGTAACTGAATTCTGCCAGAAGAACTGCTGTGCTGGTTAAAGGACTCAACTGGACTGCTGATCTGGAAGGCCTGCTTTTCTGTTTGTTGTCCTGCTCCTCTGTTTTTTGCCCTGCTGCTGTCTGACTCTGCTGAAGGAGAGCTGGACTCTACCTTCACTCCAAGTGATCTCCAAGGGCTTGTTGGTGTGCCTCCTGTTGCTTGAGCCTCAGGGATATTTGTGTCTACCCCTGCTCCTGTGTCTGGTTCACTGGAAGTGGCCCAGATACTTGCAACATGAATTTCGACGCATCTCCTGTCTGTGTGTAACAGAACCGGGGCATCATCCCGGTTGCAGGAGTAAAATCTGTGCATCGCCTTGGAACCAGCGCCTTTCCTGCAGAGATCAATGCATCAGACATCGTATCGCCGCTGCAGCTTGGTTAGATCAACACATCCCCTCGAATGTGTGGCAGAAACTGGCGCATCTCTGAACTCCGGCACCCGTCTTCGGAACTGACACCTCACCTTCACTGCATGGAGAAGATAGATGCATCCTGCGGTCCTCGACATTGACGCATCTTGCTGCTTGCGACCAGGAAAGGTACTTTGTTCACTGGTGCCTGCATGAGTCCTGTAGCCAGCTGGTGGTCCATCGTGGTCGGCCCAAACTTTGACTTTGCACCGGTACAGCGCAACCTAAAGTAACCTTTCCAGCGATACTTGCTTCTTATTGCTAGAAATCGTTTTATTCTTTAAAAATTAATATCTCAACTTCTGCATGTTGGATTTTTTGTCATTTTGGTCTTTTGATTTATTTCTAAAGTCATAGTTTATTTTTCTAAACTGTGAATTCTCTTGTGGTGTTTTCACTGTGTTACTGTGCGAGTTATTGCACAAATACTTTACTAATTGCCTTCTAAGTTAAACTTACCTGCTCTGTGCCAAGCTACCAGAGGTTGAGCGCATGATAATTTAGGTTGTGTCGTGACTTACCCTGACTAGGATTGTTGTCCCTACTTGGACAGGGTGCATACCTCTGCCAACTAGAGACCCAATTTCTAAAAGACACCTACAAAATAAATTACAATGTCCTCACTTGCTCCAATCTTCAAGGTTATGAATATCAAATTTACACCTACATTAACCTGTGGGTCAGAAGTACTTTGAGAAAGAGACCCATGAATGCTAGATAAAGCACAATCAAACATATGTAAGCAACTGTCTAGGCTCCAGAAAAACACCTCTCATGCCCATATTTGTCTGCATTTTGGATTGCTAAGACAAGATCTTGCAAGGCAGGGAACCTTTATTAGATTTTGCAGTAATCTGAGAGAGGCCCCCAAAACAATTTAAGTAATTTTGTTTGTGCAGAGATTGGGAATCCTAAATTGCACAATCCTTTGCTGACATATTTGAAATCAGCCTTGGATAAAATTGACCTTTTAAATCTGTGGGAAATGCCTATCACCAAGGCTGCATTCAGGAAACTTGTAAATAACTCTTTGGAAAAAGTCTCCTTCTAACAAGACATGGATAACGAAAACATCTTCTGCTTCGTTCGTAATAACATCTTGCAAACAAAGCCACAACAATATTTGAAAAAAATAATTCTTTGCACTTGAAACTAAAAGTTATCTCCTACAGAATGCGTTCCTTTCCCACCAAAGGCCTAATACCAAAATGGAAAGAAGCCTGGCCTACACAAGGTAGCAGATTATGTGGCTATGAGAAGCAGTCCTTTCTACTTATAATGTGTACATGGTCAGCATCGAAAGGTCTCCTGAGGAGAAATCTTTGACTAAATTTTAATCCGCTAAATACTAAAACTTTCAGGAAAGCTCTAATTCAAGGTTCGAACCGCTAATTTACACTGCTGATCTGTAGATATGTGGAATTTATGGATTTGTTTATGCGAATGTTATCATAGGATCTCAGTATATTATCACCATGCAAAATTACTAAGTAATTTGAATACTGTTTGTGATCTGTTTGATCATTTTGCCTCATAAACGGTTTTATTAGCCATACAATCAAATATATATGTATTGTTTTCCATTTGGTTCTATGTACCACTTTTCAATGGCTGATGGTGCTGTGCTTGCACTATAGAAATACCCCTAAATAAAGGAATTAGAGAAATGGTGATGTCTGAATCATAAAGTGACCAGAAAGGCTTCTGCACAATTTACTCCTGAAGTACTCACCATTTCCAGTGTACATTGCTGAACATGTTTAGCCATACTCTGTGTAATTATAAAGACCATGTCTAAGTTCTGCACAGTGAGTATATTTTTCAGAATATGGCTAACCTGTACCTAATGTGTCTACCTATTCTTTCAGGCGGTTCAATGGCACGCGATGCACGAATGCCAGGAGTATATTTCAGGCAGTTTCTGCCTGTCTCTCCCAAGGTACTGTGTATTTCATGAAGTTATTTATACGTACAAGGATGTACTACAGAGTAATCGGTATATCTAACAATGAAAT
Organism: Calotriton arnoldi; assembly: GCA_963921515.1. Lineage (NCBI taxonomy): Eukaryota > Metazoa > Chordata > Amphibia > Caudata > Salamandridae > Calotriton > Calotriton arnoldi. Next base: position 196,592 of record CAWUFW010002202.1, read on the forward strand.
TGCGGTAACAAAAAATATTAATGGGCACTTAAAGGGCATATAAAAAAAGTGATTCTTAGAATCCCAACAGAGACTTCCTGTAAACACTTGTCCGCAGAAGAGATGGAGGATTGGTTCCATAGGCTAAGTTCTCAGTTTACCAAATAAGAATTATCTTTTTGTAAACTAGTCCAGCAGTATTCAACTCTCCTATTTCCTTCCTAAGCTTGTTTTTTTTTAACGGTCTTGTGCAATTCCTGTGGAGTCTCTCGAAGCTACCTCTGCTTGATTTCATCAAGTCGGCTCCCCCTTTAAAAGTGCCTGCTTTTGTTAATACATTATTTTTATGATTGGTCATCCAATTCCATGGTTGTATTGTTTTTTGACTTTGAATAGTGCTCAGTTTATCATCACTCCTACCTGCCTTAGAAGAGAAGCCTTGTGCTCTGCCTCAAGGGTTGTCACTTTAGGTGCCTTGAAGTCTGATGTAAAAGACACCCACAGTTGATGGACGGAATGCAGAACAAATCAAAACATTCACCCCCAGTCAAGAGATCTAGGTTAAATCCATCATTCTTTTGCTCACCATGCCACCCCAGTTTAGACCTGGCCATATGCATTTGTCACCCCGAGTGAGACGGGTATGCCCAGACGTGGGTCCCGTGCTCTCCATGCCACTAGATTCAAGCTATCCTGGCTGATGAGGGGTGAAACCCCGAAACCGGTCCTAGGATGCTTGTTTCCAGTCCTGGGAGGACCTAGCCTGGCAGTTCCGGCTGGACTGTTCCCATTGGGCGCAGGGTCAAGACTAATGTGCATATGGCTTGGTTCAAACTGGAATGGCATGGTGAGCAAAAAAAACGATGGATTAAGGCCCAGATCTCTATACTGGGGTGAATGTATGACATTGTTCTGCATTCTGTCCATCAATTGTTCTTTTTGAAGTCTGATGTAGAAATTTCCTTTGGTACTGAATTTAACGTACACAGCCATTAGGTTTAAGGATAAGGAGGTTAGACAACCTCGCTCCTTGGATATTGCTAGCTAACTACACTTTTATGTGAATCAAACTGACTTTTTCTCAGATTTACCATGGTTTAAACACACCAGTCAGTCAGAAATTACTCCTTTATCCTATCTGTAAACTGAGTTCTTACTATGATGGACAAGGATGGTCCCTTCATGTGAAATAATCCTTCTAAACTCAGGGAGGTCATAGAGAATCTAAGATTTTATCTAAGATTTGTTTTCACTATGAGGGCCTGTTTCCAGTCTGAGTTGGACGCTTAAAATTACAAATTAAGAAAATGTGATGCTCTGGATTCCATGTCACTTGAATGCCCAAAAGTTTACTGTAATATGTTCTGTTCTGTTTCTATTGTGAAAACCGTCTTCTTGGCAACTAGTGAAACAGATAATACTTCCATCTCCTTTAGGTTGGGTATGACCTGGTTACGTCTGCATACTCCCTAAATGAATTGCCAAGTCAACATGACCGCATAGAGACGATCCAAACTCTCTGGAGGAAAACAAACGGTTTCTTGGTGAGTACCTAATCCCACTGTGTTTCGACCTTTTATTGCAGGATTTATCACAATGTTTCAAATGCAGATAGAGAGTAATACAGTTTGGTGGGAGAAGCAACATGATTCCAATCCAGATTTCCAGCCACTATAAAGGCCTGAGAATAAGAAAGTGTGTCCTTTAGATTGCCATTCATTACTTATCGGTCTAGGCTTCCATCATCAAGGAGACCAATTAAGTAGCATACATGAGCTTTTCCATAAAAGAGAATTGGAATTAGGAATTAAGGCTACCTGCCTTTTTTAGTTGCTTCCATTAGACCAATGATTTTAGCTAGTGCTCTGCTAGGTTTTTTTTTTTTTTAATGTTTCCTTGGTAGAGATTTATTTTTTTATTTTAAAGATATGATGTAACCTCTTCTTTCACATTTTACGAGCCGTTCAAAATGCATGTGTTGTTGAACGTTTTGTGTTTGGTTCAGCATCTGAACATATTGACAAGCTTTAATCGTGTTCATAATTCAGTTAATTTATGGTGCTGACGAGCTGTCTAAAGTAAGAGTTTAGATTCATTTCAGACTACAAGATGGTGATCAAATAAAACAAGCATTGGCATAGCCAATAGGTCTCGCTTTTGGGACCTTATAAGTATTTAATTATGCAGCACAATATCCTTGGTGCAACATCATCAACCGTTGCATGGCTAAACACTTATAAGGTCCCAAAGGCGAGACCTATTGGCTATGCCAATGCTTGTTTTTTCGTGGCGGCATTAGTGACCTTCACTGAGAAGTCAAAGTTAAAACTCACGTTGTCATCTTGTGCCAGTGTCATTTTCTGCAAACCTGGTTTGGCCTAAAGGAATGAGCACATAAACCATTAGACGTTGGTGGGCGCACCTCTGGAAACGAGAACGCCTGATTTGTAGGATTATCATTTAAGAGATTGCTTGCATATGACAACCCCAACTTAAGCTTTCATAGCGTAGCCATGGAAGCTTTTTAAAATATGAAAACACTTCTACTTTTAGAGAAAAGGCACGCACTAGGCGAGAACAAGAAAATATGGATTACCGTCGATGCACGTGCCGTTCTGTGCATTAATGCCCTTTGTAAATCCACATTCTGGCTTACTATTCAGCAAATACTTTTTAATGTGTCACTAAGATACCACTGCAGCTTCAAGGTTCCCGGGGCGCGCAGATTCAAAAGAACGTCAGACTCCAGCGGAAACTGCTCAACCTCTTATACCCCTTAGTTAGGTAATCAATCCCATGTGTTATCTTTCGTGTTATAATAGCGCTGTCTTCACGTAAGAGTGCAATAACGACATTAGTCATCCATTTCTTTCCACACACGTGGCCCGCGGCGCGTGCTGACAGGTTTATGCGGATGCGGTGGCAGCCGTGGGTGCAGTGCGGCTCCCAGAGAATAAGTGTGAGTGAGTGTGTGAATGCTCGCAGCCCTGCCGAGGGGTGCCTGAGTGGGCCTGCTTATTGTCTGCCGTCGCTCCGAGATGCGGGGGCAAGTCAAGAAGAGGGATACATTAACAAGGGGCTTAGGGCTGCACATCTTAAACCATGTTTATTAGCAGACGGCCCTGGAGATTGGAAGGTCACCAGGAAAGGTGATATTTTAAAGCGAAACCACAATATTTATGTTCAGATAGTCGGCTGATGAGATCATGCGGAAACAGGTCCGAGGATTAATGGTGGCAAGTCGTTTACTATTGGACGTTAGACAGTCTGCTGAAAATGTCAACTGTCACTCGTGTTTCCCGGAAATGCCGCCATCATTAAAGAGACTGCCTTCAACACCACTTAAGTCCGGTTGCAATCAATTTCAAGGTTGACCTAAGGAAATATGATAGCCAGCTTTCTAATTATTTAAGGAGACACTCCGGGATCTGAGATTCTAATATGTAACACCAACAGATATCTGATTGCCTCATATTTAAGACTGTGAGGTAGAGAGATTCTTGAGAACAATAGGGAGGTGTGAGAAAGATAGAAGATTGTGAGGTACAGAGGGCTGAAGAGACAAAGAGAAAGCAGAGGTGAATAGAGAGATGATGTTGAAGGAAAGATGAAGTAGATGGAGCAGAGACAGAGAGAGGTGACCTAGGTAGATTGAGGGTGCAGACCGATAGATGTGGTAGAAAGACATGCCATTGAGAGAAGAGAGAAAAGTGAGACAGTCGAGAGCTAGAGAAAGGAGCTACAGAAGGGGCAGATACACGGAAATAGAGACAGGGTTGAGGTCGAAGCAGTGCGGTGAAGTAAGGAAGAGGTGACAGAGGCAGAAAGAAAGGTGAGAGAGAAAATAATGTATGGGGGTGTAGAGAGAGGTGGCAAAGTAGTCATAGAGGGTTAAAGAGAGAAATGAGATAGAGAGAAAGGCTGATATTTAATGAGGCGGGGAGAGATGAAATACAAGAAAACATAGGTAGTGATATAGCAATGTGATGCAGAGAAAGGCGAGAAAAAAGAGGGAAAGACAGGGAAGCAAGGTAGACAAGAAGTGCGGCCGCGACCCGGAGTTGTGTGCGCGCGCGCGCAAAAAGGAAAAAAAACAAAAAACACGCAGGCTGGCGAGTGGTGTGCGCGCGCAACATGACGAGAGAGGAAAGCCATATGGCGCCTCTGCTCGTGCCCGTCGCGCGCGCTTGTACGCGTAACAGCAAGCTGGTGGCCGGCCGGTAGCACTTTCAAAACCCCCTTACTAAAAGTCGAGCAAGCAGCGCATGCGCTGCTCTAGGCTCGACCTAAAAACATGAGTCAGCTCCTGGCGAGCAGGCTGAATTTTCTAAACATTTTCTCATATCCTGAGAAAAGCGAGGAAAAAAAGGTCTTAAAGTGTAGGGAAAACAGACGGATAGAAAGCAGGCTCCGCTCTGGCCTGTGAAATGTGGTCTGGGGTGGGAGAGAGGCGACGGGCACAGACGCTCAGAAAAGAGAAGAAATGGGAAGAGGGGCAGAAAAGACAAGAGGGAGGGGAAACGAGCGTGGAGGGGAAACAAAGAACAGAGAGAGAGACGAAGAAAGGAAGGGAAGAAAAGAGGAGGCGTGGAAAGGGAAAAAAAGTCAGGAGAAAGAGACGTGAATGAAGCTATGCTTGCAGGCATATATTTGCATAGTGCTCTTGCCATTCGTATGACCTCGCGGCGCTGGAGAACCTTAAAATGGGAAATAGGTATATGAGGGGGGGGAGGAGGTGGAAGATATTCAGAAAATAAGAAAGAGAGGAATGAGATGGAAGAAAATATATGACGCTAATGGAAAAGGGAATACAAAAAATAGAGAGGGAATTGCTGTAAAGGGCTGGGGATAATGCATGACAGGAGAGAGTGTGATACAGCAGCAGTGTATGTGCGTGAGACACAGGGCAAACGAGGGTTTAGAGAGAAGTGTGCGTGAGAGGCAGGGAGAGATGAATGGTTAGAGAAGGATGGAACAAGGAAGAAGGAATGTGTGAGGAGTGGGAACGGAGGGCGGTAGAGAGTTGGTGAGGAATATAGCACAGTGGATGAAAGAGAGAGCTGGGGTAGCGGTGCAGAGAGAGCGAGAGGAGAGGGTGGGGGTGCTTGGGAGGAATCAGAATTCTTGGCCACAGACTCAATGGAAATACTTCTGGGACAGCCACAGAGGGTCAAAAGCAGACATGGCAGGAGCCAGAGACAAGGAGGGAGACATCGGGAGCGAGAGGAAAGTGGGAAGAGAAGTGAGGGGGGGAGGGGTGAATGGAGAGACCGTGCGAGAGCTCAGCAGCATGAGACAGCGCAGTAGAAAAGGTGTCTTCGGTGAATGCAAGGATTTGTAGGCAAGAGATGTAGGAAGAGCAGCACGTTTTGTCGGCATGTCACAAACTGCGACCCCGGCCGAACATCATGAAAAGAAATAAAATCAGCAAGAACGAGGAAGTTCTGAGTGTGTTTCTGTGTTGTTTTAACACGAGTTTTAAACGGTTTTACTTATATGATGCCATCGAAATGTTCTCAAGGGCCCGGCAGGAGTATTCTTTGCACTTGGTTGCGACCCACGGAGATAGATTTGGTTCCGGAAGAGGAGAGAGCTTCGCTGAGGGAAGACGCTACGAAGGGATATTTGCGCTTCCGTCGCCATTTGAAGGATTTTCCCTCCATACCTGCTGCTGCTGCAGCGCGGCCGCCGACAGGCTCTCGTGAAGCTGATTTATGCCGCCACAGACCCAAGGTTAACCCCGAGGTACTTCTACTCGACGTGCGCGCATTAGTGAAGCGGTTTCTGGAAGATTTGTTGCTTCCTCACTCCTCGTGTTTTCTGTCGAGAGGTATTTTCCATGAGCGGACAGCACTGCCTGGAAGACAAAAGTGAAAGTGATCGCGATCCCGCTTTAAGGGTGCCCGCGCATGAAATTGGCAAAAGTGAAAGTGATCGCGATTGGCTTTAAGGAAGAGATAGTAAAGCCAGATGGCGGCTGTGCGCGTAACCACAAGCTTTAGGCCACAAGCAAAAGCTTGTGGTCGGATTTCTAAAGCCCCACTCACTAAATGTCTCGCCAGACCAGCGCATGCGCTGGCTCAGGCGAGACCTAAAAAAGAATTCCAAAATTTTGAGATTCCTGCATTGCTTTTCCTTTTTTATTAAGGGACTGGATGTGCATTCGTGAAGAACACAAATTTGCCATTCAGACCGTAAACTGGCTGAAGAGCATACTCCAAGGGTATGGCAGAATTAACGTGTTCCTAAGGAAACCGAAAACAGTTGTGAATTCATAGACCAATGCTATGTCTCGTAAGAAAGCAGCCTCAAACTTTAGGATGAATGCCAAAATTCAATGGAACATGGAGTGAAGTATACATTTCACTGAATCCACATTTCAAACAGTGCAAGTCTTGGCCAAAAGGGTCTAAAAAATGTCTACCTTGAAGGAAGGACTGTCCTATGTACAAAGACTGTCCTCATCTATGTGCAATACAGTCTTCCTCGCATCTGGGCTCAATGGCAACTTGAGTATTAATCAGTCTTCATGCAGTTTGCACATGAAAACTCTGAGAGTCAGTGATTGTGAGAAACCAGGACCTGTTTGCAGTACCATCCTACTTTTCCCCCCTATTTTGACTACTAGATGCTGGTTTTCTGACTGATTGTGCCCTGGGCTCTGCTAACTATACCCGGGCTAGTGTTCTGATTAAAAGTACATGGTAATTCGGTATAATCACAATTGATACTGACAACCTATCTGTAAGTTCCAAGTATGTGGTAGGGCATATAGGTTTAGAGGCCCAGTAGATTTAATGCACTTGAGTGTTCACTGCTGCCATGTCTGCTTCCTTTTTAAAAGCCAGCCCTGCCGTACAGGCTGCTTTTAAAGTAGAATTATATGCAAATTCGACTCTGGAATTAAAGGTACTTCCAAAGTAGTAAATTACCGTATTGTTACATATGTCACCCCTAGGTGCCACAGGGGTAGGGTGACTTGTAACTATAAGCTGGGACATTATAAAATATGTTTTATATGTCCTGGTGAGGGTAAAACTGTCAATTTTGTTCTCCCTCCATTGTAATGCATTCACTCTGCATTCACTCCGTAGGCTAACTTGGGAATACTTTAATAAAGCATAACTATTGATGGGAGTGAGCTAAAAATATAATCCAAGGACTTAAAAGAATAGTTATGATAAATCCAACAACTTGCCATTGTTAGGTTTGTCATAACTATTACAGAAAAAAGTAATAGAACTTTCTTTCTGCAAGCCAAAATCCAGCCTTCCAGCAGCCCTCCTCTGATTGGTCAGCCTCTGCCAGGCTGAGCCAAGCTGTCTTAATCAGGTGTGACATGGCCTGCCTTAAGACAAAGGATTTCCTGTCGTCGGAGAACTGCAAGAGCACAAGGCAAGGCAGGAAGCGGGTGGAGGGGCCAAACTGGTCTTCAAAGAGGGAATGACAGTTTACAGGACACAGCCTCAGCCCCACATCCCGCACCCCCAGCCAAACAGGAGACCCAGTAATTAGATATGTGAGGGCACTGTAAGGGGAGTATTAGGGTACCTAGTCACACAAGTGTGTTGGCTTACCTGGATCTAACCCTCCAGAAGAAAGTTTCTCCATTTTGGATTTTGGGAGAATAGTGCTCTCTGGCACAAGAATATGCCACACTTTTGAGGAAATGGTCATACGCCTGTGTGGCTCCCTGAATACCATTGGTCAGGGGTGCCACCCCCCTCCCTGCTTGACACCCAGGAACTGTTAATAAATATGGGAGTGTTGTCCAGCAACTCAGATCTGCTGCCTGAAACAACCAGGAGAAGAAGGACTGCCCTGCTGGAACCCTGATCTGCACCCAAAAGATTGCACTTTGAAGGACTGCACCTGCTGCACAATCTGGTACTACAGCCCTAAGGACTTTGCCTGACTTCGCAAGGATTAAGGAGAGGACTTTCTGCAAGCTACAGGTTAACAGAGCCCACCTGCATCATCTCCACAAAGAAGTCCACATCCTTGAGTGCATCCAGTGGACGTTTAAGGATTTTGACGGGTGCATTGGAGGAATTGTAGTCCCCACATCCCAAGGACCATCTCAGAGCTTCTAGACTCTTGAATTGGTGTTTTGGACACTTTGAAACCACAACAGGATCTTCAGGAAGAAGTTCCAGAAGTTTGGAGCAACTTTTGGAAAAAGCTACATACGGTGACCGACCCGACATTGACAGTCAAGCCGACTGCGTCAAACCGCGACCTGGCCTGGATTTCAAGATCATCCCGCTGAAAGCTCCGGAGCTCAAGACTTTTGGGAGTTAACCATGGGCTCGCTCCGAACCAAGCCGACGACGAAAGATGCGAATCCGGACTGAAGAGGAGCCTCCCTCGACGTTGAGAGTAAAAGCTCCATAAAAGTTTCTAAGTGCAAAGATAACATTTTGGCCAAGGCCTCCCGCTTAGTGTATCTGACCAGGGCTTCATCGCGGTCAGCTTCAAACTTTGACTTTGTCCCAGACAAGCGCAACCAGATGTCCCAAGTTGCTGCTGTTGGTTTTTAAGCACTAGACAGTGTTTATTCTTTAAAAATTCATATCTCCGGTTCTCTACATTGGTTTTGAGTCATGTTTGTGTCTATTTGTTCATAAAAATATAACACATGTTTATAAACTGGTGTTGGATTTGTATTGTATTTTACTTATTTAATGTATTGGTGTTTTTAAATGTTTACACACCTGTCTCATAAGTTAAGTCTGCCTGCTTGCAGCCAGCTACCAAGGGTTGAGCAAGTGAATAATCTATTGAGAACTTGACTATACCTTTTATTGTGTTTTTGTCCTTATTACTATTGGTGGATCAATACTAGTAAACCACTTTCTAACAGTGGTGCTACCAGAGAATTGGGATACAAGCTAGTAACGGGCGTGCCCTTTCAGAAACTGGTCCCCTCCAGATAAGTAGTGATTGGCTTGTGTGTTGGGATGCTTTGCTCATATTGATGATCTAGCCAGTAAAGAAAAGTAGTTGACAACGAGCAATCGAACCACATTAATATTCTGGAGATGACATATGTCCATCTGGCTCCCTCCTTACTAATGTTTTTTTTTGTTCAAGTCAATTCTATTCCAATCAGGAAGTACTGCATTTATGTACTCTCCATCCAGATAGAATGGCACAAAACATAGACTGCTTCCAAAGATCACTCGGTTTGTTGGGCAGTTTCTTATGGGGCAAGACCAGTGGTGAGGTGCCTTACAGATTTGAAAAGCAGCATGCAAAAAATTGACGTAAGGGTTCCAGTGGGATTTCAGAGACCACTTTCTCTCATACCTTCTCCACCAGTTTTATATATTCCTTTATTACACTATATTGACATTTGTTTGAAGAATCACAAGCATCACAGAAATCAACGAGGGAATAAAAATGTAGCACATTTTCTATTGGGTATGTTGTATGAACAAAGACTGTTTGACGGTACAGATGAAAATATGCCCAAACACCAAAAATGGGCCTAGCACAGGTAGTTCCAAGGGGCTTATGTAGCATACCATCGAAATCCTATACTCCGCTTCCATCTAGAGGGATGTATATAAGTGTCGAGTAAATATTGCCATACTAATCCTTTTGATTGCAGTATTTAGGTTTGCGGATGTTTTGATGTGTATAAAACTAACTGCAGTAGGTAAGCTGGGTTGTCCACAGTTTTTAAGAATTATAATATGTGCAATCTTCATTGGAAAAGCGGATGCATTAATGAAGTGAACTTTTCATTGGAATATCGCTGATGTACTTTCTCCACGGTAGTAGAAAAGCAGAACCTTTTGTTCACATATAAACAATTTACAGACAAGTATCAAATGAATCTACAGAATACACAGAGCAATTGTTTTTAAAATGTATCTGCTACTATTTACGTATTTTACTGTCTCAAAGTGAGGGTTTGTATGTGTACATCCCCAGTAAAATATGGTCAAAGCCACATTTCGTCCTAAGCATTACATGAATTTGGCTATCATTTTGGCTACCAAGAATTGTAATATGTTCACAGAGATTGTAAAATGAAATGTTGTTCTTTTCTGCCATTTTGTTTTTAGTATACTTCCGGTGTATCACTCAGTATTTTAAAGGATTAGGATTATGCTTTTCTCAGAGTTTGCAGCTCAGTGTAAGTGAACACATTCCCTTAGGCACATGAAACAAAACAAGCAATGTCTACAAAATGATATATATATTCCTAAAAAGTAACTGGTAGTGTTTATTATTATCCAGGTTTTAATTGAAAATGGAACAAAGGAAGGTCATCAGATACTGATGGAGGCCAGAGATGCTATCCTGAAAGTAAGTCAACATTAAGGAAAGTAGACTTGTCTTCTGGAGTTTATCAGGATTAAAGCTGTTCTTAGCCAGAGACATGCCATCGGTTTTAGTTAAGCCTTATTGCTAGGAGCATCAACAGTGCTTAACATTCTCTGCAGAGGAGACTAACCAGTATTAATATCTCACCCCTAATATTTGGGCCTGAATCGAAGCAAGGGCAACTAATGAGGGAGAATTCAACAGGTGTTAACGCCTAGAGAGAGGCCTGTGAGCAGTAACACTATGAGCTTGAGTTCCTCTAATGTTGCACAGAATAAGCAGAAAAAACAGGCAACTGTCCCTGTCTGCTCTGTGCCCCTGATGCACACTCCCTGAACTTATAATGCATGCGAACAGCAGTAGATAAAGCGAGCATTACGATTAATTGAACAATTAAAGCCTTCCATGCAAGGCCACCTTAGTGTGTTTTGTTGAGCACATGTTCACCCCTAATTCAAGTTGGGACAGAAGGTGTGAGTAAGTGAAAGCCGTGTGCTGTGATGTTGGTGGTTTGAACCAGAGGAGGAGTTTGTAAAGATATGTGTTCGAGGCATATGAGCTGCAGATCGTACACTGTGCATGAGATCGCCATCTGGTGTTGGGCTCGGATGCTTGCACTTTGTTGTTGTCTTGGAAGAGTCTTTTGTAGTCACGAGATAGGTGACTCCTCCTTTGGACGATAGTGCGCATGGGCATCGACTCCATGGTTAGATTGTTTTTTCCGCCATCGGGTTCGGATGTACCTTGCTGCGCTCCGGATCCACATCGATCGGTTCCCCTCTCGACGCGCAGAAGAACCTCCTACCGTTCGACGGTATTGTTTTCGATCGCGATCCCCTCATCGCGTCTCCACTCCAACACTGTTTCGAGTCCGGTCGCCGACGTTGGTCCGTTGGGCGTGTCGGCGCCATCATCCAGCATATGGAAAGGACTCCATTTAAAAAATGCAGGTGTGGGGCTAAATTCCCACACACAGATCTCCACGAGATCTGTAATCTTTGCCTCTCTCCAGAACACGAGAGCCAACACTGCCAAGCCTGTGACTCCTTTCGGTCCAAAGACCATCCGTGATCGCCGGGCCCGACGACACGAAATGTCCAGGTCAGCCGCTCCCGCACCGGACGACATCTTTGACACAGGCTCCGACAACCCGGACACCGGAGATTTACAAATCGACACCTCCGGAGCCGAAGACTCAGGGTCCGACGACCAACTCATCACACCACACCAACGTACTGTGAGTACTCACGTCGATGCCCCTGCCCCCAAGAAACAAAAGGCTTCGGTCACACCTTCGCCTTCGGGCCTAGGTCTGCACCATCACAAAGCTTCAGGAGCCCCGCCTTCCGGCTCGACTCCCAAGCACCTAAAGCCTTCTGGCAGCTCGGGACCGAGCCAGCCACGTCCCGGAGCCGAAAAACACTCATCGGCACCGAAACACAAGACTAAGGTCTCGGCACCAACAGACCCTTCGGCGCCAAAGTCCAAGGTCCCAGACACCTCGACACCGAAGCATACCAAACCTTCGGAGTCGACAAAAAACCCTCGGTGTCGAAAACTTCACCAAAGGACACCAAACAACCTCGCAAGCCCAAACAACACTCGGAGCCGAAATCTTCGATGCCGACCAAACACGCCAGCTCAGAAGAACTCTTGGTTCCCATCGACCCAAAGCAGAAAACTCTGCACATTGACCCTATTACCGGACAGGTACAATCAGTAATACCTCACAAGAGGAAGATACAGGAACCAACCACACCTGAGCCACCTCATAAGAAGAAAGACTCTTCCACATCACCTATAAGGTCTTTCTCTCCACCTCCACAACACCTCAGCCCTCTACACTCCCCGCCTCACTCTCCTCCACCTTGTTTTTCACCACAAGGGGATACAGACAGGGAGGATCATGATGATGACATGCAGTCACCTCACAACACCTACACTGATGACGACCTTCACAGTATCCCACCACAAGACCCCTGGGACAGTTATGACCTCCCAGATATACCTGTCCCTGAACCATACCCATCAAAAGCCTCACCTCCAGATGATGCTATAGGGTTTTCACAGGTGATAAACAGGGCAGCACAATACCATGGTGTCAAGTTACACTCAGACCCCCTGGAAGAAGACTTTTTACTAGAAACTTTTAGCCAGCCTCAAAAGTCTACCCATACTCTACCTATGCTTAAAGGCATTATTAAACATGCCCCTGAGGTCTTCAAAGACCCAGTTAGGGCTAGGGTTCTTAACCCAAGGATCGAGAAAAATATAAACCTGCCCCTTCTGACCCAGCTTATATTAAAAGCCAACTCCCTCTAGACTCATTAGTAGTTGCTAATGCACGGAAAAGGGCAAACTCCCAGGCTACTGGTGAGACACCACCTCCAGACAAGGAGTCCAAATTACTCGACGCATCGGGAAAAAGAGTTGCGTCTCAAGCAGCAAACATGTGGCGCATCGCCAATTCCCAAGCCTTACTGGCGAGATATGACAGAGCCCATTACGACGAGCTTGAAAAGCTCATTGAGCACCTTCCAGATCAGTATAAGACCAAGGCCAATGATCTAATACAAGAAGGCAAGATTGTCACAAACACCTCAATAAAGTGCGCCCTTGACGCAGCAGATACAGCAGCACGCACAATAAACTCAAGCGTTTTGCTGCGCAGACACGCATGGCTACGAATATCTGGCTTCAAGCAGGAGGTACAATCTACCATCCTCAATCAACCCTTAGACCAGGAACACCTGTTTGGGCCTAATGTGGACACTTCTCTAGAAAAAATGAAGAAGGACACAGACACAGCCAAAGCTATGGGAGCTCTACAAGCCACACCTAGCAGAGGTTCCTTTCGTCGCTCCTTATATAGAGGCGGCTCCAAAACTACAGCCACAGACACCACCTCTGCTAACTACAAAAACACCACTCAAACCTCCTCTAATAGAGGTTACTCCAGAGGTAATTACAGAGGTAATAACAACAGGGGTAGAGGACGCGGGTTTAACACACGCACCTCCCCTACCACCAAACAGTGACTTCCCTCCGTTTCCCCCGATCATTCCACTCCCGTCGGGGAAGACTGTCAAAGTTCCTACCTGCGTGGAATTCCATCACCACCGACAGGTGGGTAATACAAATTATCCAGTATGGTTACTGCCTCGAACTCACTTCTACTCCCCCAACATACCACCCAGACAGCGTCCCATGTCCACGGAACATCTAACGCTCCTCAATCAAGAGGTTCTCTCTATGCTCCAAAAGCACGCAATAGAACCAGTCCCTCTACAACATCAGGGCACAGGGGTTTACTCACTATACTTTCTAATCCCCAAAAGGACGGTTCCCTCAGGCCCATACTGGACCTCAGACCCCTCAACTATTACATTCACTCAGATCATTTTCACATGATCACTCTTCAACAAATACTTCCACTACTCCAACAAGGCGACTTCCTTGCCACACTAGATCTCAAGGACGCCTATTTCCATATTCCCATTCACCCTGCGCACAGGAAATACCTAAGGTTCATAGTGGACGGACAACATTATCAGTTCAAAGTCCTCCCATTCGGGGTGGCAACAGCACCAAGGGTTTTCACCAAGTGCCTAGCAGTAGTAGCTGCGCACTTACGAAGACAACACATTCACGTGTTTCCGTATCTAGACGACTGGCTAATAAAAGCCAAGTCACACAACCAATGTGTACAGCACACACTCCAAACAGTTCGGCTACTACACAATTTGGGGTTCACAATAAACCATACCAAATCGCATCTCCATCCCTCCTACATACATCAGTACCTAGGAGCCACAATCGATACCTCCAGGGCCCTTGCATACCCCAATCCTTCCAGGATAACAAGTATGCAAGCCCTCATCAACAAATTCCTACCTCAACACTACCTTCCAGCTCGAGTGTTTATGCAACTCGTAGGAATGATGGCCTCGTGCATCTTTATTGTCCCTCACGCACGACTTCAAATGCGGCCCCTGCAAGAATGCTTAGCACGTCAGTGGAACCAAGCTCAGGGCCAGCTTACAGATCTGGTGTTGGTAGACAGCCGCACTCATCGCTCTCTGCAATGGTGGAACATACAAAACATTTCCAAAGGGCGGCCGTTCCTAGAGCCAGTTCCACAAATAGTGCTCACAACAGACGCATCTCTCACCGGGTGGGGAGCTCACCTCCTTACCCACACAACGCAGGGCAGCTGGACCAAGTCACAAAAACTGCTCCACATCAACCACCTAGAATTATTAGCAATATTTCTAGCGCTAAAGTCATTCCAACCGCATCTTACTCACAAGACTGTCTTAGTCAAAACAGACAACATGACAGCAATGTACTATGTACAAAAACAGGGGGGACACACTCTCTACAGCTGTCTCGCCTGGCGCAAGCCATATGGAGATGGGCCATTCCTCAAAACATTTACCTCCTTGCAGAACACCTTCCAGGAGTTCACAATCACATTACGGATCTGTTAAGTCGACAGACACAACAGATTCACGAATGGGAACTGCATCCGCAAGTTCTACAACCTTTTTCCAAATGTGGGGCCATCCACAAATAGACCTGTTCGCCACACAAGAAAACACAAAATGCCCAACCTTCGCCGCCAGGTTCCCACACCCGTCGTCCAAGGGCAATGCAATATGGATGAACTGGTCAGGCAGATTTGCATACGCTTTTCCGCCTCTCCCACTCATTCCCCTAGTAGTACGCAAACTCAGACAACAGTCTCTAACAATGATCCTAGTTGCTCCCACATGGGCAAGACAACCATGGTTCACAACACTTCTCGAACTCTCAGTAGTTCCACACCACAAACTGCACCTCTCTCCACACCTCTTAACTCAGAACCATGGAGAGATCAGACACCCCGATCCAGGTCAACTGAATCTGGCAATATGGCTCCTGAAGTCCTAGAGTTCGGTTACCTTAACCTTCCACCTGAGTGTATGCAGGTCATTAAAGAAGCCAGACGTCCCACTACCAGGGCTTGTTATGCAGCAAAATGGAAAAGGTTTGCTATTTATTGCAATAACAACAATATCAACCCACTAGATGCCTCCATACAAAACATTATCTGTTACTTGCTGCATCTGCAAACATGTAACCTAGCATACTCATCCATAAGATTACATCTTGCCGCTCTAGCCGCATACTTACAAAACAGACAACATTTGTCACTGTTTCGAGTACCTGCAATTAAAGCCTTTATGGAAGGCCTTAAAAGAATCATTCCCCCTAGATTGCCACCCTCTCCAGCATGGAATCTAAATATTGTCCTCACCAGGCTCATGGGTCCCCCATTTGAACCTCTGCACAAATGTGAGTTACAATTTCTTACATGGAAAGTAGCCTTCCTAATTGCAATAACCTCTCTCAGAAGAGTGAGTGAGATTCAGGCTTTAACCATACAAGAACCTTTTTTACAAATCCATCGTAATAAAGTAGTTCTCAGACCAAACCCCAAATTCCTACCTAAAGTAATTTCTGCTTTTCACCTTAACCAATCAATAGAGTTACCCGTCTTTTTCCAAGACCCAGACTCTGTAGCAGAAAGAGCTCTACACACACTAGATGTCAGAAGAGCCCTACTTTACTACATTGACAGGACCAAACCTTTCAGAAAGACAAAACAATTATTTGTAGCTTTCTCCCCACCACATAAAGGTAATCCCATCTCAAAGGCTGGCATTGCTAGATGGATAGTCAAATGCATTCAAATTTGCTACCAAAAGGCTAAACGCACCTTAATAATTCCCCCTAGGGCACATTCCACACGTAAACTAGGGGCTTCTATGGCATTTTTAGGGAACATCCCCCTAAATGACATATGTAAGGCAACAACATGGTCTACGCCACATACCTTTACCAAACACTACTGTGTTGATGTACACGCAAAGCAGCAAGCTGCTGTGGGCCAAGCTGTTCTTAAAACACTTTTTCAGACTACTGCAACTGATACAGGTGACCACCGCTAGGGGAGACACTGCTATACAGTCTATGCACAGTGTACGATCTGCAGCTCATATGCCTCGAACGGTAAATGCTACTTACCAGTATGCATCTGTTCTTGGCATGTAGAGCTGCAGAGTCGTACACGCCCACCCACCTCCCCGGAACCTGTATCTGTTCCAGTATAATCTTAATTAGATATATTCACATGGACATCTTTTTCTTCTTACTGACTCCATCTTTTCCCATCATGGCGAAAAACAATCTAACCATGGAGTCGATGCCCATGCGCACTATCGTCCAAAGGAGGAGTCACCTATCTCGTGACTACAAAAGACTCTTCCAAGACAACAACAAAGTGCAAGCATCCGAGCCCAACACCAGATGGCGATCTCATGCACAGTGTACGACTCTGCAGCTCTACATGCCAAGAACAGATGCATACTGGTAAGTAGCATTTACCTTATCTAGTTGTGAGAGTATTGGCCAGTGGTTGTCAGCCTTCGGACCCGAAGGCTCAGGATCTATTCTTATTTTCGGTTGTCAAAAACCAACATTCCTCATTAGCATGGAGCATGGAGCTGATGAGGTCTCTTATTATGTATTCTGGCCCTTTCTCTGTACAGCTGGACGAGGAGCAAGAGAGTAAGGTGCACAGACGAGGGCATATCTTCGCTCCGGTGAGTACTACACACACTTTTTCTATGCTGCAGATATGTAGTCTTTGTTGAAAATATTGCATTTTTTCCTTCATGAATATTAAAGACCGGTGCAGTATGTGCATATTGTCTCGTAGCAATTGTTCTCTTTAGTGAGTTCTGCAGATGTGATGCACACCTTCTTCAGCACTCAATGGACGGCATATGCACTGGGTGCATAAATACGCTTTTCATGGGCAAGGCTTTCCGAGCTCAGTTTTCATTTTTTCCATAGTGGAGATAGTGGGTTTAGTTTTGACAAGCACAGGTTTGAATATGATAATTGAGAAGTGTAATCTGACCAAATCAGGTTGTGAGTGCCATTTAAATACAACTTCCATTTTCATAGTTTAATCTAACAAGTATAGGTCAAAATTCCAATTTTCCATGTGCCGTTAATAATGTATTTCGAACCATCTTTCCTTTCAGGATTAGTGAGCATTGAGGAAGTTGCTTAGGATCCATGATTTGATATTCCAATTTGGTGGAGTTAAGAATACCACCAGTAAACCTGTAACTTTTTTAAAAGCAAACTATAGATTTTCGATTTCTATATTTGAGGTGTAACAAATTTCATTATTGAATGTTTTGTGCACACATAGTAACATGCTATAGGTATTTGTATTTTTCACATTTTCCAAATTTCAATTGATTCTAGGTAATGTAGACCTGCATTTTGAAAAGGGCACATGTTGATTACCGTGCTTGTAAAATGTGGACCATCATGTTGTTTGTCGACAACCTGAAGCTGCATTTGTTTGTTTCTCGTTTATCATGTAGAGAGGAATTTTTTGTTCTTTGAGATTGTGCTTGAATTTCCTAATTGAATAGAGTCTTTCAGCTGCACCTGAGAGTCCGAACAGCCCCGTATGTCTTATCTGCTGAGTTTGAAGGTCGCATGCGGAGCCTGCTTGTGTGAAGTTTCGTATATATTAATGAGATTGCGAGCTGTTTTCACTTGATTGGTTGGCTGTTCTAAAAGTTTACATGTTACTGATATTGCTAGAAGTCTGTCGTTTTTAAGAATGTGTTTGCAGCATTTAAGTTCAGTTCCACTTACAGCTTCTTTGAGACAGAGATGCCTTTCCAACTTAAAGCAGATATGTTTTCCATGTCCGATGGAGTTCTACTGACTTATGTGCAAATGTCTTCACCGCTTACTAGCCGAAGCTTTAGTTGACCTATAGACTTTGCATTTTTGGGGCCTTACAGGCTGATACCTTCTACCTGACCTCTCCCAAACTTTTCAACTTTTCTCTCTTTTAGCTGATCAGGGATTTCCCATTAAGGGAAATGAGTGTTCTTTGTGCTATGTTGAGACAACATTTATTAGTTTGTCTTTGCAATTATGGTTTCGAATTGCTTTGATTATGTTGATTAATGCATTCATGCATTGGCTATTGGCTTCTAACAAATTTGAGGATTTGACTTTGTAACTGTTATAATCTTTTACTAAAACCTTCATGGTTTGCAATCCAATACTCTTGTCATCTTTGTTGGGCCAAATGTGCTTCATGTTATGCAGATGTATTGATTGGTGTAAAAGCTCAATCAGAACTAAAGGTCCACCCTCTTGTGTGCAGCCAGGACTCGAGTTTGCACTAGAAATTCGCACTGTGAAAAGTGCTGCATTAATGGCAAACCAGTCCCCATGAGGAATTTCATGGATTTTGATTTTTTTTTTAACAGTAGACTGATATCTCTGCATCGTACATCACAGCACAGGTCCTTTTTTTAGGTCTCCCCTGAGCCAGCGCATGCGCTGTCTGGCGAGACATTTAGTGAGTGGGATTTTAAAAGTCCGACCACAGCTTTGTGTGGCATACAGTGTGCGGTTACGCGCACAGGCACGAGCAGAGGCGCCATCTGGCTTTCCTCTCGCTCGCCCAATCGCGCGCGCCTCGCTTCAATGCCCCTCACCCTCCCCCACCACAGAGCGCGTCTCGCAGCTTGTTTTCCCTTCAGCGCGAGGCGCGCGCCTTTCTCGTCACCCTGACCCCACCGCCCTTCGAGGCGTCCACTTCCTTCCCCTCTCTCACCTTCATCTCCAACTCTGAAGGTTTTCCCTTAACACCTTTCTATCTACTTCTGCCCCCGGCTTCTTTGCTATCGCAGTTCTTCTCTTTATTTGCGATAGCAGAGAACCGGATAACATCCTCAGGCGGCAATCCGAAGTGATGCCTGCAGTGCGAACCGGTTTCAGCGGGCTAGTAGTCCATTTAACCAAGTCGCATTCAAGAGCTCACCGTCATTGTTACCAGGCAGACGGATCGAGCGGTTCTATCCTCGGCGCATTGCTGATTCCTTCTTAAGGTGAGCGCCAGCTTTGGCAGACTGCATAGGTGCCCCGTGAATCCTTGACGGTCATTCAGTGCCCCATTATTTTCAGTTATCCCACTAGTTGCATGATTATCGCTCGACAGTTATCGGGCTCAATACGTGGATGATAAGTTTTAAATTACTGCGGTACATGTTCTCCGGCATACTTTTTTCCACAATTATAGTGTCCTCATTGCTTAGCTCTAGATTGATTAAACTAACTTATGCCGATACGCAGTTACATTAGAACTTCCCTTCACAGTTTCTATACACCGTTAGTTTATTGTATAAGGTGTAACTACTGGGCACTTTACTAACTTGAGAAATGACCTTTGCAGATTCATTCCTGCACCGACGGCACGATTGGGTCCTCGGTTTAATATACATATTGTACAAGCTGGAGCTGCTGCACCACCTGCACAACGGATTGTGGTAAGCTCCCTCCACTGGCATTTTCTAAACCCCTGCAGTCACTTGCCAAGGCTGTATGAATTGAGCACTCATGAGAGCCATTGCTTTCCTTCTACAGGGATTCCCCCACACCTGTTACTGGCCGATCCTATCTGCAGTGGATCGTACATCACATCGCTATTCAGCCCATGAAAAACAACTGTGTTTGCCAGCCAGTCACTTCTTTCCTCACACTGGGGTAAGGAATTGACAATTATGTGGCTCATGTTACACATATTTAAGAGAAACTGCCTCCTTGTGTAACTCTTACCATCTGATTTTTTCTCCCGCTGCTCTGCAATATAATAACTTTCCAGTGCAAATCAACCCTTGCATTCGAACATTAATCCCAATCGACACTTTGTGTGGGTTTGCATTATTTTGAGTCACTTTTCACTGCCTCAAATGTTGTCAAACCTGGCTCTTAGGGGGCACGCCTGGCCGACCCAGCCTCAACCCTTGCACTCAGGCAGCTGGGAGAGGTAATTGCAATGTAATCTTCCTGTGTCAAGTCTCTTTTCTTACTTCATCGTATCTCTTGCACTTTACTCTTCTCTCTTACCCGCTTTCTGACTTTCTCTACAGCTCTATTCACCTTCACCTTCATCTTCTCTCGATCTCAGCCCTCCAAGTAGCTTTGGCTACCTCACCCCTCTCATGGTACAACACAGTCACCGTCATCTCTCTCTTCCTGTACTTCATATACTCGCAGTGCCGCCTCTCTCTGGCCTTTTTCCATCCGTCTTCCCTGTATGTCCAGTTCCTTCACTTCTCACTCAGCCCCATATGCATACTGACGTCACCTCCGTCTCTCGGTCCTTGTCTCTACTACCGCACTTCCCTCTACCGATTTATCAACCTCACCACTCCCCCCTCTCCCTCTCTCTGCCTCACATCTCCCTCCCTCACATCTGCCTCAATGCGTCACCTGTCTCTGCCCCGCAGCCCTCTCCCACTTCCTAACAATCTACCTCAAGATTACTTCATACTTGTCCACTTCACTCCCCTCACCCCTCTCTCTGCCTCACCTCTCCCTCTCTCTCTCCCTCACCTCTCTGCCCCGCAGCCCTCTCCCACCACCAATCTACCTCACGATCACTTCATACTTGTCCACTTCACTCCCCTCACCCCTCTCTCTGCCTCACCTCTCCCTCTCTCTCTCTCTCTCCCTCACCTCTCTGCCCCGCAGCCCTCTCCCACCACCAATCTACCTCACGATCACTTCATACTTGACCACGTCACCCCCCCCACCTCTCTCTGCCTCACATCTGCCTCAATGCGTCACCACCTGTCTCTGCCCCACAGCCCTCTACCACCTCCTAACAATCTACCTCACGATCACTTCATACTTGTCCACTTCAATCCCCTCACCCCTCTCTCTGCCTCACCTCTCCCTCTCTCTCTCTCTCTCTCTCTCTCTCACATCTCCCTCACCTCTTTCTGCCCGCAGACCTCTCCCACCACCAATCTACCTCACGATCACTTCATACTTGACCACTTCACTCCCCTCACCCCTCTCTCTGCCTCACCTCTCCCTCTCTCTCTCTACCTCGCATCTCCCTCACCTCTCTGCCCCGCAGCCCTCTCCCACCACCAATCTATCTCACGATCACTTCATACTTGACCACTTCACTCCCCCCTCACCTCTCTCTCTGCCTCAATGCATCACCTGTCTCTGCCCCACAGCCCTCTCCCACCTCCTAACAATCTACCTCAAGATTACTTCATACTTGTCCACTTCTCTCCCCTCACCCCTCTCTCTGCCTCACCTCTCCCTCTCTCTCTCTACCTCACATCTCCCTCACCTCTCTCTGCCCCGCAGCCCTCTCCCACCACCAGCCACACTTCTCTACAGCACAGCTTAAAGACATTGGCAAAGTCAATAGCTCTGGCTAAACACTTATAAGGCCCCAAAGGCGAGACCTATTGGCTATGCCAATGCTTGTTCTTTTAATCGTCCTTAAGCGGTGAATGGATGTCCTAGTTGGCATGTGTAGGGTTGAATCTTACCGTTGCCTTAAAGATGGTAGCACAGACAAAATAGATTTGGCTTTCTATACTCACCATGTAAAAGATGATAAAAGACAAAAGTTATAAATACCTCAATAAGTAAACAGCATATGACCTGCTTGTTGGACATTTTTTGGTAAAGATTAATTTGATGGGATATTTATTTTGCATTCTGTAACATTACCGATTTATTATTTAATAAACTTGTAAAGATATTGAGTCACGCCAGAAATTAAAATAACTCCTTTGTCTTGTAATTATGGCAAAGCCCAAAACTCGATGCATCCTGTTACTTGCTACCTGTCGGGGGGAAAGAATCATTCCTTCCGGCCTTGAAAGGTGTACTCTCCCACTCGCTATGGTGAGTCAGATTTTATCGGGGCGAGCTAATTTAAGGACGTACTTGCCCTGTCTGGTGAGAAAGCTTGAGCTGGCAAAGAAAAGGTGTTCTGCTCATTCAGTTAATGAGTAATACAGGTGCCTTCAAGTCTTGTTTTTATCTTGTCACATTTGCTGTGTGTTTGACAACCTATGTCTTACAAAATGCTGCTTATTTTATCCTAGAGATTGGTGTTTACATTTCTTTCTCTGATTACAAAGTTACAAGATTTTGTTAAGTGAACTGTCTGACCGTCGTGCGGGGCTCATAGCATTTAAATAGCTTATCAATGAACTTTCCAAATATTTAAATACGTGTTTCAGTAATTGGGAAACCAGTCTTTTTGCAATTCTGAAGTGAGATGAAAACAAAGATTTTTAATAGTATCAAAACAAATCGGAAAGCTTTACTTGGTGATGTGCAAATGGTAAATATTTGCTCAAGCCTGATTTCCACACATTATCGTTTGTACGCTACTTAGTTTTATCACTAAAACTGCATAGCATTAGGAAAGTTGGTGGCCAGTAACAATACGATACCACAGCATGCTTTAGTTATATATTTATTAAAAGTGAGAGTTTTTAAATATGAACTGAGAAACATTCTTCCCCCACCCTGGTAAAATGGTTATTAGTGAACTAAGAGGCAAGTCAGGAGTCATGTGTACCTTATAAGTGGGCTAGAGTTTTATTATACATGGAGCAAAAGTTTAGTTAATTTAATCAGACAAAAGGGTTTTTTCTACAGCAGGCACGCTGAACTCACATATGTGAAAGTGGTTTCGAATGTGATACTGAAAAAAAGGTGGCTCGATGAAGTAAACGATTTGCCTAGGATCACATAATTTGAGACTAGTTTATGGTTCAAGCACATTGCAGTTAGGTCTAGTAGATTATTCAAATCACTAGACCTGCAGGTCTGGTACCAATTTTCCTATTTTATGTTAGGCCTGTTTTACCCGTACTGGGAAAGTGCATGGAATTTGTGGTGATCTTGCATTAGATGGTAATGGTCTTGTCAGTTGTTCATTGGCCAATGGAGAGCATGTCTCCTTGATACAGTTTTTAGTGACTGCATTTACTTGCCTACCATTAGTTGTTTTTAGGTTGAGCCTAGACAGCGCATGTGCTGTCTCTCGACATGCTGTAATCTATTCAGTGGGTTTACATCCCACCCAGGCATTTACATTCCTCACTTAGACCGTTCTTCAAAAAGGATTCCTCCCTACTGGCCAGTCCTTCTTCTTTGTCCCGCCTTGTGGGCATGTGTATCATCCCACGTAGCAGCTCCTTACTTCCCTTATCTTTACGCTCTCGTCTTGAAGTGTTTATCTGGAACTTTTTTTTTTCTTTTTTTCATTCGCTTTTTCTTTCGCTTGCTCCCCTCTGAGCTCCGTTGCAGATATTGTCACTGCCCCACCGCCGCACTGTCTCTAACAAGAGTTTTGTAAAATGCTTAGGAAACACGCTTGTTATCAGCAACAAACCTTCTATCAAACACATTACGTTTAGTTTAATTTAACAGTTGTACCTCAGCACTCCTATTGTTTTATCTTTTCATTTAAACTCGTATTCTGAGCATCAGTTTTGCATACATATCAGGCAGCTCAAATCACAGGAAAAACAGATCGTTGCATTTGAAATTGCATAAATTTAATGGTTCGGACCATTGCATATCAGTGTATTCTTTGATTAAACATTTGTTGTAAACATTTATACATGAAGAAACAGCATGGTCCGGAGATGTAGAAAAAAACACACAACAGCCGACACGTGTTTCGTTACATCTGTAACTTTTTCAAGGCTTGAACTAAAGTAAATATGTAGCTCCTCCAATAGTTTGATGGTCATTGAAAGCTCAGCCTATGCCTTATTGTACTATCCGAAAGGCCTGGATGAACTAAAGATACAGCGTGATGTCTGCTGAGGTTATTTGTGACGCGGCCAACCGGTCCCAGGAAAGGGTGTCTAAATAAGTATTTCTAAATGTTTTAGTCAAAAGCAGATAGAATAGAACCGGGAAGTGGGCTCGTCTTACTTTATATATAGATATCCATCCTATATATTGTGACTCATGCGTCACATAAAGTTGTCGATTAGGCCAGAGGGTCTGCCCATCAATTTACAGGACTTTAATATGTCCCTTTAAAATTCCAAGTTTTGTCGCAAGTAAGTTCAGGGCTGTGTTAAGCCACTTGCAAGGTCTTGCCGTGAGCCGAATCCGCACTTCCCTCTGGTCCGCGTTTAGTCTCAGTACAGAAAGTATAAAATACATATGCTGCATTTTCTGTGCAATCAAAAACAATGTAATATGTCAAACACTGTTTGATGAGGGCAGTTTACTTTTCTTTCTCTGACTTAATAGCGAGAGAAATTGCGGGCGCTGGACATTGTTTTCTATTAATTGTCGGATCAAGCCGTCTTTCACCAGTCTCACTGTTTGAGTCCCTCTTTTGTTTCTTACACTGCAGAACCGTCTATTAAATAGCACATAGAGAACTGCTGCTGCAGAGGTTTACACCTTACACTATTATTAGTCACAGTAGAAAGAGTATAAAGGTGCATATCGTACATTTCAGAAATTTTCTTAGTGAAATGTTCAATTTGGCAAATTATTTAAAGTAGATGCTGGACTCTCCCGTACAACTGCTATTCTGAAATGGCAGAAATACTCCTCCCATATAAACAATAAGAGCTCATGCGTCGTCCTATTTATTTCAATGCAAGGAACGACGATGCTGCTCTCTCTGGTAATCAGGTGGCCCTCTCTTTCCTCTTTTGTAATGCTCCTTTATTCACTTTGTCCTCCACCAATGTATTGGTCATTGTAAATGCTTTTACATTGTTGCGGTTCTGCAGATCGCCAGCAAATACAAGGTAACGTACAACAATAGCAAAAATCGCAGTGCCAATAAATATTAGAGTTGGGGAAGCATGTGTAGCGGTCCTTCACATAACATTTGCAGTGCTGTTCTTCTATATGATATATATTGTTTGACTGACTAGAACATGGCTATAACTCCGACTGACAGTATATGTATGTGAACATAAAGCAGGATATTGAGGGTGCTGTTACAGGAGCTGTTTACAGGTGAGCATGGATTTTCCATCTCCGACTACAAGTGCCCACGAGCACTTGCACATCCCTTATGCACTAATTCCAATGGAACATGCAGTTTATGCAGGAGTCCACCGGGGAACCACACACTGTGAAACCCCCAGGTGCTACAAGTTTTCAGGTCATGCACGGTATGACTTACGGAGTCAGCTCGTGCTTGTCACCTGCAGCACCCCCAACCACACTGGCACCAGGCATTTGGGAAATAGTACATGGTTTCTTGGGTTTTTCCAGGTGTGAATGCACATGGATCTGCAGGTGTCCGGCACTGCAGCGTTTCAGGCTTTGTTGGTTCTAAGCACTGCAAATTAGGGCCCCGGAGTTGGATGTGTGCATACAAAAGAGACTCTGGTCATGGCACCACTGATACTCCGCCCCCTTAAATGCCTTCTGTACACGTTCCAGCTGCTGATTCTAAAACTGTTGGAAGCTGCCTGTCAGTGCCTGCCTGGTGATGCCATTATTTAAGCATCAAGCATTATCTGATCAGCGGGGGTGAGGCCCACATTTGCAGTGATGTTAGCCGAATGCCCAGTTTGGATAGCAGCCAGCCTTAGAGGTGTGAATGTAGCTTTAACAAATGTATTTTAAGCTGTTGTAGTGTAGCTCCTATTTCCCTAATAGGCTCTGCGCATTGGAATAACATATCCTATAGGTTTGACATAGGACTAAGGTTGGTATGTCCCTATCGAGTATATTAAACTTAATTACTTGTGCCAGCTATCTCAGAGGCCACTAGAAACTCCTTGACAACAAGAAGGGAGTTGTTTCTGGCAGCCGCAAAACATGACCAATATGTTTTCCTTTTAGAATCAGAACGTTTCCCAGAGTCGTGGAAACACTAGATAACTATTTCACTCAGCTCAGTCGTGCATGCTTAGTTTTCCTCAGAGTTACACAGAAATAATAGACGGGCGTTTTCAATAAAAGATTTATTGAACAGTCTTGTTTCTGGTGTAAGTATAATGTGCTGTTACGATCACAAGACAGTATGCGAGATAAATAATGTACAGGGTGAGCAGTAGAAATAAATAATACTGCGATAGCATTATTTTATAGTACAAATGCTGTTACATAAATAACACAGACTAAAAATGCGAGTACTCATACGATGCGGTGCTAAGCTAGTTCTACCCCAGTGTACCTAACCTAACCTAGGTGTAGGACAAGGTATGAAGTAGGTGAAGTATTCCTTGCTATGGTATACTAAGAGTATGTTAAGTCTAGTATGCCAAGAGTCCCTCTAGGTTCTTATCAGCTCCATTCCTGAAGAATGAGAGAGGTTGGAATCTCTTTGCCAGACTCGAACTCCAACACCCCGCAAGGGAAGTCAGATAGCTGGAAGCTGGGCTCTCTGCGTGCAGGGAATGGCAGCGTCTTCTCAGTGCGTCAGGCCGGGATACGGGCTCCTCTGAAGTCGAGGTCTCCTCTGGTTTACAGGGGCTAGGGAAGGTATATTTATACCTGAGAGTACCTTAGGAATGTTAGCATTGACGTGAATTGGACAACGAAAGAAGTCATGAATGAACCCCTAAGGAATAATGGTTCATGCATAATATATGAGTCCTTGAAGAAATCAATAGTCCTGGACTAGGGAAACTCCCGCAGCCTAAGGGTCTGTTCTTCATGAACTCGTTGTGACGTTAGGGTGGACGGATGTCAGAGACCATGCCTGTATTTGGAGTGCACGGTTTAATGCCTAAATAAGGCCTGGGATTCTATGCCTATATAAGGGCAGGGCGAATTGTGCCTATATAAGGACAGGATATTGGAAAGCCCGTTATGGACACCCTAAGAGGAAATACAACACTGTTAGGTAGAGTCTGGCAATGGTCTTGATTTGTTATTGCGTTCATAATCTGCTCCTCATATGCATTTTATTTACAGACCTCATGATTAAATGAAGATATGTGATGTGGCAAGTTGGCCTGGCTGCTTGAACCATATACCCCAGAGGGGTACTATGCATAAACACACAGTAGGCTTTATTTTAATGGTGAAGGGTGTCCTTTGTAGAGCGAGGGATCGTCTATTGCTAAAAGCTGTTGTTATCACTTTATAAAGTAGATTTGTAGGTGATTGAAAAATCAGACCTTATTTAAGACTGGCTAGTGTGAGTCTCACTGACCCATTCTGTGTCTGGTAGGCACTATCATCTTGACCTGCATTTGGAAATGTGATTTTGCCTCCTTCCTCTTGCTACTGATTTGCAACTTTAATGTGTCTTAGGAAGATTAAGGCACTGGCGCATCACGTCTAATCCGAATAAACATTTTTCACCCAGACTGTAGCTGGGTTCCTCCTGTGATGTGTTTGCAAAACTGTCAATAGTTTATGAATCGGTATGTTTTATACAGTGTTGATGTTCCGATGCCAACAACCAGTGAAGCTAAACAAAATCCATTCTGTCAAAGAACTCGAAACTACACAAGCTGGTGTGACACACCTTAGTTTTGCAATAATCATGGTTGGTCATGTTGCTGTGAACAGACGCAAACAGGGATTCATTTATTCCAGGTCATTGGTGTGTAGCTTGACTGCAATTAGTTATAAGATACATGCATACTATACTACGAGTGCGCAGTGGCCAAATGGATATGGAAGTTTTGGCAAAGATTCCATCTCTCCACTACTGTTAAGTTCTAAATCCTAATCGAGCAAATTGTACACGGACAAAGCATGGATCACTTTGCATTTTTCAGTTTTATTTCATTTGTCCCCAGTGTAAAGACAGCATTTTATTTCATTGAAAAGGGCAACTATCATATACTTTTCTCGGCTCTAAAATTTTCTAAAGACTTGAGAATTTCTTCTGCAATCAGATGTCTAGCACAAAGTTCCTTGGTGCCCAAAAATGCTGCAGGCTACACTGCATGGATTTAAAGCCACACCACATTATGAACAGAATACACATTTATTTAAGGTATTCATTTCTTGGTATAGCGCAGTATACCCAAATGCAGCTCTAGCAGGGTGATCAAGCATCCCAGATTTTTGGCAATCCAGAATGGGACGTTGCCAGTTTCATAATACTTTTTCATATGTAACACTTCATGACCTGCTTATCCTGTGTCTATGCGCTGTAATTTACAGCGCTGTATAGTCCTATCCAGGAAACCTTAGTGACGGCGTGTGATAGTGCACCATAGTTCGCATATTGCTGTATGTTCCTATCTGGGAACCTCTAGTGATGGCCCGCGGTAGTGCACCATAGATCACCCTGCACTGACACTTGGCTCTACAGGAACTTCTGTCTGCACCTTTGAGCTATTCCCTGTTTTTTAGGTCTCGCCTACGCAGCGCGCATGCGCTGCATAGGAGGAGACCTCTAGAATCGATTCGCTTTTTCTGCCAAAAACGTGCACGCTTTGCATTGCTTTCAATGGCAACGCGTGCACGTTTGGCGATTCCCTTGCGGGAGCGAGCTTTGGCAACATCTGTTTGTAATTAACTTTCAAACAGATGGTGCCCCTGCTCGCTCCCGCAAGGGAAACGCTGTGTGTGCTCTCGGCCGCACTCCCCCCACCCCTCCCACTGTGGTCCGTGTCACTTAGCTCGTGCTTCAAAAGCTTATGCTTTTACCAGCTAGCTCGTTAGCAGCTTTCCTATCGCTGCTTTTGAAATCCCCGTATTTTTTTTCTAGCTCCTCTTGCGGTGAACCAACAAGCTCACTCGAAATGCCCAGAACGTGTACTTGTTGCTGGGAAGACATCTTGGCGGGTAAACGCGCCTGAAGCTGTGATGTGTGCATGCCTGGATATCTCTTTGCCTGTTAGACGTTTCATCCATAAAGGTTCAGAATATTAATGCTCTATTGAGTCCGAGTGCGAGATGAGTGCGTATCTTCAGATGTCACCTCGGGCCCCCCTCCCGCTTTCTCTTTCTTTCTCTCTCCCCCGTGCTCTTTCTCTCTCTGCTCGTTCTTGCTCGCTCTCTTGCTGCTCTTGCTCGCTCTTTCTCTCTTTCTCTATCTTTTTCTCTATCTTTATCTCTCGCTCTTTTTCTTTCTCTCTCGCTCTTTTTCTTTCTCTCTCGCTCTCCCTTTCGCTCTCTCGCTCTCCCTTTCGCTCTCTGCTCTCCCTTTCACGTCCGCTCTCTGCTCTCCCTTCCCCGTCTGCTCTCCTTTCCCCGTCCGTACTCTGCTCTAGTGTAAAACAGCATATAACACTTCATGTGTCTCACTCGGCAGAGGTTTAAAATCCAGCGAGTGGGCCCCGCCTAAGAAGACATGCAACAAGGGTTTGCAACTGGAATCCTGAAGCAGCAATACCAGCAGATTTTGTTTGAACCCTACTGAAAGGGCTGGGGTGGTACGGAGGCCGGCGAGGGACAGCAGACCCCCGCCCCTGCAGTCACAGTCTAAATTCAAGGCCTGTGATACACGAGGCTTTAATGCGGAGTTAATGCCCTACTCTGACTCTTTCATGAGAGGCTGGACGTGGGGCTGGATGAGAAGGCCAGAAAGGGAGACACTGACACACCTCACACCTTCAACCGTGGGGCAGTGAGGCGCACTAAGTATAACCGAGGCACTCAGTTATGGGGTCTTTCTCGATATCGCTCATCTACCCCCCGCCCCCATCCGTTCCATCTTTTCTTTCTCACTCTGTCAGTCTCTCTCTCCCCTTCTTTCCCGCTTTCTCCAGTGTCCACCTCATGAGTCTCTCACTCGCCCTCCCCCCTCTTCAGCCCAACGTCCACCCTCTGTCTCCGCCTCTCGTGTTCACCCCTCCTCACCCCCATCTCCACTCCGTCTGTCTGCTTCTCGCTCGTCGACTCTCTTCCTTTCACGCTCTCTCACTCTCATCCTCCTCTTCCTCCCGGTCTCTCCACTTCCCTCCCCTCCTCACCGCCCTCCCCCCACCCATCCCCGCCAGCTCTTTCTTCCTCCACGAACAGTAAAAATGTGCCAGCGGAAAAATGTGCCAGCGAAAAATACCGGAATAGAAAAAACGAGGGAAATTCTCAAAATAACTCTATAGATAGGGAAGAAAATTAAAATTACATTACGTTATTCTTTAGAAATATTGCGGGGGCCGCAGCTCCCACCAGGGCGCGTTCTCTCGCTCTCGCTCTCGCTCTCTCTCGCTGTCTCGCTCTCTCTCTCCCCCTCTCTCCCCCTCTCTCCCCCCCCTCTCTCTCTCTCCCCCTCTCGCTTTCTCACTCTTTCCCTTTCTCTCTCTCCCCCTCTCTCTCTCTCTCTCCCCCTCTCTCGCTCTCTCTCTCCCCCTCTCTCTCTTTCTCACTCTTTCCCTTTCTCTCTCTTTCTCTCCCTCCCTCTCTCTCTCTTTATCTCTCCTCCCTCTCTGTCTCTCTCCTCTCTTTCTCTCTCTCTCTCTGTCTCTCCCGCTCTCTCTTTCCCTCCCTCCCTCTTTCTCTTTCCCTCCCTCTCTTTACCTCTCCTCTTTCTCTCCCCCCTTTTTCTCTCTCTCTCCCTCTCTCTCACTCTCTCTCTCTCCCTCTCTCTCTCTCTCCCTCTTTCTCTCTCTCTCTCTCTCTCTCTCTCTATTTCTCCTCCCACTCTCACTCTCCACTCTCTCCTTTCTCTCTTCCTCTGTTTATCGTCCTCCCCCTCTTTCTTGCCCCTCCCCCCCCCCCCGCTCGGGATGTCTTTATGTCTCTTTTAATCTTTCCATCGCTTTTCTCGATTTATTGATTTTTTTTTTTTAGCTAAATCCACTTGAATTATGCGGCACAGGACAAAATTATATGGCGGGGTTGACTTGCTACATCTGAAGGAGGGAGGACAGCAATCTCGTCACCCAACATTGAGACTACAAAGACCTTTAAGAATCGCGTTCCCATACAAAGATGGCCGCTATCTTTTGATAGAGCATTTATCCAGACAACATGCTACGTATAATGTTGTTGTTTGTCTTTTGATTTCCGTGGCACTGTCATTAATCGTTGCTCTACAAATGTAGCTTTGCTTGTAAACCTGCGGTAAATGTAACAATCAGCGCGTTTAACGTTGACAAGGCAGTATCCTCACTGTGCGATGGGCGATGAAAAGATAACAAGGGTCTCTGTTTCCCTTTTGATTTGAAGCATGACTTCGTCTTCCCGCAGGCAGACCAATCAGATGGGCAGCCTGTCTCCACCAATGAGAGCGAGGATTGCAGCTGACACAGCGTGCCCCCCATTGCATATCAGGATGCAATGACAGAAACAGCAAAATACAAGTCCGGTGGCACACTATGCCAAGCACACATTTTTCGCTTACGTGTTTTTAAGCCACGCCCTTAATTACATTGGCCACGCCCCTTTGAGAGACCGCTCCCCCCCAGTTTTTTCATCCCACTTAATAGGTCTCGCTTTTGGGACCTTATTAGTATTTAGTTATGCAGCACAATATCCCAACATCAACTGTTGCATTGCTAAACACTTATAAGGTCCCAAAGGCGAGACCTATTGGCTATGCCAATGCTTGTTCTTATTTGTGATCTTTATTTGTCGCATTTCAGGCCAATTCCACAAATGTTATTTTTGTGATTGGTGTGTAACTTTTCCCCTCTTGTTTAACTTGTGTGTATCCCTTCTTTAACTGTCTGTCTGCCTGCCTTGTCATTGTCTGTTTACTTTTCCAGTGGCTAGCTTTTCTACGCCTTCCTACCTTCCTATCTCTCCTGGCCATGTGGCACATGCCATTACCACATATTTGTTCATCCTTTTGCTTTTTCTATCTGCCTGCCTCCACCTTAGCCATTGCTTACTCTAACAGTCTTCTTGCTGTGTTTTTCATGTTTAGGTCTTGCTAAGCTGCGCTTGTGCTGCCTCTGCGAGACATGCTGTTTTCAGGCTATGGGCTTTAAAAGCTCTGCCCATTTTCAAGGACTGACCCTGTTATATGTGTTTTTATTCAGCGCTTGTGAGCACCATTTCTTTCTTTAAGATGGTGCATTCGAGACCTGAAAGCAGTGCGTAAACTCCTACTCTGTACTTATAGTCGTTGCTTACGAGAAGCAAGGACTAGAAGGCCAATGCGTTTGTAAGCACCGCTTGCAGGTTTTCAAAACGCATAAATAAGAGGCATTATCATTTACAATGCCAATAGCTCAAACTCTTGCAAATGCGAAACCTATAGCATTTCAAATGCTTGTTTCTTTAGGGGACCAGGCTTCCCGATGCCCCACCTATGTCCTAACATTGTTAATGTCCGCCATGAGTTTTATCCCAATGACATGACACTTTTACTGACTTCTAAGAAAACGGAGCTCTGTGACCAGTTTTATTCACTCCAGTAGGTATAGCGCTCCCACTTCCAGCACTCTGGCCAGCTTAGTGGAACCCTGATGGGCAACTCTTAAAACATGTCCTGCAATCGGCCTGGCTGACTACTCATGACCTCCTCTCAGTCCTCTGGAAAGGAGGACATGTTGTGAGCTAGGTGTTGATGGCTGTGTGATGCTGCTGCCAAGCTGGGGTAGAAGGCTCCCCATTTCTATTCCCACTGGCAGGATTAATAGTACACAGTCATAATGGCCAGTACTGATGAGGGAGGAGAGAACTGGAGTGTCACCCCCTTGTGTTTAGTATGACAGTGGTCCTTGCTACATGTATGCTCGGAGGTTTTATTCTGATGGCAAGCCATCCTCAGGCAGCACCACCATCTTCTCTTCGTCCAGCTTGTGCATCAGTACTCTGTGTCATGTCGATAAAGCACTTATGTAACACACCTTGCCAGTCTGAAATGCCCTATGATGATAAGACTTCTCTTGTTATTTTCATGCACTGAACCATCTTTCGAGGAGCCGGTATTTTGCAAGGAGCAGTCTGGAGCATGGTCTGCGAAAACAGCACAGCATTCTAATGCCTTATCCAGACCTCGTACAGAGGAGCCATTGCTTTTTCAAGTTCCAGGTTCACGTTTTTCATCAGTGGTGGGATAGGAATTCATCCAAAATATTCATATTTGTGCACTGAATGAGCATTGCACACGCTGTGTGCACTCGTCTGTGCTTAAAAATAAAAGTTGTTGAATGATACATCTTTGAGTGATCTGTACTTCCCCGAGTCTTTTGTCGTCGCATAGACTTGTACTTAGGTTTACTCAAGGGGCGCGCCAATGGCTCGACCCGAATGGTGTAGTCCTGAGACAGACTTTGGTGCTCTCCCACTGGAACCGTCACTGGTATTAGAATGATTACGTCCAGTGAAAGGTGACAAACATTCTTATAAAAATGACAGACAAGGATTGTTGTTTTAAAGCTTTATATAAGGAATTAATAGGCAGTTCACACATAACATGTCGTAAGTAAATTGAGTAGCAAACCATTAAGCATACAGATCATAAGTACGGAGAACTGTTACAGTTCTAAATGAAATCCTGCATAGATTTCCCTTCTAAGAGTGAGGTATGGAGTGTCTTTCCACATAGAAATCCACAAGTTCTACTATAGGACTTTAGACATAGGCATGCATACATTTGTATACGAATACTTGGTTCCCATGTGGTACACCAATGGGGAACAAGTAAGAAGAAACATTTTACCACCCAATACATTAACATTTTCTCTCACGATAGTAACTCATTTGGACTACTGGCCTTCTCAATATATACTCGAGAAATTAATTTGATACATTGTATGGCACTCGCCTGGGACAATGCCCTTTGTTAGGTACAGTGGGGGAAAGTTTCTGGGAACGTTCTCTGGTTATTAGTGTGATTATCACAATTCTTTAATTAGAACATGAAGAATAGCAACAATTAACACGTGGCAGTCGGTGACATGATGCAAGATGGAGAACAGTGTAAACACAACCTAAGTTAACGTTAGCTCAATTCATAATGCGTTTAATATGTACAAAGAAAACAACTCCCACACTTTTGAAAATGACATTGGTCATTTAAGGAAATGTACAATCTAAGCAATATTTTGTTTATCTTGCTCTGTACAATTGTTCATATATAGTAAAGCAGTACTCATTATTAATCTTGATAAGATAAAAGTCTGAGTGACCCCACTCCAACTCAAAGTAGTTTTTAAACCCATTTTGAAGTGTGTGGTGCCATTGTTTATAAGTGTATCAATCGGTCTCTGAAATTCAGGGTTGTTTCAGATGCTAGGGATAACAGTGGTTACTGCACTAATGGAAAACTGTCTTTGACTAGGGGTGATCCAGCCAGCTGCTGCACACTTTACAGCACTGCCCACAGTGATAGAGGAATCTTTAGAACTAGAGTACCTCAAGCTATATTGGATGTGATTCAGTTAGACCACATTAGCAGATTTTTTCGTGTTACTCATTATGGATGACAGTGGTGTGGTAGCCCTGATAATACTGGATGTGCCAGTGGCATTTGGCATCGTCAGTCCATGGTTAGTGCAAGGCAGATCAAGGGCTCTATTGTCTCTTGCTCCCACATTGTGCTACTAGTATGAAGTGTGAGAATGAGGAGGCTCCTTCTCTTGGTCGACATCCAAATTTGGTTTTATTTGCTGAGAAAATAATGTTCTCCAGTGAGATTATTTTACTTCTTGAACAGCTTAATGCCATCTGAACTAGTTGTGACTTCAGAAGCTTGTGAACGGCACCGTCTTGCATACGGTATTTGGTTAGACCATTCGAAGGACTGATGCATGGCGTCTTTGAGGAAAACTTTGCTAGAAACTGAAGCACATCTGTTGTTGAGATGAATGTGCACTGTTGGTTCCTAATACTGACAAATTGCTCAAAATTGTATGTGACCTGTGAAGCTAAGTAATTTTTGTGCATATGAAATCGAATGAAATAATTCACTTTTTTTGTCCCCTGAAAGTATGTCAATGTGATAGTCCGCTTGGATAGTACAGTAATAGGAAGAGTAATTGAGATCTATGATTGCTGGATTCCTCATTCTGCCACCTCCAGTAATAGTGGGGTAGGTGAAATGTGGAGAAGAACTAGAGCATGGCAAACTCACAATGTCTTTGAATCCCAACAAGTATTTATGAAACATCTGGTATGTTGTCTCAGTATTTTCTTTACACAATCTGTCCAGGTTATCTTCCTGACAGCAAAGAAACCTACTGCTTCCCTAAAATGAAACTGCCCTACTTTACTCCTCCCCTCTGTATCCCTCATCCTTTATTCCCTATGTGAATGGCTCTCGACTTATATTGGCTGCTCCTGCCAGTGCCTTAAGTGGAAACAAGCTACAGAACCATCCTTAGGAAGGCCATTAACTCTTTAATTGGTCTCTTGAAGAAGACCACTATCAAACAGTTGGGCGACAGTAGATGGCACAACACACAAAAGAGTTGCCAGAGTCGCTGTTGGTGGTACTAAATACCAGTGCACCACATGCTCTACCCAGAACCATGAACAGTCGAACTCACTCAGACAATGGGCCTAATTTAGATCTCAGCAGACGGGTTACTCCGTCACAACCGTGACGGATATCCCGTCCAACGAACTATAAATCTCATTATAACCTATCGGATTTATATTTCGGCGGAGGGGATATCTCTCACTGTTGTGACGGAGTAACCTGTCCATTAAGATCTAAATCAGGTTCTAAGTACTGAGGTAATGGCTAATGTACCCTGGGGTGGCGCAGAAGGAGGTCGCCGAGGAAGATGTAGTTTTCGGAGTCAATGGTGAGCGGAGCAATGAAATCGGGAATGGCGTCGTAGCAACTGTGGCGAAGTCCTGGAGGTCTGTAAGCGAGGGTGCCTCTGAAGGTGGTTTTGCTGTCGGTTCAGAGTTTTAAGTTGAGGTGTTCCATGATCGAGCTGGCATCCTCTGTAGTGATGGTGCAGTGGAGGGTTCCCTTGTGGATGTTGGCCATTTCACCTCAGCGCTTTATGATGCAGTTTTGGTGTGTGATCTTGTAGCCGTTGGGCATGGCTGAGGCGATGTCGGTGCAAATGTGGCTTTGAGCCAGCCCTCGGTATTAAAGACGACATTGGGGTTAAAGGAGGTGATGGTGTCCCAAATATCGGTGACATGCTTTCAGAGAGATTGTGCGTTGAGCAGGAGCCATTGGAGATGGTCTGGGGTGGTCGTGGTATGCATGGTGATGGTCGCAGTGTGTGCCGGAGCTTCGGTGTTGCAGGAGAAGAGGCAGCAGCGGCAGGTAAAAGGGTCCTATCTGGGAGAGGTACGGCAGCAGGTGTTGTTGCAGAGTCCTGGGTCCAGGGCTTAGAGCTTGACGGCGCTATATCTAAGAGTGGCAGTTGGGCCAGGGTTCCTGGTCCTGGTCGTGCTCCAGGCACAGACGGGCACAGATTGGCTTGCTTTTGGCGCGTCTGCTGCACGATCACTCTGCAACCTCCATTACGTAAGTCTTGGGAGGTGGGAGGGTCGCTGGGAGGTGGTGGGCAGGGCCAATGGGAGGACCAAAACTGTGGGAGGCACGCGGGGGAAATACAGTGTAAAGAACAACAGAATATGGTAAAGACAAAACCCAAAACAATAACAGGGCACAAAATCAGGCAGCAGTGAAAAATAACAGGTTAAAGGCAAAAGCAGAAAACAATAACCCAAGACAAAATCAAGACTAGTACAGTCAGCCAGGAGGAGCAGACAATATTAATATAATATTTTTCGTCTGGTTAGTATGATATTATTTTGCGCGCTGATGAAAGGCTTTGCAGACGAGGCTTGGCTCAGGATTTATTTGTTAAAAACTGTTCTGTATAATGCTTGTGTCCTTTTCTATAATCCGTCCTTGCTGTAACCAAACTTCTTGCTTCATGTGCCTGAATTCATCTATCTGTATTTTTCTATCAATGATGTCCAATCACTTTATAAGAATGTAAATGTATAAGAATGTAAATGTGTTAAATCTGAGAAATTATCCATGCAGATACTTCATGCTGATATCCATCAAATTTTAATTCACTTTTTTCATCAGTGCCCGCACTCACTGCCGTGCCCTCTACTGGCTAAGACGCATATTGTGCCCTGCAATTTTATTCAAGCCTACCAGCCCCTGCCCTTTTCCTGGGTAAGTATTAGAGCAGCACACATTAATCTCTCCACTCTGATGTAATATGGAAGGTAGGATTGTTGACAAATGACAGCTCAGGGCAAATTTGCATGCTATTGTATGAAAGCAAGTGTGCATAACCATGTTATCTTCTTTGTTACGAAACATAGACACAGAATAGTCTTTTTGTGATCAAACTGTAAAATTAGCAGCTTTTTTTTCGTACTTTCCCAAGGATTAAAAACACTTGATGCTTTCAACTTTATAAATTCCCTTGCCCCGTTCTTGGCTCCTTCAGGAATTAGTTTTAAATTATTAACAAAATCTGACAACGTTGGCCTTTCTGAGATCCACATCTTAAAAATTAACCTATCCCCTCTTTTCTGGTTAAGAAAATGTGGATGTGTAGTGCACCTCAGGATGCTGGTCTGTTTTGTGTCAGGCTGGCCAAGGTCCGTCTCAGACATGCATGTCTCCACATACACAATCATTTTTCTCCCTTCTGGCATCTATTTTTTCTCCGTGGATGGGAGTGGTGTACCACCAGCCCTCTGAAATTACCTCAAGTCCCCTGCCAGCATGAATCTTTCCTCTCTTCGCGCTGCAGATTTACATTTTGTAATGCATGATTTCCTGACTGAGCCTAATACTAAGTTCACCAAAGCCAGTTTAGTCCCACTTAAGAGTAACAGCAGTGTTACATGACCTCGAAATGAGGTGGTTACACCTAGGATATGCCTCTTCGTGATTTGAGGGGCCCCAAAATAGTGAAAG
The DNA here is from genome assembly GCA_963921515.1 of Calotriton arnoldi. Lineage (NCBI taxonomy): Eukaryota > Metazoa > Chordata > Amphibia > Caudata > Salamandridae > Calotriton > Calotriton arnoldi. The sequence goes on from CAWUFW010002202.1 coordinate 234,534, forward strand.
TTTCAGGCCACCTTAGGGTGAGCCTGGCCATCTGGGAGGAAAAGTATTAGCTCCCCCGACCAGTTCTTCATTCAGCATTTAATTCTGTGTCCACGTAGGCGCTTTACTGAAGTATAGAGGAAAGAACGTTGGATGATCCAGGAGCAGAACCATAGCAGGTTACCACTCATAACTAGGTTAGAACCAAGTCTGGACTAAACTGTGAAGCTACAACTGGCCTGAGAGTAAGACATACCTTCATGTGGTAGAAGCTGGACTGACAAGTAGGAGGACTGACTCACACCAGGCAAAGACAGATCCCAGCTGCCTGAGCCAGACCTCTGTGGGTCACTCTGAAACACAAGGCCTCCCAAGCCAGCTGCCTACCACCGAAATTATCATCTAGCTCAAGCACTTCCAGTTTGTACTAAAACTTGTGGTTACTGGACAAAGGAACTCCACTAATTTCGTCCAGTCTTCATGCACCAGTCTTCTTGATTGCTGAAATGGAATTTCTTTGCGTTCACATGCATACAAACCTAGTCTGTACTCACTTCAACTTAGAGATAACAAAAATAGAATGTGATTGGTCTGCTCTAAATTCAGATCTTAGACAGAGCATTCTCAATCTCTTACAAGAAATGCTAGAGCCTCTCAGGGTCTCATCAATGTTGTTTTAGTATGTTTCAAGAAATGGTTAGCCCTACAGCGGTTCTACCATACTAATGGATGCCACCAGTGCCCTGACTGCTTACTGGTAATCTTTAATAATTCTTAGTTCTACTCATCCTCGACCTCAGTTCCCTCCTAGCTAGGTTCACGCTATATCAATACATACATACTTACTGGTAATCTTCATTACTCTTAGTACTTGACCCAGTCATTATACCCTCTATACCCTCCCTAATGTCCTGGTCTTTGACAGAACTTTGGATTACAGAAAATGCTGGGAGAATGCTATTCTATTATAACACGCATCTGAGGGTCCCTGTCCTTTGATCAACGACAATCCTCACTGTCGAGTACGAGGGATGTAGAGTTAATGTCAATTCCTATATAGCGATGGCAAAACACCATACACACTCTCTGTGATCCTCAATAGTGAGCGTGTGTATCTGGGTGGGGCTCCTTTAAGCATAGAACTACCAAAGATGGCCACCTCACTAATGCACCTGATACTTGTAGTCCCTTCAACTCTTCATAGCCATCTGGTGAAGCACAGTCTATAACAACGCCACCAGCACTTACCAGAAGCTTGTACTTGGCGTGTCTGAGGCCACCTATGCCCCTCGTTGTGGCCTGAGGGTCTTTGGAATGGCAACTAAGAGTGTGCAAGTCTGGAACAGTGGGACATGAACCCTTGTTTGTTTGTTCCTGACGGATCAGAGCAGCACTATTGTGGTGAGCCTTTGAGGGTTATATCTGTAGCACATGATTGTAATAGCAGTTAAAGCATTAGCATCATGTATGAGGTTGCATATAGTGATGTTTTAGAGAGCCCGTGATGTGCGGCATTATTTATGGGGGTTCAGTATTTAGTGTTAACAGTTTGAAAGACATACTAGATACCCTCAGCACTCATACGCATCTTCCGTCCCTCCCACCTTGAAGTGAACCTCTATATGTCTTCTTGTTGCGGCTAATATTCTAACTGGGTTACACACTAGGGACAGAAGGGACGCAGCAAGGGGTCTCTAGACTAGAAAGGGATAGTAGAGGTTTTGCACATTTTTGTTGTACCTGTGCTCCTAAAACTGACCTTTACATATCCCCTTGCTTTATTGGTGCGTATTCAACGCCAGTGTGTTATTGCAGATCCATTTACAGTAGAGCCTTTGTTCCAAGCTGTATCGCAAATAGATATTCTGAAGGAGCTCTTGCTTCAGGCTAATTAGCTGATCTTTTGTTACAGAATCCTAGTACGGTATGGGAAAGATTCTCCTTCCTAATAATGCGCCGGGGACCAGGAGACGATGTAGAGCAATGGCCACGCATCACTCAACCCGTCCTTCGCAGACCTCGGCATGTGCACTGTCGCATGTGCTGCCCTGATGGAATGCTTCAGCATCTGGTTGTCACTGCACACAGACATGGCAGGTAAAGTCGTCCGGCATCCTCCAACATGAGCATGGGCACACGCAAGGCGAGTATGTGCAACACGCAAGGCGAGGCTGTGCACAGCATAGCTAGGGCAAGCCCTTACTGAAAACACATGCATTCCAGTAGAATTATCACCGCTCCTGAAAGCCCTCTCCCTGCAGCACTGATTGTGCCACCCACACGGGCAGCCGTTCAAAGGGTTCTCAGACCTGCCACTGCAGTGTCTGCTCACAGTTTTTATTGCCATGTCGACATGGCAAGTGCAATCGCTTGCCAAGCCCTAACCTTCCCTTTTATTACATGTGAGTCACCCCTAAGGTAGGCCCAAGGTACCCCTATGGGCAGGGTGCAGTGTATGTGAAAGGTAGGACATGTCCTGGTGTACGTGACATGTCCTGATAGTGAACTACAGTGTAATTTGTTTTTCACTGTTGAAAGGCTATGTGCCCCATTGTATAGAATGGGGAATACTCTGTTTTACGAATATATCTTCCCATTGGGACAAGATAGAGAAATGGAGTTTAGTATGTCTGAACTCAGAATGTAGAAATGCATCTTTTAGTAAAGATGATTTTTATGTTGTGTTTGAAAATACCACTTTTCTTGCTTAGCCATCTTATGTGCCTCTGCTGGGTTGTGGATTGACTGTCTGGCTTTGGAGTGACAGGGGCTGGGGATGTGCATTCTCTCCAGACAGCCACTGGGGGGGGTTGAGGTGTGTCCAGCCTTTCCTGGTTGAGTCAGGGCTGGGCTGAATAGACCTGGGCTGCATTTAGAGAAGTGGGAGGAGATTTCCTTGCACCTGAATGGACCTGCTCTGTCTTGAACAATGCTGTCTTCAACTCCCGCATGGGAAGCTGGGCCAGAGAGGACCAAACTGGTTTCGACGAAGCACGGACACTCTGCCCAAGAGAACAAAAACAAATGCAGTATAAATATTGTGGCCCAGATCCCAGAACTTAAGAACTCGCTTGAATCAAGAAACCTGCCAAGAAGAAGAGCTGGAAGAACTGCTAGGAGGAGTGCTGCCCCTTTGCTGTGTTGTTGCTTTGCTGGGTTGGTCTGCAGTTGCTGCTTCTGCCTTGGGCAGTGAAAGGACTGAACTTTCTTTACTTGTTGCTGAGTATCTCCAAGGGCTTGAATTGGAGCTTGACTCCTGTTCACAAAGTCTCATGGACAGCAAAGACTTCACCTACCTCTGTTTACCGCCTTCTGAACCGCGGTTTCAGTTGCCACAGAGGGGGAAAGAAGCCGACACTGCTGAGGGCTCCGTGTCCTGAAGGCACCGCAGAGGGCACCGCCGCACTTCGCACCACAACCCTGGTCTCACCGATGACAACGGCTGCCGGTGCCAACGAGCCGCTGCTTGCACCGCGACGTGTGGGCACCGCGATCCAGACCGCCTGGCTTCACTCTGCCGCCCTGGTCTCACCGACGTCACTGACTTCGACCCTCGAGACCGCACCTCTCGGAAGTTACACGACTCACCGCCCCGTCCCACACCGGAGTCTGGGCCGACCAACACCAGCTCCCATCAACTGGCTCTGTCGCTTGCACTGTGACCTGTCAGCACCGCCTCACTCCGCACCGCAGCCCTGGTCTTATCGACGCCGCTGGATGACCGTCACCGAGCCGTTGCCCGCACCGTGACTTGAGGGCACCGCATACCGCTACGCTTCACTTCGCAACCGCAATGGTTGCCACTGATCCAGCGTGTTACTAGCAACGAGCATTCATACACAAAATACTCACTTGGGCCCATACATTCATACTACGCTAGCAATTTCCGCTGGTGGGTCAGTTGGTACTCTTTATCAAATCCCTGCTACCAATTACTTTTCCGATTGAAGAGTAATGACTTACCAATGGACCCTTTGCTAATTGGGAAGTTTAAAATGAGTCACATTCATTACAATACATAATCCTGAAATAATCACTGAGTCAGGAAGTTTTAAAATATTTATCTGAAGATTTAGCAGAGTAAAATACAGAACCACATGATACTTAATTGCATATCAAGGATGAAGCATAATAATCAATTATCGATCAATGACGGTCCCTTAGGAAAGGAGAAGATAGAGACAGCAGTGCAACTAAGGTTTGCATTTATATTTACCTAAAGTGCGAGAACCAAACCCCTTGGCCAAGGAGTTGGAAAAGATAGGACCCTGGAAGGATGAAGAGCAAAGACCTCCTCCCGGATCAGGACAGGACCGGAGACCTCTCTATCAACGACGCCTGCGTCGTTCCCCTCTCTGATACTCGACTTCTCCTCGATTCTCCCGTAACTTCCTTCTAATGGACTCCGCCGCCCCCTCCTCATGACCTCTCTGGACCGCGGTTCAGTCTGCAATCGATCTGCTTGTCGGTCTGGACCTTCTGCCTCTCAGCGTATAGTCTCGAAGCACCCCTGTTCTCGTGCTTGATCTCCTCTGTTTGTGCGCCCTAATGCTAACTAATTAGCTAATTCTATATCTATTATACCCTTCTACGCCCATGTACCTCCCATTAATGTTGCAAAAATATGCGCCCACTATTTCTGATGGGACAGGGGGTTGATCCTCACACCATATTGATTTAATTCATTTTTCTTAAAGCCCATTGTTTTTAAATACCGCCCATCACATTTAATACATTTGCTTTATTTCCCACCCGTCTCACGACAAAGTTTATACATTCTTCATGTACATTGTTGCATATTAGTAGGGACATTCATGGATACAGCAATAGTGGCCATCAGGTCACGGCCTTGGACGACGTCCAGGTTGACTTCATCCTTTTCTCTCTGGGCAGCCATGCAGGACGCATGCGCAGGATCATTGTCTCTCGAGTTTCAGTTCACCAACCCCAGGCCCAATTTTACGAACTAATAAAAGTCAAAGAAGAAAATATTAAAATCACAAATAAAATGTTTCATTGTGTACCCACTCTTTCTACTCTATTCCCATTTATTTATAAACTCTATCCCGCATTAGTAGCGTTAGAATACCACAGTTTAATTATAACACGAGAGCAAGCTGTAGCACGTGAAAACATGAAGCAGCCATTTTAATGCACACTGTGCAGAAGCAAGAGTTTCCCACCAAGCAAAGAAAGACGTCACACCATGTGATATGGTTGAGACATGCGCAGTAAAGTTCCCGCGTTTTAGCGGCCATTTTAGAATAGACAAGCGTTACTTGTTAGTTTAAACACATAAGCAAGCTTCCTTGCTACTTATATTTGTGTGTGCAGTTATTAGTATGAACAATACAAAGTTTAATACATTAATACTTGTGAGAAGATTGCATCCGAGCAAGTCTCATTTGTTAGTCCTTGCTCCATCACCACGACCGGCCCGCACTGACGTGGTCAGCCGGAACCAAAGGTACTGTTTCCGAGTCTGCTGACACTAACGCGAGTCTGCACCAATGCATTCGGCCGGAACTTTTAGATTCTGTTGTTTTCAGCAGCGCGGTAGCACCGAACGGAGCTACCGACTTCAAGGAACTGCATTTTTAAAGCATACTTGCAAAGTGCCTATTTTTGATTACTGTATGTTGCTCTTTTATCGTTTTGGTCTTGTTTGCACAGATAAATATTGGTTATTTTTCTAAAAACTTGTGTGGTGTCCTTTTACAGTGTTTTCACTGTATTACTGTTGATAATTTGCAAATGCTTTACACACTGCCTCTGAGATAAGCCTGACTGCTCTTGCCAAGCTACCAAGGGGGTGAGCAGGGGTTATTTTAGGATTGTATCCCCTTATTTGTCAAAGGTGCAAACCATTGCCAACTAGAGACCCCCATTTCTAACAACACCCTATACTTTCCAGATAATTATAGACAAGAAGAGCACACCAGGATGTCTGATGTTGGTGAAGTTTGAACCAGGGGATCAGCAATTAAGGGGAAATAATAGACCTTATGTCTGAGTGCTTTGCTTATAATTCATAACTTTCAAAAGGCCATCTGTCATTGAATCTTTTTGAGCATATAACTACTAACGATGTTTTATTTGTCCAAGTAACTACCTCAAGAAGAACGAGGTGACAATGATATTTTCAAATACAAAGAGATTGGTCAAACAGTAGGACGATTTGGGTATCGTCAGCATAGAATGACCTCATGAGCTTTATAGGCAGGGCAACGTAGACTATAAAAAGAGTAGGACTTAGTGAGGACTTTGAGGTGCCCTGAATTGTTACTTATGCAAGCTAGTGGCACACGAACTGCTTGATATCAATCCACAAGAAGTGATCTTGACCAGTCAAATGCCTTACCTTCTGTGCTCCAGTTTGCTAATCATCAAATTCTACGCCTGTATTACATGAAATTCCTGTATAACATAGTGACTAATTCGCCAATTGTTAGGAGAATTCGACTGAAGAAAATGTCTGTTTTACCACCATTGTGTTCCAAGTTTTCTGGAACATTTAAGCCTCTCAAATATCATAGGGGGTATGCAGAAAGAATATTGAGTTGGAAATGTCGACTTACACAAATATCGAGTTGGAAATATCGTGATACATAATATCGTGGTCAAGAATATCGACTTTAAGATAAGAAATATCGTTTTTTAAAATGTCGAACTCATTAATATCGTGTGCAAAAATATAGTTGTTTAAAATATCAATTTTTTTATTTAGTGTTTTGTATTTTATTACGTATTTTAAATGTATGTGATCTATTTTTTTTGTATAAGGATTGTTTTTGTTTTTTAATATGTGTTAAATGTTTAGTAGTCATCAATTTTATTTTAATTAAATTTTGCGTTTTTTTAGTTCCGTAGCGGTTGTGGGTTTATAGGGGAATAGGGTAGGAAGTAATTTAATTATAATAAATTAATAATTATTTTTTATTTAGTAATATTTATTTAATTTAGATTTTATAGTGTTAATTGTGGGAAGTAATTTATTATTAATTACTAATTGGTTAATTAATATTAATTAATTGGTAATTAATTATGGTAATTGTCATTTTGTTTAGGAGCGTGTAGTGGGGTTTTTAGGGGTAAAGAGTGGGAAGTAATTTATTTATAATTAATTAATAATTATTTGTTAATTAAAATTTAAATATGGCAATCATGTAATTAATTTTAGATGTGAGTTGTGGGGTTAATAGTGGTAAAGGGTAGGACGTAATTTATTATTTATTAAGTAGTTAATTGATATTAATTTATTATTTTTAAATTAATTATGGAAATTGTGTAATGATTTTTAGGTGTGGGTTGTGGGGTTTATAGGGGTAGAGGGTAGAAAGTAATTTATGTTTAATTAATAATTAGTTGATCATTAATATTTTATCAATTGATAATTAATTAGGGTAATTGTTTTTTTTTTGTGTGTGTGAGTTCTGGTTTTATATGGGTAACGTTTGGGGAGTGAATTAATTTTTATCTGTTTTAATTTGTTTTTTAATAAATAATATTTCTTTAATTGATAGTTAATTATGTTAATTATGGAGGTACATTTTTTTAAATTTAGATGTGTTGTGAATTGTGCGATGTTATAAGGTAGGAAATAAAAAAAAAAATTTATGTAATGTTTTTTTTTATGAATAATTTCTAATTAAAAAGTTATTTGTTTGTAAATTATGTTTAAATGTATTCCATATAATATGTATAGGTATTTGTCATATCTATTTAACATTATAATATGTTTCTATTTTTTTAGATTTTTTAATATTTTTATATATTTTTCATTTTATTTTTGAATATTTTGTGTTGGTGATACTTTGTTTGTTTATAATTTTGAACTGACTGGAGTGGGAATATTAATTTTTACCCCTCCGCTATCTAACACTTTCCCTATTGTTGCACTAACTGGACTGGGAATAGTATTTTTACCCCTTCGCTATCCAACACTTTCCCTAGTGTTGCACTAACTGGAGTGGGAATAGTATGTTCTACCCCTCCGCTACCCAACACTTTCCCTACTGTTGCACTCACTGGAGTGGAAATAATAATTTTTACCCCTCCGCTATCCAACACTTTCCCTACTGTTGCACTCACTGGAGTGGGAATAGTAATTTTTACCCCTCCGCTATACAACACTTTCCCTACTGTTGCACTCACTGGAGTGGGAATAGTAAGTTTTTACCCCTCTGCTATCCAACACTTTCCCTACTGTTGCACTCACTGGGGTGGGAATAGTAATTTTTACCCCTCCGCTATCCAACTACTGTTGCACTCACTGAAGTGGAAAATGTAAGTTTAAAGACTTTTAAATAGTTTAATGTTTTAATTTATAATATTATGTTTTTTATGAGATTTTATGTTATTGGTGTATGTATATATTTATTTGTAAATTTTCAAATATACAATTATAAAATAAATTAGAATTAATAGTTCGTTTTAAAGTAAAAAATATTTTCGAATGCATTCACAAAGGGGTCCCCAGGGGTTCCCTTCCTGTTTGTGAATGGGTTGACACCAAATTGAATTTGGTGGTAAAAAGTGAATGTTTTGCGACCGCATTTCGATCACAAAACATTCTTACATAACACTGCAAGTCACTATTAGGAAGGGATGCCCTTAACACGGCCTTCCTAATTCCGAATCGCTAACCCACTTTACGAAGGGGTAATAGGTTACTGAATCGCAAAATAAGGTTTGGTACATAGTAAAAGGCTTTTTTCCGGTCACAAACGGCCCGATTCTGTGAATAGGGCAATTTGCGACAAGAATAAAGCTACGTACATGTGGCCTCAAATGTAAAAGACATGGTTTTTTAACTAATGTATTAGCACTCTTTGACTGTTGTGCTATGAAACTCATCATATGGCTTCTTCTTGGGAGGGCCATGCTTACTTGTTCTGGGCAATTTAAAAATGTGATTATGAAGAATTGCAATTTGCTGGCTGCTTCCTCAGTCAACCATACCTTCTATAAAAAATATTGTGCCTTAAACCCACTGTTTATTCCAGCTCACTACAGCATTTGAGTAATTTAATTGGGAGGTTACTAGGGTCCAATGTAGCAAAGGCAGAAAATAAGACAGAGCTTTGTCCCAAAAAATGAAGTAATGTCATGAGTACATAATAAATGTAATTCGAAATTGAAAGAATTTATCTCAAATAAATAAAAACTGATTCACAGCACATCTATATTAGTTTACTGTCTGTCGCTATCTTTCATTATCGATGCATCTACACTATGTCCTTCAAAGTTTTGTTCATCGACAACCTAAAGCTCGAAGTCTTCTCTCACCTCCCAACTCCACATCCAACCTCAACTCCCTCAAAGTCACCTTATATGAAGACAATGTCTTACTCTTGCCCTCTCCAGAGAATCTCTGTCACCCCTGATCACTATTGTCAATTCCTCCTTCGCTCAGGCCATCTGCCCAGAAAGAATGCCACAATACACACAGATCACTCTGCCAATCAGCTACCCTTCATTGAAAAGATTATCGACAAAACAGGCTATGCTCAGCTCCAAGATCAGATCGTCACTACTTGTTTCCTGCGAGAGTACTAATCTGACCTCGGATCTCACTGCAGCATAGAGATAGCTACCTGTCCAGAAGGTCTCTATCACATACGGAGTCCCAAAGCATTCCTTCATGTGCACCATAATTTTCAGCATCTACATTACGCCCCTTGTGGCTCTACTCATTTATACCAGCACCAAAATCCATAAATACATTACATTGCTTGAAAGGTGTTAGAGCTGTCAGCCTTAGGGTTGTCTTCCCGAAACGTTTTGCTTCCCCTCCTCTATTTTGCTGCACTTATTTTTGTTGGCCTGAGGGCTCTGTGCACTTTGGAGCTGCTAACCCATGGTAAAGTGCGTGTGCTCCCTCCCCTAAAACATAGTTAAATTGGCTCTTACCCAATTGGCATTTTCAGTTTACTTGTAGAGTGTTATACTATATAACCAGGGCCTGTAAATTAAATGCTAGCAGTGGGCCTGCAGCACTTATTGTGCCACCCACTTAAGTAGCCCCTTAAAACATGGCCCAGGTCTGCATTACACAAAATACAGAAACACACAGAAAGCAGTCCACTGTAATAGTATATAATCCAATCTAATAATCTTCTTGTTGCAGATTCAAAGTAAATATAATAGATGTTTTATTCTTTGCACAAACAATTGTACTTTCTGTTGTTGATGTTTACTTTAATACAAGCAAGCAGCCGACACGTGTTTCATCCGAAGACTTTCTCAAGGCTGCAAAATGGCATTTATATTGACTTATACATATGCATAGATGACATAGGGCATATTACAACATGATTGTAGTGGCCATCACCAAAAGGAATGATAAACCACACCAAAGTGTGGTCAAGAAATGTGCAGTCAGAGACAGAGTAGTACTGAGAAGTATTCCACCACCTATATCCATCAGTGCAGTGTGAGAAAAAAATAGACAACAAGGTGATGTTAAAATTGTGATGTTTAGATTTCGCTACAAAAGGGGGTTAGTGGTAGAGCCAATACAGAATGTACCTGAAAAGAGGTATTGTCAGGTAAAGTTGATGATATCCAACTCTTGAGCAAAGTAAAGCTTCACTGAAATGTAGAAGCATTATATGAGTCATCTCAAATCAAGTAAACATCTGCAGTAGAATGGGGCGGTGAGGAGTACTATGGGATGTCAGAGAGAACTGAGATCTTTAATTCACAGCATAGTACGTAAGATATGTTGTAACTGAGATGGCAGTATAGGGCATAGACTGGTTACCGTCGACATCATTTTGCTTTAAATTCGCAAAACGTTCCAGTTGTTCATAAAAAGATAGGCAAACATGATGGTAAGGTGTGTAAACAAAGAGAATAAACTTACCATGTGCATACCTTAAAAGAAGCCCATGTATTTGCATACTGCATGTTGTAGAAGACGGAGCGGGTAGATGGTTGCAGGACCTTAATAAGCCTAAAAAATTAAATATTATGCGGAGGGAGTATCCCTAAAAATATGATCGTACATAAAAGTGCAGGACTAATATGGGGATAGTTGACCCTAGGGGTGGGTAACAAAGACATCTGATTATAAATATGTATCTGCTAAATTAAAGAAAAGTCAATTTCAGTATGTATAAAAGCGAACATATTATATTTTATGAACTAGAGTGTACCAGAGTTGTATCCTGCGCAAGCATTTCGCAAACATTTGTGATGAAAGGCATATGCATCAGCAAAGGACCATGATAAGCCTAAAAAACAAGTTAAAAGGGAACATGGTCAAAATCGACCCTCCGCGTAAGTAGGCAGAGTCTTTGAAGATGGGCCTGTATGGCTAATTTCGTAATGAACAATGAGAAAGTATTCTAAGCAGGTCCCAAGGGTCAGGTAGTAAGAAGATGGTCGCCATCTTGGAGGGTGGACCTGTATGGCAGATGTCATAATTTGGTGCAAATCGCCCAGTCTGTGTAATGCACATGTAGAACTCGCAAAAAATTAAAAAAGCCAGAAGATAAGTGGTGAGGGTAAAGTCACAGGCACCAAAAAGGAGTACACGCTTGTAATGTTTTTCACAGTGATTAGAACTTGTGCAGGAACATCCTGATAGGTTCAGATGGAAAAAGTAGGGGTGGGGGGGTAAAATGGAGAGGGGAGAAAGGATCTCTGACCGAATCCGAACAGAGACAAGGAAAGGTGTGTTCGAGGCAGATGAGCTGTAGATCGTATACTTGTGCATAGATCACCATCTGGTGTTGGGCTCGGATGTTTGCACTTTGTTTTGGTCTTCGAAGAAGTCTTTGTAGTCACGAGATAGGTGACTCCTCCTTACGGTGATAGTGCGCATGGGCATCGACTCATCTCCAGATTTTTTTTTCCGCCATCGGGTTCGGATGTGATTCGCTGCGCTCCGGGTTAGTGTCGTTTTCGGACCCCCTTCGACGCGCAATCCCTCTCCACTCGACGGTATTGTCTCGATCGCGTTTCCTTTTCGACGCGTATCTTCAAAATATATAAAAACCTTGATCTTCGACGCGGGCCGTTGGGCCTATCCGCGCCGACCACGCCAGCAGTCAATGGAAAGGACTCCTTTCAAAAAATGCCCCGGGTGTGGTGCTAAGTACCCACACACGGACTAACACGAGGTTTGTAACCTCTGTGTTAGACCTAGTACCATTGGCGTGAGTCTCCCTTCCACTTTTTTTCTGATTGCCTCCTCTGTTTTTGATCTGTTTGCTGGTTTTAGATGCTTTGGGCACTGTGCCACTGCTATTCAGTGCCACAGTGCAAGTGCTCCCTATGTTAAATTGATGTATTGATTAATGACTCCATGATTGGATCATTTGATTTACTTGTCAGACCCTAGTATAGTGCACCAGGTGTGCCCAGGGCTTGTAAATCAAATGCTGCTGGTGGGCTTGCAGCACTGGTTGTGCCACCCACAGAAGCAGCTTGTAATGTGTGTCTCAGACCTGCCATTGCAGAGCCTGTGTGCAGTCTGTGACTGCCATGTCGATTTGGCAAGTGCACCCACTTGCCAGTCCCTAAACCTTCCCTTATCTTCATATCAGACACCCCTAAGGTAGGCCCAAGGGCAGGGTGCATTGTAAGTATAAGGTAGGACATGCCCTGGTGTGTGTGGCATGTCCTAATAGTGAATTACAGCCATTTTCGTTTTTCACTATTGCAAGGCTACCTGTTCCCCATAGGCCAGAATGGGCAGTTTGATTATAAAATCTTATAATCCTAACTGACCCATGGAACATGGTAGAAAAACGAATTTAGTATGCCTGAACTCCGAATGATAAAATACATCTTTTAGTAAAGTTGGTTTTAACATTCTGTGTTTGAAAATACCACTTTTAGAAAGTAGGTATTTTCTTGCCTAACTGTCAAAGCCTGCCTCTGCTAGGTTGTGTATTGTGTGTCTGGTTTTGTGAGTGACAGGGGCTGGGGGATTCCAGGAGGCAGGGTGAGTCAGCACAGGGCTGAATAGACCTATCTGCATGTAGAGTAGTGGGAGGAGTTGCACCTGGGTCTGAATAGGGCTGTGCCTGCCTTCCACAATGCTGGCTCCACCTCCTGTGGTGTGTCTGATGTCCCTGGCCCACACTGTCAAAGGAAAGGAGGAGTCCTGTAAACAAAGTGCTCCAGGACTGCACAAAACTGGTTTGGACTAGGTAAAGGACCCTCTGCCTTCAGAGGACAAAGGATTTTGCAGTATAAATATTGGGGCCCTGACCCCAGAACTTTAGATCACTTCTGGAACAACAAGACGAACCTCTGCCAAGGAGAAGAACCAAAGGAAGCTGTAGGAGTTGGACTGCCCCCCTGCCAGTGTGCTGTGTTGCTGGGTTGGCCTACAGTGGTGTCTTCAGTGCCAAGGAGAGGAGAAGGAACCTTTAAAGAACTTTCATCATCTTGCAGAATATTACTCCAAGGGCTTGAACTTGTGCTTGCCTCCAGCTGAAGTCTCAGGGGCAAAAGACTTCACCACCAGCTCCCCTCTGAATTCCCTTGCTGGGAATTCTGTCTGCAGAAGCCTGCGTGTCGCTGGGAGCTGGAAGCGCGACTCAACGAGAAGAAGCGTGTCGCAGTCGCAGCTGTTGCCGTCGCATCGCCGGAGAAGCGTGTCGCCGCCGCAGAGGTCGCCACCGCATCACCAGAGAAGCGAGCCTTCGTCAAAGCTGTCACCCGACGCATCACCAGAGAAGCGTGTCGCCGCCGCAGAGGTCACCGGCGCATCACCAGAGAAGCGTGTCGCAGGGCCTGTCGCAGCTCCAAAGTTACAGAGTCGCCGCACGGCTGCCGGGCGTGCACGCATCGTCTACACGTCGTCGCATCAAGGGCGCCATCTTATCGCACCGGATCGTCGCATCGCATCGAAGCGCCATCTTGCCGCATCGCAACTGGAACGCAGTGCGAGAATCTACGCATCACCTCCTCTCCGGTAAGGATCAAGACGCATCCCCTACTCTGCGCAAGCATTGAGGCGCGACGCATCCTCTCCCCCGAAGCAAGGAACCAACGCATCTCCATCCCTGCGAACCTTTTGTTTGTTTTGCGTTACGCATCCAGGTACTTTTGTGAGAACTTTGTCGCACTTACCATCAACTTGAATTAAGTTACTTGTACCATCTTTAAGTCTATTTTGAGTACAGTATTGTGGATTTTTGTCGTTTGTGGTCTTGTGTTAAGTCTATATAAAGAATACTTATTTTTATAAAACCTGTGTGGTGTCCATCTGTAGTTTTCACTGTATTACTGTATGTGTTCACAAATGCTTAACACACTGCCTCTGAGATAAGCCTGTCTGCTCGTGCCAAGCTTCCAAGGGGGTGAGCAGGGGTTATTTTAGTAGTGTAACTCCCTTGCCCTGACGTAAAGCAAGGGTCCATATTTGGTCAAAGGTACCTACCTCTGCCAACTAGAGACCCCCAGTTCTAACACTCTGCCTCTCCCCGGAGCACGAAGATAAGAACTGCGAGGCCTGTTTATCTTTCAGGTCGAAGAAAACCATCCTTGACCGTTGGACTCGACGTCACGAAATGGTTTGCGGAAGCAGCTCAATTCCGGACATCTTCGGAGCAGATCCCCATCTACAGCCGGAACGACAAGCGGATGAAGGAGAAATCTCTGTCTCCGATGCCGACGACTCCGACGTCGAAGACCAGGAAGTCACCCCGGCTCAGCGGTCCGTGAGTTCCGAAACCCCTCTCCCAACCAAAACCAAACCTAAGGCTCCGGTAACACCTTCGCCCTCGGGCTCAGGTGGACACCGACAACACACTTCAGACACCCCGCCCTCGGGCCCGGCGATGAAACAAAAAGAAAAGCCTTCCGGCTCGGGATCGAGCCAACCCCATTCCGGTGCCGAAAAAACACCTTCGGCACCAAATTTCAAAACCAAGGAGGTGCCACGCCCTTCTTCGTCGGCGCCGAAGCCCTCGCCATCGAAACAAACTAAGGACAAACATTCGGAACCGAAAAAATCTTCGGAGCCGAAAAAATCTTCGGAGCCGAACAAAACTTCGGAACCGAAAAAACACTCATAGCCACAAACTCCTATACAAAAAGCTAAAGAGTCCAAGACACCACAGAAAACTTCGGAGACACGGGCTAAACAGCATTCTGACCTTAAATCTTCGGCACCGACAAAGGACATTGTACCCGTACAACAACTTCCAACAGATTTTTCGGATCCGAAAGAAAAGACTCTCTGCATTGACCCAGAGACTGGCAAAGTTGTCGCCAAGCCTCCTAAAAAGAGAAAATTGGACACTTCAGAACACCCTAAAATACCCATGAAGCGAAAAGAGATAGGCACTAACACTACTACACCTCTCTCTCCTTCTCCAGATGATCCAAATCTACTAATTTCTCCTGCACACTCCCCACAACATACATTTTCACCTCAACCACAGGATGATGAAGATGACTATAGTGATCAGGGTGGGAATGGAGACCCAGATAATGATGATGCAGATACCATTCCACACAATCCAGATCCTTGGGATGATTACAACACAGATCCCGACCCACACAATGACCCGGACCTGTATCCCTCTAGGCCATCACCACCAGATGACAATATTGGGTTTGCGCAACTCATTAATAGAGCTGCTCAGTACCACGGGGTACAGTTACACTCTGACCCTTTAGAGGAAGACTTTTTACTGGAAACATTTACACCCACACACAAGTCCACACACACCCTGCCAATGTTAAAAGGCATGTTGAAACATGCACCAGAAGTTTTTAAGGACCCCGTCAGAGCCAGGGTTCTTAACAACAGAATAGACAAAAAATACAAGGCAGCTCCCAATGACCCAGTATACATTAAGGGTCAAATCCCTCTAGATTCTTTTGTAGTGTCTAATGCACGCAAGAGAGCAAATTCACAAAGCACAGGCGACACCCCTCCTCCTGATAAGGAATCCAAACTTATAGACGCATCTGGAAAACGCATCGCATCACAAGCTGCAAATCATTGGCGGATTACCAATGCCCAAGCTTTGTTGGCCAGATATGACAGAGCTCACTATGATGAGCTTGAAAAGCTAATGCAACATCTTCCTGACCAATTTAAAGACAAAGCTAATGACCTTATACAGGAGGGAAAATTAATAACAAATACGTCCATCAAATGTGCGCTTGATGCAGCCGACACTGCCTCTCGTGCCATTAATACCAGAGTTTTGTTACGCAGACACGCTTGGCTCCGAATCTCCGGATTCAAACAGGAAGTGCAGTCCACTATTCTTAATCAGCCCTTTGACCAAGAGCATCTTTTTGGGCCCACAGTAGATACATCTTTAAAAAAGATTAAAAAAAGGATACAGAGACTGCCAAGGCCATGGAGGCCTTGCAAACCCCTAGAGGTTCTTTTCGTAGCTCCTTTTACAGGGCTGGCTCCAAAACTATTGCCTCGGAGCATCCCTCTTCTTCCTATAAAAGCCCCAATCAAAGCAATTCCTCCAAAGGATACTTTCGCGGAGGGTACAGAGGCAACAATGGTGAGGGAAGAGGTCGCGGTAACAATACCCGCATCTCCCCTACCACTAAGCAGTGACTTCCCTTCACTTCCCCCGATCATCCCACTCCTGTCGGGGGACGCCTCTCACAGTTCCTACCTGTCTGGAATTCTATCACAACAGACAAGTGGGTAAGACAAATTATCCAGTATGGTTATTGCCTGGAACTCACCTCTACACCCCCAAATATCCCTCCCAGACAACGTCCAATGTCTTCAGAGCATCTGACTCTTCTAAAACAAGAGGTTCTCTCTCTATCACAAAAACATGCAGTAGAACCAGTCCCCTTGCCTCATCAAGGCACAGGGGTTTACTCCCTCTACTTTCTAATCCCAAAAAAGGACGGCTCTCTCAGACCAATTCTGGACCTCAGACCATTAAACCTCTACATTCAGTCAGACCACTTCCACAATGTCACTCTCCAACAGGTGCTCCCACTGCTTCAACAAGGGGACTTTCTCTCCACTCTAGATCTAAAGGACGCCTACTTTCATATTCCCATTCACCCCGCTCACAGGAAATATCTCAGGTTTGTGGTGGATGGTCAACACTATCAATTCAAAGTCCTTCCCTTCGGAGTGACTGCAGCACCCAGAGTCTTCACCAAGTGCCTCGCAGTAGTAGCAGCTCACTTACGAAGACAACACATTCACGTGTTCCCTTATCTGGACGACTGGCTCATAAAAGCCAAGTCACATAGCAGCTGTGTACAACACACACACAAAACAATTCAGCTGCTTCACAACTTGGGATTCACGGTGAATCTCACCAAATCCCACCTCCAACCGTCCATCACACAACAATACCTAGGTGCTACAATAGACACTTCAAAAGCTTTAGCATACCCCAACCCTCTCAGGATAAGCAGTATGCAAGCTCTAATATCCAAATTTCAGCCTCAACACTCATTACCAGCTCGAGTGTTCATGCAGTTGATCGGGCTGATGGCCTCTTGCATTCTCATCGTCCCTTATGCAAGACTCCAAATGCGTCCCTTACAGGAGTGTTTGGCACTCCAGTGGAACCAGGCTGTAGGTCAGCTAACAGATCTGGTGTTGGTGGACAGCCGCACACATAGCTCTCTGCAGTGGTGGAACACACAAAACCTTTCGAAAGGGCGGCCGTTCCTCGACCCCGTTCCACAGACAGTGCTAACAGCAGACGCTTCGCTCACCGACTGGGGAGCTCATCTTCACAACCATACCATCCAGGGTATATGGACCCCTCGACAAAAACAGCACCACATAAATTACCTAGAACTACTGGCAATTTTTCTAGCACTAAAATCCTTTCAACTCCATCTAGTAGGCAAAGCTGTCCTAGTCCGTACAGACAACATGACAGCAATGTACTACATACAGAAATAAGGCGGGATACACTCTCTACAGCTTTCACACCTAGCTCAAAGCATATGGAGATGGGCCATTCCGCAAAACATATATCTCCTTGCAGAACACCTCCCAGGGGTACACAATCAGATTGCAGATCTGCTCAGTCGTCAAACACAGCAGATCCACGAATGGGAACTTCATCCTCAAGTTCTTCTTCCATTCTTTCACATGTGGGGCCACCCAGAAATAAATCTGTTCGCCACACATCAAAACGCAAAATGCCCAAGCTTTGCGTCCAGATATCCACACCCATTGTCCAAAGGCAATGCTCTATGGATGAACTGGTCAGGCAAATTTGCTTACTCTCTTCCGCCTCTCCCACTAATTCCGTAACTGGTTCAGAAGCCCAAACAGCATTCCCTCACAATGATCCTGGTTGCTCCAACATGGGCCGACAACCATGTTTCACAACCCTCTTGGAACTATCAGTAGTTCCTCATCAAAAGCTACGCCTCTCACCCAAGCTTCTCACTCAGAACCATGGAGAGATAAGACATCCAGATCCCAATCAACTTAACCTTGCGATCTGGCACCTGAAGTCTTAGAGTTTGGCTACCTCAATCTCCCACCAGACTGCATCAACATCATTAAAGAGGCTAGACGTCCTACCACCAGAGCATGCTTTGCCGCAAAGTGGAAACGATTTGTAATTTTCTGTACAAATAACAAACTCAATCCACTAGATGCTTCTATTCAAAACATTATATGCTATCTCTTACACCTACAACAATGTAACCTAGCATATACATCCATAAGACTACATCTCGCTGCAATAGCAGCTTATCTCCAAAACAGACAACACTTGTCTTTGTTTAGAGTACCCGCTATCAAAGCATTTATGGAAGGACTTAAAAGAATAATTCCACCCAGAGCTCCGCCCTCTCCAGTATGGAATTTAAATATTGTTCTTACCAGACTCATGGGTCCCCCATTTGAACCTCTGCACAAATGCGAACTACAGTTCCTCACTTGAAAAGTAGCCTTCCTAGTCGCTAATCTCTTAGAAGAGTTAGTGAACTCCAGGCATTAACCATACAAGAACCATTTTTGCAAATCCATCATAACAAAGTGGTTCTTAGGCCTAACCCAAATTTTTTACCTAAAGTCGTTTCTGCCTTCCATCTTAACCAGTCTGTTGAACTCCCAGTTTTTTTCCCTCAACCAGACTCGGTGGCAGAACGGGCTCTTCACATGCTAGACGTTAAAAGAGCAATACTTTACTACATTGAAAGGACAAAATCCTTTAGGAAAACTAAACAACTCTTTGTGGCTTTTTCCCCACCTCATAAGGGCAATCCCATTGCAAAAGCAGGGATTGCAAGGTGGATTGTTAAATGCATCCAAATATGCTATCTTAAAGCCAAACGCACATTAACCATTCCCCCTAGAGCCCATTCCACACGCAAACTAGGGGCTTCTATGGCATTCTTAGGGAATATTCCCCTAGATGACATCTGCAAAGCAGCAACTTGGTCTACACCACACACTTTCACAAAGCACTATTGTGTAGATGTGCAAGCAAAACAACAAGCTAATGTGGGCCAGGCTGTATTAAGAACACTTTTTCAAACCACTGCAACAGATACAGGTGGCCACCGCTAAAGAGGTAACTGCTGTATAGTCTATGCACAAGTATACGATCTACAGCTCATATGCCTCGAACGGAAAATGCTACTTACCAGTATGCATCTGTTCTTGGCATGTAGCGCTGTAGATTCGTATACGCCCACCCGCCTCCCCGGATACCTCTATCTGTTCCAGTACTATCTTACTTAGATACATGGACATCTCTTTCTATTTCTTACTAACTCCATCATCACCCTTTATGGCGAAAACAATCTGGAGATGGAGTCGATGCCCATGCCGCACTATCACCGTACGGAGGAGTCACCTATCTCGTGACTACAAAGACTTCTTCGAAGACAAAAACAAAGTGCAAACATCCGAGCCCAACACCAGATGACGATCTATGCACAAGTATACGAATCTACAGCTCTACATGCCAAGAACAGATGCATACTGGTAAGTAGCATTTTCCTTATATCGTAGGACTTGACCAGTATATGTATATGTAGTCATGTCACGTTACTATATGGTAGAAGTCAGAAAGGTTCCTAGTAAACATTACAGACATTCAATCCAAACACGTGTCCCTCATAGGAGTCGATGCAAGAACAGGACAATGTAGGTGTACATTCGTAACAAAAAATAGCGAGAGCAAAAAACCACACTGTTCAAATGTCTTTTGTCGAATAACAGCTACCAGATATACATTGTTACTTAGATAAACGATGATTATCAATGCTTGCAGTTCCCTTATGTAATGACATGTTAAATTCTATAGATAGTATTCTGGTCAAAGTTACTGTATGAGCACAGGTGAACTGATATTATTACCCCAGAAATACATGAAGGTCCCTATCTATATTGAGGCCCATATCCACTGCCTGGAGATGAGTAATCCATCTACTTTCCATACACCTTAAAGCGTGGATCCTATCTCCACCCTTTGGCAAGGTTCTGACCACATCTATACCATGGAACCTTATTTGAAATATTTCCTTGTGACCATGTATAGTGTTGTAATGTACTGCTAATGGGTAATCCTTGTTGTTCCTTATGGCCTTTACATGCTCTTGAATACGTTCCCTCAAGGTTCTAATGGTTCTCTTAATATGGCAGGCCACATTCACAGATGATGTAGTGTATAACATACCTTGCATTGCAATTAATCTGGTATGTACTTTTGTGTTGTATTGGAAGGTGGTGGTCTTATTCATAGCATAGCAACAAATGCTGCAGTGACCATGCTTGTGGAAGCCCCTCTGTGGTTCTGGTAGTCAAGTACGTGGAGTGTCTGCATGACATAACTGTTGCATAGTGTGTACCCTAACATATGTCCCCTGCTGTACGTGAAAGTAGGTCTAGTAGTAATGACCTCTTTAAGGTGTGGTCAGCATGCAGAAAATGCCAATGTTTTCTCATAAGTCTGTAAATCTGTGGTGCAAGTACACTATATGGGGTCATGAGGAATAATTTCTTATGTCTCCGAGCATAATACAAAAGATGGCGAACAGATTTGTGACTAGAGGTTACCATATGAGTATAATCAAGGAGGCAAGAAACCAGATTCTAAGGGTCAAACGGGATACCCTTCTCACAGGCACAGATCGAGACGGGGCCCAGAGACATAAGAAGTTATCCCTCATCACCCCATATACTGTACTTGCACTACAGATTTACAGGCTTATGAGAAAACATTGCTGCAGCAACAAATGATGGATGGAATGCTGAATGAATCAAACATTCACCCCAGCCAAGAGATCTGGGTTAAATCCATCTTTCTTTTGCTCACTACGCCACCCCAGTTTGGACCCAGCCATATGCAAATCAGTCTTGACCCCCTTCCTCGTGGGAACAGTCCAGCCCAAACTGCCAAGCCGGGTCCTCCCTGCACCGGAAACAAGCATCCTGGGACTGGTCTCGGGGTAACAGCCCTCATCAGCCAAGCAAGCTTGAATCCAGTGGCACATCGAGCAAGGGACCCACGTCTGGGCATACCCATCCTACTTCGGGGGAAAAGTGCTGCAGCAACAACCGATGGATGGAATGCTGAATGAATCAAACATTCACCCCCAGCCAAGAGATCTGAGTTAAGTCCATTGTTCTTTTGCTCACTACGCCACCCCAGTTTGGACCCAGCCATATGCAAAAAGTCTTGACCCTGTTCCTCATGGGAACAGTCCAGCCCAAACTGCAAAGCTGGGTCCTCCCTAGACCGGAAACATGCATCCTGGGACTGTTTTGAGGTAACACCCCTCATCAGCCTCGCTAGCTTGAATCCAGTGGCCCAGCGAGGGACCCACGTCTGGGCATACCCTTCCCACTTAGGGCGAAAAGTGCTGCAGCAACAAATGATGGATGGAATGCTGAATGAATCAAACATTCACCCCCAGTAAAGAGATCCGGGTTAAATCCAGCGTTCTTTTGTTCACTACGCCACCCCAGTTTGGACTCAGCCATATGCAAATCAGTCTTGACCCGGTTCCTCATGGGAACAGGCCAGCCCGAACTGCCAAGCCGGGTCCTGCTTGGACCAGAAACGAGCACATTTTTGTTTGCATTTGTTCTCCTGAGTGGGACGGGGGATGCACAGACGTTGGTCCTGTGCTCTCCATGCCACTGGATTCAACCTAGCCTGGCTGATGAGGGGTGAAAACCCGAAACCGGTCCCAGGATGCTTGTTTCTGGTACAGGCAGGACCTGGCCTGGCAATTCGGGCTCGACTGTTCCCATGGGCAGCAGGGTCAAGAGTGATTTGTATGTGGCTGGGTTTAAATTAGAATGGCATGGGAAGCAAACAAACAACAGATTTAGGCCCTGATCTCTGTACTGGGGTGAATGTTTGACATTGTTCAACATTCTGTCCATCAATTGCTCTTTTTGCATTTGTCACCCCGAGTGGGATGGGTATGCCCAGACATAGGTTCTGTGCTCTCCATGCCATTGGAGTCAAGCTATCCTGGCTGATGAGGGGTGAAACCCTGAAACCGGTCCTAGGATGCGTGTTTCCAGTCCAGGGAAGACCTGGCCTGGTTGACATTGTTCAACATTCTGCCCATCAATTGTTCTTTTTGCATAAGAGAAAACATTTGCATTTTCTGCATGCTGACCACACCTTAAAAGTGGCCATCACTACTAGACATACTATCGCGTACAGCAGGGGGCGTATGCTACGGGACACACTATGCAACAGTTATGTCAAAGCAGACACTCCACGTACTTGACTACCAGAAACACAGAGGGGCTTCCACAAGCGTGGTCACTGCAGCATTTGTCGCTAAGCTATGAATAAGACCACCACCTTCCAATACAACACAAAAGTACATACCAGATTAATTGCAATGCAAGGTATGTTATACACTACATCATCTGTGAATGTGGCCTGACATATATTAAGAGAACCATTAAAACCTCGAGGGACCGTATTCAAGAGCATGTAAGGGCCATAAGGAACAACAAGGATTACCCATTAGCAGTACATTACAACACAAAACATGGTCACAAGGAAATATTTCAAATAAGGTTCCATGGTATAGTTGTGGTCGGAACCTTGCCAAAGGGTGGAAATAAGATCCACGCTTTAAGGTGTATGGAAAGTAGATGGATTACTTAACTCCGGGCAGTGGCTATGGGCCTCAATATAGATAGGGACCTTCATGTATTTCTGGGATAATAATATCATTTCACCTGTGACCATACTGTAACTCTGAACAGAATAACATCTATAGAATGTAACATGCTCTCCCATGAGGGCACTGCAAGCATTGATGTCCATCGTCCGTGTAAGTAACAATGTACATCTGCTAGCTGTCATTCTACAATAGACAATTGTACAGTGTGTTTTTTTTGCTCTCACTATTGTTCGTTACGAATGCACATTTCTTGACCACACTTTGGTGTGGTTTATCATTCCTTTTGATGATGGCTACTACAATGATGTTGTAAAATGCCTTATGTCATCCATGCATATGTATAAGTCAATATAAGTATCATTTTTCAGCCTTGAGAAAGTCTTCGGACGAAACGTGTTGGCTGCTTGCTTGTTTTGAAAACAACATCAACAACAGAAAGTACAAGCGTTTGTTCAAAGAATAAAACATCTATTATATATACTTCGAGTCTGAAACATTGGATTATATACTATCTGTATGCTTCGGTAATTTGTTTAATATCTATTGCCAACTATGGGCTCCTGGTTATTGGCTAATATACCCTAGGCGGCAGGGTTTCCAAACGATGTAAGCACCAGTTCATTTTTGAGCTTGCTACTTGGATTGAGCTTCCCTAGTTTATGTGTAGAGCTATTTGATGTGCGGAGTTCCTTTGGCCTAGCCACCGCTGTTTTGTTCATTATGTCCCAGGTCTGCAACTGCACCCTGAATTCAGTTTTAAAATGCATTGTCCACTTGGCATTTAAACCCCCTTGCCAAGCCTTAAACTCCCTTTTTATTACATTTAATTCACCCCTAAGGTAGGCCCTAGGTTGCTGTGTAACTAAAAAGTTGGACACATACTTTTACGTTTTTCATTTGCTGGTAGTGAAAAACTCCTAAATTAATTTTTCACTACTTGGAGGCCTACCCCTCCCATAGGATAACATTGGGGATTCCTTATTACCTTTGGTAAACTGCAGTTTCCAATTGGGAGCTATGCCATGTTTGATGTCTTCAGGCTTGTAATGAAAACCCTAGTTAATGGTAAAGTCGGGTTCTTGATTACAATTTTAAAAATGCCACTTTTAGAAAATTGTATACCTAAGGCCACATTGTCGCGCCCCATCTGTCGCACTGCGAAGTGGGAAAAACATCCCTCTCTTTTAACCACTTGATCCAATTTTATCCATAGTCATCAATGTAATCAATGATCATAGTGTTCCTTCTCACGTCATTTTTCAAAGCTTATTAAATCACTGCGGAGACAGCGTCATTCCACCTTCTTTCTTTATTGTAATTTCTTCAAATGACTACTGAGCGCCCATCAAGGCTTTTTCACAGCATCATGTACAACCAGAAGGTGAAACATGCGACAGAGTAAACTCTTCACTTTATGCCCAATGCATTTCGAGCCTAAAAGGCTCTTCATCAGGGGTTTCTGCAACAGATGAAAAAACACGACTCAACTGACTGTTCAATGCTGACCTATATGATGATTATTAATGCTAAACAGTGTACCCTCATTCACCCACATTCGCCCTCCCCCACAACTCCCATGTCTATCTGATTAAATAACCCATCTCTTCAGACAACTTGCGGGTCCCCTTCCCCTCCCACCACTCAACCCCCTTCTCCTCCGCGCACAAACATGTACCGAGCGCGCTGCCAAAAACACATACAAAACATGACTCATCCCCAATCTGCTAAGTTTAGATCCAAGCTGCTGCTCAAATCGTCCCCGTAAAACTCTGAAATGTGTGCTGGCAAACCCAACTTCCCTGTGCCCCCACCTTTAATAATTGTGACAAAATACCTTGCTGGAAACGTAGCCAGCAGCCTAATCTCCTCGTCGACCTGTCCCATGTATTAGTTAGTCATTCGTGACCTCTAGCTTTAAGTCCACTGATTTAATCTAGGTCCTCACCTGCTTCCACCCAATAAACTCGGCTTATCCGACCCCATGACCTACAAACCCCCAGCTGCAAAAAATGAATCTAAAGCTACTACCCAAACTACAAATCTTATAGTGCCCCCAGTATACGTTAATAAAATTAAATAAACCATACGAAAATAAACTACTACCAACAAATCACACACTCCCCTTACTCCACCCACCTATTACCAACGTAAATCAAACTCAACTGCTCTAATAATAATAAAAATGATGCCTAACATAAAGTGTTCTTAACACGTGCAAAAAAGTATAGTCCATGATTCCATAAATAAATACACTCAACTACATCCTTGAAACAAATACGATGATAATCACTGCTTAAACACACGAAAGTCAACTGTCCATGAGCCAACAACTTATTATTCACAATGCTCCGTAGTGCAGCAATAATCTTTGCCTTAAATTTCAAGAAGCTGTACTCCTCCATGGGGTGCAAACTTGTGGGATGGTAATTATATAGCAAAAGACAAATGATGGAATGCACTCCTTCCCTTATTAGAATTCGGCTCGAAAATCATAATGTCCGTTAGTGCTTGCGATCAGATGCTGTGCACCGCCCCAGCACACAGCTCATACAAAATGTATACCTAAGGGCACATTGCCGCGCCCCATCTGTCGCTCTGGGAAGTGGGAAAAACATCCCTCTCTTTTAACCACTTGATCCAATTTTATCCATAGTCATCAATGTAATCAATGATCATACTGTTCCTTCTCACGTCATTTTTCAAAGCTTATTAAATCACTGCAGAGACAGCGTCATTCCACCTTCTTTCTTTATTGTAATTTCTTCAAATGATTACTGAGCGCCCATCAAGTCTTTTTCACAGCATCATGTTTTTCCCACTTCGCAGTGCGACAGATGGGGCGCGACAATGTGCCCTTAGGTATACATTTTGTATGAGCTGTGTGCTGGGGCGGTGCACAGCATCTGATCGCACGCACTAACGGACATTATGATTTTCGAGCCGAATTCTAATAAGGGAAGGAGTGCATTCCATCATTTGTCTTTTGCTATATAATTACCGTCCCACAAGTTTGCACCCCATGGATGAGTACAGCTTCTTGAAATTTAAGGCAAAGATTGTTGCTGCACTACGGAGACAGCGAAGAACTGGAGTGGATTCTATGCTATTATAAACTGCACATCTGACATTCTGAATAATAAGTTGTTGGCTCATGGACAGTTGACTTTCGTGTGTTTAAGCAGTGATTATCATCGTATTTGTTCCAAGGATGTAGTTGAGTGTATTTATTTATGGAATAATGGACTATACTTTTTTGCACGTGTTAAGAACACTTTATGTTAGGCATCATTTTAATTATTATTAGAGCAGTTGAGTTTGATTTATGTTGGTAATAGGTGGGTGAAGTAAGGGGAGTGTGTGATTTGTTGGTAGTAGTTTATTTTCGTATGATTTATTTCATTTTATTAACGTATACTGGGGGCACTATGGGATTTGTAGTTTGGGTAGTAGCTTTAGATTCATTTTTTGCAGCTGGGGGTTTGTAGGTCAGGGGGTCGGATACGCCGAGTTTATTGGGTGGAAGCAGGTGAGGACCTAGATTAAATCAGTGGACTGAAAGCTAGAGGTCACAAATGACTAACTAATACATGGGAAAGGTCGACGAGGAGATTAGGCTGCTGGCTCCGTTTCCAGCAAGGTATTTTGTCACAATTTTTAAAAGTGGGGGCACAGGGAAGTTGGGTTTGCCAGCACACATTTCAGAGATTTACGGGGAGGATTTGAGCAGCAGCTTGGATCTAAATTTAGCAGATTGGGGATGAGTCATGTTTTGTGTGTGTTTTTGGCAGCGCGCTCGGTACATGTTTGTGTGCGGAGGAGAAGGGGGTTGAGTGGTGGAAGGGGAAGGGGACCCGCATGTTGTCTGAAGAGATGGGTTATTTAATCAGATAGACATGGGAGTTGTGGGGCAGCGCGAATGTGGGTGATTGAGGGTACACTGTTTAGCATTAATAATCATCATATAGGTCAGCATTGAACAGTCAGTTGAGTCGTGTTTTTTCATCTGTTGCAGAAACCCCTGATGAAGAGCCTTTTAGGCTCGAAATGCATTGGGCATAAAGTGAAGAGTTTACTCTGTCGCATGTTTCACCTTCTGGTTGTACATGATGCTGTGAAAAAGCCTTGATGGGCGCTCAGTAGTCATTTGAAGAAATTACAATAAAGAAAGAAGGTGGAATGACGCTGTCTCCACAGTGATTTAATAAGCTTTGAAAAATTACGTGAGAAGGAACAGTATGATCATTGATTACATTGATGACTGTGGATAAAATTGGATCTAGTGGTTAAAAGAGAGGGATGTTTTTCCCACTTCGCAGTGCGACAGATGGGGCGCGACAATGTGCCCTTGGGTATACATTTTGTATGAGCTGTGTGCTGGGGCGGTGCACAGCATCTGATCGCACGCACTAACGGACCTTATGATTTTCGAGCCGAATTCAAATAAGGGAAGGCGTGCATTCCATCATTTGTCTTTTACTTTTAGAAAGTTGGCATTTTTCTGCCCTTTTGTGCTTGCAGCTTGGCCTGGATCACATGACTGGGTGTAACTGACAGACTTTGTGAATTCTTCCCAGACAGTCCCACAATAGAGGGATTAGGTGTGCCAGAATGGGCCATGTGCTGGCAGGATGAGGCAGAGCTGAGCACAGCCCCACTTTTAACTGAATAGCCTGTGGTCTGCCTTCACACAAAGGGCCTAACACCTACCTATTATGCAGGCAGCTTGGAGCCAAGGCAGGGGAGGAAGGGAATTACATGCAGTTCAAAGGTACTGTTTAGAAGGTTCTCCCACCTTCTAGAACCAGGGCCCCAAGGTATAAAAGTAGGACCTCAGATACCAACTCTTCAGTACATTTCTGGTTCTGTGGATACTCTGCCAGGAAGGACGACTGCTTTGCTGCTGGAAGGACTGCCAGACTGCTGCTTTAAAGGACTGCTGATCTGCTGGATTGTTGTGCTGTTACGCTGCTGCTTGTCTGCCTGGGTTCAAGGACTGGAACTTCATTTGTTCCAGTATCTCCAGAGTGGCTCACAAGAGCTAGTATGCTGGCCTCCTTTTCAGAGCTACAAGGGCACAAAAGGCTTCCTCTATCTTGATCCCGCATCTGGACTCAGCCTGAGCAAGTCTTGACTCTCCATGTGGTGCCCCTCCATTTCTGGACCATTGAAAGTAGTGCTAAACATGCCCAGATAGCCAAAATACAAAATTGGGCACTTGAAACATTTTTGGCTAAATATTGCCTTGAGAACCAGGAGAAGACCGGGATGAACCTGCTTGCCTATCTGCCCGAGGTGCATCGCCAGTCGGATTTACTTCGCAGCTTTTCGCAGTATTTTTTTAAATTTGTTTTTAATTTTTAAAAAAAATCTCTTTATTGTATTTTCAAAGATACATCGCAAAACGTCACCTCCAACGTGGAGGTAACGCCAGAATAAAACAACAAAAATATCATACAAATGTGCAGTTTTTCGTGAATCGTACAGTCAGACATCACATATCTTACAGCTACATCTGTGGTTGACATCAATATATACAATAGCATCACTCCATCTCAGTAGTTACGGTGTCCTGAATTTGAGATCTAAGGAATTGGCGTAGAGGTTCCCATATGTCTTTTGGTCTGGAGGAGGTTGGGAGTTCCTCCGCATATAACTCCAGATTTTCCCTGCAGTATACCAAATCTTTGATCCAGTGATCTACCCGAGGTGCCAGTGTGCTCTCCCAAGTCAGTGCTACTCGGCGTTTTGCCATCAGCAGTGCAACACGTACAAACTTTCCAATAACCCCTTTCAGCTGTGGTACGTAGCACAATAAGCAGATTTGCGGTAGGCATTGTAGGGGCACCCCTGTCATGGTGTGAAGATGTTGAACAACAGAGGTCCAGAATTTATATACTAGGTCGCAGTCCCACGCTAAGTGCCAAAAATCGGCATCTCGTCGACCACATCTCTTACATTGACTTGTCACGCAAGCCCAATCTGTGCAATTTTAGAGGAGTATGATAGACTTGGTGGAGATATTTGAAGTGAATCATTCTTAAATTGCCGTTGGGAGAGAGGGAGCCCGTAAGCTTACATATGTGTTCCCATTGCGGCAGTGTAAGTGGGGGTAGAAGTCTGTCATTCCAACGGGCTAGACTTTTGTCACTACTGGTGGCTTTCTCTTCCCGCACTGCTCTATATAGTTTTGTTACTAATTTGCGACGTGAGGGTGCAACTAAAAGCAGTTGCAAAGCTTGCAGTGCAGGAGGTTCAGCGGGGAACATGGGATAGTTTGCTTTCAGCGCTAACTTTAGTCTATGAAGCGTGAAGTTAAAAAGCATAGTGGGATTGGAGACGTATTGAAGCTCTTCCAGCGTAATAAAACTCCCCTCCGGGTATATGTCATGCATTACATCAATGCCCGCCTCCCTCAATGACCTCATCGGACCCGCCTCCTGCGTTACTGAGAGCGCCGCGTGATGAGCTAGTGGCAGTGCAGGTGCATAGAGTGGAAGTTTGGCCGTTAGTTTTCCAATGGCCTGCCACGCAGCGATGGTGGTATCAATTGAGTTAATTTCGTGTTGTGGTGTGCTCCTTCTCGAGTGTGTGATAATGCCAGCAAGCGGGATAGGATGCGAGTCTCCATCTTCCACTGCTACGTGCGGTGTGAAAGCATGTGGCCTGAACCAATAGTACGCGTATTGTGCCTGAGCGCACAAGTAATAAATGTAGAAATCTGGAGCACAAAACCCCCCTTTGGCATATTCTAGGGTCAATGTATTCCAGCTGACCCTGGCTTGTTTTCCGCCCCAAATCAATTTCAGCAAGAGAGAGCGAATAGTGACAAAGAACTGCGCAGTGAGTTTTATAGGGATATTGCTAAAAAGATATACAAAACGAGGCAGAATTATCATTTTGATGATAGCAATGCGGTCTGCCAGTGATAGGGGCAGTGTCATCCATCTCTCGACCTTCTGCTCCAGAGACGCACAGGCCCTCCCATAATTATCTTGCACAACCATCTCTGGGTCTCGATGCACCCACACCCCCTGGTATTAAACCGGGTCAGGAGACCATATCGGGGTACTCCATAGTCGGGGCGTAGTTACTTCAGTTAGCGGAATTATCACTGACTTCCCCCAGTTGATAGTCAAACCCGAAAATAGGCCAAACCGGATGTATTCCCGAAGTACTTGAGCCAAATATTGTTGAGGCTCCCGTATAAACAAAACCATATCGTCGGCATACAATGAAATACCGACAGGGCGGTGTAGAAAGTTCAGAGCCGTTTCTCTATGCCGTTGACGGATAATACATGCTAGGGGCTCCAGCACCAGGGCGAATAGCAAGGGCGACAAGGGGCAGCCCTGTCTGGTGCCTCGCTCGATCGTAAATGGTTCTGAAGTATGGCCACCAATGCGTACTCTCGCCGATGGGTCAGTATAAAGGAGCCTTATCCAATTTATAAAAACCGCAGGGAATCCCATAATCTGCAATATCTTAAACATGTAGCCCCATTCGATGGAGTCGAATGCTTTCGCAGCATCCAACAGCACAGCCGCTGCATGTAATGTAGGATCCAGCACGTGAAACATCGAGAAAATGGTGCGCAAATTGTGGGACGTAGAGCGCTCCGGTATGAAACCAGATTGATCTGGTAACACCAGACATGTCATCAAGGGCTGAAGTCGCGTGGCAAGTATTTTAGCTAATATTTTCGTGTCCAAGTTGATCAGGGAGAGGGGACGGTAAGAATCGCACGCGGTAGGTGATTTATCTTTTTTAAGAAGAGTAATGATCA
Organism: Calotriton arnoldi; assembly: GCA_963921515.1. Taxonomy (NCBI): domain Eukaryota; kingdom Metazoa; phylum Chordata; class Amphibia; order Caudata; family Salamandridae; genus Calotriton; species Calotriton arnoldi. The sequence continues at coordinate 265,399 of CAWUFW010002202.1, forward strand.
TAGCCTGTCGAAGTGACGGGGGCAAGCTACCAGACTCGTGTGCCTCACCATACACCTCTAATAAGTAAGGAATCAGAAGGTCAGCATATTCCTTGTAGAATTCGGCCGTGAGGCCATCTGGCCCTGGAGCTTTCTTATTTGGTAGAGCGCGGATAGCTGCCTGTATGTCTGATGCTTCTATCGGCTGACTAAGGTATTCGCGATGGCCGTCGGCAAGCCATGCGCAGGCAATGTCCGATATGTAGTCAGCGAACTCCGCTGCCCCCCCCGATCCCACGTGAGGTGAACATATCAGCGTAACATGCACGAAATTGTTCAGCTATGGCCTGGGGTGTGTAGTGCTCCTCACCTTGTGCATCCACTATCTTCGCGATGTGTTGGTGTTCTGAGCGGAACCTAAGCTTCGCCGCAAGGTTGCGACCTGGCCTCCCCCCCCCCCCCCTCTCCATAAGCCCGTGCAGTGTGACGCCTAGCGATATATTTTGTTTCCGTTTCAGCTAATTCATTATATTGCAGTATAAGTTTGTGGATTCGCGCAAGTGTGTTTGTGCAAGGGGCGTGATAATTCCTGCTCAGTTTTTGTAAGTTGCCCTCTAATATCTTTTAAAATGCCCGCCCTATTGCCTATACAAACCCCCCTGATAGTAACTTTAAAGGCCTCCCACAAGGTGGCTGCGCTACCTACCGTGCCCACATTGGCATCGAAATAGTGCACAATTTCGTTCCTGATGGTGTCGGCATATACCGGATCTAGCAGTGCCTCCGACCTGAATCTCCAAGTGAACGGGCGATGAGTGTTAGTGGGGATGGTGACAACAAGTCGAACTGGGTTGTGATCGGATAGAGTGCGAGGGAGGAAATCTATCTCCGTGACCCAGGCAGTGGCCCCTTCACTCAGCAACCAGTAATCTAATCTGGGCCAGCTGCCATGCGCTGGTGTAACATGCGTGCCCTCCCGCGCCTCCCAGTGTCTAAGCCGCCATACATCCACCAGCCCAAACTCACACATCGCGTCTTTTATACTTTTTGCCACTCTAGGGGTACGCCCGCCCTGCTGCCCGGATTTATCCTTTCCTGGCTCTAAATGTGTATTAAGGTCCCCACCCCATAACAACTCTGCTTCCGGCCACTCCCGTAGTACATTAAACATTCTAGTGAAACACTCAAGATCGTCAGCGATGGGACCATACATGTTCACAATAGTCAACAATGTTACACCCAATGTGCCACGTACCATAGCACATCGTCCCTCGTCATCCACATAGGTGTTAATCGGGGTGAACTGTAAACCGCGTTTAATCAATATAAGTACCCCCCTTGCATAGGACGAGTAAGACGAGGCAAGTTTATACCCAGCCCATTTAGCCGCAATCTTGACTTCCGACTGTCTTGTGAGATGTGTCTCCTGTAGGAGCGCTATTTGAATTTTATGCCTGTCTAGATAGGCAAAAACCTGTCTGATTTTCTTAGGAGAGTTGAGCCCTCGCACATTCCAAGTTAAGCATGTAAACTTGTCATTTACAGTTGCCATTTAGAGTGAAGAAAAACATGCACATCTTCTATCCAACCAAATAGGTGAGTGTCAAAGCATGTTCAATCGCAAAACCGAACAAGCACATTAAACAAACCCATCATTCCAACTGTCGGTCCCCCCACCCACTTCAGCTGACCCAACATGCTAAAGCCATCCCGTAATAAAGCACATACCCTAAGTAAATAAAACATAAGTCCAAAACGGTGCGGGGGATACCCAATGGGGAACGCAGTGGCGCCTCTCACTCCCCAGATGATAGGGGAGGTGGCCGACGACAATAGCAGTTTACCCCCCCCCACACCACCATCGGTAAATAGCATCACACAATCAGAATGGCAGTTCCTAACCAATCTTAAGAGCAAAGGAGGCGTTCCAGATATAGCAGACATGTAAAGAGTAACCCAGCTTGTGACCGACACAACAGCCCACGGCCAGGTGGGACGTCTCTGTAAGGATCATGTCATCCAAAAACAAGAGTCTCAGCGCTTCTGACTAGAATGCCCAACATGTAATAATACACAGTGTATTTAACAGTACATCTTAAATGTCGTCTTCAGAGTCGTCCCGGACCGGTGTCTTCTGGCGCCGAAGTGATTTAGCAAAGTCCAGAGCCTGCTTTGGACTGGTGAATATCCTGGCCTTATCATCTGTCCCAATACGCAGACGTGCGGGGTATAACATGGCATATGGGATCTTTTCCGCAATCAATATCTTTTTCACTGCCTGATATTTCTTTCTAGCAATTCCAAAGTGGATGATGGACGGAGCGCTTGAGCTAATCAAACACTCACCCCCAGTCAACTGATCTGGGTTTAATCCATCATCATTCTTTAGCTCACTCCACCACCCCAGTTCAGACATGGCCATATGCAAATCAGTCTGACCCTGTGCCTCATGGGAACAGTCCAGCCCGAACTGCCAAGCCATATCTTCCCTGGACCGGAAACAAGCATCCTGGGACCGGTTTCTGGCTATTCAGCCGTCATCAGCCAGGCTAGCTTGAATCCAGTGGCAAAGTGAGCAAGGGACCCACGTCTGGTCATACCCTGCCAACTTAGGGCGAACAAAGCAATACCAAAGTGGATGATGGACGGAGCGCTTGAACTAATCAAACACTCACCCCCAGTCAACTGATCTGGGTTTAATCCATCATCATTCTTTAGCTCACTCCACCACCCCAGTTCAGACATGGCCATATGCTGGGTTCAAACTGGAATGGCATGGTGAGCAAAAAAACGATGGATTTAGGCCCAGATCTCTGTACTGGGGTGAATGTATGACATTGTTCTGCATTCTGTCCATCAACTGTTGTTTTTGATATTCCTTTCTAGCGGCTTGAATGGCGGCCGTGATATCAGGGAAAAAAGCCAATGTGTTGCCCTGGTAGGGGACAGTGCCCTTCTGTCTGGTAATGCGGAGGACCGAGTCCCGGTCTCTGAAATTGAGCAGCCGCGCAATGATCGGTCAGGGAGGAGCCCCGGGCGGCGGTCGATTCGATAAGGACCGGTGGGCCCTTTCCACAATTAAGAGTTGCGACAGATTCTCAGCGCCATAGACATCTCGGAGCATGTTCTCTATGTAGGTTTCCAGGCGGCCAACATTGGTGGATTCGGGTAGGCCCGTGATGCGCAGATTGTTACGCCGTGACCGAGCTTCAAGGTCCTCGTTCTTGGCCTGGATCACTGCAAGAACCTTGTCCATATTCATCACTTTAGACGACATCTGCTGGAGACCATCCTCCGTAGTCGATATGCGCTGTTCTGCTTCGCCGAGTCTGATGGCTTGGTTATCTAATTTGGCGGACATATGCTCCATGCGGGTGTTAAGGGCTTCAATCTTCCCAACTATAGATTGAAGACTAGTTTGTATCACTAACAGCGCCTTTTCCATATTGGAGGTGGGTTCCGCAGGCGCATCTAGGTCCGAATCGGAAGTGGCTCCACGGCCAGACCTGCTAGGCTTTTTCTGCTCGAAAGTGAGATGTGATTTGTCAGGTTTCCCCATGTCGGACACGGTAGAGTCAGCGCTCACACCCTCTGTAGCGCGCCAAGAGTGACCCCCGTGATGACCATCCCGAAACTGGAGCAAACTGTATGAACTCTCCCACCACCAACTATGATCTGGGGGCTGGAATAGGAATGAGGAGCAAGCCTCAATGTCCAACGATGTGGCACTCCCCAGCTGAAGCGCCGCAGCCAGGACAGGCCCGGTGGTCTCGCGGTTCCAAAGATGGTCCCAGTATGACCCCCACCACGCACCCCGCAGCAACCCTGGATACACAGGAGTCTGAGCCGTGTGGTGAGGTGGTTCTGGTGGATAGGCCAAACGTCGAGTGAAGAAACGCGCTGGGGGAGGGGCGAGATATTCACAGGCCAACCAGTGCCTCCAATTCGATAGCGGGCCGTATACCTCAAGTGCGCCGCGTTGGCGGAGAACCCAGGGTCCGCAGAGTCTACAGTCCGCCTGGCCCACACCACCACGTCAGGAGCTAAGCTGCGGCGTCTCCAAGCCGGGTGCGCCCCCTGCAGTGTCCCGCAGAACCAGCAGATTTAAGAGTCAAAAACATGAAGGGGGATGATTCTGCGCTTCCCCTCAGTACGTGGAGGGCCCCAACGAGAGGGGGGTTATCCAGCAGCCCAAATAGCGGGGGCACAGTCAGGCTCACCTGTGTTACGTGAGTGGGGGGGATGCGCCACAGGCAATCGGCGGCAGATGCCGGAGTCCACCGCAGCGCCCAGCACAATCTTTCCACAGCGCGCCAAACAAACTGAAAGAACTTTCACCCGCTCTGACGGGCCGGCGCGTTTCTGGCGGGCTGCGTTTCAGACCCACGGGAGCCCCGCACCCGCCGTAGCCGTGCAACTGAACTCAGGCTCCCGTCGCATGCACTCTCACTTTATCCTGGGGCCGGGCACCCCGAACGCCGCCACTCGCAGCACCGCCTGGGAAAGGTCGCCGTGTCGGCCGCCCGTTCTCCGCCTGGAATGGCCGCCGCCACACGCTGGGCCCTTCTGCCGTCAGCTGTCCCGCATCCGCTCACCCACAGAGGCAAGTACCTTTCTCTGTGTCTTGTCGCTCCAGCCACTGTGGTCGTTGATCAGGGGTGCCTCTGCAGGGGGTCCTCGGGCTCAGCGGCGAAGAGTCGCGATGCCTGCCGCCATTTTATGATATCGCTGTCCAGCCGGCCTCCCGTGCAGCGTAGACGCTCGACACCCAGGAACGCCTCCTCCAACCAGCTACTTGTTCCCCACGATGCTGGGAGTCAGATCCGCCACTGTATGACCTCCAATGACGGCGTGGGAGTCAGGATAATATAGGATATTTGGCGTCGGCCGGCAGAGCTGCTCTACAGTGCAGCCATCTCGCCGCGCGCCAAGCCCAGCTTTTCGCAGTATGTTCTTCTCTGCAGCAGCAAATCCATTTCAGCGGTCCTTCCTCAAAGGTGGATCCAGCCTCGTGGAAGTGTCTTCGGCTACAGCCCACTTCCTCGTCCCATTGGAAATTTTTTACTTCCATGTCAGAGACTAAGGGCCCGATTACAACTTTAGCAGCCCTGCGAACGCTGTCACAATCTGGCGGTCCGACCACCCGCATACCTGGCAAACCGCCTGCAGAATTAGGATGTGGGCAGTGAGACCGCCATCAGACCATGCAAGAGTGCCTCCACCGCCAGGATCTTAGGTCCTACAGCGGCAGTGGTGGGGAAAGTGGTGGTGTATGGAGATGGTGCCGACATCAGCACCACCAAGGAGATAACAACCTTCCTTCTCGCCGACCTTTTCTTTGCAGGGATCTCGCCATGAAAAGGTCGTCAGAAAAGAAGATAAGGAGCAGCAGGGCGATTCAGCCCAGTGGGAATAGTGGATAGGGCACATGTTGTCCCCTCCTGTGCCTGCACTGTCGTGCACGCACTTTACTCCAGGCACGACATGGTGCATGGCAACAGTGCGCCCGAAGTGATGCAGGCTCTGCAGTGCGGCGGCATTGCATTCAGGCTCACTCATTGAGCTGAAACATGCCACTGCCAGCTCCGCGGTGAACTTGTGATGCAGTGGTGGGGATGCCGCCAGCTAGGTGGCCTTCTAAGTCCGGAGGTAAGTGCTGACCGGGCCCAATCCACTTCTTGTATCCGAACCGCGTTCCATTGCTGTCGGTCATATTTTTCGACTTCGACCCGGTCTCGCCAGACTAGATGTCCTTGGTTGGCTCTTTGATCTTTTAGTTTTTACTACAAACTTTTAAAAACCATAGCTTTGATTCTACTGATTGGATTTTTGTCGTTTTTATGTCAAATAATTTATTAAAATGTACTCTATTTTTTCTGAATTGGTTTGGGATTTTTCTTGTATTGTGTTGTTTTCACTTTATTACTGTTTGTTTGCTGCATAACTACCTTACAAATTGCCTCCAAGTTAAGCCTGACTGCTTTTTGTTCCAAGCTGCCCAGGGTTAAGCACAGGTTAATTTAGTGACTCCTTGTGGATCACCCTGCAACGGATTGTGGCTGTCACCCCAGTCAACAAACAGTCAAGTTTCTCTCAAAATGCTTCTGTGCGCAAGACTTCTATACCACACACACATATCCGACACTTACCTGACTTTCAACACCACCAAGACTGAATTCCTGTTATTTGCCAGAACATCAAGCAGCACTAGTCCAAAACTAGCTCAATGATGTGAATCTGGATGTATTCCGACCCAACTTCCATTCACCACCAAGTCACTATGATTCACCCTGGCACTATGATTCACCCTGGCACAAACAGGACCTTGAAGCAGCACATTGGCAAAAAATCAAAGATTACTAAAGTAAATGAAGCTGTTCCTTCCAGAAAGTGACATCAGAACTTCTATACTCTTCACTCCTATTCTGATGGAGCTCTTCTGGTTCCTCTTGCCAGCTTGAACCAGTTGCATAATTTACAAAGCAATAAAGAGCAGCACCCCTGCTTATTTAGCTGACAATCTCTGGCGCCTCTCAACTTACCAGCACCGACAACACCATCATACTTGAAGCATTGGTGAGCACAAAAGAAAAGACAAGGCAACGGGCCTTTGGAAATCTCTTCTTTTGTTTGTGGGCCTTATTACTTTCAGTAATCTGATGCCCTGCAATTTTCTTTTGATTACCTCTTCACTTGGGAAGAAACAAGACAGATCGTGCTTCTGTTTCAACCATGTCTGGAAACAAATTACTAATAACTTGTAACCCAGAGACTGTCAATTCTGTTCAAAACACACCGGGAAATAACTGCATGCATTATTCAAAATATATTAATAAATGAGCACTTTGAAGTAGCAGGAATTTGTCCCTGCTCGGTTGCATTAGCTCTAGTCATGTGCGGATAGTTTTCATTAAAGTAATTCTGTTTCAGCTGGAGGCAGCTACTAGAGGTGAAACATTGCGAAAGCGATAAAAATAGCTTACTGGTGATTTCAACATCCTGTGATTTTATCTTAGATCGGGTTTCAACTGTCATACTTTACAGACCCAGTTCCCCATCCGTGACATGTTTATTTCTAACCGTGCCAGGCCCCTTGCTCTCAGTTCGGCCATGCCAAGAACACTCGTTTCACAACCCCTTCCCTAAGTGAACTGAGGAAATTTTGCCCTACAACCTGGGCCTTAGCTGGCATTGGTGCAGCCGGTGCAGTGGCGCCGGGGCTCATTGAACACTGACAGTTTCTGTATTTTTACTACAATAACAGTCAGAGGTGACCTTTTTCTTATTGGCACCAGGACCCATGGTATCTTTGCCACGCTACTGCCCACAAGGTGGTTTTAAACATGTGATGTCCTTTGGGTGCCTTTTGTATCCTGTGCCCTCTCCTACCAGTGTTTGAATACAAAATAAGTCATGATGCATTGCTACATAGACCCACAACACTAAATATGTAAACATGCACATTTAAATTTCTTGCATTTTCCAAGGGGTCACCGCCCCTCCCTCACGCAATCCTTTCAACAGTTTAATTTTCTAGCTCTGTTTGGCTGCTGACTAAAGGGATATTCGTCAGGCCGCCACATTTGCACAGTCTGGCTTCTTTCTCTCCTCAGAGTACCGGAGGAAGGCGTCACCAGTACTTTACATGCACATGATATTTCCGGACTCCCATCAACAACAGCCTGAGCATGTACAGGTGTTGCACAGTGACAGTACTGCATGGTGAAACATTGCAGACCTTGTTCAAGTACTTAAAGTCATAATCACACGTCTTTCCTTCAAGCGGCAAAATTATTTATTAGCCCTTCTCTCAAATAGTTCACTTTGCTGTACACAGCCTGTGACCCTCTGCTACTTCACTGGACAAGCAGGCAAAATTATTTATTAGCCCTTCTCTCAAATAGTTCACTGTGCTGTACACAGCCTGTGACCCTTTGCCACTTTAACCTGTAACCCATGCCTGGCTGCTCCGCACCTCGTGACCCTCTGCAGCCTGTGACCTTATTTACCACCTCTACTTATGTCATTCATTCGCACCCTGTGACCTTCTGCAACTCCTCCTCCTTCGTGTAGGGATGCCCCCTCCTCTTCCCTAAATAGATGCAGTTGGTCCTTTAACACTGATCGCAAATCCACTCATTTATACAGAGAAGGTGCCGATTTCAGGGGGTGCGGGTGGACTCCGCTTTTAAAATTTGCACGATCACGTGTGTACAAATCAAGGGAACTGCCGACGATGGTGGCGAAACTAAATAAAAACACTCACGAGCTTCAGGGTAACCTCTTAACTCTCCTGTAAGCCAAGCCTCCCAGGAGGCAGGACGCCATGTTTATTTACATGAAAAACTCTGTGGGGGAAAAAAGCAGACGTGGGCGCCGTGATCATACGTGGCTCCTATGAATATTAAATTAAGCAGGCGCCGTGATCAAGAGCGGCGCCCTTGCATAAAAATATTTGCAATGCCATTTTCCCGGCTGCTTGAAAGCGCGCATGGCGAGCTGAATGCCGTCGTGCCAGAAGTAGGAGAAACTCAACAAAGAAAATAGTGCTTCCAAGTCTAAACAACACGTACCGTGTAACAACCGAAGTAAAGGGGCCAGTAGCCATGGGAGGTTACAAATGAAGATAAGGCTGTACTAAGGAGGGACTAAGAAGCCTATTAAGGAATCAGAGGCCAGCATTTACGAAGGACAAAGACACAAGCCAATGGGCTTCTCTCCCATACTCTACTACAACAGATCGCCAGAGCAGCACATGCGCGCTGGCTCAGGCTCGACCTAAAAATAGGAATCGCATGTAATTTGTTTAGCTATGATTGTTATAATCCTGAATCACTTCATAATGGATGTTGGTGGGACAAGGCTAAAGCAAGATTCAAAGAATTGGAATTTCCTGAACCCTTTTGTCAGCTTAGCAAAGGAGGCCTGCGGTGCCTATCTAAATGTACCCTATATTGAATATGCCCTACAAATACATGTTGACAACGTTAAATATTTTAACTTTTCTGTCTGTTCTGTTAAGTTAGCCCTTGTGGTCTGCTTTTACTTTTGTTTCACATGTACATCTTTTAGCCTATCCATATCTGGAATGGTCAAGGGCTTCTAAATTTGTATAGCAATTCCTTAAGATGCCCTTGTTTGAAGGTTAGCTGCATCAACTGAATATCAATGAAAAGTCTCAATCTTGTATTAATTTGTTGAGGTTTGCTTAACAACCTCAGCCTGCGATTTCATGACAGTAGTATGCTTGTCTAATTTGGAGAAACTTTTTTTTTTGAAGAGTGTGATTCAGGAACCCTAAGAATGGAAGTCTTATTAAATGCTGTAAATCAAGGATGTGGGGGTTTTGAGTTTCGTAATTCTATTTCAGTTGTGTCATTTTGGTTGCCTACGGTCTGTTTTCACCTGTATTGTGCATACTGGGCTCAATATCGGTCTATTTGCTTGTGTGCACATAACCTTTGTAAGATAACTGAAGTATTAATAGCCTCATTGCTGCACCGTTCTGTGGCTTGTAGTCTGTGACACATTTTCTTTATCCTTTGAAAGGTGAAATCCTCCATCTTCCATTGGGGACAGATGAGTGTGTGTGGACTAAACAAATGCATTTTCAAAGAAACGTAATCAAAACACAAAATTCATAATTTCAAATCTTTCTTCTTCTTTCCCGTGAGTAGGGATCTGTATCGCTGTGCTCGAAACAGTGAGTGGGGAGACCGCCTGCCTATGATCATTCCTAGCAGGGACGGCGAGTCAGTCGTAGATGACACTTCTCCAGGCGACCTGCAAAGCGTGTGCCCTGAAGAAATCCAGCCACCTAGCAGCCCTACGTGAGCAGTGACTGTTGTGCGTTCTAACAATAACCACCTCTGCCTGTCCCAGACGTGACCTCCGCAGTGATGGCAGCAGCCTGAAGCAGTTTTATTGCACTGACTTTGGATAGCTTGTTCTCTCTGTCTCACTGTCAAAGAAACGTACGTCAATACATAACTCTAAATTTCCTGCTGCTTTTTTTCTGGATGGGAAATTTGCATATTTTTTTTTATAAATAAATGTCGAGCATAAGTACAAGATCATCGTTTTGGCAAAAATGATGTTTGTCTTGACGCAGACATAAGCACCTTGGGTGTCTCCAGGTAACGCGATAGAACAATATTCCTCTCATTTTGAAATGCACATCCATCAAGCCATGAAAACATCACATGATTAATGTGGCTGAGACGTTTTGTATCACTTAATGACGAGCCTTGAATGAAAGCTTGAAATTCATTTAAATGATGTTCTGCAAAGAAGCCCGGCATAAGTACTAGAAGTTCAATGAACAAATCCCTGGGTAGACTATATGTTCGATGATGGTTGAACAATGGTCCTAAACGTTGACTTGGTTCAAATGCTTTGTCACCAAATACACTGAGAAGTGAAAAGTTACAACTTACACCTGTGCACAGTGTAAAATAGCATACCACTTCTACATATCATCCACTTAGTGGGACTTCCCAAAACCCCAGCGCTGGCTTGCCTAGGATACTGAAAGCTAACTTACCTTGCCTTCTGGAGACCAGTGTGCACAAAATCTTTTGAAGACACCTGCAGACGGTGTCAATCTGCTATGCAAAGACTATGGCTCCGGTTAAACAACATTATAGGAAATACATTTATAGTGCAAAAATCACTGGTGCAGGTCCCCTGAAATACATGCCTACACCCCCTCTCCCCAACCGTATAAGGCTCTGCCTACATCCTTTAGAGCGGGGCCAAACTCCCTACACTTATCAAAAACCTTAAAACTGATACGTTCAGTCGCTTGATTATTTAGCTATTTCTATTAATACTTGAAACTATATTTGTTCTGGTTTTATCTGTGTGCCAAGTTTTTCAATGGAGGAATATCAATAATAAAATGTTGTAAAATGACTGTAAAGTGGAGTCAAGAGAAGCAGCAGTGGAGAAGCAGCGCTAGACACACAATGCCATCATATCATACCCTTGCTCTTTCATTTATCTATGTATTTGTGTTTTTTAGATTGGTAATGTGGAAACAGTTTGCAACATAACAGTTGTAAAAAAAGAGTACATCCTGAATTTGAGCGAGACAAAGAAACCCAAATAACTCGTCTTGTCACAATTGGAGTGTTTTCTAAAACTTACCAGCTCAATAATTAATCCACCCCAGTGATCGTCCAGTGGTGAAATTTGCCTTATAATTATTAAAACTTAGTTTTGTTAGACTTTGTATGGTTACTGAAGGATCCCTAAAAAATATAATCCTAGCTCAGTTTGTGGTAAGGTAGTTTTACATGTTATTTTAAATCCGTGAAACACCTCATGGGGAACTGCAGGACAACTAACAAACATATGGACCAAGTCACCTGTGCTTCTCCACAGCAGAAACAGACAGTTTGCAGACCAAGCAATTTTAAGTGTCTTTAATATTACCTAGAGAGTCTCTGACAAGACTGCTCATGGAGATTAGCGGACTACATGCATCTAACCCAATCAATAATAGCTTTAACCGCCTCACTCCTCTAAGGAGGAGAGACTCCATCGCTTGAACCCCTAAAGAGCACTGAGATTTTACATTGATCATACCAGAGAACACCAGGCGGGCAATCAGCTCTTTGTGGGGTGCGCTGGAGTGGAAAAAAGGCAAGGCCTTACAGAAAAGAACCATCTCCCGCTAGATCGTGCTCTGAATTTAAGATCTGCTACATATTGGCCAGAAAGCAGCCTCTGGAAGGGCTCCAAGCTCATTCCACCATGTCAAAGCTGATATTACTGCATTGGCGCCCAGAGTTCCTGTACTGGACATCTACTAGCAGATGCTTGGGCATCACTCCATACATTCACGAGGCACTACTGTCTGTCTGTGACATGGACTCTATCCATTAATAAGACTCAAAGTCTAGGATTCTGCACACTGGTCAAAGCCAGTTTGCTGTTGGGGCTTTGCGTCTGGGGGTGCGGAGAACCTCAAAAGCAGCTGATGTCAGTGTACGGGAGTGGGGCCTATATTGGTTCCGCCTGTCATTTCCACAGTGGAACGGCATCAATGCAGAGCGTCACTGTGACTCCTTCCAGCATGCACAGGTACTGCTCAAAAGTTTCCGGATCCAGTCTGACGCCTGGTGAATATTCAAAAGGCGAGGAATCTGTGGTTAGAATGTATTATTGTTTGAAATTTGTCAAACCGAATGATATGAGAGGTTTGTTAAAATAGGGGCAGACATATGATTATGATGAGAATCTTCCAGTGAATTTGAGAAGATGAAGGAATGTATCAAGGAAACTCATGTGCTACATTTGTTTTATTTTAAGAGACACATTGATTACCACAGATGCCACTGTGCACAAAATTAGTATCATAGTTCGAATCCGAATGGCAAGGAAGGTAATCTTTCTTTTACTTGTAGATAGTTCAAGGAAACTACCAACGCATGCTCTGGGATTGAACAAAAGTTATTGGCTGTGCTTGGCCAAACATTTAGAACGTATTTATGGGTACAGTATGATGTATGATGATGAGCTTTTAGCCTCTCCTTTGTTACTTGTGTTTCAGGAAAGGCAACTCAAGGATCACATGTTGCAACTCTAAAGTGAAGGAATATGATTTTGATGTTTAGAAATGCAGCAAGAATGGACTATTGTTGGATAGATTGGTTGTTAAGGGTGGGACGGTGCCAATTAGAAGAATAGGTTGACTGTGAGGATGAAGTTGAGGCTAATGTAATCTTGCACAATGTGAGAATTGTTTCTAAATGGCGACAGAGCAGAAAAGCAAATGGAAGGTTTTAAAGCTGTGGCTATTCGATTAAGCATGGGGATTCAAGGTCTGATGAAATATGAGTTTTTAATATGTGGAGGTACTTTTTTTCAGGGTTATTTAAATTGGTACATGATGGGAGGAGTGCCAAAGAAAAAAATACAGTTGTCTGTGGCTTGTAATGGATTCTGAGGTGCAATGTGTAGTAAAGAACATAGAGAGGTGCATGTAACAAGAGTGCTACCTGTTGTTCTATTTGGGTTCCAGAAAACCCATACATCTAATCAACATTAGATATTATAGGTCTGCGGTAGATTTTAGTATTGTAAGAAATTGGGTTATTAGTTGGGAAGGATTTGAGCCCTTCGGAAATAATAAGTCCACTATTGTCTCTTTACTGGGAAACAAGTATCACATCATAGTACTTAACGTTCTCAGGGTAGCAAACAGAGCAGTCCAAAGCCTATTCAAGGGAGGTGGTGTGGGCTAGCAGTCCTAAATCAGTGGCACACAACAACACTCAGGAAATTATCTGTGCCTTTTCTTACGAAAAAGGGAAAATATATTCATTACACACACACTACTAAATACTATGCATTAAATTACAAGTATAGACGTCAGGTAGATAGAAATACTTTTGTTTGACCCTCTTATATCACATTGCACCCCTACTAGCTCCTGAACTGCATAATCACAATACCCAGCTCCCCATCTACACCAAATGCAACATCAGATTATAAGGTGGCAGGCCTACTGGCTTTGTCAGGGTGTCACCACATCAAGATATATGAATTTAAAGGGGTCCCCTACATATTAAAAATCGTAATCGCATATTAGGATTAACCATTAAACCCAATGGACTCGATAATCACCCACCTATGCAAGCATTATAAATATAATCATTGCATTATTCATCAAAAGAATTATCAATAAAGCATTTATAGTCAAAATAACCTCTAACACGTGACAGAGTTTATTTTTTATGTGCTTTAGACTGCCTAATGCAGCCATAGCACCAACCACCAGTGGAGGGGGGTCGCAACACTTCTGAGCTGAAAAGCAAAAGCTCCAGCCCTGGGAATGCTTTAAAATGTGATAAGCTTCTCCCAGAGTCATCCTTTCCCTGCCTGAGGAGACTTCAGTTGGAAGGAACACATTCCCTGAGGGGTCGCTGCACATTGTACAGCACCCACAACACATTGGTGCAATGTTGGTGACGCCCCTGACCCTCCTTGGATCACTACAAGCAAGCAGTAGTGCAAAAGAACCCGGACAGGGCATTATAGGGTGCGCCTCGGCTGGATAAATGCATAATGTTAGGCTTGGCATCCTTGGTGTGGTTTCCCCTAACGCTTTGCCTCTACTGCCCATATTTTTGATGCTGTGCTGGATTTCGTTCTTTCTGGCTTAGATGCTTTGGGCACTTTGCCACTGCTGATCAGTGTCAAAGTGCAAGTGCTCCCTGTGTAAAGTGTTATTATAATTGATTATCCATGATTGGAATATTTGATTTACTGGTAAGCCCCTAGTAAAGTGCACTCAGTGTGCCCAGGGCTCGTAAATCAAATGCTACTAGTGGGCCTGCAGTACTGATTGTCCCACCCACTTAAGTAGCCTTCCAAATGTAACTCAGACCTGCCACTGCAGTGTCTGCACGCAGTTTTTAACTGCTATGTCTGCCTGGCAAGTGCACCCACTTGCCAGGCCCCAACCTTCTCCTTTCTTACATGTAAGACACCCCTCAGGTAGGCCCAAGCAACCCCCATGGGCAGGGTGCAGTGTATGTGAAAGGTAGGATATGTACTGGTGTGTGGCGTGTCCTGGTAGTACAATACTGTGTATTTCGTTTTTCACTATTGATAGGCTATCTGCCCCATAGGCTAACACAGGAGTTACTTTGTAACGCCTTACAAGTATAACTTTCCATTGGGAGAAGATATAGAAATGGATTTTAGGCTCTCTGAACTCAGAATTTAATAACCTTTCTTTCTTGGGGAGATGGTTTTTAAATTGTGTGTTTGAAAATGCCACTTTTAGAAAGTAACCAAACAAAGGCTTGGGTCCACTTCTACCTGGTCTGGACCACTCAAATATCTATAACAACCAACTGACCAGATAGTTTGTTTACAATTTAGTTAATCTGCACTTTGGACCAATAATTCAAAAGTGCGTATGGTTTTATTTTACCAAAATTCAGCAAGATTTTTTCATTGTAATGTGATCAAAAACATGTCATGAACATAGACACACATTGTACATTATAACAAAATTGTAAAACATATGACTATACATATCTCATTACAATACAAACAAAGAAAATAACAATCATTATTTACATAAAACACCAAATTTTCATTACGTGCACTCTCCTAATAATAGGGAGGCTCCAGTCCTTATATGTTGTACAAAACCTCAGGCGGACCAATGCCAGTTCTAACGGTCCTGCCTGGATAGTGGGCTGAAGATGGCAATATTAGGCCCGGGGTCGTGTGATTGTTGGGAATGATTTCATTAGACAATTCCCATGAACGCCCCAAAGTTCGTTTGCCTCAACCCAAGTGCCAACGCGTTTCGAACCCTGTGTTGTTCAAGGGTTCTCCTCAGGACGGGACTGGAAAGAAGGATTCAACTGTTTGTACACGTGTGCTAAGATCCCTAGACAGACGAACAACGGAGCACGATGTAGAATCTAGGAAGCATATTTGAAGGACAGCAGTGAGTAAAAATAGAACGCTACCTATGAGAACAACCAGGCCCGACAAGGATGCCATAACGGCCCGCACTAAAACGAAAAGTTGCAATAGTACAAAAAACCATCGCACCAGGGATCTTGGCACACGTGTACAAACAGTTGAATCCTTCTTTCCAGTCCCGTCCTGAGGAGAACCCTTGAACAACACAGGGTTCGAAACGCGTTGGCACTTGGGTTGAGGCAAACGAACTTTGGGTCGTTCATGGGAATTGTCTAATGAAATCATTCCCAACAATCACACGACCCCGGGCCTAATATTGCCATCTTCAGCCCACTATCCAGGCAGGACCGTTAGAACTGGCATTGGTCCGCCTGAGGTTTTGTACAATATATAAGGACTGGAGCCTCCCTATTATTAGGAGAGTGCACGTAATGAAAATTTGGTGTTTTATGTAAATAATGATTATTTTCTTTGTATTGTAATGAGATATGTATAGTCATATGTTTTACAATTTTGTTATAATGTACAATGTGTGTCTATGTTCATGACATGTTTTTTGATCACATTACAATGAAAAAATCTTGCTGAATTTTGGTAAAATAAAACCATACGCACTTTTGAATTATTGGTCCAAAGTGCAGATTAACTAAATTGTAAACAAACTATCTGGTCAGTTGGTTGTTATAGACTTTTAGAAAGTAGGCATTTTCTTATGTAACCATTCTGTGTGCCTCTGCTGGTTTGTGTATTGACTGTCTGGTTTTGGAGTGACAGGGGCTGGGGATGTGCATTCACTGGAGACGGCCACTAGGGGGTTGAGGTGTGTCCTGTCTTGCCTCGAAGACTCCTAACTGAGCTGAATAGACCTTGGCTGCATTTAAAGTGGTGGGAGGAGTCTCACACCTGAATAGGCAGTGTCTCCTCTGCACAATGCTGTCTCCACCTTCTGTAGTGATCCTGCACCAAAGAAGACAGAACTGGTTTGGACTGGGCTCAGAGACCCTTGCCACAAAGAAAACAATGAGAAAATGGGGTATAAGTATTGCACCTTAAACCCAAGATGATTAGATCACTTCTGAACTCAAGAGGAACCTTTTGCCAAAGAGAAGAGCTGGAGAGCTGTAAGGAAGAGTATTGCCCATTTGCTGTGTGCTTTGATGGGTTGGCCTGCAGTTGCTGCTTCTGCAAAGGAAGAAGACAAAGACTGGAACTTTGCTGAGAACCTGCTTGAAGACGAATCTCCAGGGCTTGTGTGTGCTGGCCTCCTGTTCTGAAGTCTCAGGGAGACAAAGACTTCGCCCCCAGCTCCCCTGAGCTCCACTGCTGGGAGTTCTGACCTGCCAGGAGGTGGCTATTCCAGTTTTGGGCCGCTGGAGCTTGTTCCTCAGTTCATGAAGGCATCCAAGTTCAAAATGCTCAGTTCAGTTAGGCATGTTTAAATGTGTTCTTTTTAATGGTTTTCTAAAATATTTAAACTGTTGATATTTCTTTAGAGATGCTAGAGAAGGGGAAGAGATTTGCTGGAGTGGATTATTTACATAGTTTGCTGACTAGGAGATCTGGATTATAATTCTGGGCAATTCATTTTATTTCTATGTGCATCTTGATATAGCAACCCCAGGAACACACTCTGTACTCTTGGCGTGCGATTTAATCTGGTAGACTTTACCCCATCCTTAAAATTCATCTATAGGGCTGAGAATCTCTTTTAGCAGATAGTGAGAGTTCCCTCATAAAATCCAGTTTGATTTGAGTGCCGCAGGGCTCTTTCATCTTTATGTGGCCCTCCTTGCTGCCATAATCCAGGCATTTGGGATGAAGGTATTGTCATACGCTGAGGATACACAGATCATTGTGTCAATCCCCAAGAATTCATGCTCCAGAGCAGAAAACGCCTTACTATGTATGTTGGCAGTGGCAGACTGGATGGGTCAAAATTTTCAAAAATTTAATGGGGAAAAGCTGAGGTGCTGCTTTTTGGCCCAGACTAATATAATAATAATAACACTTGTAAAGTGCATGGTTACACCAAAATGGTGTGTCCCTGCGCTAGGCAGAACTCTACAAGGAAAGAGGACAGAGAGGAGACCTATACCTGGAACAGCCATGTTGTCAGTTTTTTCCGGAAGAGAACCTCAGAAGATTCCGAATGGAGAAAAAGAGGGAGAGCATTCCAATTCTTCGCTGCCAAATAGCTGAAAGAACGAGCCACCATTCTTACTTTATGTAACTTAGGGACTTTGACCAGATAGGTCCCAGCTGATCTGAGCTTGGCGTGTGGGAATATACAGAGTAAGTAAGCCATGCAGATAGTTTGGGCATTTGCCCTGTAAGCTACGATGGCTAATGCATAGAGCTTTAAAATGGACTCTTTTCCCGACCGGCAACCAATGCAGGTCGTCGAGAGCCTTCCCCATAGAAGCTCTCCTTGGCAGTTTCAGAACCAGGTGGGCTGCCGCGTTCTGGATGCATTGCAGCCTATGAAGGCATTTTTTTGTTTTGTTACTCCTAAGTAAAGAACATTTCCATAGTCCAGCTGAGATGTTACCAAAGCATGGACCAAGGTTTTCCTAGCTGGAGTGGGAAGAACATCCAGAGTTTTCCGCAGCATCTTTAAAATTCCAAAGCACTTCCCTGCCACCTTCCGGGTCTGAGCCTCAAACGATAGATTGGAATCTAACCATATTCCTAGGTTTTTAACCTGTTTACTAGGACTGGGTGTAGGGCCTAATGTCTGCGGCCACCATGCCGAGGACCAGATGGAGGGGGCTTTCCCCACCACCAGGATCTCCGTTTTACTACCATTTAATTTAAGGCAGTTGTTTGTCATCCAGGAGGCCAAGTCCTTCAGGCACGAGGAGAACTTTGCGGCTGCTCCATCTGAGGTGTGTGACAGTGACACCACCAATTGCATGTCATCTGCATATGACACAATGGTGATGCCCTGTTGTTCCACAATCGCTGCGACATATAGATTAAAACGGTTGGGGCTCAGAATGGAGCCCTGAGGAACCCCCTGAGGCAGCGCTATGCGTTTGGAAATGTGTGGATGCTGTGCCACCTGGAAGCTCCTGTCCTGCAGGAAGGAAGTCATCCATTTTAGTGCGGCATTATCCAACCATCCTACTCTGAGACATTGTAAAAGTAGATGGTGGGAAACCGTGTCGAAGGTCGCGCTTGGGTCCAAAAGGACCAGGGCCACGGTCTGCCCCTCATCCACGTGCCTTCGTATGGACTCAGTGGCAAAGAGCAATGCTGACTCCGTAGAGTATGTCGCTCTAAAGCCTGACTGTGAGGGGTGAAGTAAGTTTTGCTGGTTCATGTGTGTAACTAATTGTAAGTTCACCACTTTTCCTGCTATTTTGGGAAAATAAGGCAGAAGTGAAATCGGGCGCAGGTTTTCCAGCTGACTAGGGTCAGCGTCAGGCTTTTTCAATAGAGGGAGGACGACTGCCTGTTTCCAAAATTTAGGGACCACGCCCTTGGTGAAAGACAGCTCGAGAAGTTGTTGTACATACGGCAGTAAGATCTCCAGGCCCGCTCTCATGATCCTAGGTGACGTTGGGTCAGTAGGAGAGCCAGATTTAATACTAGAAGCTATGGCTTTGAGGTCTACAAGTGAGGGTGGGTCAAATTTAGACAGGCAGTTGGTCCCATCCCCGTGGTGTACTCAGCTTGGCAGCTCCTCCCATCACGAGCCTCAACCGGAAAGGTATCATATTTTAGCTACCTGCTCCGCAAAGTAGTCTGCAATTCTATTACACAACTCAGATGAACTTGTCATCGGAGTCTCTGTTCTCGCTAGTGAGGATAGATCTTTAAGAATGGCAAATAATTCTTTTGAAGAGCTCTCTACCTGCTCTATTCTTTCCTTGTAGTAGGCCGCACGTGTATTTTTGATGAGAGAGTGATAATGCTTTAACTTCAGTTTATACGAAGTCTTATTATCCTCTGAGAAGTCAGTCCTCCATATGCGCTCCAGGTGCTTACAAGATTTTTTGCTGATCTTAAAGTTTCATTGAACCATGGTGCGGATTGGATCCGCCTGCACGGGGCGCTGTTGGACCAGGGTGCCACCACGTCCAAGGCATCCTTAACTCACTTATCCACGGAGCTACACGCCACATTAATATCCTTTCCCAGTTAAGGGCAGTTCTGCTGAAGGGCATGTATGAAATTTACCGGGGTAAATCTAGACCATCTTCTATGTGGAGTACCTGATTCTTTAGTAGCTAGAGGGAGAATAATAGCTAACGGGATAAAGAACACAACAAGGTGGTGGTCAGACCATGGGACTGCCCTAGGGGTTTCAATTGTCAACTCTGCACAATTAGTAAAGATAGGGTCTAATATATGCCCTTGTTGGTGAGTAGGAAGGGTGGATTTGAGTATTAACTGCATATCATCTAGTTCCTGACGTAGAGATTGGGCTTCATTACTAGCTTGATCATCAAAGTGCAAATTAAAATCCCCTAGGACTGTCAGTTTCTTATACCGTTTTGCAGGTTGAATCATTTGATCCACTAAGCTGGCTATGAAGTCGGTGGCCGGACCAGGCGGTCGATAGATCAGGAAACCCTTCACAATTTGATTACCAGCTGCTGTAATCGAAAAGGAGGCTGCTTCACTACTATCTATTGAGCTGGAATAGCAGCTGGTGGCCAGACACACTAGGTACTTGCCCCATCCCAAGGAAGAAAGCAAAAAATCTTGGAATCCTCCTAGACACGTAAATCAATCTTAATGCCCAGGCTAATAACTCTGTGGAAACCTGCATCTGGCTCATAAGGATGCTCAGGAAAATCTTCCCGCTTATTCCGCTGTCGGCACGTAAAAAGTTGCCATAGCCCTAGTTATGTCCAATCTGGATTACTGTAACTCGCTATATCTAGACGCCAACACGAGCACCCAGCACAAACTCCAAGTGGTACAAAATGCTCTGGCCAGATTAATTCTTGACATTCCTAGGCGCCAGTCAGCCGCCAGGTGACCAGAAGCCTTACATTGGCTCCCTATCAGAAAGCCCATTATGTTTAAATCACTCTGCATAGTGCATAAAGCCCTTTTTCTCCCCAGTCCATCAAGAATTAAAAATATGTTGCGCTGGCGCTCTCCAGGGAGAAACTTGATAGCGCATCAAAATCGGCTCATGGTGCCTAGAACTAAAAGGAAGAAATGGGGTAACGGAGCATTCTCAATTGCGGCAAGCAGACTTTGGAACTCGCTCCAGCAAAGCCTGAGGGCTCTCCCTCAGTTGTTGCCCTTCAGGAAAGCAACCTTGCTCTATACGCTATACACAATTCTTTACTGAATATTTATAGTCTGAGGATGATTCTCTGGACGGCCGGCTACAGCGCCTTGATGCCTTTGGATAATTGTCGCGCTTTATAACATTTTAAATCAAATTCCTGCTGTTACAAGCTGGAAGACAAATAGAAAGGAAGAAAAACAACTCCGATGGCGTCAGCGATGCTGTCAGTAAAGCCGCAACCTGCACCGAGGCAAGTGGCACCGCTCATGAAGTGCACGACGCACACCCCACCTGCACTGCAGCTTTGACGCCTGCCCACACCTGCAGTTATCGGTCTCCCTGACGCCAGCGCTCTTGCTGATACCGTCAGCGCCTGCATCCCGGTATCGCGGAGCCGATAACTGATGAGGGTGACTTCATGAACTCATCAACTTCCCATCGCCTCACCGGAACCAACGCCTCACCTTCAATGCTGCTGTCTTCCCTTGTCCTGGATACGACACTTCATCTCCTCGTGGACACAACGCCTCACCTCCCTTGTGGCAACCAGGGAACGGGCATCGACCTCGGCACCAATGCCTCACCTCCACAACGCCATGCATCATCCATAGACTTCGTTTTCCAAGTTGCTGTTGTTTGAGGGTCCATGTGACTGTGCCCAATGCCGCGCACCTCGCTGTCTGTGCCGAACTTTGGATTTATGTCTGTCACAACGTCATAATAGCCCCAGGTGGAGCTATTTGTTTCTACAAGTTCTATTTCTGCAAGTAACTGTTTCGAAGTGCTATTTTGATATATGTATGGGGGATTTTTGTTGTTTTGGTCTTGTTTAGCTTAGATAACGATACTTGATTTTTCTAAACTGGTGTGGTGTCCATTTGTGGTGTTTTCACTGTATTACTGTGTGTTATGAGTACAAATACTTTACACATTGCCTTTGGGATAATCCGGTCTGCTCGTGCTAAGCTACCAAGGGGGTGAGCAGGGGTTATCTAGAGTGTGTATCCCCCTTACCCTGACCAGAAGCAAGGGTCCCTACTTGGACAAAGGTACCTACCTCTGCCAATTTGAGACCCCCATGTCTAACACATAATGAGTGAAAAGCTGCTTCGCTCTTTCTTCCAGTGTGGCCTTGCGCCAAGTACTCTTGCTTTGTCCTGGGTGCTGCGGTCCCACCCTGGGGACCTACAGTCTTATAGTTTATTGAGTGCCGCGTGGGAGCCCCAATGCCCTTGCAACCCTAGCCAGCTCCCTGCCTGCAATCACACCTCTCCTAGGCCACGCGCAGGAGCTGGCATCTCTACTTCTACTTCTGCTCCTGAGCTGTGAGAGCAAATCCTGTTTGTGCCCTTTGTAACGGCATGAGCTGGGTGCTATCCCCAGTCCGTGTTGAGCACAGGCAGGGCGCTGTGTGGTTGGGACAATCCACCCCCCCCCGACACGGGCAACTTGCCGGATCAATCCTGACATTGGTCCAAGGATGGGGGAAGGGGTCCAGGGGTTCTCCTTGTGTCGGGCCTCAGGTAATGGGTTCTATAGGGCCAAAAGGTGGCTCTGGGAAGGGCCTCATACACACCGCCCCAGAATTAATAGGTAAATAAAGTTGTGCCAACTGCAAGACCCGGGACCTGTGGGTAGTTGCAGAGCAACACGTGATGCTCATTTGTTTCCAGGGGTCAAAGGTCAAATCTTTCTAGTGCCATAACTTGGTCCCCGCTGTTGCTGATTTCGTTGACCTTTGGCTCATTTTACTCCTGGTAGTGAGTTCAAGCCAATAGGTCTCCTGGCCTCTTAAAGGGTGCACTTTGATGCAGGCTTCGTATTCAAGCTCCTTGCTCTAGCTTTCTTCTCTGTCTGGTTTCTGGCTGTCTTGAGGGAACTCCGTGGGGCTGTAGAGTCCAGCTCTTCTTTCAGCTGTTCCTCATGGGGCACAAAAGGGGAGAGCCACTGATCCTGGAGAAACTCATCTAGTCCCAAGGGTCAGCTGGAGAAAAATCCCTTAATCTTGCAGCATGGCTCAGGTGGCTCCTCTATCCAGCTTGCCATTTCTTCCGCTGTTGTCCCCTCCCAGATCTCGGATCGTCTTCTGTCTCTCCTTTGTGAAAGGGCTTATAAGTTGAGGTATGAAGTTCTAGATGCCAGGCACCACTGGCAAATCATAGGATGCCACATCATCCCTCCAACCCTGTCCTAAACCCATCCACAGAATTCTGGAATAATCCAGTATGGTGCTGTCAACTTTTTTCTGTGATGAGCTGCTATGATGGCCTTAGCTCTGACCTTTGCTGACATCACTGCCAGATCCGTCCCACCAAAACTTCAAAGGCAAGCCCCTCATGTGTTGGCTCCAGATGTCTGGGCTTCCTCCTTTGTTCACTGGGTTGAGCTGTCCCAGCCCAGGTGCAATGTGGCACTAATTATCAGATGCAGATTTATGTCATGCCCCGTTTTTCTCTCAAGAACAGGGTCAGCTACTGATGTTAGATCCGAGATCCTCGCTGTGGTATACCCCCACACTTTTTGCCTTCCCCATCCTATATGTTTTTGTTGGATTTAGGACTTTGTGCACTTTACCACTGCTGACCAGTGCTAAAGTGCCTGTGCTCTCTCCTTCAAAAGAGAGACAAAAGGCATTTTAAATGTTGTATTTTACCCACACTTCCCAGTGGTACACCCCTTTCTCCCCCATCAAGCTTCTAATGTGTGGGGTTCATGACGCTCCTGTGTGGGTTCCCACTCCTCCTACAAAAGTCTTTTATTACCAATCTGTGCATTCGGACCAAAGACACGTTTTATACTGCACGGTCACATGCTGCTGCTGAGCTCTCGCACAGTCTCTCCATTCACCCCTCTTCCCTACTTCTCACACACAAACGTGCATGCATTATTGCAATAGATGCTTCCCCCACCCCACACATTCACACCTTTTTTGTGCAGTTGCTAACTAACGTTTTGGCTGATCCACCCCCCAAAGTAGTGTATCGATGCATTATTTCTGTAGTGAAAACCTAGAATAAGACTGCATGACTCACTGTGTTGTAATTGTATATAGCTATTCGATCCCTGGCGGTACAGCACCCAGAATAATGTGATGCATGTCTAAACACTTATAAGGTCCCAAGGTTGCCAATGCTTGTTCTAACCTAGTGTGGAATCTTTTTGTGATGTTTTCACTGCTTTACTCTTTGAAGTGTTGCACAAATACTTTACACATTACCTCTTAAGTTACGCCTGACTGCTGTGTGCCAAGCTACCAAAAGGGTGAGCACAGCATAATTTAGGGTATGTTGGGACTTAACCTGACTAGTATTGTGGTTCCTGCTTGGACAGGGTGCATATCTCTGCCAACCAGAAACCCAACTTCTAACACATTGTTATTTCAGATTCCCTGGATATCTCATCAGACACTGGCCTCGTCTCTCCTTCCATGGTGGCTATGGAGGGAGGGGCCTCTTTTGCAATGGGGGTCAAGAGGGCAGCTGAGGTCCTGGATCTGACGCTGCCTACAGAAGAGGTCAACACCTACGTCTTAACAGAGGTGTTTCAACCTGGAGTGTCCCCCTCAGGACCCCTACTTCCTTTCAATGAATCGCCCAGCTCCCAGAGATCCAGCCTTCCTCACCCAGCATCCCATCCCTAAGAGCCAGGAAAGAAGGATTCAACTGTTTGTACACGTGTGCTAAGATCCCTAGACAGACGAACAACGGAGCACGATGTAGAATCTAGGAAGCATATTTGAAGGACAGCAGTGAGTAAAAATAGAACGCTACCTATGAGAACAACCAGGCCCGACAAGGATGCCATAACGGCCCGCACTAAAACGAAAAGTTGCAATAGTACAAAAACCATCGCACCAGGGATCTTGGCACACGTGTACAAACAGTTGAATCCTTCTTTCCAGTCCCGTCCTGAGGAGAACCCTTGAACAACACAGGGTTCGAAACGCGTTGGCACTTGGGTTGAGGCAAACGAACTTTGGGTCGTTCATGGGAATTGTCTAATGAAATCATTCCCAACAATCACACGACCCCGGGCCTAATATTGCCATCTTTAGCTCCACTATCCAGGCAGGACCGTTAGAACTGGCATTGGTCCGCCTGAGGTTTTGTACAATATATAAGGACTGGAGCCTCCCTATTATTAGGAGAGTGCACGTAATGAAAATTTGGTGTTTTATGTAAATAATGATTATTTTCTTTGTATTGTAATGAGATATGTATAGTCATATGTTTTACAATTTTGTTATAATGTACAATGTGTGTCTATGTTCATGACATGTTTTTTGATCACATTACAATGAAAAAATCTTGCTGAATTTTGGTAAAATAAAACCATACGCACTTTTGAATTATTGGTCCAAAGTGCAGATTAACTAAATTGTAAACAAACTATCTGGTCAGTTGGTTGTTATAGACTTTTAGAAAGTAGGCATTTTCTTATGTAACCATTCTGTGTGCCTCTGCTGGTTTGTGTATTGACTGTCTGGTTTTGGAGTGACAGGGGCTGGGGATGTGCATTCACTGGAGACTGCCACTAGGGGGGTTGAGGTGTGTCCTGTCTTGCCTCGAAGACTCCTAACTGAGCTGAATAGACCTTGGCTGCATTTAAAGTGGTGGGAGGAGTCTCACACCTGAATAGGCAGTGTCTCCTCTGCACAATGCTGTCTCCACCTTCTGTAGTGATCCTGCACCAAAGAAGACAGAACTGGTTTGGACTGGGCTCAGAGACCCTTGCCACAAAGAAAACAATGAGAAAATGGGGTATAAGTATTGCACCTTAAACCCAAGATGATTAGATCACTTCTGAACTCAAGAGGAACCTTTTGCCAAAGAGAAGAGCTGGAGAGCTGTAAGGAAGAGTATTGCCCATTTGCTGTGTGCTTTGATGGGTTGGCCTGCAGTTGCTGCTTCTGCAAAGGAAGAAGACAAAGACTGGAACTTTGCTGAGAACCTGCTTGAAGACGAATCTCCAGGGCTTGTGTGTGCTGGCCTCCTGTTCTGAAGTCTCAGGGAGACAAAGACTTCGCCCCCAGCTCCCCTGAGCTCCACTGCTGGGAGTTCTGACCTGCCAGGAGGTGGCTATTCCAGTTTTGGGCCGCTGGAGCTTGTTCCTCAGTTCATGAAGGCATCCAAGTTCAAAATGCTCAGTTCAGTTAGGCATGTTTAAATGTGTTCTTTTTAATGGTTTTCTAAAATATTTAAACTGTTGATATTTCTTTAGAGATGCTAGAGAAGGGGAAGAGATTTGCTGGAGTGGATTATTTACATAGTTTGCTGACTAGGAGATCTGGATTATAATTCTGGGCAATTCATTTTATTTCTATGTGCATCTTGATATAGCAACCCCAGGAACACACTCTGTACTCTTGGCGTGCGATTTAATCTGGTAGACTTTACCCCATCCTTAAAATTCATCTATAGGGCTGAGAATCTCTTTTAGCAGATAGTGAGAGTTCCCTCATAAAATCCAGTTTGATTTGAGTGCCGCAGGGCTCTTTCATCTTTATGTGGCCCTCCTTGCTGCCATAATCCAGGCATTTGGGATGAAGGTATTGTCATACGCTGAGGATACACAGATCATTGTGTCAATCCCCAAGAATTCATGCTCCAGAGCAGAAAACGCCTTACTATGTATGTTGGCAGTGGCAGACTGGATGGGTCAAAATTTTCAAAAATTTAATGGGGAAAAAGCTGAGGTGCTGCTTTTTGGCCCAGACTAATATAATAATAATAACACTTGTAAAGTGCATGGTTACACCAAAATGGTGTGTCCCTGCGCTAGGCAGAACTCTACAAGGAAAGAGGACAGAGAGGAGACCTATACCTGGAACAGCCATGTTGTCAGTTTTTTCCGGAAGAGAACCTCAGAAGATTCCGAATGGAGAAAAAGAGGGAGAGCATTCCAATTCTTCGCTGCCAAATAGCTGAAAGAACGAGCCACCATTCTTACTTTATGTAACTTAGGGACTTTGACCAGATAGGTCCCAGCTGATCTGAGCTTGGCGTGTGGGAATATACAGAGTAAGTAAGCCATGCAGATAGTTTGGGCATTTGCCCTGTAAGCTACGATGGCTAATGCATAGAGCTTTAAAATGGACTCTTTTCCCGACCGGCAACCAATGCAGGTCGTCGAGAGCCTTCCCCATAGAAGCTCTCCTTGGCAGTTTCAGAACCAGGTGGGCTGCCGCGTTCTGGATGCATTGCAGCCTATGAAGGCATTTTTTTTGTTTTGTTACTCCTAAGTAAAGAACATTTCCATAGTCCAGCTGAGATGTTACCAAAGCATGGACCAAGGTTTTCCTAGCTGGAGTGGGAAGAACATCCAGAGTTTTCCGCAGCATCTTTAAAATTCCAAAGCACTTCCCTGCCACCTTCCGGGTCTGAGCCTCAAACGATAGATTGGAATCTAACCATATTCCTAGGTTTTTAACCTGTTTACTAGGACTGGGTGTAGGGCCTAATGTCTGCGGCCACCATGCCGAGGACCAGATGGAGGGGGCTTTCCCCACCACCAGGATCTCCGTTTTACTACCATTTAATTTAAGGCAGTTGTTTGTCATCCAGGAGGCCAAGTCCTTCAGGCACGAGGAGAACTTTGCGGCTGCTCCATCTGAGGTGTGTGACAGTGACACCACCAATTGCATGTCATCTGCATATGACACAATGGTGATGCCCTGTTGTTCCACAATCGCTGCGACATATAGATTAAAACGGTTGGGGCTCAGAATGGAGCCCTGAGGAACCCCCTGAGGCAGCGCTATGCGTTTGGAAATGTGTGGATGCTGTGCCACCTGGAAGCTCCTGTCCTGCAGGAAGGAAGTCATCCATTTTAGTGCGGCATTATCCAACCATCCTACTCTGAGACATTGTAAAAGTAGATGGTGGGAAACCGTGTCGAAGGCCGCGCTTGGGTCCAAAAGGACCAGGGCCACGGTCTGCCCCTCATCCACGTGCCTTCGTATGGACTCAGTGGCAAAGAGCAATGCTGACTCCGTAGAGTATGTCGCTCTAAAGCCTGACTGTGAGGGGTGAAGTAAGTTTTGCTGGTTCATGTGTGTAACTAATTGTAAGTTCACCACTTTTCCTGCTATTTTGGGAAAATAAGGCAGAAGTGAAATCGGGCGCAGGTTTTCCAGCTGACTAGGGTCAGCGTCAGGCTTTTTCAATAGAGGGAGGACGACTGCCTGTTTCCAAAATTTAGGGACCACGCCCTTGGTGAAAGACAGCTCGAGAAGTTGTTGTACATACGGCAGTAAGATCTCCAGGCCCGCTCTCATGATCCTAGGTGACGTTGGGTCAGTAGGAGAGCCAGATTTAATACTAGAAGCTATGGCTTTGAGGTCTACAAGTGAGGGTGGGTCAAATTTAGACAGGCAGTTGGTCCCATCCCCGTGGTGTACTCAGCTTGGCAGCTCCTCCCATCACGAGCCTCAACCGGAAAGGTATCATATTTTAGCTACCTGCTCCGCAAAGTAGTCTGCAATTCTATTACACAACTCAGATGAACTTGTCATCGGAGTCTCTGTTCTCGCTAGTGAGGATAGATCTTTAAGAATGGCAAATAATTCTTTTGAAGAGCTCTCTACCTGCTCTATTCTTTCCTTGTAGTAGGCCGCACGTGTATTTTTGATGAGAGAGTGATAATGCTTTAACTTCAGTTTATACGAAGTCTTATTATCCTCTGAGAAGTCAGTCCTCCATATGCGCTCCAGGTGCTTACAAGATTTTTTTGCTGATCTTAAAGTTTCATTGAACCATGGTGCGGATTGGATCCACCTGCACGGGGCGCAGTTGGACCAGGGTGCCACCACGTCCAAGGCATCCTTAACTCACTTATCCACGGAGCTACACGCCACATTAATATCCTTTCCCAGTTAAGGGCAGTTCTGCTGAAGGGCATGTATGAAATTTACCGGGGTAAATCTAGACCATCTTCTATGTGGAGTACCTGATTCTTTAGTAGCTAGAGGGAGAATAATAGCTAACGGGATAAAGAACACAACAAGGTGGTGGTCAGACCATGGGACTGCCCTAGGGGTTTCAATTGTCAACTCTGCACAATTAGTAAAGATAGGGTCTAATATATGCCCTTGTTGGTGAGTAGGAAGGGTGGATTTGAGTATTAACTGCATATCATCTAGTTCCTGACGTAGAGATTGGGCTTCATTACTAGCTTGATCATCAAAGTGCAAATTAAAATCCCCTAGGACTGTCAGTTTCTTATACCGTTTTGCAGGTTGAATCATTTGATCCACTAAGCTGGCTATGAAGTCGGTGGCCGGACCAGGCGGTCGATAGATCAGGAAACCCTTCACAATTTGATTACCAGCTGCTGTAATCGAAAAGGAGGCTGCTTCACTACTATCTATTGAGCTGGAATAGCAGCTGGTGGCCAGACACACTAGGTACTTGCCCCATCCCAAGGAAGAAAGCAAAAATCTTGGAATCCTCCTAGACACGTAAATCAATCTTAATGCCCAGGCTAATAACTCTGTGGAAACCTGCATCTGGCTCATAAGGATGCTCAGGAAAATCTTCCCGCTTATTCCGCTGTCAGCACGTAAAAAGTTGCCATAGCCCTAGTTATGTCCAATCTGGATTACTGTAACTCGCTATATCTAGACGCCAACACGAGCACCCAGCACAAACTCCAAGTGGTACAAAATGCTCTGGCCAGATTAATTCTTGACATTCCTAGGCGCCAGTCAGCCGCCAGGTGACCAGAAGCCTTACATTGGCTCCCTATCAGAAAGCCCATTATGTTTAAATCACTCTGCATAGTGCATAAAGCCCTTTTTCTCCCCAGTCCATCAAGAATTAAAAATATGTTGCGCTGGCGCTCTCGAGGGAGAAACTTGATAGCGCATCAAAATCGGCTCATGGTGCCTAGAACTAAAAGGAAGAAATGGGGTAACGGAGCATTCTCAATTGCGGCAAGCAGACTTTGGAACTCGCTCCAGCAAAGCCTGAGGGCTCTCCCTCAGTTGTTGCCCTTCAGGAAAGCAACCTTGCTCTATACGCTATACACAATTCTTTACTGAATATTTATAGTCTGAGGATGATTCTCTGGACGGCCGGCTACAGCGCCTTGATGCCTTTGGATAATTGTTGCGCTTTATAACATTTTAAATCAAATTCCTGCTGTTACAAGCTGGAAGAAAAATAGAAAGGAAGAAAAACAACTCCGATGGCGTCAGCGATGCTGTCAGTAAAGCCGCAACCTGCACCGAGGCAAGTGGCACCGCTCATGAAATGCACGACGCACACCCCACCTGCACTGCAGCTTTGACGCCTGCCCACACCTGCAGTTATCGGTCTCCCTGACGCCAGCGCTCGTGCTGATACCGTCAGCGCCTGCATCCCGGTAATCGCGGAGCCGATAACTGATGAGGGTGACTTCATGAACTCATCAACTTCCCATCGCCTCACCGGAACCAACGCCTCACCTTCAATGCTGCTGTCTTCCCTTGTCCTGGATACGACACTTCATCTCCTCGTGGACACAACGCCTCACCTCCCTTGTGGCAACCAGGGAACGGGCCTCGACCTCGGCACCAATGCCTCACCTCCACAACGCCATGCATCATCCATAGACTTCGTTTTCCAAGTTGCTGTTGTTTGAGGGTCCATGTGACTGTGCCCAATGCCGCGCACCTCGCTGTCTGTGCCGAACTTTGGATTTATGTCTGTCACAACGTCATAATAGCCCCAGGTGGAGCTATTTGTTTCTACAAGTTCTATTTCTGCAAGTAACTGTTTCGAAGTGCTATTTTGATATATGTATGGGGGATTTTTGTTGTTTTGGTCTTGTTTAGCTTAGATAACGATACTTGATTTTTCTAAACTGGTGTGGTGTCCATTTGTGGTGTTTTCACTGTATTACTGTGTGTTATGAGTACAAATACTTTACACATTGCCTTTGGGATAATCCGGTCTGCTCGTGCTAAGCTACCAAGGGGGTGAGCAGGGGTTATCTAGAGTGTGTATCCCCCTTACCCTGACCAGAAGCAAGGGTCCCTACTTGGACAAAGGTACCTACCTCTGCCAATTTGAGACCCCCATGTCTAACACATAATTAATGAGTGAAAAGCTGCTTCGCTCTTTCTTCCAGTGTGGCCTTGCGCCAAGTACTCTTGCTTTGTCCTGGGTGCTGCGGTCCCACCCTGGGGACCTACAGTCTTATAGTTTGAGTGCCGCGTGGGAGCCCCAATGCCCTTGCAACCCTAGCCAGCTCCCTGCCTGCAATCACACCTCTCCTAGGCCACGCGCAGGAGCTGGCATCTCTACTTCTACTTCTGCTCCTGAGCTGTGAGAGCAAATCCTGTTTGTGCCCTTTGTAACGGCATGAGCTGGGTGCTATCCCCAGTCCGTGTTGAGCACAGGCAGGGCGCTGTGTGGTTGGGACAATCCACCCCCCCCCGACACGGGCAACTTGCCGGATCAATCCTGACATTGGTCCAAGGATGGGGGAAGGGGTCCAGGGGTTCTCCTTGTGTCGGGCCTCAGGTAATGGGTTCTATAGGGCCAAAAGGTGGCTCTGGGAAGGGCCTCATACACACCGCCCCAGAATTAATAGGTAAATAAAGTTGTGCCAACTGCAAGACCCGGGACCTGTGGGTAGTTGCAGAGCAACACGTGATGCTCATTTGTTTCCAGGGGTCAAAGGTCAAATCTTTCTAGTGCCATAACTTGGTCCCCGCTGTTGCTGATTTCGTTGACCTTTGGCTCATTTTACTCCTGGTAGTGAGTTCAAGCCAATAGGTCTCCTGGCCTCTTAAAGGGTGCACTTTGATGCAGGCTTCGTATTCAAGCTCCTTGCTCTAGCTTTCTTCTCTGTCTGGTTTCTGGCTGTCTTGAGGGAACTCCGTGGGGCTGTAGAGTCCAGCTCTTCTTTCAGCTGTTCCTCATGGGGCACAAAAGGGGAGAGCCACTGATCCTGGAGAAACTCATCTAGTCCCAAGGGTCAGCTGGAGAAAAATCCCTTAATCTTGCAGCATGGCTCAGGTGGCTCCTCTATCCAGCTTGCCATTTCTTCCGCTGTTGTCCCCTCCCAGATCTCGGATCGTCTTCTGTCTCTCCTTTGTGAAAGGGCTTATAAGTTGAGGTATGAAGTTCTAGATGCCAGGCACCACTGGCAAATCATAGGATGCCACATCATCCCTCCAACCCTGTCCTAAACCCATCCACAGAATTCTGGAATAATCCAGTATGGTGCTGTCAACTTTTTTCTGTGATGAGCTGCTATGATGGCCTTAGCTCTGACCTTTGCTGACATCACTGCCAGATCCGTCCCACCAAAACTTCAAAGGCAAGCCCCTCATGTGTTGGCTCCAGATGTCTGGGCTTCCTCCTTTGTTCACTGGGTTGAGCTGTCCCAGCCCAGGTGCAATGTGGCACTAATTATCAGATGCAGATTTATGTCATGCCCCGTTTTCTCTCAAGAACAGGGTCAGCTACTGATGTTAGATCCGAGATCCTCGCTGTGGTATACCCCCACACTTTTTGCCTTCCCCATCCTATATGTTTTTGTTGGATTTAGGACTTTGTGCACTTTACCACTGCTGACCAGTGCTAAAGTGCCTGTGCTCTCTCCTTCAAAAGAGAGACAAAAGGCATTTTAAATGTTGTATTTTACCCACACTTCCCAGTGGTACACCCCTTTCTCCCCCATCAAGCTTCTAATGTGTGGGGTTCATGACGCTCCTGTGTGGGTTCCCACTCCTCCTACAAAAGTCTTTTATTACCAATCTGTGCATTCGGACCAAAGACACGTTTTATACTGCACGGTCACATGCTGCTGCTGAGCTCTCGCACAGTCTCTCCATTCACCCCTCTTCCCTACTTCTCACACACAAACGTGCATGCATTATTGCAATAGATGCTTCTCCCACCCCACACATTCACACCTTTTTTGTGCAGTTGCTAACTAACGTTTTGGCTGATCCACCCCCCCCAAAGTAGTGTATCGATGCATTATTTCTGTAGTGAAAACCTAGAATAAGACTGCATGACTCACTGTGTTGTAATTGTATATAGCTATTCGATCCCTGGCGGTACAGCACCCAGAATAATGTGATGCATGTCTAAACACTTATAAGGTCCCAAGGTTGCCAATGCTTGTTCTAACCTAGTGTGGAATCTTTTTGTGATGTTTTCACTGCTTTACTCTTTGAAGTGTTGCACAAATACTTTACACATTACCTCTTAAGTTACGCCTGACTGCTGTGTGCCAAGCTACCAAAAGGGTGAGCACAGCATAATTTAGGGTATGTTGGGACTTAACCTGACTAGTATTGTGGTTCCTGCTTGGACAGGGTGCATATCTCTGCCAACCAGAAACCCAACTTCTAACACATTGTTATTTCAGATTCCCTGGATATCTCATCAGACACTGGCCTCGTCTCTCCTTCCATGGTGGCTATGGAGGGAGGGGCCTCTTTTGCAATGGGGGTCAAGAGGGCAGCTGAGGTCCTGGATCTGACGCTGCCTACAGAAGAGGTCAACACCTACGTCTTAACAGAGGTGTTTCAACCTGGAGTGTCCCCCTCAGGACCCCTACTTCCTTTCAATGAATCGCCCAGCTCCCAGAGATCCAGCCTTCCTCACCCAGCATCCCATCCCTAAGAGCCAGGAAAGAAGGATTCAACTGTTTGTACACGTGTGCTAAGATCCCTAGACAGACGAACAACGGAGCACGATGTAGAATCTAGGAAGCATATTTGAAGGACAGCAGTGAGTAAAAATAGAACGCTACCTATGAGAACAACCAGGCCCGACAAGGATGCCATAACGGCCCGCACTAAAACGAAAAGTTGCAATAGTACAAAAACCATCGCACCAGGGATCTTGGCACACGTGTACAAACAGTTGAATCCTTCTTTCCAGTCCCGTCCTGAGGAGAACCCTTGAACAACACAGGGTTCGAAACGCGTTGGCACTTGGGTTGAGGCAAACGAACTTTGGGTCGTTCATGGGAATTGTCTAATGAAATCATTCCCAACAATCACACGACCCCGGGCCTAATATTGCCATCTTTAGCCCACTATCCAGGCAGGACCGTTAGAACTGGCATTGGTCCGCCTGAGGTTTTGTACAATATATAAGGACTGGAGCCTCCCTATTATTAGGAGAGTGCACGTAATGAAAATTTGGTGTTTTATGTAAATAATGATTATTTTCTTTGTATTGTAATGAGATATGTATAGTCATATGTTTTACAATTTTGTTATAATGTACAATGTGTGTCTATGTTCATGACATGTTTTTTGATCACATTACAATGAAAAAATCTTGCTGAATTTTGGTAAAATAAAACCATACGCACTTTTGAATTATTGGTCCAAAGTGCAGATTAACTAAATTGTAAACAAACTATCTGGTCAGTTGGTTGTTATAGACTTTTAGAAAGTAGGCATTTTCTTATGTAACCATTCTGTGTGCCTCTGCTGGTTTGTGTATTGACTGTCTGGTTTTGGAGTGACAGGGGCTGGGGATGTGCATTCACTGGAGACGGCCACTAGGGGGTTGAGGTGTGTCCTGTCTTGCCTCGAAGACTCCTAACTGAGCTGAATAGACCTTGGCTGCATTTAAAGTGGTGGGAGGAGTCTCACACCTGAATAGGCAGTGTCTCCTCTGCACAATGCTGTCTCCACCTTCTGTAGTGATCCTGCACCAAAGAAGACAGAACTGGTTTGGACTGGGCTCAGAGACCCTTGCCACAAAGAAAACAATGAGAAAATGGGGTATAAGTATTGCACCTTAAACCCAAGATGATTAGATCACTTCTGAACTCAAGAGGAACCTTTTGCCAAAGAGAAGAGCTGGAGAGCTGTAAGGAAGAGTATTGCCCATTTGCTGTGTGCTTTGATGGGTTGGCCTGCAGTTGCTGCTTCTGCAAAGGAAGAAGACAAAGACTGGAACTTTGCTGAGAACCTGCTTGAAGACGAATCTCCAGGGCTTGTGTGTGCTGGCCTCCTGTTCTGAAGTCTCAGGGAGACAAAGACTTCGCCCCCAGCTCCCCTGAGCTCCACTGCTGGGAGTTCTGACCTGCCAGGAGGTGGCTATTCCAGTTTTGGGCCGCTGGAGCTTGTTCCTCAGTTCATGAAGGCATCCAAGTTCAAAATGCTCAGTTCAGTTAGGCATGTTTAAATGTGTTCTTTTTAATGGTTTTCTAAAATATTTAAACTGTTGATATTTCTTTAGAGATGCTAGAGAAGGGGAAGAGATTTGCTGGAGTGGATTATTTACATAGTTTGCTGACTAGGAGATCTGGATTATAATTCTGGGCAATTCATTTTATTTCTATGTGCATCTTGATATAGCAACCCCAGGAACACACTCTGTACTCTTGGCGTGCGATTTAATCTGGTAGACTTTACCCCATCCTTAAAATTCATCTATAGGGCTGAGAATCTCTTTTAGCAGATAGTGAGAGTTCCCTCATAAAATCCAGTTTGATTTGAGTGCCGCAGGGCTCTTTCATCTTTATGTGGCCCTCCTTGCTGCCATAATCCAGGCATTTGGGATGAAGGTATTGTCATACGCTGAGGATACACAGATCATTGTGTCAATCCCCAAGAATTCATGCTCCAGAGCAGAAAACGCCTTACTATGTATGTTGGCAGTGGCAGACTGGATGGGTCAAAATTTTCAAAAATTTAATGGGGAAAAAGCTGAGGTGCTGCTTTTTGGCCCAGACTAATATAATAATAATAACACTTGTAAAGTGCATGGTTACACCAAAATGGTGTGTCCCTGCGCTAGGCAGAACTCTACAAGGAAAGAGGACAGAGAGGAGACCTATACCTGGAACAGCCATGTTGTCAGTTTTTTCCGGAAGAGAACCTCAGAAGATTCCGAATGGAGAAAAAGAGGGAGAGCATTCCAATTCTTCGCTGCCAAATAGCTGAAAGAACGAGCCACCATTCTTACTTTATGTAACTTAGGGACTTTGACCAGATAGGTCCCAGCTGATCTGAGCTTGGCGTGTGGGAATATACAGAGTAAGTAAGCCATGCAGATAGTTTGGGCATTTGCCCTGTAAGCTACGATGGCTAATGCATAGAGCTTTAAAATGGACTCTTTTCCCGACCGGCAACCAATGCAGGTCGTCGAGAGCCTTCCCCATAGAAGCTCTCCTTGGCAGTTTCAGAACCAGGTGGGCTGCCGCGTTCTGGATGCATTGCAGCCTATGAAGGCATTTTTTTGTTTTGTTACTCCTAAGTAAAGAACATTTCCATAGTCCAGCTGAGATGTTACCAAAGCATGGACCAAGGTTTTCCTAGCTGGAGTGGGAAGAACATCCAGAGTTTTCCGCAGCATCTTTAAAATTCCAAAGCACTTCCCTGCCACCTTCCGGGTCTGAGCCTCAAACGATAGATTGGAATCTAACCATATTCCTAGGTTTTTAACCTGTTTACTAGGACTGGGTGTAGGGCCTAATGTCTGCGGCCACCATGCCGAGGACCAGATGGAGGGGGCTTTCCCCACCACCAGGATCTCCGTTTTACTACCATTTAATTTAAGGCAGTTGTTTGTCATCCAGGAGGCCAAGTCCTTCAGGCACGAGGAGAACTTTGCGGCTGCTCCATCTGAGGTGTGTGACAGTGACACCACCAATTGCATGTCATCTGCATATGACACAATGGTGATGCCCTGTTGTTCCACAATCGCTGCGACATATAGATTAAAACGGTTGGGGCTCAGAATGGAGCCCTGAGGAACCCCTGAGGCAGCGCTATGCGTTTGGAAATGTGTGGATGCTGTGCCACCTGGAAGCTCCTGTCCTGCAGGAAGGAAGTCATCCATTTTAGTGCGGCATTATCCAACCATCCTACTCTGAGACATTGTAAAAGTAGATGGTGGGAAACCGTGTCGAAGGCCGCGCTTGGGTCCAAAAGGACCAGGGCCACGGTCTGCCCCTCATCCACGTGCCTTCGTATGGACTCAGTGGCAAAGAGCAATGCTGACTCCGTAGAGTATGTCGCTCTAAAGCCTGACTGTGAGGGGTGAAGTAAGTTTTGCTGGTTCATGTGTGTAACTAATTGTAAGTTCACCACTTTTCCTGCTATTTTGGGAAAATAAGGCAGAAGTGAAATCGGGCGCAGGTTTTCCAGCTGACTAGGGTCAGCGTCAGGCTTTTTCAATAGAGGGAGGACGACTGCCTGTTTCCAAAATTTAGGGACCACGCCCTTGGTGAAAGACAGCTCGAGAAGTTGTTGTACATACGGCAGTAAGATCTCCAGGCCCGCTCTCATGATCCTAGGTGACGTTGGGTCAGTAGGAGAGCCAGATTTAATACTAGAAGCTATGGCTTTGAGGTCTACAAGTGAGGGTGGGTCAAATTTAGACAGGCAGTTGGTCCCATCCCCGTGGTGTACTCAGCTTGGCAGCTCCTCCCATCACGAGCCTCAACCGGAAAGGTATCATATTTTAGCTACCTGCTCCGCAAAGTAGTCTGCAATTCTATTACACAACTCAGATGAACTTGTCATCGGAGTCTCTGTTCTCGCTAGTGAGGATAGATCTTTAAGAATGGCAAATAATTCTTTTGAAGAGCTCTCTACCTGCTCTATTCTTTCCTTGTAGTAGGCCGCACGTGTATTTTTGATGAGAGAGTGATAATGCTTTAACTTCAGTTTATACGAAGTCTTATTATCCTCTGAGAAGTCAGTCCTCCATATGCGCTCCAGGTGCTTACAAGATTTTTTTGCTGATCTTAAAGTTTCATTGAACCATGGTGCGGATTGGATCCGCCTGCACGGGGCGCTGTTGGACCAGGGTGCCACCACGTCCAAGGCATCCTTAACTCACTTATCCACGGAGCTACACGCCACATTAATATCCTTTCCCAGTTAAGGGCAGTTCTGCTGAAGGGCATGTATGAAATTTACCGGGTAAATCTAGACCATCTTCTATGTGGAGTACCTGATTCTTTAGTAGCTAGAGGGAGAATAATAGCTAACGGGATAAAGAACACAACAAGGTGGTGGTCAGACCATGGGACTGCCCTAGGGGTTTCAATTGTCAACTCTGCACAATTAGTAAAGATAGGGTCTAATATATGCCCTTGTTGGTGAGTAGGAAGGGTGGATTTGAGTATTAACTGCATATCATCTAGTTCCTGACGTAGAGATTGGGCTTCATTACTAGCTTGATCATCAAAGTGCAAATTAAAATCCCCTAGGACTGTCAGTTTCTTATACCGTTTTGCAGGTTGAATCATTTGATCCACTAAGCTGGCTATGAAGTCGGTGGCCGGACCAGGCGGTCGATAGATCAGGAAACCCTTCACAATTTGATTACCAGCTGCTGTAATCGAAAAGGAGGCTGCTTCACTACTATCTATTGAGCTGGAATAGCAGCTGGTGGCCAGACACACTAGGTACTTGCCCCATCCCAAGGAAGAAAGCAAAAATCTTGGAATCCTCCTAGACACGTAAATCAATCTTAATGCCCAGGCTAATAACTCTGTGGAAACCTGCATCTGGCTCATAAGGATGCTCAGGAAAATCTTCCCGCTTATTCCGCTGTCAGCACGTAAAAAGTTGCCATAGCCCTAGTTATGTCCAATCTGGATTACTGTAACTCGCTATATCTAGACGCCAACACGAGCACCCAGCACAAACTCCAAGTGGTACAAAATGCTCTGGCCAGATTAATTCTTGACATTCCTAGGCGCCAGTCAGCCGCCAGGTGACCAGAAGCCTTACATTGGCTCCCTATCAGAAAGCCCATTATGTTTAAATCACTCTGCATAGTGCATAAAGCCCTTTTTCTCCCCAGTCCATCAAGAATTAAAAATATGTTGCGCTGGCGCTCTCGAGGGAGAAACTTGATAGCGCATCAAAATCGGCTCATGGTGCCTAGAACTAAAAGGAAGAAATGGGGTAACGGAGCATTCTCAATTGCGGCAAGCAGACTTTGGAACTCGCTCCAGCAAAGCCTGAGGGCTCTCCCTCAGTTGTTGCCCTTCAGGAAAGCAACCTTGCTCTATACGCTATACACAATTCTTTACTGAATATTTATAGTCTGAGGATGATTCTCTGGACGGCCGGCTACAGCGCCTTGATGCCTTTGGATAATTGTTGCGCTTTATAACATTTTAAATCAAATTCCTGCTGTTACAAGCTGGAAGAAAAATAGAAAGGAAGAAAAACAACTCCGATGGCGTCAGCGATGCTGTCAGTAAAGCCGCAACCTGCACCGAGGCAAGTGGCACCGCTCATGAAATGCACGACGCACACCCCACCTGCACTGCAGCTTTGACGCCTGCCCACACCTGCAGTTATCGGTCTCCCTGACGCCAGCGCTCGTGCTGATACCGTCAGCGCCTGCATCCCGGTAATCGCGGAGCCGATAACTGATGAGGGTGACTTCATGAACTCATCAACTTCCCATCGCCTCACCGGAACCAACGCCTCACCTTCAATGCTGCTGTCTTCCCTTGTCCTGGATACGACACTTCATCTCCTCGTGGACACAACGCCTCACCTCCCTTGTGGCAACCAGGGAACGGGCCTCGACCTCGGCACCAATGCCTCACCTCCACAACGCCATGCATCATCCATAGACTTCGTTTTCCAAGTTGCTGTTGTTTGAGGGTCCATGTGACTGTGCCCAATGCCGCGCACCTCGCTGTCTGTGCCGAACTTTGGATTTATGTCTGTCACAACGTCATAATAGCCCCAGGTGGAGCTATTTGTTTCTACAAGTTCTATTTCTGCAAGTAACTGTTTCGAAGTGCTATTTTGATATATGTATGGGGGATTTTTGTTGTTTTGGTCTTGTTTAGCTTAGATAACGATACTTGATTTTTCTAAACTGGTGTGGTGTCCATTTGTGGTGTTTTCACTGTATTACTGTGTGTTATGAGTACAAATACTTTACACATTGCCTTTGGGATAATCCGGTCTGCTCGTGCTAAGCTACCAAGGGGGTGAGCAGGGGTTATCTAGAGTGTGTATCCCCCTTACCCTGACCAGAAGCAAGGGTCCCTACTTGGACAAAGGTACCTACCTCTGCCAATTTGAGACCCCCATGTCTAACACATAATTAATGAGTGAAAAGCTGCTTCGCTCTTTCTTCCAGTGTGGCCTTGCGCCAAGTACTCTTGCTTTGTCCTGGGTGCTGCGGTCCCACCCTGGGGACCTACAGTCTTATAGTTTGAGTGCCGCGTGGGAGCCCCAATGCCCTTGCAACCCTAGCCAGCTCCCTGCCTGCAATCACACCTCTCCTAGGCCACGCGCAGGAGCTGGCATCTCTACTTCTACTTCTGCTCCTGAGCTGTGAGAGCAAATCCTGTTTGTGCCCTTTGTAACGGCATGAGCTGGGTGCTATCCCCAGTCCGTGTT
Source organism: Calotriton arnoldi (assembly GCA_963921515.1). Classification (NCBI taxonomy): domain Eukaryota; kingdom Metazoa; phylum Chordata; class Amphibia; order Caudata; family Salamandridae; genus Calotriton; species Calotriton arnoldi. Next base: position 305,433 of record CAWUFW010002202.1, read on the forward strand.
GAGCACAGGCAGGGCGCTGTGTGGTTGGGACAATCCACCCCCCCCCCCCCGACACGGGCAACTTGCCGGATCAATCCTGACATTGGTCCAAGGATGGGGGAAGGGGTCCAGGGGTTCTCCTTGTGTCGGGCCTCAGGTAATGGGTTCTATAGGGCCAAAAGGTGGCTCTGGGAAGGGCCTCATACACACCGCCCCAGAATTAATAGGTAAATAAAGTTGTGCCAACTGCAAGACCCGGGACCTGTGGGTAGTTGCAGAGCAACACGTGATGCTCATTTGTTTCCAGGGGTCAAAGGTCAAATCTTTCTAGTGCCATAACTTGGTCCCCGCTGTTGCTGATTTCGTTGACCTTTGGCTCATTTTACTCCTGGTAGTGAGTTCAAGCCAATAGGTCTCCTGGCCTCTTAAAGGGTGCACTTTGATGCAGGCTTCGTATTCAAGCTCCTTGCTCTAGCTTTCTTCTCTGTCTGGTTTCTGGCTGTCTTGAGGGAACTCCGTGGGGCTGTAGAGTCCAGCTCTTCTTTCAGCTGTTCCTCATGGGGCACAAAAGGGGAGAGCCACTGATCCTGGAGAAACTCATCTAGTCCCAAGGGTCAGCTGGAGAAAAATCCCTTAATCTTGCAGCATGGCTCAGGTGGCTCCTCTATCCAGCTTGCCATTTCTTCCGCTGTTGTCCCCTCCCAGATCTCGGATCGTCTTCTGTCTCTCCTTTGTGAAAGGGCTTATAAGTTGAGGTATGAAGTTCTAGATGCCAGGCACCACTGGCAAATCATAGGATGCCACATCATCCCTCCAACCCTGTCCTAAACCCATCCACAGAATTCTGGAATAATCCAGTATGGTGCTGTCAACTTTTTTCTGTGATGAGCTGCTATGATGGCCTTAGCTCTGACCTTTGCTGACATCACTGCCAGATCCGTCCCACCAAAACTTCAAAGGCAAGCCCCTCATGTGTTGGCTCCAGATGTCTGGGCTTCCTCCTTTGTTCACTGGGTTGAGCTGTCCCAGCCCAGGTGCAATGTGGCACTAATTATCAGATGCAGATTTATGTCATGCCCCGTTTTTCTCTCAAGAACAGGGTCAGCTACTGATGTTAGATCCGAGATCCTCGCTGTGGTATACCCCCACACTTTTTGCCTTCCCCATCCTATATGTTTTTGTTGGATTTAGGACTTTGTGCACTTTACCACTGCTGACCAGTGCTAAAGTGCCTGTGCTCTCTCCTTCAAAAGAGAGACAAAAGGCATTTTAAATGTTGTATTTTACCCACACTTCCCAGTGGTACACCCCTTTCTCCCCCATCAAGCTTCTAATGTGTGGGGTTCATGACGCTCCTGTGTGGGTTCCCACTCCTCCTACAAAAGTCTTTTATTACCAATCTGTGCATTCGGACCAAAGACACGTTTTATACTGCACGGTCACATGCTGCTGCTGAGCTCTCGCACAGTCTCTCCATTCACCCCTCTTCCCTACTTCTCACACACAAACGTGCATGCATTATTGCAATAGATGCTTCCCCCACCCCACACATTCACACCTTTTTTGTGCAGTTGCTAACTAACGTTTTGGCTGATCCACCCCCCAAAGTAGTGTATCGATGCATTATTTCTGTAGTGAAAACCTAGAATAAGACTGCATGACTCACTGTGTTGTAATTGTATATAGCTATTCGATCCCTGGCGGTACAGCACCCAGAATAATGTGATGCATGTCTAAACACTTATAAGGTCCCAAGGTTGCCAATGCTTGTTCTAACCTAGTGTGGAATCTTTTTGTGATGTTTTCACTGCTTTACTCTTTGAAGTGTTGCACAAATACTTTACACATTACCTCTTAAGTTACGCCTGACTGCTGTGTGCCAAGCTACCAAAAGGGTGAGCACAGCATAATTTAGGGTATGTTGGGACTTAACCTGACTAGTATTGTGGTTCCTGCTTGGACAGGGTGCATATCTCTGCCAACCAGAAACCCAACTTCTAACACATTGTTATTTCAGATTCCCTGGATATCTCATCAGACACTGGCCTCGTCTCTCCTTCCATGGTGGCTATGGAGGGAGGGGCCTCTTTGCAATGGGGGTCAAGAGGGCAGCTGAGGTCCTGGATCTGACGCTGCCTACAGAAGAGGTCAACACCTACGTCTTAACAGAGGTGTTTCAACCTGGAGTGTCCCCCTCAGGACCCCTACTTCCTTTCAATGAATCGCCCAGCTCCCAGAGATCCAGCCTTCCTCACCCAGCATCCCATCCCTAAGAGCCAGGAAAGAAGGATTCAACTGTTTGTACACGTGTGCTAAGATCCCTAGACAGACGAACAACGGAGCACGATGTAGAATCTAGGAAGCATATTTGAAGGACAGCAGTGAGTAAAAATAGAACGCTACCTATGAGAACAACCAGGCCCGACAAGGATGCCATAACGGCCCGCACTAAAACGAAAAGTTGCAATAGTACAAAAACCATCGCACCAGGGATCTTGGCACACGTGTACAAACAGTTGAATCCTTCTTTCCAGTCCCGTCCTGAGGAGAACCCTTGAACAACACAGGGTTCGAAACGCGTTGGCACTTGGGTTGAGGCAAACGAACTTTGGGTCGTTCATGGGAATTGTCTAATGAAATCATTCCCAACAATCACACGACCCCGGGCCTAATATTGCCATCTTTAGCCCACTATCCAGGCAGGACCGTTAGAACTGGCATTGGTCCGCCTGAGGTTTTGTACAATATATAAGGACTGGAGCCTCCCTATTATTAGGAGAGTGCACGTAATGAAAATTTGGTGTTTTATGTAAATAATGATTATTTTCTTTGTATTGTAATGAGATATGTATAGTCATATGTTTTACAATTTTGTTATAATGTACAATGTGTGTCTATGTTCATGACATGTTTTTTGATCACATTACAATGAAAAAATCTTGCTGAATTTTGGTAAAATAAAACCATACGCACTTTTGAATTATTGGTCCAAAGTGCAGATTAACTAAATTGTAAACAAACTATCTGGTCAGTTGGTTGTTATAGACTTTTAGAAAGTAGGCATTTTCTTATGTAACCATTCTGTGTGCCTCTGCTGGTTTGTGTATTGACTGTCTGGTTTTGGAGTGACAGGGGCTGGGGATGTGCATTCACTGGAGACGGCCACTAGGGGGTTGAGGTGTGTCCTGTCTTGCCTCGAAGACTCCTAACTGAGCTGAATAGACCTTGGCTGCATTTAAAGTGGTGGGAGGAGTCTCACACCTGAATAGGCAGTGTCTCCTCTGCACAATGCTGTCTCCACCTTCTGTAGTGATCCTGCACCAAAGAAGACAGAACTGGTTTGGACTGGGCTCAGAGACCCTTGCCACAAAGAAAACAATGAGAAAATGGGGTATAAGTATTGCACCTTAAACCCAAGATGATTAGATCACTTCTGAACTCAAGAGGAACCTTTTGCCAAAGAGAAGAGCTGGAGAGCTGTAAGGAAGAGTATTGCCCATTTGCTGTGTGCTTTGATGGGTTGGCCTGCAGTTGCTGCTTCTGCAAAGGAAGAAGACAAAGACTGGAACTTTGCTGAGAACCTGCTTGAAGACGAATCTCCAGGGCTTGTGTGTGCTGGCCTCCTGTTCTGAAGTCTCAGGGAGACAAAGACTTCGCCCCCAGCTCCCCTGAGCTCCACTGCTGGGAGTTCTGACCTGCCAGGAGGTGGCTATTCCAGTTTTGGGCCGCTGGAGCTTGTTCATGAAGGCATCCAAGTTCAAAATGCTCAGTTCAGTTAGGCATGTTTAAATGTGTTCTTTTTAATGGTTTTCTAAAATATTTAAACTGTTGATATTTCTTTAGAGATGCTAGAGAAGGGGAAGAGATTTGCTGGAGTGGATTATTTACATAGTTTGCTGACTAGGAGATCTGAATTATAATTCTGGGCAATTCATTTTATTTCTATGTGCATCTTGATATAGCAACCCCAGGAACACACTCTGTACTCTTGGCGTGCGATTTAATCTGGTAGACTTTACCCCATCCTTAAAACTCATCTATAGGGCTGAGAATCTCTTTTAGCAGATAGTGAGAGTTCCCTCATAAAATCCAGTTTGATTTGAGTGCCGCAGGGCTCTTTCATCTTTATGTGGCCCTCCTTGCTGCCATAATCCAGGCATTTGGGATGAAGGTATTGTCATACGCTGAGGATACACAGATCATTGTGTCAATCCCCAAGAATTCATGCTCCAGAGCAGAAAACGTCTTACTATGTATGTTGGCAGTGGCAGACTGGATGGGTCAACATTTTCAAAAATTTAATGGGGAAAAAGCTGAGGTGCTGCTTTTTGGCCCAGACTAATATAATAATAATAACACTTGTAAAGTGCATGGTTACACCAAAATGGTGTGTCCCTGCGCTAGGCAGAACTCTACAAGGAAAGAGGACAGAGAGGAGACCTATACCTGGAACAGCCATGTTGTCAGTTTTTTCCGGAAGAGAACCTCAGAAGATTCCGAATGGAGAAAAAGAGGGAGAGCATTCCAATTCTTCGCTGCCAAATAGCTGAAAGAACGAGCCACCATTCTTACTTTATGTAACTTAGGGACTTTGACCAGATAGGTCCCAGCTGATCTGAGCTTGGCGTGTGGGAATATACAGAGTAAGTAAGCCATGCAGATAGTTTGGGCATTTGCCCTGTAAGCTACGATGGCTAATGCATAGAGCTTTAAAATGGACTCTTTTCCCGACCGGCAACCAATGCAGGTCGTCGAGAGCCTTCCCCATAGAAGCTCTCCTTGGCAGTTTCAGAACCAGGTGGGCTGCCGCGTTCTGGATGCATTGCAGCCTATGAAGGCATTTTTTTGTTTGGTTACTCCTAAGTAAAGAACATTTCCATAGTCCAGCTGAGATGTTACCAAAGCATGGACCAAGGTTTTCCTAGCTGAAGTGGGAAGAACATCCAGAGTTTTCCGCAGCATCTTTAAAATTCCAAAGCACTTCCCTGCCACCTTCCGGGTCTGAGCCTCAAACGATAGATTGGAATCTAACCATATTCCTAGGTTTTTAACCTGTTTACTAGGACTGGGTGTAGGGCCTAATGTCTGCGGCCACCATGCCGAGGACCAGATGGAGGGGGCTTTCCCCACCACCAGGATCTCCGTTTTACTGCCATTTAATTTAAGGCAGTTGTTTGTCATCCAGGAGGCCAAGTCCTTCAGGCACGAGGAGAACTTTGCGGCTGCTCCATCTGAGGTGTGTGACAGTGACACCACCAATTGCATGTCATCTGCATATGACACAATGGTGATGCCCTGTTGTTCCACAATCGCTGCGACATATAGATTAAAACGGTTGGGGCTCAGAATGGAGCCCTGAGGAACCCCTGAGGCAGCGCTATGCGTTTGGAAATGTGTGGATGCTGTGCCACCTGGAAGCTCCTGTCCTGCAGGAAGGAAGTCATCCATTTTAGTGCGGCATTATCCAACCATCCTACTCTGAGACATTGTAAAAGTAGATGGTGGGAAACCGTGTCGAAGGCCGCGCTTGGGTCCAAAAGGACCAGGGCCACGGTCTGCCCCTCATCCACGTGCCTTCGTATGGACTCAGTGGCAAAGAGCAATGCTGACTCCGTAGAGTATGTCGCTCTAAAGCCTGACTGTGAGGGGTGAAGTAAGTTTTGCTGGTTCATGTGTGTAACTAATTGTAAGTTCACCACTTTTTCTGCTATTTTGGGAAAATAAGGCAGAAGTGAAATCGGGCGCAGGTTTTCCAGCTGACTAGGGTCAGCGTCAGGCTTTTTCAATAGAGGGAGGACGACTGCCTGTTTCCAAAATTTAGGGACCACGCCCTTGGTGAAAGACAGCTCGAGAAGTTGTTGTACATACGGCAGTAAGATCTCCAGGCCCGCTCTCATGATCCTAGGTGACGTTGGGTCAGTAGGAGAGCCAGATTTAATACTAGAAGCTATGGCTTTGAGGTCTACAAGTGAGGGTGGGTCAAATTTAGACAGGCAGTTGGTCCCATCCCCGTGGTGTACTCAGCTTGGCAGCTCCTCCCATCACGAGCCTCAACCGGAAAGGTATCATATTTTAGCTACCTGCTCCGCAAAGTAGTCTGCAATTCTATTACACAACTCAGATGAACTTGTCATCGGAGTCTCTGTTCTCGCTAGTGAGGATAGATCTTTAAGAATGGCAAATAATTCTTTTGAAGAGCTCTCTACCTGCTCTATTCTTTCCTTGTAGTAGGCCGCACGTGTATTTTTGATGAGAGAGTGATAATGCTTTAACTTCAGTTTATACGAAGTCTTATTATCCTCTGAGAAGTCAGTCCTCCATATGCGCTCCAGGTGCTTACAAGATTTTTTTGCTGATCTTAAAGTTTCATTGAACCATGGTGCGGATTGGATCCGCCTGCACGGGGCGCTGTTGGACCAGGGTGCCACCACGTCCAAGGCATCCTTAACTCACTTATCCACGGAGCTACACGCCACATTAATATCCTTTCCCAGTTAAGGGCAGTTCTGCTGAAGGGCATGTATGAAATTTACCGGGGTAAATCTAGACCATCTTCTATGTGGAGTACCTGATTCTTTAGTAGCTAGAGGGAGAATAATAGCTAACGGGATAAAGAACACAACAAGGTGGTGGTCAGACCATGGGACTGCCCTAGGGGTTTCAATTGTCAACTCTGCACAATTAGTAAAGATAGGGTCTAATATATGCCCTTGTTGGTGAGTAGGAAGGGTGGATTTGAGTATTAACTGCATATCATCTAGTTCCTGACGTAGAGATTGGGCTTCATTACTAGCTTGATCATCAAAGTGCAAATTAAAATCCCCTAGGACTGTCAGTTTCTTATACCGTTTTGCAGGTTGAATCATTTGATCCACTAAGCTGGCTATGAAGTGGGTGGCCGGACCGGGCGGTCGATAGATCAGGAAACCCTTCACAATTTGATTACCAGCTGCTGTAATCGAAAAGGAGGCTGCTTCACTACTATCTATTGAGCTGGAATAGCAGCTGGTGGCCAGACACACTAGGTACTTGCCCCATCCCAAGGAAGAAAGCAAAAATCTTGGAATCCTCCTAGACACGTAAATCAATCTTAATGCCCAGGCTAATAACTCTGTGGAAACCTGCATCTGGCTCATAAGGATGCTCAGGAAAATCTTCCCGCTTATTCCGCTGTCAGCACGTAAAAAGTTGCCATAGCCCTAGTTATGTCCAATCTGGATTACTGTAACTCGCTATATCTAGACGCCAACACGAGCACCCAGCACAAACTCCAAGTGGTACAAAATGCTCTGGCCAGATTAATTCTTGACATTCCTAGGCGCCAGTCAGCCGCCAGGTGACCAGAAGCCTTACATTGGCTCCCTATCAGAAAGCCCATTATGTTTAAATCACTCTGCATAGTGCATAAAGCCCTTTTTCTCCCCAGTCCATCAAGAATTAAAAATATGTTGCGCTGGCGCTCTCCAGGGAGAAACTTGATAGCGCATCAAAATCGGCTCATGGTGCCTAGAACTAAAAGGAAGAAATGGGGTAACGGAGCATTCTCAATTGCGGCAAGCAGACTTTGGAACTCGCTCCAGCAAAGCCTGAGGGCTCTCCCTCAGTTGTTGCCCTTCAGGAAAGCAACCTTGCTCTATACGCTATACACAATTCTTTACTGAATATTTATAGTCTGAGGATGATTCTCTGGACGGCCGGCTACAGCGCCTTGATGCCTTTGGATAATTGTCGCGCTTTATAACATTTTAAATCAAATTCCTGCTGTTACAAGCTGGAAGACAAATAGAAAGGAAGAAAAACAACTCCGATGGCGTCAGCGATGCTGTCAGTAAAGCCGCAACCTGCACCGAGGCAAGTGGCACCGCTCATGAAGTGCACGACGCACACCCCACCTGCACTGCAGCTTTGACGCCTGCCCACACCTGCAGTTATCGGTCTCCCTGACGCCAGCGCTCGTGCTGATACCGTCAGCGCCTGCATCCCGGTATCGCGGAGCCGATAACTGATGAGGGTGACTTCATGAACTCATCAACTTCCCATCGCCTCACCGGAACCAACGCCTCACCTTCAATGCTGCTGTCTTCCCTTGTCCTGGATACGACACTTCATCTCCTCGTGGACACAACGCCTCACCTCCCCTGTGGCAACCAGGGAACGGGCCTCGACCTCGGCACCAATGCCTCACCTCCACAACGCCATGCATCATCCATAGACTTCGTTTTCCAAGTTGCTGTTGTTTGAGGGTCCATGTGACTGTGCCCAATGCCGCGCACCTCGCTGTCGGTGCCGAACTTTGGATTTATGTCTGTCACAACGTCATAATAGCCCCAGGTGGAGCTATTTGTTTCTACAAGTTCTATTTCTGCAAGTAACTGTTTCGAAGTGCTATTTTGATATATGTATGGGGGATTTTTGTTGTTTTGGTCTTGTTTAGCTTAGATAACGATACTTGATTTTTCTAAACTGGTGTGGTGTCCATTTGTGGTGTTTTCACTGTATTACTGTGTGTTATGAGTACAAATACTTTACACATTGCCTTTGGGATAATCCGGTCTGCTCGTGCTAAGCTACCAAGGGGGTGAGCAGGGGTTATCTAGAGTGTGTATCCCCCTTACCCTGACCAGAAGCAAGGGTCCCTACTTGGACAAAGGTACCTACCTCTGCCAATTTGAGACCCCCATGTCTAACACATAATTAATGAGTGAAAAGCTGCTTCGCTCTTTCTTCCAGTGTGGCCTTGCGCCAAGTACTCTTGCTTTGTCCTGGGTGCTGCGGTCCCACCCTGGGGACCTACAGTCTTATAGTTTGTTGAGTGCCGCGTGGGAGCCCCAATGCCCTTGCAACCCTAGCCAGCTCCCTGCCTGCAATCACACCTCTCCTAGGCCACGCGCAGGAGCTGGCATCTCTACTTCTACTTCTGCTCCTGAGCTGTGAGAGCAAATCCTGTTTGTGCCCTTTGTAACGGCATGAGCTGGGTGCTATCCCCAGTCCGTGTTGAGCACAGGCAGGGCGCTGTGTGGTTGGGACAATCCACGCCCCCCCCCCGACACGGGCAACTTGCCGGATCAATCCTGACATTGGTCCAAGGATGGGGGAAGGGGTCCAGGGGTTCTCCTTGTGTCGGGCCTCAGTTAATGGGTTCTATAGGGCCAAAAGGTGGCTCTGGGAAGGGCCTCATACACACCGCCCCAGAATTAATAGGTAAATAAAGTTGTGCCAACTGCAAGACCCGGGACCTGTGGGTAGTTGCAGAGCAACACGTGATGCTCATTTGTTTCCAGGGGTCAAAGGTCAAATCTTTCTAGTGCCATAACTTGGTCCCCGCTGTTGCTGATTTCGTTGACCTTTGGCTCATTTTACTCCTGGTAGTGAGTTCAAGCCAATAGGTCTCCTGGCCTCTTAAAGGGTGCACTTTGATGCAGGCTTCGTATTCAAGCTCCTTGCTCTAGCTTTCTTCTCTGTCTGGTTTCTGGCTGTCTTGAGGGAACTCCGTGGGGCTGTAGAGTCCAGCTCTTCTTTCAGCTGTTCCTCATGGGGCACAAAAGGGGAGAGCCACTGATCCTGGAGAAACTCATCTAGTCCCAAGGGTCAGCTGGAGAAAAATCCCTTAATCTTGCAGCATGGCTCAGGTGGCTCCTCTATCCAGCTTGCCATTTCTTCCGCTGTTGTCCCCTCCCAGATCTCGGATCTTCTTCTGTCTCTCCTTTGTGAAAGGGCTTATAAGTTGAGGTATGAAGTTCTAGATGCCAGGCACCACTGGCAAATCATAGGATGCCACATCATCCCTCCAACCCTGTCCTAAACCCATCCACAGAATTCTGGAATAATCCAGTATGGTGCTGTCAACTTTTTTCTGTGATGAGCTGCTATGATGGCCTTAGCTCTGACCTTTGCTGACATCACTGCCAGATCCGTCCCACCAAAACTTCAAAGGCAAGCCCCTCATGTGTTGGCTCCAGATGTCTGGGCTTCCTCCTTTGTTCACTGGGTTGAGCTGTCCCAGCCCAGGTGCAATGTGGCACTAATTATCAGATGCAGATTTATGTCATGCCCCGTTTTTCTCTCAGGAACAGGGTCAGCTACTGATGTTAGATCCGAGATCCTCGCTGTGGTATACCCCCACACTTTTTGCCTTCTCCATCCTATATGTTTTTGTTGGATTTAGGACTTTGTGCACTTTACCACTGCTGACCAGTGCTAAAGTGCCTGTGCTCTCTCCTTCAAAAGAGAGACAAAAGGCATTTTAAATGTTGTATTTTACCCACACTTCCCAGTGGTACACCCCTTCTCCCCCATCAAGCTTCTAATGTGTGGGGTTCATGACGCTCCTGTGTGGGTTCCCACACCTCCTACAAAAGTCTTTTATTACCAATCTGTGCATTCGGACCAAAGACACGTTTTATACTGCACGGTCACATGCTGCTGCTGAGCTCTCGCACAGTCTCTCCATTCACCCCTCTTCCCTACTTCTCACACACAAACGTGCATGCATTATTGCAATAGATGCTTCCCCCACCCCACACATTCACACCTTTTTTGTGCAGTTGCTAACTAACGTTTTGGCTGATCCACCCCCTCCAAAGTAGTGTATCGATGCATTATTTCTGTAGTGAAAACCTAGAATAAGACTGCATGACTCACTGTGTTGTAATTGTATATAGCTATTCGATCCCTGGCGGTACAGCACCCAGAATAATGTGATGCATGTCTAAACACTTATAAGGTCCCAAGGTTGCCAATGCTTGTTCTAACCTAGTGTGGAATCTTTTTGTGATGTTTTCACTGCTTTACTCTTTGAAGTGTTGCACAAATACTTTACACATTACCTCTTAAGTTACGCCTGACTGCTGTGTGCCAAGCTACCAAAAGGGTGAGCACAGCATAATTTAGGGTATGTTGGGACTTAACCTGACTAGTATTGTGGTTCCTGCTTGGACAGGGTGCATATCTCTGCCAACCAGAAACCCAACTTCTAACACATTGTTATTTCAGATTCCCTGGATATCTCATCAGACACTGGCCTCGTCTCTCCTTCCATGGTGGCTATGGAGGGAGGGGCCTCTTTTGCAATGGGGGTCAAGAGGGCAGCTGAGGTCCTGGATCTGACGCTGCCTACAGAAGAGGTCAACACCTACGTCTTAACAGAGGTGTTTCAACCTGGAGTGTCCCCCTCAGGACCCCTACTTCCTTTCAATGAATCGCCCAGCTCCCAGAGATCCAGCCTTCCTCACCCAGCATCCCATCCCTAAGAGCCAGGTAGTCTAGGCCTCGACCTCCAAAATTAAACCTGCCATGTTCCCTACCACACCACTGGAATCCAAGAGACTGGACACCTTGGGGAAGAGGATTTTTTTCTTCCACCAATCTTGCACTGCGGCCAGTGAACACTGTGCTTATTGTGCCGATATTCCTATTCAGTATGGAATTTCGTTGTGCAAATGCTGCCCATGGTCTCGGAGAAGGCCCGAGCCATTCTCTCCCAAGCTATTGCTGATGGTAGGGATGCTGTGAAGTTCGCTATTAGATACGGTTTGGATACAGCTGGCTCGCTGGGCAGAGCCATTTCTTCCTCGGTGGCGCTTTGACATCATGCCTGATTGAGAATGACTGGCTTTTCGGGGGATGTCCAGGCATCCCTTATGGACATGCCCTTCAATGGTACCTTTTTGACGATTAGACGGATTTGGCGCTTGAGTGTTGTAAAGATAGAAGGGCCACCGATGGGTCATTGGGGCTCACCACGGCCTGCAACATCCTCATTCCACTCCGTCCGTGGCTACAATAGGGGACTATCAGCCACCTCTTCAACCCCTAGCCACCACAGCCAACAGGCACCTCATTCCTTTTGTGGCCGCAGCTCCCACAAGCCACGTGGGAACCAAGGCCAGAGGTCAAACTAATAGGCTCCCCTGCCCCGGCAGCTGCAGCCACAAAATCCCTCTAATATGCTCTTACACCATCATCGGCAACTAGTTGGTGGCAGGATTCGGCATCACCTGCCCCAATGGTGAGAGATAACATCAGACAAATGGGTGCTTCAGATTTTCCCTGCAGGGTAATATCCTACCTTTCCAACAGGACCCGCCACCTTTGCCACCATTCCCTGCTTGGCTGACAGAGGACCATCTTTCCCTTTTACGACAGGATGCACTTGCTCTTCTGGCTAAAGAAGCCATTTAGATGGTGCCAGCTTCAGAAGTAGGTCATGTTGCTATTCCCGCTACTTTCTGATGCCAAAAAAAGATGGGGGCCTCTGCCCTATACTAGACCTACGCTTTTTCAACTACTTCCTGAAAAAGGAAAAGTTCAAGATGCTCACTCTGGTTCAGGTTCTGTTTGTTCCCTCCACCCTGGAGACTGGATGGTAGCTTTGGACTTGCAAGACTCCTATTCCCATATCACTATCCTGCCTACTCACATGCGTTACATGTAGTTCACAGTGAGCCATGTGCATTACCAGTTCACTGTGCTCCCCTATGGCCTTACCAGCACCCCTCAGGTGTTCGCCAAGGTCATGGCAGTGGTTACAGCACATCTGTGGAGGTCGGTGGTTCTAGTCTTCCCCTACCTCTGCGAGTGGCTGTTAAAGGCAGGCTTGCCCCAGGCAATTGCCTCCCACTTCCAGACCACGACGGACATCCTGTATTCACTGGGGTTCACTATAAACATGCCCAAGTCACTCCTGACTCCCTCTTAGATGCTCTGTGGCTCCGTTCCATCTGAGCTATTCTGGATACAGTGCACTTTCAGGGAACAGCGAGTCCAGGATGTTCAGGCTATGATTCCAATGTTTTAGTCTCTATTCTGGATTTTGGTGAGACTGACTCTAAGGCTGCTGGGCCTCATGGCCTCCTGCATCCTGCTAGTAAAACAGGCCTGATGGCATGTACAGGCTCTGTAGTGGAACCTGAAGTCCCAGAGGGCACAGCATTAGGGGAATCTTCCTGACCTGGTGCACATATCCAGGGGAACTGCAAAACAATTGCAGTGGTGGCTGATGAACCACGATTGGGTCAGCAGCAGACCTCTCTCCCTTCTCTACCCAGAGCTCACAGTAGTGGCAGATGCGTCACATCTGGGTTGGGGTGGCCATCTAGGAGAGGTGGAGGTCATAGGACACTGGTCTCTGGTGGACTCATATCTGCACATAAACCTGTTGGAACTGAGAGCAATTCACCTGGCATTGATATTCTTTCTTCCTCCCATCAAGTCAAGGCTTGTTCAAGTATTCATGGACAACACCACCGCCATTTGGTATTGCAACAATTAGGGCTTGGAGAGGTTGTAGTCTCTGTGGCAAAAGTCCCTGTATCTCTAGACATGGCTGGAATGTCAGGGCATTTTCCTGATGGTTTAACATCTGGCGGGGTCTCTGATCATCAGAACGAACAAACTCAGCCTTGCGGACGATGAATGGCTTCTACATCTAGAGGTGGCGCAAGGTCTCTTCAAAGATTGGGGAGAATCTTGATTAGATCGATATGCCACCACTGAGAACACGCAATGTCAAAACTTCTGCGCGCTGGAGTTTCTAGCCCCACTCTCATTCAGGGATGCATTTCATCTAGTGGAGCTCAGGACTCCTGTACGCACTTCTGCCGATACCACTCCTGTCCCGAGTTCTCAAGAAGATCAGGACCGACCATCTCAAGTCATCTTGGTGGCTCGGGATTGGGCATGGAGAGTATTGTATCCCAAACTCCTGGGCATGAGTATCTGTCCTCGGAGGCTGCCCCTTCAGGAAGATCTCCTGCCACAGCAACAGGGCAGGGTCCTGCACCCAAACCTGCACACTCTTCTACATGCATGTAGATTGAGCAGCGACACTTTAGAGGCTTGAAACTCCCTCCAGAAGTGTGTGATGTCATTTTGACAGCCAGGCGTCCCTCAACGAAAACGGTATACGCCTGCCAATGGAATGAATTTGTGGTTTGGTGTGCTGCTAAGTCCATTGATCCTTTATCTGGCATCCTTGTCTGTAGTCCCCTTGTTTGCTTTATCGCTGGCTCTGCAAGGCCTTGATTTGGGCCATCTCTTCTTTCGTGCAGTTGTCAGATCAACCCTCCCTCTTCAAGTCACCCATTGTAACTCGTTTCCTGAAAGGTTTGCAACACGTTCCCTCTTACACCTTTCATTATGCCCCAATAGGACCCTAATCTAGTTCTCACTTTTTTTATGTGCAGAGTGCTGAGGCCCAATGTTATCCAATGGGGGATAATGTGCTCACCCTTTGAGCCTATGTAAGCACCACACATGTCACAGTGCAGATGACGCCGACTAAGCCACTTGGAGCCAAATGACACCACCTGCCAGCGTGCAAAGGGAAAGCTAAAAAAACTCTAGTCTGATGTCTGGGGAATATTCTAATGTAAAGAATCTGCGACTCTATACAGTCTCTACCAGATAAGGCGTTACTGAAGGTAAGTAACTTATTGTTTAAATTACTTGTAAGTCTCTAGCAAATGGTACCACCTGTACCTGTAAATTAAATGCTACTAGTGGGTCTGCAGCACTCATTGTGCCCCCCCCCCCCCCCAATAAAGTAGCCTTTTAAAATGTCTCAGGCCTGTCACCGAAGCTTGTAGTGCCGTTTTTAAACTGCCATTTCAATGTGGAAAAATGCATCTTTTGCCAGGCCTAAAGCTTTTTTTTTAATACTTGTATGTCTCCCCTAAGGAAGGCCTTAGAGGCTGATAGGGCAGGGTGCATTATATTTAAAACATAGGACATGTGTTGTAGGAAACTGGCTCTGTATATACTATACCAAAGTGAGGTATAGTGTGCACAGAGTCCAGTGGAACCCCAAAGGTAGGCAGAGGTAAAGTTAGATAGCACCTCACTCTCTATTTGTGGTAGTGTGGTCGAGCAGTAAGGCAGTATCAGAGGACAGTGTTAAGCATGTGTTATATACACTCAGTCAGCAAATAAATTCACACACTCAAAGACTGAACTTCAGACTAATTGTTTTTGTATAAAAATATTATTTTAGTTATTTTATTTTCTAGAACCAAGCAAGCCTGGCACAGGTAAGCAATAAATACTTTACAGTAGTAATGCAGTGTGTAAACAGTTTGAATTGTAATAGTATATGCACTTTGTTTTGACTCAGTATGGTTGCAGAGAAATGCAATACTTTGTAAATACAGTAGATAGACTTGAATGGGCTTTTCAGTAAAATACCAGATACGTTTAGATTACTTTTCTTACTCAGAGTAGTATACCTGGATACTACTCTGGGACATTTCCTGTAAACAGGTAAGTAAAATCGTTTTGGTTAAATAGTACAATTTTAAAGAATTTCTGTAGGTTTTCAAACTCCACACTTAGAAACTTTTCCAAGAAAACCAGTCAATGTTATCCTATGGAGGAAAATAGTGTTATCGGTTTTGAGGTAAGTATTTGGTAGTGGGAGTTGAGGTTCTGGGGGTAGACTCAGGGGTCCCCCAGGGTCAAGGATGCATTCTAGTTACACCCTCAGCGGCACTAGGGCGGCCGGGTGCAAAGTGCGGAGGCCCAATGTTATCCAATGGGGTTAAGGGGCCTCCGGTTGGTGGCTGCTGGCGAGCAGGCCACTTGGTTGTGGGAGCAAAGCTCCTAGACTTTAGCTCAGGGCAAATGGGGAAACCAAGTAGCACCAAAGGTGCACCCTCAGCGGCACTAGGGCGGCCGGGTGCAGGGTGCTGTTTTGACGTTGGGCACCACGTTGTTTGCAATGGGGAACCTCGGGTTTGCAAAGGCACTGCAGGCTTGGAGACGACGGTCTTCTGGGTGTGACCACCACTTCGAGAGGTAAGTTGGGGGTTGGTTAGGCACCCCAAGTCCGTGGGGTGTCGGGTGCAGGGGTGCCTTTTGGGGTCGGATCTTCTTACCAGCTCCTGGTCGCGGTTGGGGGGACCTTCCGGATTTAGGCTGCAGGCGTCGGCTTGAGGCAGGTCAGGGGTCGCCGAATCTTGGGTTATGATTGCCGGGGGGACCTCCTCGTGGTGTTTGCCCACTCGAGCTCGGGCCGTGGACGGCGGGTGCAGAGTGGGGCGGATCCGCGGTGTCCAGCCGGAACCAGAGGTTGCAGATGAACAAATCCGGTGTTCAAGGGAGACACAGTCTTTGAGGTTGAAGGCAGGCAGGTGCTCCGGGGTTTTCGAGGTTGCTGGCTGCAGGACACACCGGGATTTTGCTTCAGCAGGTTCGAGGTGGAGACAGGCCGACAGGGCTGGGGCCAAGTCAGTGGGCGTCTTCCTTCTTGTTAGCTTCTGCACTGCTGTTCGGTCCTTCTTCTTCTTCTCTTGTAGTTTCTTCTTGTCTGAGGAAACAAGGTTCAGGGTTGCCTCTAAATACTAGATTTAGGGTCGTTACAGGTAAGTAAAAAGGTTGGGACCAATGGGTCCCTTCCCTGGGGTGGGTACACCCCCTATTATGCCACCCTCCAGTGGGAGGGGGGCATAAGCCTTTCTCTGGTTGGCTGAGTCCCCCCATCTGCAAGATGGCGGGGACTGAGAGTTGTGCTTCACCTCCCCTCCCCACCTAAGGGGTGGAGTTGGTAGAGGTGGGCACACCTCTCTTCCTCACTTGTTTTTCCCACCAGTTCTCCCGCCCAAAGTGAGGGTCAGAACCAGTGGGGACCAGTTGCTGAAAGCAGCAAGTGGCCTGGGGAAGCTCACAAAGGCGGCAAGACTTTGAAGCTTCCCCTTCGTGAACCCTGCCCATCCTGGGGGAGGAGGCTTGGCACCTCGTCCCAGGATGTGCATTGTTTCATGCCCCAGAGAGCAGCATGCTCTCGACCCAGGGGTCCAGAAACATGTCTGGTGGTGGCAGCTGAAAGCAGCCACTCAGCCTGGCCACTAGTGGTAGGTTTGTTTTCAGGGGGCATCTCTAAGATGCTCTCTGTGTGCATTTTTCATTAAATCCCACACTGGCATCAGTGTAGGTTTAATGTGCTGAGAAGTTTGATACCAAACTTCTCAGTTTACAGTGTAGCCATTATGGTGCTGTGGAGTTCGTAATGACAAACTCCCAGCACCATATACTCTTAATGGCAGCACTGCACTTACAACGTCTAAGAATGGACTTAGATACTGTAGGGGTACAGGGCTCATGCACCTGTACCCTCACCACTGGTATAGTGCACCCAGCTAGAGGGGTGACTGATCTATGCCAGGGCAGTGGGTTGTAGGCATGGCACACAGAGATGTGTGCCATGTCGACTCTTCACTTTGTTCTGCATCAAAACACGCAGCCTGCAAAGGCAGTGTGTGAGAGTAATGGTACAGGACCTCTAAGGGTGGCACAATAAGTGCTGCAGCTCTTAGAGGCCTTCTCTGGTCACAGTGCCCTGGGTACCTGTGGTACCATTTACCAGGGGCCAGAGATGCCAATTGGGTTTAGGCTTCAATGCAGTTTTAAGGAAAGAACATGGGCCCTGGGTACCTGATTAGGAGGATCCCAGGGCATACTCAGTCAAAGCACATCAGCAATTCAGCAAAAAGTGGGGGCAACCATGCAGAAAGAGGGCACTCTCTCACATGTGTACTTAGGGTTTACATATCCAGGCAGTGAAAAACTCCTAAAGTCGTTTTTCACTAAAGGTCTATCTCTCTTACTGACTAACACAGGGTTACCTTATTACATCAAATAAGTGATAAGTTTGGGAGCAGATGAGATATGCTGTTTACACTCAAGTTAATCCCTTTTAATTGTAAAGTCAGATTTTAAATCACATATCTGAAAACACTGCTTTTAGAAAGGTGGCCTTTTCAAGTCCCAAACATTTGTAACTTCTGTCAGTGTCCTGTGTCACATGCCTACGATCGGCTCTGCTGTTAGGGTTTGTGTATTGCTTCCAGACAGTAACACAAAGGGGGTTTAGGTGTGGACTGGATTGGCCATCCTGGCAGGATGATTGGGGAGGGGCTGTACCCGGCCTTACTTACACTTCAAAGGGCTTTGCCTCCGGCACAAAAAGGACCCTGAGGCCAGGCATGTCATGCCTTTTGTGCCCCCGCCCCCTTGACAGAGGAAGGGATTTCCGGAACCAGATGAGGGGGTAGGACAGAGAGACTCTTAACACAAAAGCTGGCACCACATATAAAATGGGACATCCAGAGAACACTTCTGGACATATGTGAGTAGAGGAAGGACTGCCCTGCTGCTTGAGAGACTGCCTTGCTGTTTTAAAAGGGAGACTGGACTTGCTTGCCTTCATCCCAGGCTAACCAGAGTGACCCCAATGGTCAGTTGACTGACCACCTGTGTGAGCTACAGGGACACAACAAGTGGCCTCCCAGAAACTACCCAGGGGACCTGCTGTAATTAGACCTGCAGCATCAATTGCCCGCAACGTTTGACAGGTTCCGCGTGCTACAGCGATGACTGTACGCAACACCCAACTTGCTCTTTGTGCTACAGCGATAACCGCCTGCAACACTCAACCTGCTTCTTGCGGCCTCTTCCAACGTGAACGAAAGTCCTAGCGCCGGACTTTGAAGGTAATTTTTCAGGGGGACTATCCTGGTCCCTGTTTCCAACCTGCAATCCATTGCAGCCGGCCGAGCTTGTGACTTTCCCCAGTCTCATTGACCAGATGATGAACATGGGTGGCGCTTAGTATTTTTAGGCACTATTTTCACTAAAAACTTTGAAATTGCATCTTTCTGGTCTAATGATTATATTTTTGTTATTCTGGTATAATTTTATTTATTAACATTTAGTCTATGTTTTAAAATGTGAGATTTTTCTTGAGTTGTTTTCCCTTCAATACTCTTTATGTGCTGCATACATTGCCTGTTAGTTCAGCCTGACTGCTGTTGTACCAAGACACCATACGGTTAAGCACTGGTTAATTTTGATTTTGGATCATCTGGAACACCTCAACCTCTTCCTTGTGAATCACCATCTCCACATTGCACCATTTGCAGTGACAGCTGGTGAACTTTGAAGGCTGTGGGCATAAGACCAAGTCCTGAGTTACACAGTGTGAGCAGCAAGTGCAGCGAGCGCTTACTGCTGTGGCAGGGGAGGTTCATGGGAAATCTTCTTCTGAGAAAAAATAGAATGAAGTAGTACATATTTTAGCACAATGTCTGAAATAAATTGATCACAAACCCCCCATAATACCCTTTCTCTGAACAGTGCCATGCATGGGTCCTGGGTGCAGTGCCCATATATGCTTCCCCTTTTTCGTGCAGTGACCTTCCATGTCACTTGGTGACTTACAAAGACAGATGGGCACGAATGGACATTGAGTGTACAAGGAGAAAGGAGTTAGGGGATTTATACTGGCGTGGCTGTGAAGGGCTTAAGAGACAGTGCCACTATCACTCTTCTGTGCACTCATTCTATGCTCTTCTCTTTCACTCCTTCTCTTTCTCTATACCTCTCTTTCTGTATATACCTCTAATACGCCTTACTAATTAATTTCATTCTTTTTCCTCTCCCTCTACATCACTCTCCCTCTCTTCTTTGTTCCTCCCTTAAATTTTCCTCACCCAATATGCTTGCTCTCCCTTCTTGACATCCTCTTAACTCAAAGATTTCAAGTTAACCCATGTCAGCAGCGCGTTTAGGTTTATGCCTTTAAACTGTAGCATATTAACTCTTCACACCAGAATTGGCACTACTTCAGATTCATCCCACTCCCTCCCATCTCTCTGACCTTTAATTCATATCTTCTGCCCACCGCAGATTCTTTATTGTTTTCTACAACTCCTATCCCTCTATGCATTTATTTTCTACACCTCACTTTAGTCTTCCATTACCCAACTTCCTCTCCACCCCTTTCTCACTTGCTCCCTTTTGCTCCCTCTTCTGCTCATTTACTCACCCCATTTACTTGCTCTTCCCTCTAACCATCTCCCTCTTTTCCATTGGCCGCCTTCCGTCAGAGGTTTCAAATGGCCCCATGTGAGGTATAGGCATCAATCTGGAGAAGAACCTGAGAAAGGCACTTGGAAAAAACCCCTGAAGTTATCAGATCTGGTCTACCCAACACCTCTCAATTGGTTGTAGGAGACTTGTCACTTGCTCAGTTACAACTTTAACTATGCGAGGAAAGCTCTCGGCAGCAAATGCAACACAAGGTGGTAATTATCTGTGCCTTTGTCTAGGCACATTAGACCTGTCCCTACAGGGCTGTAACTACGGGCAGTGACCTTAGAAAAGTTTAATGACACTGCTGCAAAAATGTCTTGGGAAGAAGCCGCATAAAGTTTATCAGATTACAGTGTGTAATGGAAAGTGCACTCAGTTTCCTTGGAAATGGCACAACAGGTCAGCGGATAAATGCCTCTAGTGCAGTGATGTGCCTGTAAATAGGGGTGACAAATTTGAAACACACCTATACAGACTCAACCATTCAGCCTTGTAGGTCGGATAAAATGAGTACCATTAAATCAAGTGTCAACAATGCCTAATATCAGGTAATTCAGTGTGCTACATGGTTTGAAAGTGTTAAAATCAGAGTTGGTTCTAAGATTAAAAAGAGGGGAGGGAAGAGTCTGCTATATCTAAGTTCTAACACTTTTGAATTACAGACATTTCTTTAGTTGGTGATCTAAATAGCATGTGTTGGGGTGTTATCCGTTTCCCTTATCTGACGTTAAAGTCTGAACTAGAGGAAAGAAAGAGGGTGGTGTACAGTAATACCATACTGGCTTGTCACAGAAATAGAATTGTTAGATGGAGCACTGCTGATACGAACAGCATTTCAGATAGACCATGGGTACTCACAAACTTTCTCTCGGGGGCCAAATTTACAGTGTGGTTTGTGGCCGAGGGCCGCACCGGTGGGGGCGGGGTCAGTGGGGGAGGGGGGCTGGGCTAGAGCAACAAAAAAAACTATGACCATGAGGTTGAACACAGGCCCCTGCAGAGGACGCCTTCGTCCACTGAGCCACCAGACCCGGCATACACACATCTCTCTCTCTATCTCTCTCGCTCTGTCTCCCTCCCTCTCCCTCCCTCTCTCTATCTCTCTCTCCCTCCCTCTCTCTATCTCTCCCTCCCTCTCTCTATCTCTCCCTCCCTCTCTCTTTCTATCTCTCTCTCTCTTTCTCCCTCTCCCTCTCGCTCTCTCTCCCCCTCCCTCTCTCCCTCTGTCTCACTCACTCTGTTTGTCTCCCTCTCTCTCTCTCTGTCTTCCTCCCTCTGTCTCCCTCCCTCTCTCTCCCTCTGTCTGTCTCCCTCTGTCTGTTTCCCTCCCTCTGTCTCCCTCTATCTGTCTCCCTCCCTCTGTCTGTCGCCCTCCTCCCTCTGTCTGTCTCCCTCTGTCTGTCTCCCTCTGTCTGTCACCATCCTCCCTCCCTGTCTCCCTCTCTCTCTGTCTCCCTCTCTCTGTCTCCCTCCCTCCCTCTGTCTCCTTCCCTCCCTCTGTCTCCTTCCCTCCCTCTGTCTCCCTCCCTCTCTCTCTGTCTCCCTCTGTCTCCCTCCCTCTATCTCCCTCTGTCTGTCTCCCTCTGTCTCCCTCCCTCTATCTCCCTCTGTCTGTCTCCCTCTGTCTGTCTCCCTCTCCCTCCCTCTGTCTCCCCCTGACTCCCTCCCTCTGTCTCTCTCTGCCTCCCTCTGTCTCCCTCTCCCTCTGTCTCCCTCTCTCTGTCTCCCTCTCTCTGTCTCCCTCTCTCTGTCTCCCTCTCTCTGTCTCCCTCTCTCTCTGTCTCCCTCCCGCTCTCTGTCTCCCTCCCACTCTCTGTCTCTCTCTCTGTCTCCCTCTCTCTCTGTCTCCCTCTCTCTCTGTCTCTGTCTCTCTCCTGCTCTCTGTCTCCCACTGTCGGTCTCCCTCTCTCTGTCTCCCTCTCTCTGTCTCCCTCTCTCAGTCTCCCTCTCTCTGTCTCCCTCCCTCTGTCTCCCTCCGTCTGTCTCCCTCTGTCTCCCTCTGTCTGTCTCCCTTTCCCTCCGTCTGTCTCCCTCCCTCTCCCTCTGTCTCCCTCCCTCTGTCTCTCTCCCTCTGTCTGTCTCCCTCTGTCTGTCTCCCTCTCTCTCCCTCTCTCTCCCTCTGTTTCCCTCCCTGCCTCCCTCCCTCTCTCTCTGTCTCCCTCTGTCTCCCTCTCTCTGTCTCCCTCCCTCTGTCTCCCTCTCTCTGTCACCCTATGTCTCCCCCTCTCTGTCTCCCTCCCTCTGTCTGTCTCCCTCTCTCTGTCACCCTCTGTCACCCCGCGTGTGTGTCAGCCCGGGCTGAGACAGCTTCCCGGGCACACACACACAGCCGCACCCGAGTACTGCACAGGTCTTTAAAAGACCATTCACTTGTTAATGAGGCTTTGTTGTATTTCACCTCTTCTTAGCGCCCCTGCATCTCCACTCAGAGTGGAGATGCAGGGGCGCTAAGAAGAGGTGAAATACAACAAAGCCTCATTAACAAGTGAATGGTCTTTAAAGAATCGCCCGGCCCCCATAGAGCGCTGCTGCAACCGGCGGTGTTTGCTGACACTTAAGAAAAAACACAGGTAGGATATCTGCAAGGTCCGCGGGCCGCCAAGGAAGGCTTGCCGGGCCGCTGGCGGCCCGCGGGCCGTACTATGAGTACCCGTGAAATAGACCAACAGTTTTTAAGTCCCGAATATGTGTCCAAGATCAGTATACTAAAAACAAACGAGCAGGTCACATACACCAAAGCTCATTTAACACTATAGCTTGCAACAAAACGAAATCTAAATATCAAATTGGTTAGACAGTCTTTAAAGTTGAATGTGAGATTTGGCAACGCAAAGGATAAGGTGAAGAAAAAGGCTGCTAACATGCCAGCAGCACAGCCCCTAAAAATGAGCAGAGAATTTCTCCCTTCCATTCCTATTGCCTTCTTTTCACCATTCCTTACTACCTTCTTTATCTCTTCCCCCACCTTTCTTTCCTCTTCTACTTTTTCTTTCCTACCATTTTATCCCCTAGCTCTCTTTTCCCATTTGTTGCTTTCTCTCAAATGACAATTACCGGAACAGCAAAATAACTAAACACCGACCACATGCTAGTAAGGCGCAGGGACTGTGAAACATCAATAATTTACTACCGCGAGCATAGAAAATTCCGTAAATGGAAAGACACATTTAAAATTACCCATCAAGATTATTTTTCAAAACTAAATTTTGGGAAGGACAAAACCTCAGTTATTTTCACAAAAGAAAATACATAGTTCCACAAAAATGGGTGCGCATTGTAGTTCATGTACAGTGAATTTAAACAGGCTGTTACAAGAGCATCATAGCCAGTGGTGGCTGGTGACTTTTCTAAGTGGTGGGGTGTAAATATTAGGGGCAAGTTTGACTTAATGAGCAGCATAGTGAGTAATACTGATGGACATTAGGGAGATCTGGGGGCTTCTCCCCCACAAAACCTTTTAAAAGAATTGAAACCAGTATTTGTAAAGCGCAAACTATTACCCGAGGGTGTCAAGGCGCTGGGGGCCGTCGGGAAGATTAAGCAAGCTATTGCCCAGAGTAACATGGTGCTGGGCTAACCTGCCGCCCGCGCCAGGGATCGAACCGTGAGCACCCGTGGTCCGGAGTCAGACGCTCTGGCAGCTGCGCCGCACCTCTTCCCTAGAATAGGAGGAAATAAAACACTTCAAAACCAGAATTGCCACCTTTGCGTCTCCACTCTGGTCTACAGTGGACCATTATCCCAGCACTAATGTATACCAAATGTATTGTCTTCTCAATCGGGTTTTCACAGTCAGGATCACAAAATTAACGAGCAGTTTAATTGCTCTGCAGTACCTGGGCATTCCGAGATTTGGTGGGCTGTCCCCATAATCTCTGTGGCCTGCTGCAGGACAGATGGTCGAGGGGGCCTATGAGAAAAGAGCATCTGCAGGGCGAGGACGAGATGAGATCGAACCTGAGAAGATGATCAGACCAGCCAGCTCTTCCACTGTCACTTCCCAAAGCGTGCCGGGGGGGGGGGGGGGGGGGGAAGTGAAGCAGGTTTTGTTGCACGGGCTTGGGCTCCTACGCAGCCTCAACCAAAACAGCTTGGCAGCCACAGTAGGAAATGGGACACCAGTACTGGGGAAAAATGTACACCAGTGGCAGGGCTTTAAGTGGGATGAAAAAACTGGGGGGTCTCTCAAAAGGGCATGGCCAATATATTTAAGGGCGTGACTTAATAACACATAAGCTAAAAATCTGTGCTTAGCATAGTGTGCCGCCCAACTTGTATTTTGCTGTTTCTGTCATTGCATCCAGATATATGATACAACAAGTAACATCATACCTACAACAAGTCAGAACGTTTGGCTTTGTCAATGGTTGTTAGTTGCATAAGATAAATAAGCAGCAACTATGGCTTGTATATTATTGAAAAAGCTTCCACTTAAAGCCCTGGTGACACTAGGACAATGTTGCTGCTCCTGAGTTTCAAAAAGAGAAGGGAAATCCAGAGAGAAAATAACTCTCTTTAAAGGATTTCCCTTCCCCTACAACGCTCACCTGGCATGACGTCATGCCGTAACTTCTCCACTAGTGAGAAGTGAGCAGTGTGAAAATGTGCCTCATAAAACGTCAATGTTTGAGCAAAAGAAAACAGGGCAGTGACACTTTATTTTTCTTTGAACAAAAGGATGCTGGTAATCTTTGAAGTTCAGTAAGAGTGCGTTTGTGACAAGGCAGTGCAACAAAAAATGTACGTTGTGCATTTTGTACACTTTGGTGTTTTTTATAACCTCCAGAGAACTAAGGTGTATTTTAGCAGCAGCATTATCCCCAAGAAGATTAACGCATATGCATGCATGTGTCAAAACACTAACGCGGAAGGTTTAAGAACTAACTGAGAACTTAATACCAATGTGGTAAAGGCAAATTGCATACTGGGTCTTGCTCTGACGTTTCAGTAAAGGATAAGATATTGCTAATTCATTTGGAAATGTGAGAATGTAATGGATTGGGAACCATTTATGGTTACGTTAAAACCAAGACTGCAGTGAGGCCCAAAGGAAATCTGTTTAAAATGTTGGATGGAAAGTTTTGTGACTGTGTTCCCCTATGTGTCTCTGAACACTGGAAATATCCGAGGAAGAAGGGACCTAAAAGTGCCTCTGCAAAGCCAGGGCGAATTGTAAGGGATTCTGCATAGGGTGGCACAGCACATAGAGGAGCACATGCTGGGAGGGGTTGTGCGGTAAAGGAGGGATTATAATATCTTCTCGATCGGGTTTCTTTTCACAGTCAGGATAACAAAATTAAAGAGCAGTTTAATTGCTCTGTAGTACCTGAGAATTCCATGATTGGTGTGCTGTTCTTATGCACTCTGTGGCCTGCCGGAGGACGCCACCACGGTGACCCGCTCTGCTTATGCACAACATGGTCACTGGCGCTGTGCGTGAAGCTCAAAGGATCGTCATTACATCACACTTAAAGAAACATGACCAATCACAGTGTGGCTTCAAAATAAGGCCACACAGTGATTGGTCATCCTGCCCCCGCGCTGTCTAATCAAATGCGGCATGTGGGGACAGGCCAGCCTGACCACAACCAATCCGGACTTTTCTCTCATGCGTTTTATACTTACAACTGCATGAGAGCAACTCAGATTGGTTTGGGCAGGTTAATCCGGCGCTCTAATGGACTCCAAGGGGCTGTGTTTCTCCCCTGGTTTCCGAATAGAGCATGGGTTTAAAAATGCGCATGTCAGGTTGGACATAGCCAGTAACCTGTCCAACCGGACATGCGCAAAGAATTTCATCCAGGTGCCATTGTTGCCAAGCAACGATATAGGCCACGCCCAGCCCCCACAAGGTAAAAACTCATCAGGGAGGTCGACCACAGTCCTTTGGAGAGTCGGGAGTGGGACTCGGGGACTATTTAAATTACGGCAACTTGCAGGTGGGGGGGCAACGCTCCTACGCTCAAGAGGAGAAACCGCCGCTGATCATAGCTAATGTCTGAGCGCCGCTTCCCTCTGTGTAGACAATAATTCGAACATACAAGTGCGCAATCAAGCTTCGGTGGCTGTGTAGCACTGGGGGCAACCACTGTTGTCAGATAAGTCATGCCCGGCGTTCGTAGAGGCATCAGATGGAATCATGAGACATTAATATACACAATTTCCTGTTCTTGTCTTCAGCCCCCATTCATGCAGAGTGCTCTTGCTCTGATATTAAACATTCTTTCACCATTCTTCACCTTATGAGCAAAGTGTCTCACCTCCCCCAAAATCCCTCGAAGTTTCTGACGATCAAAGCTAACAATGCGGGGAGGCGCTAGAGGGCGCAAAGCAAGATGGCTGTGCTTTAGTGCAGCTCTGCTGGCTGAACTAACGATCCCCCAATTATCCTACGCTCATCGTGCCATTCTTCGCCCCACACCCTGGGGGCGAAGTTTACACTACATTCTGCGAGCAGTGAGGGTGTTTTCAGAAAGTTGCAGGCTCAGAAAGTGCCGAACTGACTGCTTTTGTCGAGCGGCCTGTGAACAGCATGGCGGCGACTGGCTGGAGTGCGGCCCTTACATTCAGGCCCTAAGAAGGAGGAACGGACTGGCGTCCTGATCTGCCGAGGCCCCGAAGCGGCCGATACTGGATTGCCGAGTGCGCGAATTGGCAGTGGCAGTGTTGGGAGGCCAGACAGTTTCCAAGCAGTGCCCTGGGGATTGAGAGTGCGTCCTGCGCAGAGGCGGCGATACCTGCTGCGAGAGGCCGGGCGAGGACACAGACTGCCGCCGGCCGCGAGTCACTCCCGCGGCGGAGCGGCAGAGGTGTCCGCGATTGGGACGTACTGCCACTACCTGCAGCAGCGGTGAGTGAAAGCCACTGGGGGCCGCTAATATTGGTGCGCGAGGCCTGGTCTCCCGGACTGAGCGCCGAAGCGGGGAAATAAACGTTGGCGTACGGGGGGCCTCCCGGGGCACCCCCGCTGGGCTTCTCCGTGGTACTTGCCTTATTGCAACGGATTGTACCGAGGGCCTGGTCTGACCCGCGATAGCCTGCTATGTCTGCTTACAAAAGCACTGCGCCACAGTGCCTCTTTTGAACGGCTGTGCTGCTCGGCGGGAGAGTGGAAACGTTACTGCCTGAACTGTTTGCTGTCCTCTGTGGCCCGGGTGGGGCATGCTGTGACAGGGGGTCCCAAGCGCCTCTGTTAAAATCTGCACGGCGTGGGTGGAAGAGTGCAAGGTCTGGCCCATACCTATATATTGCTCCATTTGGATCCCAGGAAAATTGGGCCACAGTTTTAACTTACAGTCTGCATTGGGCCCACACCACTGCCATTGGAGAGATACTTGGGTGCCTGTGGGAGCACTATACCACTTGTTTTTAAGTTTGCTGGATCACTGGGTTGGAGCCTGGCGGGCCGCCGCTGCTGAGTTGGTGCACCCCCTCACATCCAAAAGCAGCGACGTGCAGCCTGTTCGCGAGGCAGGGGCGGTTGCGGTCTCTCGCTGACATCACCAGGCCACAGAATGGGCAAACCGGACAAATCGCAGCCTCGCCTCAATTTCGAATCTCGCAAATCAAGCAAGGCACAACGAGGGGCCACATCAGATTCTGAGCTGGAGGTCCTGACGGAGAGTACCACCTCTCTAGAGGCCACGTTACTGGCCATGCAGAGTAGCCTCCAATCCATTGACGGGAAAATTGACGCCCTCAACTTAAGGATGGACCATATGTCTTCTAAATTAGACAAGCAAGGTGCCGGGCTGGGAGAAGCAGAAAAACGAATATCGGATGCAGAGGATGGCCTGGAAGCGGTTACCACCAAGATTCACGACATGGAGAGGGTGCTCGCAGTTATCCAGGTGAAAAATGAAGATTTGGAAGCAAGATCCTGCCGTAACAACATCAGGATCACGGGGCTGCCGGAATCAACCAATACAGGCAGGATGGAGACGTATATAGAAGACTTGCTTCGAGAAATGTTTGGTTCAGAGCACCTGTCAGCAATGCTAGTGGTTGAGAGATCCCACCGGGCCTTGGCTACCCGTCCCCCTCCGGGAGCCCCTCCAAGGCCTATAATTGCCCGTCTTCTAAATTATCGGGACCGGGACACTATCCTCAGAATGTCCCGGGAGAAGGGTGCGATAACTCATCACGGTAATAATCTTTCCTTTTTCCCGGACATCACGGCGACGGTTCAGGCTGCCAGGCGGGAATTTCAGTCGGTCAAGAAGGTGCTGATTGCTGAGAAAGTGCTGTATGCCATGTTGTATCCTGCCCGGTTGCGCATGGACGATGGGGACAAAGCCAAAATCTACACCAGTCCCAAGGCCGCCATGGAACACGCACAGTCGTTCAGGAGGTCCCGCCGTGAGAAATCTAAGCCTCCTGAGGAAGAGGAGGATTAACCACCGAACTAGCTGCTTGAGGCGTTGGACTGTTTGGAGGCTGGCGGTTTAACGGACGGATGTATCTCCATTATGAGGCCTGTATGCGTATCTATATGCATGTACTCTGTTGTAAGGTAACTGCTGCACTACTGTTAATTTTTGTGTATGCAGGGCGGCGGCACCCTGTAATTAGCTCTGACGCATGTGGCCGGAGATGCCGTGACCTGCAAAGAAGTTGCATGCAGGGTCTGTGGTAGAGTAATATTCCACACTTAGAGCTGCATTAGTCCTCCTGTGCTTGCACCAGTCTATTAGAACAATGCTATGTTGCCGTTTGTTCGGCGTGCGCAGGCTTGATTACTATACTGTCTGCCAATATATATGTTATTGGAATATCACACAGCTGCGATTAAATTAGTGGGCGAGATGAAGTGTTGCTGTTCAGCCACCTCCCTTCACACCTGGGAGGCTGAAGGTGCTCTAGCGACCCCCTATGGGAGTACCCCACAGTTATTTCCTATGCATATTTTTGCTTTGGGTTTTGTTGTTCTCTTTTGGGGATGGCTTTGGCATGTTGGGGCAGCTGAAGTGGGTGGGGGGCTGGGATTTATATAGGGAACTGTTACAACTGCTATATATGACGAATGCACAAAATGATTCTAAACTTTGCAATGCAAGGGATTGCCTTTGTTGTATGGGGGATGTTAATGGGGCTGGAGCACAACTTTAGCGTGTTGGGGATGCTGAAGTGGGAGGGAGGTGGGTTGGCAAGGATGGGTTCACAGCAAGTATGGTGCTATGCTTATGTGATGCTAACGGTCTGCTATTTTGGGTCGCCGGAGGGGAGGGAATGTGTGATTGGAATGAAGCCGGGTTGCGGGAATGGGTAGTATAACAAAGTTTCTAACCTGGAACGTTTGCGGGCTTAATAACCCCAAAAAGATTAGGGCTGTGTTTGCATACTTAGATAGGATTAATGTAAACATTGCCCTCCTACAGGAAACGCACCTTACTAAATGGCCTGACAAGAATATTGGAGCAAAATGGGCTGCGGTTAAAGTAGTGTCATCGTACTCCTCTTATGCACGGGGTGTGATGATATTAGTCAAAAGAGGAACCCCATTCACTATGCTCGGCACGGAAACAGATGATCGGGGCAGGATGGCAATGGTTTTGGGTAGACTGGGGGGCAAGTCAGTGCTACCGGTCAATATTTATGGACCAAATGTGGATGATCATGTGTTCTTTAGTGATGTATGGAGAAGAATAGCCTCGTTCCCCCCGCTGCGCTAATCTGGGGTGGTGATTTTAATCTGTGTATAGATGCGGAAATGGATAGCTCACAGGCATTGGGGGTGAGAGAGACATGGGCCTCACAGGTACTATCGGAGGTAATGCAGGCTGAGGGGCTTCGGGATATCTGGAGACTGCATAACACCACTACTCTTGAGAGCACTTTTGTCTCTGCAGTACATGGCTCGTGGTCCAGATTGGATTACTGGATCACGTCAGAAGAGGTATGCCCCTGGGTAGTCGCGGTAGCCCACCTGCCAAAAACACTTTCGGACCATTCTCCTGTATCTATGGACCTACGGGTCCCAGAGTGCGTGCCTCCCCCATTTCAATGGAGACTGCAGCAGTCTTCTCTTACAGACCCTGTTTTTCGGCTCACCATTGGAACCGCCATCGGAAACTTTTTTATTTAGAATGAGGGTTCTGTTGAGAGTGCAGGAATCTTATGGGAAGCTTTTAAAGTAACAAAACGAGGGGAATGCATAGGCGCCCAAGCCGGGGTCTTGAAAGACCTCCGACGGAGAATGCAAATGCTGGCTACTCAAATCACAGCATTTGAGAGGGAATATGAGCATGGGCCAGAATCGGAAATACTTGCTAAGATAAGAGACCTCGTAACGGAATACAATCAAACTGCTGATCAGGAGACACTGCACTGCTCTAGACGCTGCAGGGCACGATACTATGGGGAGGGTGGTAGGCCAAGTCGCTCTCTTGCCACGAAAATAGCCATGCCCCGAAGACAAGAAAACATTATAGAAATGCAGGATGGAGAGGGAACTGTGAGACACTCAAATTCTGACATCAGCAAGATTTTTCTAGAGTTCTACTCTGAGCTGTATGGAGACAGGCCGGATGTTCGTGAGGACGAGATTGCTAGATACCTAGATGATATAGCGCTAGGCTGGCTATCAGCTGGACAGAGGGAGTATCTTATGCAACCCTTCGATGTCGAAGATGTGAAGGAAGCTATTATGTCATTGCCAACCTGTAAAGCATCTGGCATGGACGGCCTGCCCAGTGATTTTTATAAGACGTATATCGATGAGCTTGCACCCAGACTCCTGAATGTCTATGCCGAGGCATATGATGCTGGGATACTACCCCCAACATTGAGAGAGGCATTAATAGTTACCTTATTGAAATCGGACAAGGACCCCAATAAATGTGAATCGTACCGGCCTCTATTTCTCATCAACATTGATGTTAAAATTTTAGCCCGGATAATTGCAAACAGGTTGCAACCATTAGTCCCAAAGTTGGTCCTACCGGATCAGTCCGGTTTCATTCCCAAACGCTCTACAGCGCATAACTTACGGACGCTTTTTGCAGTCCTGCATTATTTTGAGTCGGATTTCCAGGCAGTTGCGGTGTTACTTGACGCTGCAAAAGCCTTTGACTCACTGCGGTGGGTTTTTATGTTCACAGTGTTCCGGAGGATGGGCATGCCGCCTTTCTTTTTAAAATGGATAAGTCTGCTGTACACCAAGCCTGTGGCCAGGCTTCGGGTCAATGGGTGGATCTCTGAGGTCTTTCCAATACAGAGGGGCACTCGACAGGGCTGCCCCTTGTCCCCGATGCTCTTTTCACTGGCGCTTGAGCCGTTGTTCTGTTGTAAAATACGACAGAAGCACGCGCAGGCCGCATTGAGGTTTAATCTGAGACCGCTGGCTATCTCCCTCTATGCGGACGACATGATGCTGAACGTTCGTGAACCAGAGACATATCTTCATCCCCTGCTCCGCGAATATGTGGTGTTCGAGCGCTACTCCGGCCTTGGAATTAACTGGGCCAAATCTACAGTGTTCCCGCTGACGGCCGGCACCCGGGAGGTGGCGCTAGACTTCCCCTTGGCATGGTCCACGGACCCAGTGAAATAATCAGGTATATGGGTCCACAGAGATCCTGATGTAGTGCTAACCATGAATTATGGACGGGATGTTACTAAAATTTCAGATCAGGTCATGAGATGGACTCGCCTCCCCCTCTCGCTGGCAGATAGAATCGCTATAGTAAAAATGACCATTCTGCCAAAGCTGTTATATTTATTTGTCAGCATTCCTATCCGGCTTAATATGGCACTCTTTCGGTCTCTCCAATCCTGTCTGCTGTCCTTAGTCTGGGCAGGGAAACAGCCGCGATGCAGTTGGAAAGTGCTTACATTACCATTCGAAAGAGGCGGCTTCGGGGCACCTGACCTATGTCTTTATTATTTATGTGCGCAAGCGCAGTATGCGCACTACTGGTTTTTCCCCCAAAAGTTTCTTCCGCACACTGCTGATGAGGCAGACACCGTGCTTCCGACACTGCTGATAGCAATGACCCTGCAGGGCGGAGACGGCGCAGCGAGTAAAAAAAAAAATACTGTGAAATGCACTGCATGGGTGTGGAAAAAACTCGCCAAGCGAGCTGGGTTGGAGCAGATTTATGCTCCGGAACTCCCAATGGCTGCGCATCCAGGCATCTCAGCGGCGCAGGACAAGGGTGCACTAAGAGTTCTGCAGAAAGCGAAGGTCACAAAGATTGGGGACTTGTATCACAATGGAGTGTTCAAGTCCTTGGCAGATTTCCAGGCTGGTAGGGAATACAGTACCATGCTGGGGTTCACCTTTGTTAGAGTGCGTCAAGCGATAAGATCCATCTACCCAGGGTTTCCTGCCGAACCAACGGTCTTCAAGGCGTTGTAGGTGGTGCTTGCTGGGGAAGAAAGCAAGGGGCTGATCTCTAGGCTCTATAGGATCTCGCAGAGAGAGAATACGTTAATAGACTCACCATCGCTAATAAAATGGAATTCTGTGCTTGCTTCGCCGCTGACGGCTGAGAATTGGGGGTCCTGTTGCAGTCTGACTGGGCGCTTGACAGCTAACTGTAATCTCCATATTATACACTTTAAGTATATACATCAATTGTACTATATACCCCTAGCCAACTCAAGAAATTCGGGTTACGAGAAGAGGCAAGGTGTATAAGATGTGGGCAGGAAGAGGCGGATTTCATGCACTTGGCCTGGGCTTGTCCCACCATTAAGGTATTTTGGTGTAAATCGTACGTTTGTTATCGGACATTACCACGGAACAAGTCCCATGCACTCCTGAGGTATGCCTGCTGGGCTTTCTGAAGCAGTTTAAGCCATGCAATAGGAGACTAGTTGAAATCTCAACGCTATTTGTCAAACGAGCATTGGCAATGCATTGGGGTGCTAGGTCTGCCCCAACGCTTCGGCAATGGGTCCGCGCCTTGGTGTATTGTAAGGAACAAATGAGCATCTACGCTGAAGAGCTACCCATAGCCTCAAGACCGAAAGGTTTTTGGGCACCGTTGTCTCTGTTTTTGATGCAAAACCCTGACTTACAGGCAACATGATAATACACACATTTGGGCATGCATGCAAATCTAGGTTGGCCCAACAGATCCGCACAGCCGTGGCTGAAATGTAAACTGTGTATGTATATATACCGCTGTACTTCCTGATTTGGGAAGATGGGCGGGATGGGGGGGTGGGATGTTGGTTTGAGCATGTAAAAATTGTTGCACTTTTCATGGACCAATGTATAATGGCAGAGAGGCTCTCTGCACTGCTGCATTTCATATGTGCAATCTATTAAAATAAAATATAAAAAAAAAAAAGTTAACAATGCGGGGTTAATGTGTTTTACCAGGGCTGAGGCAAAAGGCCTATGCTGCTACGGAAAAAAATAGTCCGGGGAAACCCAGACTGAAGGCTGCACCAGGAAGGCACTATTTGTTAAGCAAAAATGGGAATGCAGCAGGCACACTCACCGTCTGGTGCATCACAGACACATAGAAAAGAACATTTGTGACTTTGCCTCCAGGCGTGCATGGGAGTTCACTGCTCACCAGCTCGGCCCTCCAGTCCCACCCCTTGCAACTCCTGAGCCAAGCTAGGCGCTGCTCCCTTGCTGTAAACAGCATGAGAGAGCACGAGGATTGGCTGGGTCAGGGGCTCCCAGTGCCTCTTTGTAGACTTGGGGGCTGTGGATGTAACTCCCCCTGGCTCCTAGCATTTCACGGGGGCGAGGGTTTAAGTGCACATGTTGGGCTGGTCAGAGTAAGGCACCCCTCCAACCCAACATGTGCACTTCACACCAAGGAGGCCCTGGCCCAGCTGAACCTGTGTCACTCAACCATTCAAGCTCCACCCCACCCACATCTCAATCTGCCCACCTTCACCTGACTCTACTTTGTAAAAACAGCAAACTTTGCGCAGGCCATGCGTGCACTGCTGCAGCTAATAAACAATGGAATCAGCTGGGATTGGGAATCATGTAAAGTAATAATTTAA
Source organism: Calotriton arnoldi (assembly GCA_963921515.1). Taxonomy (NCBI): domain Eukaryota; kingdom Metazoa; phylum Chordata; class Amphibia; order Caudata; family Salamandridae; genus Calotriton; species Calotriton arnoldi. The sequence continues at coordinate 339,249 of CAWUFW010002202.1, forward strand.
TATGGAGGCAACGCCCCCACACCCAATAAAGACACTCCTGCTGACCAGTTGACCTCCGCTCTGATAACCAACAACTTGCATTCCACCAACATTTCCTACATATGGCTGATTTTGAAACCCTATCTGAGCTAGCTTCGTCTGTGCTAACATAAACTTCTCTTTGAGTCTTTTCTGCTTCATCTCTTGTTCATTGCTACAAACTTAGCATATCTCAGGATTTCATCCAAAGGTTTTGTCTGCCAGCAAATCAAATTCTGTTGTATGTGCATACTGATCTCTGGGCGCAATTCAAGAACAAATTGTTACACAAAACTCCCCATATCTCTCTTTTCAGGATTTTCTAATCCACTGTGTTGTTTAAGCACTTGTAATGACCGTTCATAATAAGCATGCACTGATTCTTTAGCCGCCTGAGTCATCCTGTTAATTTTCAACCAATCAATGTCCCTTGCTGGTACCTTTCCCTTCAAAAAGGTAATAACCTCATCATACGTTGTCATCACCATAGGCGAAGGTGCACAGCTACGTGAATATCTCAGGGGCTCTGTACGTGGTCATAGCCTTGACCTTGACTGATAGGTCGCTCCCCCACCACACAGCTCCGCCTGTGTGCCCTGCTGCTGCCCCTGATTGTGCTCGTTTTTCCTTTCTGTGCCCCCTTGCTGCCCCTGATTGTGCTCGTTTTTCCTTTCTGTGCCCCCTTGCTGCCCCTGATTGTGCTCGTTTTTCCTTTCTGTGCCCCCTTGCTGCCCCTGATTGTGCTCGTTTTTCCTTTCTGTGCCCCCCTTGCTGCCCCTGATTGTGCTCGTTTTCCTTTCTGTGCCCCCTTGCTGCCCCTGATTGTGCTCGTTTTTCCTTTCTGTGCCCCCCTTGCTGCCCCTGATTGTGCTCGTTTTTTCCTTTCTGTGCCCCCCTTGCTGCCCCTGATTGTGCTCGTTTTTCCTTTCTGTGCCCCCTTGCTGCCCCTGATTGTGCTCGCTTTTCCTTTCTGTGCCCCCCTTGCTGCCCCTGATTGTGCTCATTTTTTCCTTTCTGTGCCCCCCTTGCTGCCCCTGATTGTGCTCGTTTTTCCTTTCTGTGCCCCCCTTGCTGCCCCTGATTGTGCTCGTTTTTCCTTTCTGTGCCCCCCTTGCTGCCCCTGATTGTGCTCGCTTTTTCCTTTCTGTGCCCCCTTGCTGCCCCTGATTGTGCTCGTTTTTTTCCTTTCTGTGCCCCCTTGATGCCCTGATTGTGCTCGTTTTCCCTTCTGTGCCTGTTTCCCGCCGCTGCGCCCCTGCGCCCCTGCGGCCCCGCCCCCTCACTGCCCATTCGCTGCCCCATTCCCTGCTCCTCCCTCCCTCCTCCCCATTTATGGCGGCCGCTGCGTGGTGAAGAGAGCGACCCCTGACCTTGACTGGTAGGTCGCTCCCCCACCACACAGCTCCGTCTGTGTGCCCTGCTGCTGCCCCTGATTGTGCTCGTTTTCCTTTCTGTGCCCCCTTGCTGCCCCTGATTGTGCTCGTTTTTCCTTTCTGTGCCCCCTTGCTGCCCCTGATTGTGCTCGTTTTTCCTTTCTGTGCCCCCTTGCTGCCCCTGATTGTGCTCGTTTTTCCTTTCTGTGCCCCCTTGCTGCCCCTGATTGTGCTCGTTTTTCCTTTCTGTGCCCCCCTTGCTGCCCCTGATTGTGCTCGTTTTTCCTTTCTGTGCCCCCTTGCTGCCCCTGATTGTGCTCGTTTTTCCTTTCTGTGCCCCCCTTGCTGCCCCTGATTGTGCTCGTTTTTTCCTTTCTGTGCCCCCCTTGCTGCCCCTGATTGTGCTCGTTTTTCCTTTCTGTGCCCCCCTTGCTGCCCCTGATTGTGCTCGTTTTTCCTTTCTGTGCCCCCCTTGCTGCCCCTGATTGTGCTCGTTTTTTCCTTTCTGTGCCCCCTTGCTGCCCCTGATTGTGCTCGTTTTTCCTTTCTGTGCCCCCCTTGCTGCCCCTGATTGTGCTCGTTTTTCCTTTCTGTGCCCCCCTTGCTGCCCCTGATTGTGCTCGTTTTTTCCTTTCTGTGCCCCCTTGCTGCCCCTGATTGTGCTCGTTTTTTTTCCTTTCTGTGCCCCCTTGATGCCCTGATTGTGCTCGTTTTCCCTTCTGTGCCTGTTTCCCGCCGCTGCGCCTGCGGCCCCGCCCCTCACTGCCCATTCGCTGCCCCATTCCCTGCTCCTCCCTCCCTCCTCCCCATTTATGGCGGCCGCTGCGTGGTGAAGAGAGCGACCCCTGACCTTGACTGGTAGGTCGCTCCCCACCACACAGCTCCGTCTGTGTGCCCTGCTGCTGCCCCTGATTGTGCTCGTTTTTCCTTTCTGTGCCCCCTTGCTGCCCCTGATTGTGCTCGCTTTTCCTTTCTGTGCCCCCTTGCTGCCCCTGATTGTGCTCGTTTTTCCTTTCTGTGCCCCCTTGCTGCCCCTGATTGTGCTCGTTTTTCCTTTCTGTGCCCCCCTTGCTGCCCCTGATTGTGCTCGTTTTCCTTTCTGTGCCCCCTTGCTGCCCCTGATTGTGCTCGTTTTTCCTTTCTGTGCCCCCCTTGCTGCCCCTGATTTTGCTCGTTTTTTCCTTTCTGTGCCCCCCTTGCTGCCCCTGATTGTGCTCGTTTTTCCTTTCTGTGCCCCCTTGCTGCCCCTGATTGTGCTCGTTTTTCCTTTCTGTGCCCCCCTTGCTGCCCCTGATTGTGCTCGTTTTTCCTTTCTGTGCCCCCTTGCTGCCCCTGATTGTGCTCGTTTTTTTTCCTTTCTGTGCCCCCTTGATGCCCTGATTGAGCTCGTTTTCCCTTCTGTGCCTGTTTCCCGCTGCTGCGCCCCTGCGGCCCCGCCCCCTCACTGCCCATTCGCTGCCCCATTCCCTGCTCCTCCCTCCCACCTCCCCATTTATGGCGGCCGCTGCGTGGTGAAGAGAGCGACCCCTGACCTTGACTGGTAGGTCGCTCCCCCACCACACAGCTCCGTCTGTGTGCCCTGCTGCTGCCCCTGATTGTGCTCGTTTTTCCTTTCTGTGCCTCCTTGCTGCCCCTGATTGTGCTCGTTTTTCCTTTCTGTGCCCCCTTGCTGCCCCTGATTGTGCTCGTTTTTCCTTTGTGTGCCCCCTTGCTGCCCCTGATTGTGCTCATTTTTCCTTTCTGTGCCCCCCTTGCTGCCCCTGATTGTGCTCGTTTTTCCTTTCTGTGCCCCCTTGCTGCCCCTGATTGTGCTCGTTTTTCCTTTCTGTGCCCCCTTGCTGCCCCTGATTGTGCTCATTTTTCCTTTCTGTGCCCCCCTTGCTGCCCCTGATTGTGCTCGTTTTTTCCTTTCTGTGCCCCCTTGCTGCCCCTGATTGTGCTCGTTTGTTTTTCCTTTCTGTGCCCCCTTGATGCCCTGATTGTGCTCGTTTTTCCTTCTGTGCCTGTTTCCCGCCGCTGCGCCCTTCGGCCCCGCCCCCTCACTGCCCATTCGCTGCCCCATTCCCTGCTCCTCCCTCCCACCTCCCCATTTATGGCGGCCGCTGTGCGGCCGCGCCGCTGGCGCGCAGAAGGCGCGCCTAAGGCAAGCCCGTCTGCGCCCGTCCGCGCCGTGACCGCGCCCAGCGCCAGACCCCCTGGTCCGGGCATCCCCCGCGCCCGCCACATCAACAGACGCCGTTACGACGCCAGCACCCTCCACGCACTCAACCCCGGAAAAGATCACGCCTGCTACCAGGCCACCCCGAAGCGCACCCAAGGGCCCTTCACCTGCCGGAACTGCAGCTTCGCCAGCACCCGCCCCGCCAAACCACCTTCCAGGAAAGAACCCAACTACCTCAGATGCATCCTCCTCAACACCCGCTCCGCCCGCAAACACGCCATCGAACTCTGGGACCTTCTCGACTCAACCTCCCCAGACGTCGTATTACTGACGGAGACCTGGCTGAATCCCGCTTCAGCCCCCGACATCGCCATTGCCATCCCGGACGGATACAAGATCACCCGCAGGGACCGCACCAACGGAGTCGGAGGAGGCATCGCCATCGTCCACAGGAACACCCTCAGAGTCTCAACCAACACCGACGACACCCTCAGCACCGCCGAACACATGCACTTCCAGATCCACACCGATCCCAACACCACCCTCAGAGGAACCCTCCTCTACAGACCCCCCGGACCCCGACCACAGTTCAGCGATTCCATCGCTGACTTCGTCAGCACACACGCCATCGCCTCCACGGACTACATCCTCCTCGGGGACCTGAACTTCCACCTCGAGAACAACAAGGACACCAACTCCACCACCCTGATCGACAACCTCGCCACCCTCGGACTCAGACAGCTCGTGACTACACCCACCCACGATGCCGGCCACACGCTAGACTCCATCTTTTCCGCAAGCCCACACGTCTCCTTCAACCACACCTCCGAACCCCACTGGACTGACCACCACTGCATCCACTTCACCTACAGGAAGCCCACCACGCACCACCGCACCGAACAAATGCCTCGCCGCTGCTGGAGCAGAGTCACGGAAGACCAGCTAACCACAACCCTCGCCCTGAGCCCACCCGCCGAACCCTCCGACCCCGACACCGCCGCCCGCAACCTCAGACAGTGGATCGACGACTGCGCCAACACCCTCGCCCCGCTCAAGAAGCCGCCCAACAGCCACACCAGCAAGAAAGCCACCTGGTTCACCGAAGACCTCCAGGCCTCCAAACGAACATGCCGAAAACTGGAGAAGATCTGGCTCCACGAACGGACAGCGGACAGCTACGCCGCCCACAAGAGCGCCACCCGCAGTCACCATCACCTCATCAGATCCGCCAAAAGGGCCTCACTCAAAGACCGCCTAGACAACAACGCACACAACAGCAAAGAGCTCTTCAACATCGTGAAGGAACTCTCCAACCCCAGCTCCAACACCAACGACATCCAGCCGTCGCGAGACCTGTGCGACTCACTGGCCACCTTCTTCCACCGCAAAATCGCCGACATCCACGACAGCTTCAACACCACGACCGCCCCGGCAACCACCGAGACCACTGCCCCCACAACCACCAACCGCCTGCTCTCCTGGACCAACATCAACGACGAGGACACCAGTGAGATCATGAACACCATCCACTCCGGTTCACCGCTAGACCCGTGCCCTCACCACATCTTCAACAAAGCCAGTACAGCCATCGCGCCCCATCTCCGGAAAATAATCAACATCTCCTTCGAGACAGCAACCTTCCCGGAAAGCTGGAAGCATGCCGAGATCACCGCCTTACTCAAGAAACCCAAGGCAGACCCCAAGGACCTCAAGAACTTCCGACCCATCTCTCTGCTCCCGTTCCCCGCGAAGGTCACCGAGAAAATCGTCAACAAACAACTGACCCGCTACCTCGAGGAGAACAACATCCTGGACCCTTCCCAGTCCGGCTTCCGCAGCAACCACAGCACCGAAACCGCCCTCATCGCCGCCACCGATGACATCAGGACCCTGCTACACAACGGAGAAACAGCAGCCCTCATCCTCCTGGACCTATCAGCCGCCTTCGACACGGTCTGCCACCACACACTACGAACACGCCTTCACGACGCCGGGATCCAAGAGAAGGCCCTGGACTGGACCACATCCTTCCTTTCCGGCAGAACACAAAGCGTCCGCCTCGCCCCCTTCCGATCCAAGGCCACCAAGATCATCTGCGGCGTACCCCAAGGCTCCTCCCTCAGCCCAACGCTGTTCAACATCTACATGGCACCCCTCGCCCACGTCGCCCAACAGCACAACCTCAACATCATCTCCTACGCCGACGACACCCAGCTGATCCTCTCCCTCACCAAAGACCCTCACACCGCCAAAGCCCACCTCCACGAAGGAATGAAGGCCGTCGCCGAATGGATGAGGACCAGCCGCCTGAAGCTGAACTCGGACAAGACGGAGGTCCTCATCCTTGGTTCCAACCCTTCAGCCTGGGACGACTCCTGGTGGCCAACATCACTGGGAACAGCCCCGCCACCCACCGACCACGTACGCAACCTAGGGGTCATCCTCGACCCCACCCTCTCCATGACTAAGCAGGTCAACGCCGTTTCCTCATCCTGCTTCAACATCCTCCGAATGCTCTGCAGGATCTTCAAGTGGATCCCCACCGAAACAAGAAAAACAGTCACCCAGGCCCTCGTCACCAGCAGGCTGGACTACGGAAACGCCCTCTACGCAGGAACGACGGCTAAGCTCCTGAGACGGCTGCAACGCATCCAGAACGCCTCTGCACGTCTTATCCTCGACATCCCCCGACGCAGCCACATCACACCCCACCTGAGAGACCTGCACTGGCTCCCTGTCAACAAGAGGATAACCTTCAAGCTCCTCACCCACGCACACAAAGCACTCCACAACTCCGGACCAGCCTACCTCAACAGACGACTCAGCTTCTACACCCCCACCCGCCAGCTCCGCTCGACCAGCCTCGCCCTCGCCACAGTCCCCCGCATCCGGAAAACGACCGCCGGCGGCAGATCCTTCTCCCACCTCGCCGCCAAGACCTGGAACACCCTCCCCACCAACCTCCGACAGACCCAAGACCTACTGGCCTTCAGAAGACTCCTCAAGACCTGACTCTTCGATCAGTAGCAGCACCACCCCCCTCTTCCCCCAGCGCCTTGAGACCCTCGCGGGTATGTAGTGCGCTTTATAAGTGACATGATTGATTGATTGATTGATAGCACAGCTCTCTTACACTCAGCCCATAGATCACTCTGTACCACAATGTCGAAAAAGGTATTCAAATCTATCCACAGAACCTTCGAAATGTTCATAAACCTGTCAACCTCTGTATACCATCGGGCATAATTCTACCTGAGTTTAGGAAAGCTGTTTGTGAATGTTGCCTCACCTGCAGTCGATCACCTTGACTCCATGACACATGAACAGATATTCCAACTGGTATCTCTCTCATCGGGAATGTTAAAGCCTCATTCTTATCTGGGGGTACTGGAGGCGGTTTACCATTTACCTCTACCATGCCTGGTTGCTTCTTTTTCTTTCCCTGCATTTTCACCCACTTGCTTTTTAGTTTTTCAAAAGTGCTGCACTTCCAAATGCATTTACCCAATTCGGCAATGTGCAACTTCATTCCCAAAGATTGCATAGTGACAATGGCTTCATCATCTAAAAAAAACCTAACAGAGACCCAAATAACTGCAGGCCAATCTCTCGGCTTTCTCTCCCTGCAAAATTAGTTGAGAAGGCCATAAACTCTGAACTATCTTTGTTCATTTCGAGCAATAATTTTCTCGAAGCTACTCAATAGGGCTTTAGAAGTCAGCACAGCACCGAATCTGGTCTGATTATGGTGTCCGAGGAAATCAGACAAACCACTGATAAGGGTGGGAGGGCTGCATTGATTTTATTAGATCTAACCGTAGCCTTTGATACAGTCAAACACAGCCTTCTTATTGACCGTCTTTCATCCCTGGGGATCAGGGGTAAGGCATTTAGTCTTCTTTTATCCTTCCTTTCAGACAGGGAGCAGTTTGTGGAACTTAATGGCTTTAGGTCCAGGGCCTTCTCGCTTCCTTGTGTGGTTCCTCAGGGATCTTCTCTGAATCCTAGGCTCTTCAATATTTATGTTACACCTTTAGCCAGGCTTATAAAGGTATTCACCTTTACAGTGGCATCCTGTGCTGACAATACACAAATTGTAGTATCGCTGGCTAGTGACCTGGGGGCCAGGCTCTCAGATTTCAGTACTGTATGCGAGAAATTGGGAACTGGATGTCAGACAACTGTCTTAAATTGAATTCCGGTAAGACAGAGGTTCTCCTGTTCGGGAAGGATACCTCCTTTTGGTCACCAAATTGGTGGCCTTCGGAGAAGGGCGAACTTCCCATCCCGGTCAGGAAGGTAAAAATCTGGGAGTCTACTTTGATGATAAGCTCTCTTTTGAGGGCCATATCAACTCTATAACATCTTCCTGTTTCCTAACATTAAAAATTTTCAGGAAAGTTCTACCATTTATTCCCCTGGACATGCGGAAAGCTGTCATCTCATCTTTAATATTATCAAAAATTGACTACTGCAGTGCGCTGTTTTTTAACATCCGGATCAAATGTTTAAATAAACTGCAAGTTCTTCAAAATGCAGCTGCCCGACTGCTGCTCGCAGTACCGAAACGTCAGCCAGTATACCATCTTCTGCCACAATTGCATCGGCTTCTTATAAAAAAAACGTATTCAAGTCCCTGTGTATCGCTTTTAAGGCACTGCACAGTCACGGAGCTGACTACTTCAAACACAAATTTCGCCGGTATGTTCCCACAAGACGTCTTCGATCTTCATTTGCCCTCAATCTGGTCATTCCCAAATTATAACAGCCTCCTGGGGGGAGAGGAGTTGTATAGTTGGTACAGCTGGTCTTTGGAACTCTTTGCCACTCGGATCTTCTTTCTTTCCATAAATCCTTAAGAACTTGGCTGTTCAATAATTAATACCCCTACTGTATCTTTATTTCTCCTTTTGTTTTAGTCAGAGCTATGACGCTTAGACACCTTCAAGCAGTAGTGCACAGTATACATTTTCATTTCATTTCTAACTGTGCCCTGAAACCTTTCTGTAAAGGAATACTCTTAGAGACACCTACTTTGTATTTCTCTGCCAATTCGGTTAATTTCTCATGTGTTGTAGCAGCACACCTGGTAATTTCCTTACTTAGATATATCCGTTCATTTTCTTGGTACTGATTCAAATGTGAAATATCTAAACACCCCCCATTGATTTTCTCCAGTTTTACTTAAATTTCGGTACATTAATGGGTCTCGCCCATGCTTGACTCGTGGATGGTCTCTCTGTATCTCCTGTTCCCCTATTCTGGGCAAAATCTCATTATCAAATGGTCCTATTTCCCCCTATGCAATTGGAGTTGTAAAAACAATCCTTCTCTCTTCCTTAAAGTCTGAACATTCTGTGGCAGGGTCCAGGCAACAATCTGTGAGTTTTGTGACTTTGGGATAAACCCTGTCACAGCTACTCCCTTTACAGCTCCTGGGACATCAAGATTTGGAGCAATGTTTGTTGGTGCAGATACAACGGGAATTGCCAATGTCTGAGCGGATATGACTTTTGACACTGGTGCAGTATTAGACACAATAGAAGCTGTAGCACTTTGAGCAATTACAGTAGTGGCTACTTCCGCAGGTGCAGCTGCAATTAAAAGATTTGGGAGTGGTCCCCCAATCTGAACTACATTCAGGTCAACAGGGGCTGTGGTGATTGCAGCACTAGGTGGTGTAGCACTCCCTGAATCTAATGATGGGGCAACATAAGGCGGTGGACGTGAGGACAACAGAGCATCACTATCAGTATCGGTTTTCCTACCAATGTCATCTTCTTCACTTCCCTGCTTTTGATTCTTTTTAGGGTTTTCTGTTGTCAATGCAGGGTATATTCTAGCTCCCTCAACTACACATTTCCTTCACCTATGCTGCTCTTCACCCCATTTAGCATCAGTTTAATTACGCATCACTCTTTTTGCTCTATTCTGATACCTTTCTTTCTCTTTGGTATGAGCTTCACACTCCCAAGCATTGAGTGCTTCATACTGTGGGAGTCTATAAGGTGGTTTCAACTCATGTAATTTTTCCCTCAAATTTTCAATGACCTCTAAATGAAATGTGCCATATTCTGGAAATAATGCTCCCTCCGTTTCAGTGATCTTGTCCCATTTACAAAGCCACAAACATGTATGGAGTCCTACATTTGTGGCCATGTAATGACCTGGCATACCTTCCAGGGGAGGCTCCTTGCCCTCACGGGCAGGGACTTTAACATCACTCCTTTTTAAATTTCTACTGGCTTTGAATAATTTCATGATGAAAACAATTCAACAGTAAATTAGCTCTGTCAATTCAATTATTTTCAATGTTTTGTTCAAATCACAGTTCAATACAGATCAATATTTGTGCCCAATCCCAACGCATTCCTTTCCTTTGTAAATCTATCACGACACAACACGTGATGACTCACCAACCAATCCCAGCACGACACTTCACATCAGTTAACATATCCCAGTGTGGTACTCTCTGTTGCAATTCTCACTCCTCGCAGTGGTTTTACCCTCCTTTGCCATTTTCTAGTACACTAAATTCCACAACTTTAGGCAAGCACAAAAAAACAAATAACTCTTATCTGCTCCACTAAAGAATTCAAAGTAGTTCATTCACAGTGTTTTTTAGCCAGAAATACACTTTTAGCTTGCACACACAGAGATGAAATCTCGGTCAGCGGAAATCACCCTGACTGATGTAGTTTCCCCTTTGCGCAATAGGTTCTACTAGCACCAATCACTATTAGTACAATCACAGCAATCTGTTACGGTCGCTATCTCAAATGTGCGGTCAATGGTACTTCACAAACTGACTCCACAAAACCTTAGCAGACAAGTAATTCCACAATATCTTTTATGTATCAAGGATGTTGGACTGCTCTGAGTCCGATAACTTAAACTATCCAGCATCAAACGCATATGCACATCTATATAATTAAACCATAGACATCACTAAAACGTAAAACATACAATTCAACACAATAGCAAAAACTCTCCAAAGACAGTTTTGACGCACAACCCTATTTGATACTCACACCTCCACCACTGCAAATGCTTTTGGAACTGCCAAACTTCTTCAGTCTACAAACTTGAGCAGTTGACGTCAGGGGCATGGTTAATTCTAAACTTAGTTATTTCAAATTTTGGCTCCTTTCTCCTGTGACATTAACCGCCACTCAGTTACCACTTGCTGGAGCGGGGATTCTTGTACCGTAATCATTAAATAACAGACGCCATTGGTCGTATGGACCCTTCTTAGTTAACAAGGAGAAATGATGAGGAGGAATCATTTACATCAAACACCATGAACAGTGAAGTCAAATAGGGACTTCACAGGAATCAATAGAGAGATCTGGTGTGAATTAAAGGGTTTTATTAGCAAATTAATTCAAATTCATTTTTATTCAGTAAATTTTAAATTTTAGTCATCAGCATTACAGATTCAAATAATCCACTAATCAATATTTCAAAACAAGATAAAGTACCACGTTAGTAAGCTTAGTAAATACGTTTAGGAAACATCTAATCTAAATGAATGGCGGATTAGGCACAGCATGGCAATTTCTTCAGTAAGCAAGCCAAGGTGTCAGTTTCAGAAACCCGAATGAAGGATTTTGATGAGAGAATGAAAATGCATTGGCATAAAGCCTTAGCACCTAAGCAGTGGAAATTAGCAAAAGCTGCAACGTATTCTCAGCTATAAATCAGCAGTTGCACTTTTCAGTTAAATGTGCTTAATCTGCAAAATGAGCAAATTCGTTCTATCACACCTAATCCTTAGCAGAGAACAACAGACGCACTGCAGCAGACCTCGATGTAAGTCACTGATAGCACACCCTGCATCTGCCTCCAATATTTATGTGTATAGCACACCCTACATCTGCCTCCAAATTGTATGTAAGGTAAAAACACATGGCACATTTTCATTAAAAATAACTGCCACTGAACCCTAAGTCACCAGCTTTGCAGACTGCACCATAAAAACGAACAAAAAAACAAACAAAATGACCCAAGCACTGCTCGATATGCTTGTCACCAGGAACACAGACAATTATGGCAGAGTCTCTCCAGACTTGAAAACCATTATGACTTGGATAGAACATCCTCCAGCGCAATGGCTTCAAGACTGCAAGTCAAGGTCTAGAGTGAACATGCCCATCAAAAGAATTCCCCTCTGCCATTCTTCAGGAAGCATGCACCACAAACCTGTATTTCAGATTCCGACCTCACCTTTAATGCCCAGTAAGCCTCATATAAAGCTTGTAAGAGCATGTTATTCATTACACTCATAAATCACTCAATGACTGTGAGATCCATGGATCGTGGAAACCCTAATAAACATTAAAAAATTCTTCTGCTCCACATGGTTTGCGACCACAATTGTTGTCACACACAAATGAAAAAAGTCATTCTGATTTGGAAAAAAGAACGGGATGCCCCTTTCACGTCCCTTCCAAATCGGTGACAAAAGACACTTTGCGAATTATAAAGACTTTTCTTACTTGCAAAGTGCCTTTAGTACATTATGACTGACTTTGTTACGTCTCTTCTTTCTGGTTCACTTTTATAAACTCATCAAATCTAACACAAACGGCATCCTTTTAATGCTTCCGGTATGATCCCAACAATATGTGTCCTTACCTTCCTATTTAGCAAAGTAACACCTTTGACCTTATATAAATCTCCACTCCAAACACGTTCTCACTAGAACAACGACTTGAACTCGGGTGGTCTAATAATCACACAATGATCTACCTCTCCTTAAATCAGATATCAAAACTTATTCTAACTCAAACTGTAGAAAATGTGGAGAGGACAAAATATAAATTCCTTCTCCTAGAAAAGCAACCTGTTGCTCTTATAGCAAATATGATAAACTACCCTGGCTCTCCCTCCAACTTTTGAAATGAATCTTAGAATCCAGAAAATTATGAACAATATCATACCTTGGACAAACTCCATCACAGATGAATCCTCTGTTCACAATACATAAATGACGGTGAATTCAGAAAAGAGACAAAAAGAAAAAATTGGAGATAAACAAAAAACACAAAGGCATCCCCAATCTTTTAAAGAATAAAAAAATCACAAATACCTCATGCTATTCACTCAAGCAAACTACTTTACGAACCCGATCAAAGAATCCTCCCATCCTCTAAGATCTCTTTCCAGGCCATAGAGCACTACATCAACCCCATCAGTCAAATCAAAATCCTCAACTCAGCTGCCATTGTCAACAGCGTTTCCAGTTTTAGTTGGGAAAATACAGAATGTACACACAGAGCACATTTTTCCCCAAAAATCCTCTCCCTTTCACATCATACATTGGTCACCTATTTAACAACTTAACTTGGAATCACATCTACAAATCATTCAACCACCTATCCATCATCTTATATCAATTATCCTATGCCTTTTGCCAAAATACAAACGTGTGCTTAAGACATCACTCCTCTAATTTTCAAAATCGTCAACATCTTAAAAAGAAGCATTAGCAAAACCAATAGGCCTTGCCTTTTGGCTTGGCCAATGCTTTTTGTCAATGCTGTTCAGCCTTTTGTGAAGATGTATACGTGATCATACCACATAATGCAGGTGCACATATGCTTCATGATGCCACATTGGACATTTCTGTCTTTTAAATTTCCCATTCCAAGATGGCAGACACACATCTTAGAGAGGTAAACAAAAAATAAATTGTAAAAGTGAACAAAAGCGCATTATTTAGAAAGGGGAAGCCACGTCCGGTCCTCCAAAAGAATTCTTTTTTTTTTTTTATAAAAACAAAATGCAACAGTGAGGTACTGGGAAAGCAACAGTGGTGTTGATGGTGGATTGGGGTAACATGTAAACACCACTGTGTAGCAATGGGCAGCATGGAAGCATAGGGAAATAATGGAGGCATCGTGTGGGGAGAGTTGATTTTAATAAAAGCCACAAAAAGCCAAGCAGGATCTGGAGGTTTGAGGGAAGCAATGGACGAGCTTGTGGGGGAGCAACATAGCAAGTGTGAGTGGTGTGGATGTGAGAGTAAAAGCAATACACAAGAGAGATCAAGAAAAGCCATATAGTCCCATTGATGCTGAAGGAAAAAGACAAAGGTAGTTCCTTTGCTGAGGAAAGCTAAAAATCAACTATTCAAAAGAGTGATAAAAAAAGCAATGCTCCATTGGAAGAAGAAACACAAGAAGAAGAAAGGAGCCCATCGATTAAAAACAAGCAGAGAAGCCTGACAAGGAATACATTTAATGGTAAGCAATATGATGACCCCCAAGCTTATTCTCATTATTGGTATTGTACAGAATTGGTCTTCAACAATAGACAGGTAAAAGCCGGCTTTAGGCAAGACCTATAAAACACATATTTTCCATCTCATTAATATTTACTCAAATCATACCCCGATTAAATAAACTAATTTTAATCATGAAGAGGTCCAAAATGTCAAGCCAGCATCCAAGCTTCCATTTCTGGAGAAAAGTATTGAGAAAGCTGTCAAAAAATAGTTAGTAGTACTCATCTCCAAAAACAACCTTTCGAACATTGAACAGTCTAGAAGTCTCTAAGAATTCTGGATCATGCCTGTCTACTAGTTCTGCCTAATCTGTTTGGGGTGAGGAATAGTTGGGAAGTGCTGAACTGGTTTCAATCAATCCTTCCATCAAGATAACACATGTGCAAATGGCATCCTTTACTTCTTCAGTCAAAAATCTAATAAAATGAATGAATTCTTAATTTTTTCTAAAACTAATTTTGAACAAGACTGAGGGGCACATGCATCAACGAAAATACAGATCGCAACCGGGCAGATTCGCAGAATCTGCCCCTTTGCGACCGGTATTTTTGCATTTGGGATGCATCACCTCAAATGCAAATTCGCAATTTAAGTTATTGCTAAATTTGCGAGTACTTAAATTGTGAATGCATTTAGGGAATCGCAAATTGCGATTCCCTAAATGCAATGCATGATGCAATTCCAAATTGCGAATTCGCAATTAGGGATCGCAAATTACCTATCAATTTGAACTTGATGGTAATTTGCAAAAACTTTGAAAAATGCACTTAGGTGCATTTTTCAAAGTTTCATGTTACACACACACATGCCCTTGGGGCATGTATGTGCGCAACATGAGGTAACATCTCAATTTCAGGGGTGCAACAGGGTGTCCTTTTGGCACCCTTGCACCCTTGAAATTGCATGCGCAAATTGCGAGTACCTATTTGGTACACGCAAATTGCGCATGCAATTTCATTACAAGACCGGAGGCTACCATTATGCATAACATCTTTTATTGCCACTCCTGCAGCACTTTAAAGAACTTTCAATAAACCAAAAACTCTAGATCTGGAACTCAGAAGTCCATAAGTACTGCCATCACCCAAGTAAACCCCTCTTTTTAAATTGAATATAGTATTTGTATGAAAAGAATTTGTGATTAATTTAATTTATATGAGTGTGTAAAGAGCTATCTTCTAATTTCTGGAAGTATGCTCTAGTGTTTATTATTAGAGTATATTAGATTTATTTGTTTAAGATTAGGTTTTGATTAGAAGGATCGTTTTTTATGTATAATGAGGAAAGGAATGTTTAGTGGAGGGAGTTATTTAATTAATATTTAAGCACATTAATAGTTAAATGTTGCTGTTTTTTAAATGAAAGCGAATGTTAGTTTGTTGGTTTCCATGGTGAGGAAGTAGTTTGTGGATCGTTAAAAGGCAGCCGCATTGTAATTATTTAAAATAAGTTACCTCGAGCGTGGGTCACGCGAAAATGCCTCGAGAATGGATCGCGTGAGGTTTGACATGAAGAAGGTACTCGTAGGCTGCCATAGCTAGACGTAATCGCGTACTTGGATCAAGACGAGTTAATGATGAGATGGACGCTTGCGTAATATCGCGAGAGGAGCGGCCATCTTGGTTTGGTTTAAAATGCGTGTTTTAGATAGTTTTCGTGTTTGCGCGAAGACGGTTTAACGTCTCTTACAGTGCGCACGAAGAAATCAGGTGTTTTCAGTTTACGGAGTGAAAGTTTGAGATTTATGAGGGCATGTTATTATAAATGGAGGTTATTTTTGATGGAAATTATTATATTTAAGGTATAGTAGGCTGTGTCAGTTTTTGGAGGAGAAGATACTTTGTGGAATAAAATTAGAGAGGTATTTTTATGAGGAAAAGATTAAATATGGAAAGAGTTTTGAATAGTGAAGTTGAGATAACAAGTAGTAAGGTGAATGAGGAGTTGATAAAAAAATTAATAGAGTTTGAGATGAAGAAACAGGTGAAAGAATCTATGGAGGAATATATAAAAAATAAGAAAAGGAAAGGGAATGTATCAGGGGAAGAATTTTATTCATTATCTGAAGGAGAAGGTATGAGTACTGAAATTGGTAGGAAGAAGACGAAAAAAACAGACATATTGAAGAAGTGGATATGACACAAAATAAGAGGATGGAAAATAAATCATCCACGAAGAAAGGTGTCCTTAGCAGCACAAAAGAGAAAGGTGTCCTTAGCGGCATGCAAAGAGGGGATGCCTTTAGCGGCACACAAGAGGAGGAAGATTTTGAAGATGAATTTCAAAATGTTATGTCTGGGAAAGAGGATGCAATTATGGACGAATATGTCCTAGATTTACAAGATGATGATGGATACGAGGAATTTGAGGATATGGAAGTGGAAGCTAGCAGTGAGAGTGTGAAAGATCCATTTGGGGGAGAGATGTTTAGTCCGCTAAATCTCAATCATCCAAGAAGCAGTGAATGGTTACCAATGGATCATGTGGCAAAATTTATAAGAACATGGATTAAGATACCTTTGGATAGGGAAATGCGTAGAATAATGAAGGCAGAATGTTCAAGACCTAGAATAGAGGAGAAAATATGTGCAACACCTAATCTAGACCCAGACCTTATAAGCTTTTTGTTTAGACTTGGAAGGGATCCAAGGAAAGGTCTTGAAAGGTCTTTGAAATTCTGCCAGGATAAATTATTGGATGTTGTGGGTCCTTTGGGAAGGATCCTTGATATAGCAGAAGATGCTTACGCAAATGAGGAACAAATAGATGTAGAATTGTTAAGAGGTTGGAGCCAAAGGGCTTTTGTGTTTTTGGGAAATGCGAACGCTGGATTAATACAGGAAAGGAGGAAGGCAATATTAATGAAAATTAATCCTAAATTAGGAGATTTGGCTCAGAAAGAAGGACATGAAGATAATAAGGGTTTATTGTTTGGAGAAGGTTTGGTTAAAGGAATAGGAAAGTACGTAGGAACATTTACAGCTTTGGATAAAGCGCAGGGAAATATGCGCAAGATGTTTGGTGTTTTTGGAAGGGCCGGTAGAAGGGGACCATTTACTGGCCGAGGAATGCAAAGGTCCGGATATGGCATGCAAAGCAATTACCAATATGGATGGCAGAACAGAGGTAGAGGATACAGACAGAATACAGGTTTCTTTCCAAGTAGAGGAAGGTCGGGACGAGGAAGGAGATATTCAAGAGGATTTGGACAAACAAATAATGGAGGACAAGGTGAGTATGGAGACTATTTTTGGTTCTTTCCAGAGAAAGGTAGGAGGTCGATTAAAATATTACAAAGAGGAATGGGAGAGAATTACAAAAGATCCTTGGGTGCTAGAAACAGTACAGGGTTTTGTAATAGATTTTGTGAAGAACCCATTTCAAGAGAAAGAATTAAGGGAAATGAAAATGACAAAAGATCAGGAAAAAATTGTAGATCAGGAGATAGTTTCTCTGATTGGAAAGAATGCAATAAAAGAAGTAGAAGAATGGGAAAAATGTTTTGTAAGCAATCTATTTTTGGTGAAGAAAAAAGAGAAAGGCTGGAGTCCTTTGATAAATTTAAGGGAATTAAACAGATTCTTGGTTTACCGACATTTCAAAATGGAGGGAATTCATTGTCTGAGGGATCTGTTGAAGGAAAAAGATTGGATGGTGAAGTTAGATCTAAAAAATGCTTACTTTACAATTCCAATGGTAAGGAAGAGTCAACAATATTTACAATTCAGATGGAAAGGGAAAATTTATCAGTTCCTTTGTTTGCCCTTTGGACTTTCGTCAGCACCTTGGTGTTTTACAAAGGTGATGAGAGTAGTTGTTGCATATTTCCGTCAGAGAGGAATAAGAATGATAATTTATTTAGACGACATTTTGATGTTGTCTCAGTGTCAGGAAGAGTTGAAGGAAAATTTGCAGAAGGTTGTGAAAAAGTTGGAAGATTTGGGTTTCATTCTGAACAGGGAGAAATCTTTCATGGAACCCACTCAGTGGATAGATTTTTTGGGTTTTCAGGTGGATACGAAGGTATGTCAGTTGAAATTACCAGAAAAAAAGATGGAAATGATAAAAAGAGAAATACTGCAAAGTATGAAGAAAGACATGATATCTATAAGAGAACTAGCAAGAATAATAGGTCTATTATCTTCTTCAGTTCAAGCAATATTTCCAGGTCCGCTACATTATCGGGCATTGCAGAGGTTGAAAGGGAATGCATTAAGAAAAGGATTATGGTATGGAGACAAAGTTGCTTGGGATGCGAATGCAAAGGAAGAACTTGGATGGTGGTTGGACAATATGGAGGCATGGAATGGGAGAGCGATATTTGGATTAACGCCAGATTATGTGATAGAATCAGATGCGACTTTGACAGGATGGGGAGCACGTCTGGAGAATATGGAGACAGGAGGTGTGTGGTCAAGAGAGGAGAAACTGAGGCATATAAATTGTTTGGAATTAACAGCAGGGTTATATGCTTTACAGAGTTTCAGAGAGAGATTGAAAGGTCACACAGTTTTGATGAGAATGGACAATGTGTCAGCGGTGACTTACATAAACAAGTTAGGAGGAATGAAATCGAAGAATTTAGCGGATTTAGCAAAGGATTTTTGGAATTTTTGCCTAGAGCACAAGGTAGTTGTGAAAGCAGAATATTTGGCAGGAGAATTGAATGTGAGTGCAGATTGGAATTCAAGGAATTTGACGGACTTCAGCGATTGGAAGTTGGACACAACTTGTTTTGGAAGAATAAACACAATTTGGGGCCCCTTGGAGGTGGACCTCTTTGCAAGTCGATTGACTTATCAGGTGAAGGAATATTACAGTCGGAGAGCAGATCCATGTGCGAGCGCAATGGATGCATTTCAACAGGTTTGGAAAGGGAGGAAGGGATATGCCTTTCCTCCTTTCGCGATGATTCAGAGAGTATTATTGAAGTTGAGACAGGAGAAGAGTCAAATTGTTTTAGTGACACCCTTTTGGATGTCTCAGGTTTGGT
This sequence comes from Calotriton arnoldi, assembly GCA_963921515.1. Lineage (NCBI taxonomy): Eukaryota > Metazoa > Chordata > Amphibia > Caudata > Salamandridae > Calotriton > Calotriton arnoldi. Next base: position 358,082 of record CAWUFW010002202.1, read on the forward strand.
TTCCATCAGTAATGGAACGAGCTTGTGCAGAACCTATGTTGATGCCAGCGAGGTTGGGTCTAGTCAGGAATGAGGAAGAAGAAGAACAACCGTTGGTTTTGAACAGAGTTTTGAACCTACTTGCTTGGAAGATGTCAGGAGATCTTTCGAAGTCGAAGGACTTTCGGAGAAGGCTGCAGAATTATTGGAAGAGTCATGGGCTCTTGGAACAAGGGTTAGATATAAGGGAATATGGAAAACATGGTGTAGTTGGTGCATGGCAAGGGGTCTGGATCCCGTGGAGGCTCCTGTAGTGGAGGTAGTTAATTTTTTGACGGAAAAACTTCATGCGGGTTTGGAATTTAGGACCATAAAATGTTATAGGTCTGTAGTCTCAGCTTGACATTCGCTGATAGATGGAAGATATTTAGGGAGAAATGTGATGATTTGTAGGGTTCTTAAAAGTATGAGGATAAAGAGACCACCCAAAGCACGTTATAGAGTTTTATGGGATGTTAATACAATGTTGTCATTATTTTTACAGTGGCCAGGTAATAGATATTTGGATATTAAAAGGTTATCAGAAAAATTATCATGTCCGTTGTGTTTGATTTCTTGTAAAAGGGTGTCGGATGGGAAAGCTTTAGAAATAGATAAGAAGTCAGTAGGTCCTGATGGTGTATATTTTGAGATTTACAAAAGAACCAAGACTATGTCTAGTTCTGTATTTTATCCTACATTTAGAGAAGAGAAAAAGTTATGTGTAGTGAATTGTTTGATGGAATATGAGAGCAGGGTGTTGGAAAATAGGAGAGATGGAGAAAATCAAGTCCTGATTTCTTATGTAAATCCTTTTAGAGCTGTGAGTACTGCTACTATTTCTAGGTGGGTTAAGAATGTGATGAGAGAGTGTGGAATAGATGTGGATAAGTATAAATCTCATTCTATTCGTGGTGCAATGGAAAGCAAAATGTATTTATCAGGGGACGTCTAGAGGACATTTTAAAAGCAGCAGATTGGGCAAGAAACTTTTGCAAGACATTATTTTAGACCTATTAAGCATGTTTCAAATGTAGTTTTAAAGGGCTTTGAACATGCATAATGGTAGCCTCAGGTCTTGTAATGAAATGGCGATTCTCCAAGTGTAATGACTAGAGAATCAAGATTTCATTAAAAATGCGGAGGCTAACATTATCCCCCCCTCCGCAACCCAGTTGGGTAAGGAGTGGAGGGGATAGGTTGGTAAATTAAATATGTTGTAGAAATTATGTATTGGTTGTTTTTAAAAAAAAAAAATGTTTTATTGATTCTTATTTTTTGCTTACAGATTGAGAATGAAGATCTTTGGGATAAATGGAAGTTTGGAGAAGAAAAGTTTTTCAGAGGAAGTTTCAGTTTTTGCAATTAAAGAGGAAGAATGTTGGGTGATGGCAGTACTTACGGACTTCTGAGTTCCAGATCTAGAGTTTTTGGTTTATTGAAAGTTCTTTAAAGTGCTGCAGGAGTGGCAATAAAAGATGTTATGCATGTTAGCCTCCGCGTCTTTATTGAAATCTTGATTCTCTATTCATTACACTTGGAGAATCGCCATTCCCATTCATTCCTATGGGCCTCTAGGCCCATAGGAATAAATGGGTAGCTATTCCTTAATTGCGAGTCGCAATTTGCGAGTCGCAATCAAGGAATATGTAGGAATCACAATTTTGTTTGCGATTCCTACATGCATAGGGGTTTGCGAGTCCTAAATAGCGATTTCTTAAAATTCGCTATTTAGGATTCGCAAATCCTGACTTTGATGCATGTGGCCCTGAATTCCTACTTCAGTACTGCAGTAATTATCCAACTCAGATTCAAAAAGGGCTGAACTTCCCCTTCCTTCTCTCCTTCTTCTCGCCAGTTCCCTTTGCTAGATCCTTGAGCTTCATCACTGACCCAATCCTTAATATGATGGAACCTGTCACTAAAATCACAAAAGCTCCACCCTTACAACGCCACCTGCTGAGGAAACAAAGCATCGATTTCACTCAAAGACTCCAGGACGACAGTGTAAGCCTTAATACTCTCCCATCACAACAGAGGCAATGAACCATTAGCCGTCCTTCAAAATCCACAACAACACTTTTAAAAGTAAACAGCATACAGTCTAAAAAAACTCTACTGGCTACTCTTTCAGGCAAGAATGAACTTTAAAATGAACTTTACAACTTCTAAGGCTTTTCATATTGGGCTGATTTCCTATCTAAATGACAAATTACACACTCTATGAGGTAAAGGAATGAAAAAGGGCAAATCAGACATCCTATTTATTTATTTTTTTAAAAGCAAGAAAGATAATAGATAAAACTGTCTTTCTTTCTCTTGCTTACTATCCAAATTGTGGAAGCACATCTTAAAAACGTTTGTTTTACCGAAACATATCATTCAGAAACAAACTTTAAGAAGGGATAGAGGCTCATTGTGAATGAACTGATGTGGTATTACTGCACCTGAAATTACAGATGCAACACGCTTTGTTTTTGACCAGAGGTAGCTCTATCCACATCATTTTATATGGAGGGAAGGCTAATCCAGTAATATTGCATGTTTTATCACAATCTGAGGTCTGTAACCCGAAGCAATACGCTTTCCCCCATATAAATTCTGGCAGGTTTTACTAGTGGTCATTTAGGCAAACCTAGGAATCCCGATTTAGGAGCAACTTCGGTTTGTACCCGAATTAGGTTTAAAACAGGACTTAATATGAGTCCCTGTGTATTTATAGCTGCAATATCTGCTTTCTTAGTCTTAAATCGAATTGCATTTGACATATTTCTAAAATTAGTTAAAAAAATACTTTGATCTAGAATTTTGTTCCAACAGTCTATGGGGCATATTAGCAAGACCCACGTTAAAATTATCGCCGTTTTAGCGGCAGGAAACTGCCGCTAAAACGGCGATAATGGGCTTGCTAATATGCGTTATAGAATTCCAATAGAAGCCCAGGTTAGATGTGCAGGACATCTAACCTGGGCTTCTATTGAATTCCATAACGCATATTAGCAAGCCCATTATCGCCGTTTTAGCGGCAGTTTCCTGCCGCTAAAACGGCGATAATGTTAACGTGGGTCTTGCTAATATGCCCCCATCATCTTACACTATTCAGTGCAAAATTACATATAGGCCCGTTTATAATCTTTTGCTGCTTTAACAACTCGTGATTAGTTACGTCTGGGGTATTGACAGACAGCCTTCCTTGAGTAAGCAAGTGCTTTACTCTAAAAAACTCCTGTGTCACTCACTATTGTTTCAAATTACATTTCTACAGGGCAAAAGGGAGCTGGCTGGCAAACGATTGCTTTTTATGCCAACACTGCAATTTACCAAGTGATTTTGTTTTTTGTCCTTCCTTGGTTAAAGCATCTGCGTAAATGAGGAATTGGGGTGCACCGGCGTGTGGCTATCCATAGTGCAGAAGATGCAGTGGCTCCGGAACTCATGAATCTAAAGGGCCCATTGCACTTCATGCATAGTGTTTTTAATACCAAACCAGAGGTCAGGAGCATGGCATTTCTTGCATTAGGACCATGGGCACTCTTGTACACCACTGAGAGGACAGCAGTGATGTTTGTTGCTGAAACACCATGCCGCACAGCATTGCTGCTCAAAAGTGCACTCTGAAAGCCCAGAGCATTGTATCAGGTAGTTTATTATTACAGTAATAATGTTTTTTAAAAGGCCTGCCACTGTTATAGAACAGCAAGGAAATAAAATTGCGTCCATTTTTCTTTTACTTGTCTATCTGGCATGCAATAAGTATTAATAAACTTCAATCGTTTAAATATTAAGTCTGTTTGTGTGCAGAGATAGATTGACAGACTTCTTCCAGAAAGAACATGATTTACGCAACCTTTTCAAGCTTGACCTGTTCCTGTATATTTTGTACATTCTATTTCATGGTAGGTGTTAGAACTGACAGCCTTAGGGTGGTCTCCCCCCAACGTTTTGCCTTACTTTTCTGGTTTTAGGACTCTGTGCACTTTACCACTGCTAACCAGTGCTAAAGTGCATTTACTCTCTCTCTAAAACATGGTAATGTTGGCTCTTCCCTAATTGGCATATTTAATTTACTTATCGGTCCCTAGTAAAGTGCACTGCATATGCCCAGTTAATTAGATGTTATTAGTGAGCTCTTATTGTGTAACCCACCATGGCTCAGGCCTGCCATTGCAGAGTCTGTGTGTGTGGTGGCTGCTCTTGTATTGTCTCGCATCGATTATTGTAATGCCCTTTACTTAGGGGTTGACAAACGGCAGCTTACTAAGCTGCAATCCCTTCAAAATACTGCTGCTCGGACATTACTCAACATACCTAAATTTAATCATATTTCCGGGGCCATTAGGAGCCTTCATTGGCTCCCTGTTAAGCAGCGTATTGAATTTAAGGCTCTTTGCCTAGTCCACAAAACCCTGTATGGTGGCGGTCCTTTGGCGTACCGCAACTTATTTCAATGGTATTATCCAGGGCGTGCACTACGGTCTGCCAATCAGGCCTTGGTTAAAATCCCGAAATGGAGGAAGGCCAGATGGGGTGGTAGATGCCTTTCATACTTGGCTCCCAAACTCTGGAATAGGCTGCCTTTGGATATCAGATTTCAACCAGCTCTTTCCAAATTCCGTGGCCTATTAAAAACCTGGCTCTTCCAGGTCTAGCAGTGGATCTTGTACCTGTGGACTTACCCTTCTTTCTATGTTTCTCCAGCGCCAAGACGCCTCGGCAATCGAGCGCTATATAAAACCCCTACTTACTTACTTACTTACCGTTTACACTGCCATTTCGACTCGGCAAGATAATCCTCTTGCCAGGCCCAAACCTTCCCTTTTTATATATATACTTCACCCCTAAGGTAGGCCAGGGACAACCCAGAGGGCAGTGTGCAATGTATTTAAAAGGCAGAACATGTACTTTTAAGTTTTGCATGTCCTGATAGTGAAAACCTCTCAAATTAGTTTTTCACTATTGCAAGGCCCATCTCTCCCAAAGGATAAGATTGGGATTAGCTTATTCCATTGTCTAAGTGTAATTCTGAAATTATGAACCGATACACTTTCCAAGTGTGGTGTCTCTGGAATTACAATTTAAAATCCACACTTATGGTGAAGTCGGATTTTAAGTTTCAGATCTGAAAATGGCACTTTTAGAAAGTTGGCATTTTCTCACATTAGCCATTTGGTTCCTACTGCCTGTCTCTGATCACATGTCTGAGGTGGGTGACAGTTGGGCTTTGTGTATTCCCCCAGATAACCACACAAAATGAGAGCTTAGGTGTGACTTGGTGAGCCATCCTGGCAGGATGGGAGGGAGGATCTTGGCCCAGCCTCACTTACACCTGAATATGCTGTGTACTGTCCCCACACAAAGGGCTGCAACCCCCCTTGTAGTGAATCTGGAGCTAGGGCAGGGACCTCTGTGCACTACAAAGGCATGTCTTTCAAGCCTCCCCCACTTCAAAGGCACAACTGGGAATCAGTTATGGACCTCAGACACCATCACTTCAGTACATTTCTGGACCTGTGAAGACTGTGCCAGGAACAAGGACTGCTGTGCTGTGAATGACTGCCACTCTGCTGGTCTGCTGCTTTGCTGGACTTATTCCTTGCTGTGCTGCCCTGCTGCATGCTGTTCCCCTGCCTGGGTGAAAAGGACTGGACCTGTATCACTTGAACCCAGATTGACTCCAAGGGCTAGTTGGCTGGCCTCCTGACCTGACGTTTTAGAGATATAAAAGACTTCCAACCACCCTGTTTCCGCACATGGACACTGCCATCTGTGAGTCTGCCTTACTAAGGGGTGCCACCCCAGTCCTCGACCCCTGGAAATGGGCCTAAGGTGCTTGTTCCAGCTGTAACTGATGCATCCGCTGTCGAACCGATGCATTGCCGCTGCTTCGCAGATAAGAGGAGTTGGCCTAACGGCTAGGGTGGTCGACCTCCAATCTGGGAAACTGGGTTCGAGTCTCTGCAACGGCGTTGAACATCCTGTGATTCTGGGCAAATCACTTAATCTCCCCGTGCCTAACAAAAATGAATGTGTCCTCATGTAACGCAACTGGTGCTATGTAAAGCGCTCTGATACCCGATACCTTCGGGTCAAGTTTGCGCTATATAAAACTCCGTAAATTTTTTTTAAAAATAGAAATAAAGAACCATCGCATCACCTCTGCTGTGTGGATCAGAACCAGTGCATTGTCTCTGCTGTATGGATCAGCACCAACGCATCAGGTTGCTGCATAGATCGGACCCAACGCATCGCCTTTGGAATCACCACTGTGTGATGCTCTTCCCTGCGCAAGGTCCTCGCATCTGCATCAATAGCAGCCTCAACAGCAATGTTGAACCTCAGCATCACAGCTCACCACTCATCAGAGCCAAAGCATTTCTTCAACTCTACCACATATGTTCGACATCAACGCACCCCATTTAAGGTACTTTTGTTCAGGGGGCCGCACTGGGTCCCTGTATCCAGTCCGCGCTCTATCGCGGTCGATCTGAACTTTTGACATTGTCCCAGTCTGGCGCAGCCATATATCCCGAGTAGCGTTTTTTGCTTCTAGGCGCTATTCTTACCCAAACAATTTGAAATTCAATATCTTAAGTTATACTCATTGGATTTTTGTCATTTTGGTCTTGTTTTATTTATTAAATTAAGAGCAATTTTTCTAATCTGGTGTGAAATCTTTTTGTGTGGTGTTTTCAATGTTTTACTGTTTGAATTGTTTCACAAATACTTACACATTGCCTCTAAGGTAAGCTGGTTGCTCTGTGCCAAGCTACCAGACGGTGAGCAAAGGTTCATTTAAGGTTTGCCTACTTCTTACCCTGACTAGGATTGTGGTTGCTGCTTGACAAGGACTCATACCCCAGTCAACCACTAACCAAATTTCTAAGACTGGTGATCAGCTGTGAGGATAGGACTTGTGTTTGTGCAGTGCCTTGCAGTGACATGACATCCACTACTATTCCAAATCCCAGACCAATTTGAATGGTAAATTCTCCCTAATGTGCATTTTTGATTTCTTTCTCAAAATCATGTCTCTGGCTGCTGTATCTACAACCAAAGTGTTACAGCAAACAAATGATGGACGGAATGCTGACAATGCAAACATTCTCCCCCAGTCAAAAGATCTGGGTTAAATCCATCGTTCTTTTGCCCACTACGCCACCCCAGTTTGGACCCAGCCATATGCAAATCAGTCTTGACCCTGTGCCCCATGGGAACAGTCCAGATCGAACTGCCAGGCCAGGTCCTCCCTGGACTGGAAACAAGCATCCTGGGACCGGTTTCAGGGTATGTCACCCTTCTTCAGCCAGGCTAGTTTGAATCCAGTGGCACAGTGAGCAAGGGACCCACGTCTGGGCATTCCCATCCCACTTAGGGCGAAAAGTGTTACAGCAAACAAATGATGGACGGAATGCTGACAATGCAAACATTCTCCCCCAGTCAAAAGATCTGGGTTAAATCCATCGTTCTTTTGCCCACTACGCCACCCCAGTTTGGACCCAGCCATATGCAAATCAGTCTTGACCCTGTGCCCCATGGGAACAGTCCAGACTGAACTGCCAGGCCAGGTCCTCCCTGGACTAGAAACAAGCATCCTGGGACCGGTTTCAGGGTATGTCACCCTTCTTCAGCCAGGCTAGCTTGAATCCAGTGGAACTGCGAGCAAGGGACCCACGTCTGGGCATACCAATCCCACTTAGGGCGAAAAGTGTTACAGCAAACAAATGATGGACGGAATGCTGACAATGCAAACATTCTACCCCAGTCAAAAGATCTGGGTTAAATCCATCGTTCTTTTGCCCACTACGCCACCCCAGTTTGGACCCAACCATATGCAAATCAGTCTTGACCCTGTGCCCCATGGGAACAGTCCAGACCGAACTGCCAGGCCAGGTCCTCCCTGGACTGGAAACAAGCATTGTGGGACCGGTTTCAGGGTATGTCACCCTTCTTCAGCCAGGCTAGCTTGAATCCAGTGGCACAGTGAGCAAGGGGCCCACGTCTGGGCATACCCATCCCACTTAGGGCGAAAAGTGTTACAGCAAACAAATGATGGACGGAATGCTGACAATGCAAACATTCTCCCCCAGTCAAAAGACCTGGGTTAAATCCATCGTTCTTTTGCCCACTACGCCACCCCAGTTTGTACCCAGCCATATGCAAATCAGTCTTGACCCTGTGCCCCATGGGAACAGTCCAGACCGAACTGCCAGGCCAGGTCCTCTCTGGACTGGAAACAAGCATCCTGGGACCGGTTTCAGGGTATGTCACCCTTCTTCAGCCAGGCTAGCTTGAATCCAGTGGCACAGTGAGCAAGGGACCCACGTCTGGGCATACCCATCCCACTTAGGGCGAAAAGTGTTACAGCAAACAAATGATGGACGGAATGCTGACAATGCAAACATTCTCCCCCAGTCAAAAGATCTGGGTTAAATCCATCGCTCTTTTACCCACTACGCCACCCCAGTTTGGACCCAGCCATATGCAACTCAGTCTTGACCCTGTGCCCCATGGGAACAGTCCAGACCGAACTGCCAAACGATGGATTTAGGCCCAGATCCTTGTACTGGGGTGAATGTATGACATTGTTCTGCATTCTGTCCATCAATTGTTGTTTTTGCATTTGTCACCCTGAGTGGGACGGGTATGCCCAGACGTGGGTCCCGTGCTCTCCATGCCACTGGAGTCAACCTATCCTGGCTGATGAGGGCTGAAAGCCCGAAACCGGCCCTAGGATGCTTGTTTCCAGTCCAGGGAGGACCTGGCCTGGCAGTTCGGGCTGGACTGTTCCCATTGGGCGCAGGGTCAAGACTGATTTGCATATGGCTGGGTCCAAACCAAAATAGCATGGTGAGCAAAAAAACGATGGATTTAGGCCCAGATCCTTGTACTGGGGTAAATGTATGACATTGTTCTGCATCTGTCCATCAATTGTTGTTTTTGCATTTGTCACCCCGAGTGGGACGGGTATGCCCAGACGTGGGTCCTGTGCTCTCCATGCCACTGGAGTCAAGCTATCCTGTCTGATGAGGGCTGAAAGCCCGAAACCGGTCCTAGGATGCTTGTTTCCAGTCCAGGGAGGACCCGGCCTGGCAGTTCGGGCTGGACTGTTCCCATTGGGCGCAGGGTCAAGACTGATTTGCATATGGCTGGGTTCAAACAGGAATGGCATGGTGAGCAAAAAAACGATGGATTTAGGCCCAGATCCTTGTACTGGGGTGAATGTATGACATTGTTCTGCATTCTGTCCATCAATTGTTGTTTTTGCATTTGTCACCCCGAGTGGGACGGGTATGCCCAGACGTGGGTCCCGTGCTCTCCATGCCACTGGAGTCAAGCTATCCTGGCTGATGAGGGCTGAAAGCCTGAAACCGGTCCTAGGATGCTTGTTTCCAGTCCAGGAGGACCTGGCCTGGCAGTTCGGGCTGGACTGTTCCCATTGGGCGCAGGGTCAAGACTGATTTGCATATGGCTGGGTCCAAACCGGAATGGCATGGTGAGCAAAAAACGATGGATTGAGGCCCAGATCCTTGTACTGGGGTGAATGTATGACATTGTTCTGCATTCTGTCCATCAATTGTTGTTTTTGCATTTGTCACCCTGAGTGGGACGGGCATGCCCAGACGTGGGTCCCGTGCTCTCCATGCCACTGGAGTCAAGCTATCCTGGCTGATGAGGGCTGAAAGCCAGAAACCGGCCCTAGGATGCTTGTTTCCAGTCCAGGGAGGACCTGGCCTGGCAGTTCGGGCTGGACTGTTCCCATTGGGCGCAGGGTCAAGACTGATTTGCATATGGCTGGGTCCAAACCGGAATAGCATGGTGAGCAAAAAAACAATGGATTTAGGCCCAGATCCTTGTACTGGGGTGAATGTATGACATTGTTCTGCATTCTGTCCATCAATTGTTGTTTTTGAATTTGTCACCCCTAGTGGGACGGGTATGCCCAGACGTGGGTCCCGTGCTCTCCATGCCACTGTAGTCAAGCTATTCTGGCTGATGAGGGCTGAAAGCCCGAAACCGGTCCTAGGATGCTTGTTTCCAGTCCAGGGAGGACCTGGCCTGGCAGTTCGGGCTGGACTGTTCCCATTGGGCGCAGGGTCAAGACTGATTTGCATATGGCTGGGTCCAAACCGGAATGGCATGGTGAGCAAAAAACGATGGATTTAGGCCCAGATCCTTGTACTGGGGTGAATGTATGACATTGTTCTGCATTCTGTCCATCAATTGTTGTTTTTGCATTTGTCACCCCGAGTGGGACGGGTATGCCCAGACGTGGGTCCCGTGCTCTCCATGCCACTGGAGTCAAGCTATCCTGTCTGCTGAGGGCTGAAAGCCCGAAACCGGTCCTAGGATGCTTGTTTCCAGTCCAGGGAGGACCTGGCCTGGCAGTTTGGGCTGGACTGTTCCCATTGGGCGCAGGGTCAAGACTGATTTGCATATGGCTGGGTCCAAACCGGAATGGCATGGTGAGCAAAAAACGATGTATTTAGGCCCAGATCCTTGTACTGGGGTGAATGTATGACATTGTTCTGCATTCTGTCCATCAATTGTTGTTTTTGCATTTGTCACCCCGAGTGGGACGGGTATGCCCAGACGTGGGTCCCGTGCTCTCCATGCCACTGGAGTCAAGCTATCCTGTCTGCTGAGGGCTGAAAGCCCGAAACCGGTCCTAGGATGCTTGTTTCCAGTCCAGGGAGGACCTGGCCTGGCAGTTTGGGCTGGACTGTTCCCATTGGGCGCAGGGTCAAGACTGATTTGCATATGGCTGGGTCCAAACCGGAATGGCATGGTGAGCAAAAAAACGATGGATTTAGGCCCAGATCCTTGTACTGGGGTGAATGTATGACATTGTTCTGCATTCTGTCCATCAATTGTTGTTTTTGCATTTGTCACCCCGAGTGGGACGGGTATGCCCAGACGTGGGTCCCGTGCTCTCCATGCCACTGGAGTCAAGCTATCCTGGCTGATGAGGGCTGAAAGCCCGAAACCGGTCCTAGGATGCTTGTTTCCAGTCCAGGGAGGACCTGGCCTGGCAGTTCGGGCTGGACTGTTCCCATTGGGTGCAAGGTCAAGACCGGAATGGCATGGTGAGCAAAAAAACGATGGATTTAGGCCCAGATCCCTGTACTGGGGTGAATGTATGACATTGTTCTGCATTCTGTCCATCAATTGTTGTTTTTGCATTTGTCACCCCGAGTGGGACGGGTATGCCCAGACGTGGGTCCCGTGCTCTCCATGCCACTGGAGTCAAGCTATCCTGTCTGATGAGGGCTGAAAGCCCGAAACCAGTCCTAGGATGCTTGTTTCCAGTCCACGGAGGACCTGGCCTGGCAGTTTGGGCTGGACTGTTCCCATTGGGCGCAGGGTCAAGACTGATTTGCATATGGCTGGGTCCAAACCGGAATGGCATGGTGAGCAAAAAAACGATGGATTTAGGCCCAGATCCTTGTACTGGGGTGAATGTATGACATTGTTCTGCATTCTGTCCATCAATTGTTGTTTTTGCATTTGTCACCCCGAGTGGGACGGGTATGACCAGACGTGGGTCCCGTGCTCTCCATGCCACTGGAGTCAAGCTATCCTGGCTGATGAGGGCTGAAAGCCCGAAACCGGTCCTAGGATGCTTGTTTCGAGTCCAGGGAAGACCTGGCCTGGCAGTTCGGGCTGGACGGTTCCCATTGGGCGCAGGGTCAAGACTGATTTGCATATGGCTGGGTCCAAACCGGAATGGCATGGTGAGCAAAAAAACGATGGATTTAGGCCCAGATCCTTGTACTGGGGTGAATGTATGACATTGTTCTGCATTCTGTCCATCAATTGTTGTTTTTGCATTTGTCACCCCGAGTGGGACGGGTATGCCCAGACGTGGGTCCCGTGCTCTCCATGCCACTGAAGTCAAGCTATCCTGGCTGATGAGGGCTGAAAGCCCAAAACCGGTCCTAGGATGCTTGTTTCCAGTCCAGGGAGGACCTGGCCTGGCAGTTCGGGCTGGACTGTTCCCATTGGGCGCAGGGTCAAGACCGGAATGGCATGGTGAGCAAAAAAACGATGGATTTAGGCCCAGATCCTTGTACTGGGGTGAATGTATGACATTGTTCTGCATTCTGTCCATCAATTGTTGTTTTTACATTTGTCACCCCGAGTGGGACGGGTATGCCCAGACGTGGGTCCCGTGCTCTCCATGCCACTGGAGTCAAGCTATCCTGTCTGATGAGGGCTGAAAGCCCAAAACCGGTCCTAGGATGCTTGTTTCCATTCCAGGGAGGACCTGGCCTGGCAGTTTGGGCTGGACTGTTCCCATTGGGCGCAGGGTCAACACTGATTTGCATATGGCTGGGTCCAAACCGGAATGGCATGGTGAGCAAAAAAACGATGGATTTAGGCCCAGATCCTTGTACTGGGGTGAATGTATGACATTGTTCTGCATTCTGGCCATCAATTGTTGTTTTTGCAGTTGTCACCCCGAGTGGGACGGGTATGCCCAGACGTGGGTCCCGTGCTCTCCATGCCACTGGAGTCAAGCTATCCTGGCTGATGAGGGCTGAAAGCCCGAAACCGTTCCTAGGATGCTTGTTTCCAGTCCAGAGAGGACCTGGCCTGGCAGTTCGGGCTGGACGGTTCCCATTGGGCGCAGGGTCAAGACTGATTTGCATATGGCTGGGTCCAAACCGGAATGGCATGGTGAGCAAAAAAAACGATGGATTTAGGCCCAGATCCTTGTACTGGGGTGAATGTATGACATTGTTTTGCATTCTGTCCATCAATTGTTGTTTTTGCATCTGTCACCCCGAGTGGGACGGGTATGCCCAGACGTGGGTCCCATGCTATCCATGCCACTGGAGTCAAGCTATCCTGGCTGATGAGGGCTGAAAGCCCGAAACCGGTCCTAGGATGCTTGTTTCCAGTCCAGGGAGGACCTGGCCTGGCAGTTCGGGCTGACTGTTCCTATTGGGCGCAGGGTCAAGACTGATTTGCATGGCGGGGTCAAAACCGGAATGGCATGGTGAGCAAAAAAACGATGGATTTAGGCCCAGATCCTTGTACTGCGGTGAATGTATGACATTGTTCTGAATTCTGTCCATCAATTGTTTTTGCATTTGTCACCCCGAGTGGGACGGGTATGCCCAGACGTGGGTCCCGTGCTCTCCATGCCACTGGAGTCAAGCTATCCTGGCTGATGAGGGCTGAAAGCCCGAAACCGTCCTAGAATGCTTGTTTCCAGTCCAGGGAGGACCTGGCCTGGCAGTTCGGGCTGGACTGTTCCCATTGGGCGCAGGGTCAAGACTGATTTGCATATGGCTGGGTCCAAACCGGAATGGCATGGTGAGCAAAAAAACGATGGATTTAGGCCCAGATCCTTGTACTGGGGTGAATGTATGACATTGTTCTGCATTCTGTCCATCAATTGTTGTTTTTGCATTTGTCACCCCGAGTGGGACGGGTATGCCCAGACGTGGGTCCCGTGCTCTCCATGCCACTGGAGTCAAGCTATCCTGGCTGATGAGGGCTGAAAGCCCGAAATCGGTCCTAGGATGCTTGTTTCCAGTCCTGGGAGGACCTGGCCTGGCAGTTCGGGCTGGACTGTTCCCATTGGGCGCAGGGTCAAGACTGATTTGCATATGGCTGGGCCTAAACCGGAATGGCACGGTGAGCAAAAAAATGATGGATTTAGGCCCAGATCCTTGTACTGGGGTGAATGTATGACATTGTTCTGCATTCTGTCCATCAATTGTTGTTTTTGCATTTGTCACCCCGAGTGGGACGGGTATGCCCAGACGTGGGTCCCGTGCTCTCCATGCCACTGGAGTCAAGCTATCCTGGCTGATGAGGACTGAAAGCCCTAAACCGGTCCTAGGATGCTTGTTTCCAGTCCAGGGAGGACCTGGCCTGGACTGTTCCCATTGGGCGCAGGGTCAAGACTGATTTGCATATGGCTGTGTCCAAACCGGAATGGCATGGTGAGCAAAAAAACGATGGATTTAGGCCCAGATCCTTGTACTGGGGTGAATGTATGACATTGTTCTGCATTCTGTCCATCAATTGTTGTTTTTGCATGTATCTACAACTAAAAGCATGGACTTTGAGCTGATAAACCTTGAGGAAGACTTCTGCAAGGAGTTTGGACTTCCTGCCAAGAGCACCACCAGGAAGGTGGAATTGCAAAAGGCACTGAAGGCCTGGGCAGAAGCTGGCTTCGTACTGGAAAAAGTCCCAGCTGAGGATGTTGGGCTAGAGGATGGTCCTTTGGAGGAACCACCTACTGTGGAGGAGGGTGTTATCTCTGATTTGGAGCTTCCTGCCAGGGCAGGGAGCAGTGTCTCTTCCAGTGGCCTCTCCCCAGAGCAACTGGCAAAGAGGAGGGAAGAGAGAGAATTTAAGCTGCAGATGGCTAAATTGAGAATGGAGGCAGAGGAGAAGAAAAGAGCCTTTGAGGAAAGGGAAATGTTACTGGCTCATGAATTGAGTCTATATGAGCTGAATATCAAGGCCAGGCAGGCAGATTCCAGCAGTCATAGTGGCAGCATACCTGCAGTACTTGAAGGAGAGAAAAGCGTTCTCATACCCAAGGATTTTGTGCCCAGTAATGTGGTGGGAGAATACATTGACAAATGGTTTCTGCCTATGAGGTTGCACTGAGGGTTCACATGGTACCTGAAGAGCCCTGGGGGGTGGTCTGTGGAAACACATGCCTACTGTGGGGAGGGTCATACTTGTGACATTGGAGGTTGGTGTCCAAACCAAGCACATGCCCATGAAAGCCATTTTACTTGCTACGTTTGGGCTGACCCCTGAGAAGTATCGCCAAAGATTCAGGGACAGCCAGAAGCTCGCCAATCAATCCTGGGTAGATTTTGTGGACTACTCCAGCAAGGCACTGAATGGTTGGGTGTGGGACAGCAAAGTTAATGATTATGTTGGGTTGTACAATTTAATCATGAGACAGTGCATGCTCAGCATCTGTTTTACAGAGTTGTGCCAGCCCCTAGTTGACAGTAAGCTGTCTGACCTCAGGACGCTTGCTGAGGAGGCGGACCTCTGGGCCAGTACCAGAGTGTCCCAAAAAGTATCTGTGGGAGATTCCCGCAAAGATGGTAAAAATTTCAACCAGAAGGAAGAGGGGGAGGCGAAACTTAAAAATAAGGAGTTCTCTAAAGGCACCCAAAATAATTCTCACGGGAGTAGTGGTAACCAGTCCCAGTCTGATACTAAGAAAAGGGGTTTCTTTGACAAGCAGGCAGGGAGGTTTCTACCCAAATGTACTGAGTGCTACATATATGAGCACTCCAAGGGCGGCTCCAAATGTTCCAGGAGGGCACAGTCCCCCCACTTGTGGTCAGACACCTGGATTGGCAAGTGTAGCGCTCAGGGAGAAGGTAGCCCCAGTTAGCTTTTGGGGGCAGCCCAAGTTTCCTGGGGTATAAAGAGATGGTTCCAAAAGCCCATCATGGGGCATATCAGCAAGGGCCGGAGTTAAAATTATCGCCGCTTTCGTGTCCGTTTACGGACGAAAAGCGGCGATAGTTTTAACGCCCTATTAGCAAGGACACGCTAACGCGTGAATCCATGCTTCTTCGCCCTTTCTCTTATCGCCCAGCTTTGCATCTCTAATGAGATGCAAAGTGGGCGTTCCTCCCCAGAATAACGGGAGAAATGTCGCTAAGCGACATTTCTCCTATTATCAAGCCTCACGCAAAGAAGCATAGCGACAAGAAAAGTAGCGATAACCTCTGTTATCGCTACTTTCCTTACGCCTGCTTTGAAACTGACTTAGCCATGATATCCTATGGAAGGTGGATATCATGGCTAAGTATGTGTAGCCCTATCAGCAAGCTATCACCAAAAGTTGTGCGATTATCGCTGGATTTCCAGCGATAATCGCACAGTTGGCAGCTTGCGCTCTGAATTTTATTGCTTTGGAGATAAGCGTTGCTGATAGCACGCTATCTCCACGATAAAATTCAGAGTTGGCCGGCGATAATTATCCTCACGCTAAGAGCGCTGAGTGATAATTATCGCCAGCCCTTGCTGATATACCCCGTAATGCCTGTTAATACTTCCAAGTATAGGCAGTGGGTCACCATCACTGGGCAACGGGTGGAGGCTCTGCGAGACACAAGAGCCAATATGACTACTATCAATGGTCAGCTGGTGTCTGCAGAGCATGTCTTTCTGAACACATTCCACCAAGTCCTAGTTGCCGACAATCCTTAGAACCATCTACTAGTAGCTTTGGTTCCCTTTGAGTGAGGGGGGCCCTAGGTTCTCTGAAAGGAACTGTGAGCCCTGCCATACCTGTAAATTGTCTGTTAGTCAATGACCCAAAGCACAGTGCCTGGAGGCAGGTAGAGCTCAGGTCACACTTGGTGAAGTTGGGATTGCCTAAGTGGATATGTACAACCACAAAGTCCATGGCTGCCATCAAAGCGAGTCAAGGGCGCCTGGAGCCTGGAACAATGGCCCAGACAACTGCCAAGGAGGGGGACAAGAGGCATGGTAAACCAGCCCCTGATGTTCCCACAGTAGAGGTTGACTGGGCCCCTGAGGAGGAGGCCCTGAGCCAAACAGAGAGGACCTACCTGAGCTTGCTGACTGGCAAGTCAAGGGTGGGCCCACCAGGGAGGAATTCTGCAAAGTGGAGAAGGATTGTCCCACTCTTGATGGCTTGAGGTGGCAGGGCTCAGCCCATGCAGCAGATGAAGCCTCTGGGGATCATTTAATCTACTGGGAGAATGATCTCTATAGTGAGCCTAAGGCTCCCGGTGCTGTGGCAGCCCATGTGCTGGTGGTCCCCTAGTGTTACAAGACCTTCCTACTGGGTTTGCTTCGCAATATCCCCCTGGCAGGACATTTTGGGCAAGAAAAGGCTTTTGCCAGGCTTGTCTCCCACTTTTATTGGCCATGAATGAAGACAGATCAGAGGCATTCTGCAGGTCCTGTCCCCCCTGCCAGGCCAGTGGGAAATCAGGAAAAAAGCAAAAAGTTCCCCTGATCCCAATAGCAGTCATTGGCACCCACTTTGAAATGGTAGGCATCAACATCATTGGACCCTTGGACCTCAAGACAGCCTTAGGCAACAGGTTTGTTCTGGTCTTGGTGGGCCTTGCCATCTGCTACCAGAGGCCATCCCTCTGAGGTCAGTGACTGCCCATCTGGTGGATAGAGCTCTGATGGGGATCTTGTTGGGTTCACTAAGGAGGTAGTGTCTGACAAAGGCACTAACTTCATGTCTGCGTACATGAAGTCCGTTTGGGATAAGTGTGATGTAACTTACAAGTTCACCACACCCTATCACTCCCAAACCAATGTTCTTGTGAAGAGTTTCAACAAGACTTTAAAGGGCATGATTATGGGCCTGCCTGAGCCCATTAAGAGTAAGTGGGATGTCCTCCTGCCATGCCTTCTCTTTGCCTACAGGAAGGTGCCACAGAAAGGAGCAGGGTTTAGCCCCTTTGAACTCATCTGTGACCACCCTGTTAGGGGACCTCTGAGCCTTGTCAGGGAGGGATAGGAGCAAGCTCCAAGGAAAACCCTGAGGATGTGGTCAGCAACATGCTGGCCCTCTGCAACCAGATGCACTGCTTCTAAAAAAAGACAAAATGTAATTTGAAGGCCAGCTAAGACATCATGACGCTTTGGTATGACCAGAAGGCCACTCTATTGGAGTTTCAGCCTGGCCAGAAAGTATAGATCAATGAGCCAGGACCGCTGGACCGGCCCATACAAAATAATGGAGTAAAAGGAGGAGTCCACCTACTTGGTAGACCTTCAGTCCCCCAAGAACCCCTTATGGGTGGTCCATGTAAACCGCCTTAAGCCTTACTTCAAGAGGTCCGAAGAGAGCATGCTGCTCATGACAGATAAGGGAGTGGAAAAGGAGAGTAAACCTCTGTCTGACCTCCACTTTGCACAGGAACACGATGGGTCAGTGGAAGGTATCCCTGCTTCCCTGCCCCAGAACAGCAGGGTGACTGTTACCAGTTACTGGGATAGTTTGCCTCTCTGTTCTCCCTCACCCCTGGACTCACACAACTATGCGTCCATGATATTGACACTGGAGACAGCTTACCTGTGAAGAACAAAATGTATAGGTTGTCAGATAGGGTGAGGGTGAAGGCCAGCATCAAGTAGGAGGTCTCCAAGATGCTGGTGTCAGGAGTGATTGAGCCCTTCAATAGTCCTTGGCCCAGCCCTGTGGTGCTGGTACAGAAAGCTGTCCCACCGGGCGCCATTCCAGAACTCAGGTTCTGTGTGGACTACCGGGGACTCAATTCCGTCACCAGGACTGATGCACACCCCATGCCCAGAGTTGATGAACTCATTGACAGGCTGGGCATTGCCAACCCTTACCTTTTTATACATATATATCACCCCTAAGGTAGGCCCGGGCCAAACCCAGAGGGCAGGGTGCAATTTATTTAAAAGGCTGGGCATGTACTTTTAAGTTTTACATTTCCACTACTGCAAGGCATATCTCTCCTATAGGATAACATTGGGATTACCTCATTCCATCATCTAAGTGTAATTCCCAGATAGACCAGATAGACGTAAAGTTTGGTGTTTCTGGAATCACAATCTAAAATCCAAACTTTTGGTCAAGTCGGATTTTAAGCCGCAGTTCTGAAAATGCCACTTTTATAAAGTTGGCATTTTCTTACTTTAGCCATTTGGTGCCTGTGGCCTGTCTCTGATCACATGTCTGCGGTGGATGAGAGCTGGGCTTTGTGTATTCCTCCTAGACAACCACACACAATGGGAGCTTAGGTGTGACTTGATGGCTCATACTGGCAGAATGGGAGGGAGGAGCTGGACCCAGCCTCACTTATATCTGAATAGGCTATGTCCTGTCCCCACACAAAGGGCTTCATACCCCCCTGTAGTGATTCTGGGGCCAGGGCAGGAATGGAGGACCTCTGTGCACTTCAAAGGCATGTCTTTGAAGCCCCCCCACTTCACAGGCACAACTGGGAATAAGTAATGGACCTCAGACACTACCACTTCAGTACACTTCTGGACCTGTGAAGATTCTGCCAGGAAGATGGACTGCCGTGCTGCTAAATGACTGCCACTCTGCCGGTCTGCTGCTTTGCTGTACTCCTGCCTTGCTGTGAAGCCCTGCTGCCTGCTGTTCCCCTGCCTGGTTGAAAAGGACTGGACCTGTTTAACTTGAACCCAGATTGACACTAAGGGCTAATTGGCTGGCCTCCTGACCTGAAGTCTCAGGGACATAAAGACTTCCAACCACCCTGCTTCTGCACCTGGACACTGCCATCTGTAAGTCTGCCCACCCAAGTGGTGCCATCCCAGTCCTGGATCTTGGAAGTGGGCCTAAGGTGCTTGTTTCAGCAGAACTGATGCATCCGCTGTTGAACTGACGCATCGCTGCTGCTGCACGGATCAGAACAGATACATCACCTCTGCTTTGTGGATCACAACCGAGGCGTGGATTGGTTCCGACACATCGCCGCCGGAACCACCATTGCATGACATTCTTCTTGGCGCAAGATCCTCACCTCTCTGTTGACGCAGCCTCGATGATGACAAGGAACCTCTGCATTGCAGCTCTCAGCTCATCAGAGCCAACACATTGCCGCTGCTGCGCGGATCAGGACCAGTGCATCGTTGCAGCTGCATGGATCGACTCTGACGCATCGCCTCGACTGTACCACTCATCATCGACTTCGACGTACCCAGGATAAAGGTACTTTTGCTCAGCGGATCTCACTGGGTCCCTGAATCCAGCCCATCCTCTATTGCGGCTGGCCTGAAAGTTTGAATTTGTCCCGGTCCAACGCGACCAGATTTCCCAAATAGCGCTTTTTGCTTTTAGGCACTATTTTTACTTAAAACTTTGAAATTCAATGTCTCAAATTCTACTTATTTGATTTTTGTCGTTTTGGTCTTGTTTTTTTAATTAAATTAAGAGCTATAATTCTAATCCTGAGTGGAATCTTTTTTGTGTGGCATATTTACTGCTTTACTGTTTGAAGTGTTGCACAAATACTTTACACATTGGCTCTGGCTGCTCTGTGCCAAGCTGTCAGAGGGTGAGCACGGGTTAATTTAGGGTTTGCCTGCTTCATAACCTGACTAAGATTGTGATTGCTGATTTACTAGGGATCATACCCCAGTCAACCTACAACCCAATTTCTAACAGTAGGGCTTCATTATGCACAGATGAGTGCACATAGATTCATTCAAGAACATTCACACACTCAATCCCTCCGTTACTCACACAAACATACTCACACCCCTCTCTCATTACTCTTGTCCTTTGTCTGTTTCCTTTTATGGTCTGTTTTAATTAAACCTCCTGCTTTCATTCTGCTTTTCTTACCTGTCCAGGGCTTTAGCCAGGATTATTTGTTTTGGGGGCCTGGTCCCCAATGATGACAATATGAAGATATGGTTCAGGAGTGGGGATTTCTTCACCTGATAATTCTTTGAGAAAGATTACAATATTAGTGAAGTTTTAAAACACACAATGGATTTTCTTTTGTACTTTCTATCATACTACTGCTCCTAATGTTAACCTAGGTGGGTCTATATTTAGTGTGTCCAGTATGATTCCACTTATAGGGGCCAGTTATCACAAAAATAGATTTAAAGCAGTGGTTCTCAACCTTTTGACTTCTGTGGACACCTCTTAATCATTACTGGAATCCGGGGGACCTACAGCGAATCGTTATAGAAATTTGGAAACTCCCACTGAGTCATTAAAGTAAGTCTGTGGCCTCGGCTTCCTCAAATTCAATGATTTGAACCTCAAAACAATACAGAAACAATCATTTATCTAACAAATGCTCAACTGATAAAGTATTTCATTTATATCAAAAATAAATATAAAATATCAAAATGTTCATGATAATACGAAGATTGGGGCTTTCCTATTTTGAAGTGAGGCCACCCAGTGTCCATACTATATTCTGTTTGATGCATTTACACCGCTCCCACACATCAATCTGAGGACACCAACATTATTTTTACCTTCCAATTTAAAATTCCTTTACATTTATGAAACATTTTAAAATGACAAATTTTGAATTTTGTTTCTTTAATTATATACACTTTATTAATCTGTTAATATTAGTTAATTGTCTAAGTAGTCACAGACTCCCTGAGTGTGTGTCACATACTCACAGGGGTCCCTAGATCAAAGGTTAAGGTCTGCTGATTTTAAACCTTGCACTTCCAAGGAGCCCAGCTGAATAACTTACAATTAGAAGAAGTCATAATCACTCGCATTTGTATGTCAGCAGGGAAATAAGAGAATCGAATGTTGTCACAACCCTGTTCTGAACCCTCATCCTGTCACAGATGATCATCTACACCTTCCTTGATCAATATGAAGGAAAGGTAAATAGAGAAATGCATTTGTTATGTCAAATAAAACATACACACACCAAGCAACATAGCACAGGGACACATACATGCAGGCATGCTTATACACAGCCACACAGTTATGCAATTCACTTGAACATAACATCATTACTTATTGACTTCAGTCTACTTCGATCAAGATCCAGGGGCAGCAACCCGTTCTTTTTCTCTACTTTCTCCACTTCCATTGATAGAATCCAGTAAAATGGACCCTATGGCTTGATGTCTATTTCCATGCAATAGTAAGGCTTGCTCATCAACCATAAACAATCATAATCAAAGACCCAGTCATTGTTTGCTTAGCTAACTGCCTCTGGCTTCCACACTTTAACAAACAAAATGACCCTTGGCAATATCTTCCTGTCCCAGGGCCCCAGTTTCTTTGTGTGCCAAAATTACATTTATACCCAGGTTGCTCTTAAAAGCACACTTTGTTATCTTACTAGGATTTTAGACTGTAGGTTATATGAACAGAATTATCTTTTATCACTTCTCAGAAGGTAGTGCCTTTTTCATATAACACCTCCCATTTCCCGTTATGATAACAAAGCCAGAGGATAAGTATCTGTATTTATGCTATTCACTTGACTCAAAACTAACAACATCGGAGCATGTGAGAAAGCTAAAGACAAAAACTATGATTATAACCAAATCAATAAAGAAGTTTGCATACATATATGGTGGTAGAGCAACTAATCTAACTATTCAGGTATTGAATGTCAGGCTTCTTTCGATCTTAACTCATGCCTCTCTCTGACTCTCTAAGAAAAAACTAGAACAAATAGAAGGTATTTATATCCAAAATACAAGAACACTATTCAACCTTCGCTCCTCGACTCCACAATCAGTGATTCAATTGGAGCTTAACTTACCTTTTATCAAAATCTTATACTTAATGCAAATGATTAATTATCACTGGGAATGTGCTATGGTAAAGCATGGGTTAGGTAATGTTGCTGAAAATTTAACAAGAGGGGGGAATGCTAAGTACAATTTACAAGGACTTCTCAACTGATCAAGACAGTTTTCTCCTGTTTCCTTTCTCAAATAGAGCACAATGTAACTCCATTAAAAGACCTACTGGGCATGCTAAATCCAATCACAAATGGAAAATAAGAAATCTACTGTGGGTCTTGTCAAGGGTGACCACCTGGCATGAAGGCAAATTCAGGACGGGAATGTAAACCATTAAGGACAAAAATTCAGGACAAAGGGTCAAAATTCAAGACATACATTCAGGCCAAAAGGAGAAGTGGCCTTATCCCACTGGTTTATCAATGTATTTATTCACTATTTTTTATATTGCACCTGTTGCTCGAATATGAATGTACCTTGAAAAAACAAAAGACAAGAGTCATTAGGAAAACAGGAACAGTTGATTTAATCAAACATTTAGTCTGGGAGAACAGTTACAGAGTCGGGTACTGAGGACTGTCTCAAAGTACAATCGATCTGAGCGGTGCTATATACATTTCTTTGGGCATCATAGCAAAATTCAGAGATCCTTTTCGGGTAAAGAATGTGGGCCTTGTCTTTGGACTCATAAATAATGCCACCTGATAAAAAATGCAGGTGGGCCTCGACCTGGTGTGGACACAATGAGGGCCAGTGGTTAACGTGTCCAGATATCGTGCATGAGGAGCGCGTAATTGTTGGGTGTACTGTGTGTGCTGTGCTCTGATTGGCTGAGTGTTCCTAACTTTATGTGGCATTTAATTTTATGGTGTTTTGGGAATGAACGCACCCCTCTGGCCATGTGTGCCTTATTGGGGCCAATCTCCCTGGACCATTGTGGTGCCATTGCGCCTATCTGTGGGATTGATCTGAGTTTCCTGTTCTCACGTTTGTCTGCCGGCTTCATGCCACCCCACCTGTAACCTGTCAATCAGTAACCTCAGGCCTGGGTATCAGAGCCTGCCTGACCAATATTTCTGAGACAGGGTTGATGGAGAGGTCATAACATGTGAATTCGACAATAGTGAAGCAATTTCATTCTTATATGGGAATGTATCATTGTGCACATCAACTTTTTCAATATTAACACACCACTTATTTACTGTGCTGTGTATGAGATTTAATCTAGGTGTGCTACAGTCAGATGGTGCATTATGTTCTTGTTCAATAGTAAATTGATACCCTTGGGCATGGTGTCAAGAGCATCACTCCTACCCAAATATACACAATCTTTCTTGGAGAGAAAGCAACAGCAACATTTTGATTAGGTTTCTAAACATTTCAATACGCATGGCAAACAGTTTGGGAAAGAATAAGGTAAGTGACTTTTTACCTTCTGCCAGTTTAGGCAAGTTGAAAAAACACATCTGGCTCACCTGACTAGACGTCAAACCTAAAAAATGTATGAGGCAGAGCAGATAGTGTGAGTGACAGTCTCACACCAAATGTCAGAATGTGAGGGACCCAAAACTTGTCTGTAGTCTCACAGCACCAAGAAGGCCCGACTGCTGCATTTCAGTGTTCATCGGGTACTCTACATTTATTTAGGGACTGGGAGCCCAACCACCAGACAGTGAATTAAAGAGCAGGATGGAGTCAAGCTCAGATGAAAGATCCGCAGCAACTGATTCAAAGGGTCATTGCTAAGAACTCGATAAGTAAAAAAGAGAAGAACAAGGAGAGACAATCCCTAAAATCAGATAGGCCCTCCATGAATACTGGAAAGAATTGTGTACCTGGAGAGTTGTCTCAGCAGAGAGGCTAGAAACAGTAGAGGGAGGCACTGCCAAATGGTTGAATAAGCAGCACCCTCACACCCTGGCAAACTCTGCAGGTGTGATGGTCCTTTGGTAATGCTTGTGGAGGGCAGGTAGGGGCCTGCCACATGGAATGGTGGGCCCTGGGCAATTGCCCACTCTGTCCATGTCTTAAAATGGCTTTTCAGTTAAGACAAGCCTATACCAATGGTCTGGCTCATCCCTAAGTGAAAAAGAGCATGCAGAAACTGTAAAATATTTGGGATACAAATTACACAACAAATAAAATATAAGGACAAGATAAAGACTTTAAAATGTAGACAGTGTTTCTTTAACACATGGAAGTGTTTCAACTTATTTTATTAGATCACAACATTGCATTGACATATATTTGAATTGGAAGTTTCTAAACATAAACTTTAAAACATTTATTAACCCTCCCTGTTGACAAAGCCATGAGTGAACAAAGTGTTGGAATTGTCAGGTGTCCCTTATGTCATGACCAATACTATTTTTGTGGATGGAGGAACATTACAGGCTATGGAAGCATATATAAGTGGGGCTTTTATACAGGATCCATCTTAAACTGAATTACTTGAATGTGCTCTCAAATGTCACTATCAAGTAAGCTAGAGACATGAAGTAACTTGATTTGACTTAAATCACACAATTTAGTCATGCGGGTGAGCCGGGATTTGAACCCAGGTTTCCTGGTCACACATGGTGCAAATAAACAACTGATTAGATTACTTTCTTTTTCTCAATCCCCTTTAGCACCAGAGGGAAGTGTTTTTGTACAATTCTGTCAGATAAATAGTACATTTTGTTAAGTAAATACAGATCACAGATTAATTTGACAAAAAAAAAGGTACATAGTGAAGGTGAGGGACTGTGGGACAGCATATGCTAACATCATTAGCTTTCTCAGTGGTCAAAGGACATTAAAAAAAGTATAAATACTGTCATCCTGAGTGCAATGGGGATGTAGTCAGTGAGCATGGAGGCGTAATCAAAGGTGTAACTAAAAGAACTGTATTCTGTGACTATTCTTTAATCTTTCGGTAGCAGGTAACTGCATATATAAATAATGCACCCCTTAAATGAAGATTAAGTGCAAGTTTAAAAAAATCTGTGGGAAATGCACTATTTTGTGAACCCTATGTTGATTAATGTGATGACTGCAGATGTATGTGTGTGCAACCAGAAGCCCACAGAACTGAATTCTGTCTGGTTCAGCAGGGAATGGTGATTTGTATATTTTTAGTGCTCAGAGGTTCCTGCCCATCACAGAAAGCACTGTGAATGTGTAAGTCATTATTTTAAATTTGCATTACACACAGTATAAGATAGGCTGCCACAAAACGTGGACATTAATTTAGGTTAAACCAAAAAAGTGTTTTCAAAGTGTACATTTTAGTAATATCGAGATTGCATCTAATGCAAACAGTTTTACATCTGTCCATTAAAAGCAGGCACTCCACAACTCAGCTTGGAACAACCCCTATATATTCCAATGAAGGAACTTGAGGGATCCTGATCCAACTATAATCTGGTCTCAACATCTTGTAGACTTTTCTGTTTCAGGAAGAGACTTTAGAGCACATCCTATGCATTTACCCGAATTTATAAGACATACGTAGCAAGCATTTTATGTCACTGTTCAGAAAGTTACCTTTTCGCATAGTAAGAGGAACAACCAAGTCCTGATTTAACCTGCAAAGAAACAGCTGCATTGGAAAACTGATGACTTTTTGGGATCTTGCGTATGGAAGATATAAGAAATTGGGTTTTTGGTTGAGGGGGGTGGAAGTCACACTCAGACAACAAATACAATCCTGGTCAGGGTGAACCACAAAAGTCATTGACCTGTTCTTTACCCTCCGGTAGCTTGGCACAGAGCACTCAGGCTTAAGACAGAGGCAAAGTTTAAAGTATTTTTGCAGCATACAAACAGCAATAATGTGATAACACAACACAAGAAAATCCCAAATCAGTTTAGAAAAGTAGAGAAAGTGTTAGTAAATAAAATAATACCTGAACAACTAAAATCCGATCAGTGGAACCGGATATATTGATTTCCATATGTTTTTTATTTTTTTATTTTATAAATTGTATACATACACAAATACTGTTGCCGGGTAAGCCACCACTGGCAAATATCGCTCTTACATTGTTGTATATATGGTTACCCTTTTGCTGGTTAATTTTTGACAGCGAAGAAGCTGTAGGGAGGAAAGGACAGTAAAGTTAGAGTTGAAAGAGAATGGGGATAGGACAGACATTAGAGAGGTACCCATCTTAGGCTTTACATTAGTATCTGTTATATCGGTTGCATTTCGTTTCACAGCAAATCAATGTTCTTGCGTCAGCCTTTGAGCCCACCCAGGCTCTGCCTTGTACTTTGTCTTTGGCCTTGGGTCCCATATGTTTTGATAAGTGTAGCACCTAAAAGCACAAAGAGCCACTCGCGGTCATCTGGTCATGCTAGATTGGGAGAAAGTCACAAGTTCAGGCCGATCGTGATGGAGTGTGGGCTGGATATAGGGACCAAGTTAGTCCTAATGAAAAGATTACCTTCTCAAACTACGCCACGAAGAGGTACGATCATGGCATAGGAGACTGTGAGGAGCAGGGTGAGCGTCCCAAGTGGTTGATGTTGTAGCGCGAAGAGCAGGCCGAGTGGAGCAGGCTGTCACCGCTGTAGCGCGACGGGCTGTTCGGACGTCGCAGATGGTTGTTATTGGAGCTTGGCATTGGTTGTCATGGTGAGCTGTCATTGCTGAAGCACAAACTGCAGATCTCGCGTTGCTGTAGAGCGAAGAGTTGGATTTACTGGAACTTTGCATTTGTGGATGTCGCAAGTGGCAGAGAACTTAGCACGAATGGCCCGTTCGCAGTTGCAAAGAGCCCAAAACCTCAGGATTTTTCCTTTTTCTTCAAGAGGACTGCACTCTGATGCCAACCAATGATCCAGGACCTGGAGAGGCACCTCTTGGGGATCAGTGACTCACTCTATCAGAGTCCAGCCTCACTCAGGCAGGTCCAGCAGCAGCAGGTCAGCTGGGCAGTTGCAGGGAGGCCTCTAGAGCTCGTTGTGTCCCTGCAGCTTAGAACAGAAGGTCAGACAATAGACCCCTGGAGTCACTCAGGTAAGCCTGAAATGAAGAGAGCAGGTCTCGTCTTTCTTCTCATAGAGCAGGGTAGGACTGAAGCAGTAAGGCAGTCTTCTGGGGAACAAGGTAGGCCTCAAGCAGCAGAGCAGTCCTTTAGTAGCAGCAGCACAGTCCTCTGGGGAACAAGGCAGCCTCAAGCAGCAAGGCAGTGCTCTGGGGAACAAGGCAGTCCTTCTGTAGTGTCCACAGTTCCAGGAGTGTACTGATGAGTAGCTCAGTAGGTGAAATATTTATACCTGGTGCCAGCCTTTGTGTGTGGGGGAAAAAGCTGCCCTACCCGTGCACATGGATCTGGAAAATTCTTCCTTTTCCCTGTCAAGGCTCTCATAATTCTGGGGAGACAAAAGGCTAGTGTCAGGATCCTTTGTGTGTGCTGTACTAAAGCACTATGAAGTGGTAGTGGGGCAGGACACAACTCCTCGCCAAGTCATCCTGGCCGTATGGCCCATCGTGTTCACACCTAAGCCCCGTTTGTATCACTGTCTGGCAGGAATACACAAACCCCAACAGCAGAACCATTCTCAGTCATGTGACTCAGGATACTAGCAGAAGGCGCAAATGGTTAGGATGAGAAAGTGGCAACTTTCTAAAAGTGTCATTTTCAGAATTGTAAAATTCAGCTGTATCATTAAAGATGATTTCAAATTACAATTCAATTGAGTCTAAACAGCATATTTCTATCTGTTGCCAATCTAAAGTTATCTCCTATTAAATGTTATTATGTAACCCAGTGTTAGTCAATGGGGGAGATAGGCCTTACAGTAGTGAGAAACAACTTTATGTGTCACCGGTACATGTAAAGCTTAAGAACATTTGTCCTAATTTTTAAGTACAATGCACCCTGCCCTATGGATGTTTAGGGTGTACCATAGAAGTGACATATTTGTATTAAAAAGGAAGGTTTATGCCTGGCAAAATTTTTATTTTGCCTGTTCGAATTGTCAGTTTAAAACTGCACGACAGGCTTCAATGGCAGGCTTGAGAAATGTTTTAAAGTGCCACTTTTAGAGGCTGGCGCAATAAGTGCTGCAGGCCCACTAGTACCATTTAATTTACAGACCCTGTGTATATGTAGTACAATATACTAGGTACTTATAAATACATTAAATGTGCCAATCAGGGGTAGACCAATTTTACCATGTTTTAGGGGGAGAGTACAAGCACTTTAGCACTGATTAGCAGTGGTAAAGTGCACAGAGTCCTAATGCCAATAAAAATGAACTCAGAAAATAGGAGAGGTGAATATAAAATGTTTGGGTTGACCCTTTAGAGAGTGCCATGCCAACAACACATTTAAAATAGCTACTTAGACTTTGTGTATGCTGCAGGCCGTTTGACATTTTAAATGTGCTTACAAGGCAGTAGTGAGAAAAAAAGCATAAACTCTAGAATTCCTCCAAAAACATTACGACTTATTATTCCATTTATTACATACCTGATTTAACATCAATTGATCAATGTGGTGTGTGCACTTTTACAGTTTGATAAATACTTGTTTAAGGGCCTGATTTACATCTTGGCGGTCTTGCTGCCGTCCCGCCATGGTGGTGGTCCCAAGTACTCCGTTGAGTTGACGGTGTTCTATCTGCCATATTTAGATGCATATGCGATACACAGAAGACCACTGCGTCCGAGGCCTTCTATGCTGGCAAACCTCCAGCCGACGCAGTCCAATTTGAATGTTCCAGTTGGGCTGGCCGTGTCCTGTCGGCAGAGGACTGACGGGGTGACCATGGTGGTGGGGAGACAGGTAAGTAACAGTTTATTAAATACATAACACACATATATGTTGTGTATGTGTATATATGTGTATGTAGGCCATGTTTTGAAACCATTTTGTGTACATTCTGCTTGCACCCCACCAACATGCAAAGACCACGCAATGTATACCCACACACACCTCGAACACCTACCTTCGGGTCCGTTAAAACAGGGTGCTGGTCCATCGCGGTCAAGGTGCAGCAGGACAGGGAGGACCTGGACGAAGGGGAGGAGGATAACACCACAGCCTGAACCCTGAACAAAGGTGAGTTTTCACCCCTTTGCTACCTATTCCGCTGATCTATAGTAAGAGGGATTCCCATTGGAATTCCCTAAAAAACAGGCCACATCCAAATCTGGAGGACGGGAATCCTGGCTGGACTCCCACCGCTGCCTCCTGCAGCCCATCCCGCTGTAGGGGCATGGAGCAAATTTCTGGCGGAATCAACGAGACCACTGCGGTCTTTCTCCTATTGCCAGCCAACATCTAAATCGGACGGGCGGACCGCCAGGTAGGTGGGCAGGAAGACCACCAAAAAAGTCCACTGCATTGCAGTTCCGCTAACATCTATATCAGGCCCTAAATTATTTGGAATCTGTTGATGTCAATGTTTTCTTTTATTGGTAAGTCTTTTGCTTTGTAGACGTGCTAATCTGAAAGACATTTTTGGTTCTTGCCCTATCAGCTGTGCTTTGCCAATGTTTTTATTGTAATAAATTTACAAAAATTACACAATAATGTAATACTACTACTGTATTGCTTTGTATAGTTACCAATAGAGCTTACAACTTTATTTTTTGTCACTTTTGCTATAGGATCTATTTTAGATTTGGGTATAGCCATTTAAGTGGCATGTAGGAGTTATATTTCTTATTGAATATTAGTTTGTGCTTTAAATTGATGAATTATCTTGATTGTTATTATAGTATATAGCACTAGCACTTTATTAGCCTACCTGAATGACCGATGGTAGAAAAATTCACTTGCACTGTAGTTCTTTGATAGCTTGACTGTTAGAGCTGACATCCTTGCATAGTCCTTCCCCCACACTTTTTGCCTTCACTCCTCCTGTTTTGCTGAATTATTTTGTGTTGGCCTTAGAGCTCTACACGCCTTATCACAGCTAACCAGTGCTAAAGTGCTTGTGCTCACTCCTCTAAACATGGTAAAATTGGCTTACAACCAATTGGCTCATTTGATTTACGTATAAGTCCCTAGTAAAGTGGTACTGCAAGTAGCCAGATACTGTAAATTAAATGGTACTAGTGGGCCTTCAACACTTATTGCGCCACCCACTTAAGTAGCCCTTTAAAACATGTCTCACACCTACCATTGAAGCTTGTGTGCAGTTTTAAACTGTCTTTTGACCTGCCAAAATAAACCTTTTGCCAGGTCTAAACCTTTCTTTTTAATACATATAAGTCATCTCTAGGGTAGGCCCTAAAGACCCATACGGCAGGGTGGCATGTTTGTAAAAAGCTGAACATGTACTTTTAAGTTTTACATGTCCTGATAGTAAAAAACCCTAATTTAGTTTTTCACTACTTCAAGGCCTACCTCTCCCATAGGATAACATTGGGTTACCTTATTACATTTAATAAGATATGACTTTTGTTTTGGAACAGATATAAATGTAATGTTTGCTCTCTAATAAATTGTAATTTAAAAACGTCTTTAATGGAAAAGTCTGATATTAAGTCACAATTCTGAAAATGCCTGTTTATTAGAAAGTAGGCATTTTCTTGTCCTAACTGTGTGGGGTCTGCAACCTTTATTCTGGGTCATATGACTAGGTCTAGTTGGCAGCTTGCATTTGTGTATTCTTCCCAGACAGTATCAGAAAGGGGAGCTGGATTTTGTCAGAATAGGCCATCCTGACTTGATGGGAGGGGCAGAGCTGTCACCTAGCACACTTGCACTTCAAAAGAGTTGCCTCAGCACACACGCACAAAGAACTTCACAATAGCCTTTTGTGACTGTCAATGCGCCCCCTGATGGCAGACCTCTGGTGGGAGGGGAGGTCCCATGGACCTCCCAGACATCTTCTTGCAGGCGGCTGCAGTCACTGACTGCACCTGCCTGAATGGGGCTCTCTAATCCTCTTCAAAAGTGCAGGCGGGTTGCCGCCTGCATTGTTAAAACACGGAGCGGCTGTAAAGCAGCCGCTCTTTTTTTCACCTGAATGCGCTGCCCCTAGAGCAGCGCGAGTTCGTGGCTGCCCCCAGGGCAGCGCATTCATCATAAAGGGGCGCATTTTCATTGTTTATGCCGGGCGCACCTTTTTAACGGTGCACCCGGCGCAAACAATGAAAATGCGCTTTATGTGTAATGTGGCCCCAGATACCCTCAGTTGGTGTTTTGTGGCTTTTGGTGCTACCTTGATCTAACTCTTTAAAATTCAATATCTTCAGTTCTACTGCCTGGATTGTTGTTGTTTTGATTTCAAATCATTTACTAAACAATAATCTGTTTTTCTAAATCGGTTTTGGATTTTTCTTCTGTTGTGTTTTCACTTTATTACTGTTTAAATGCTGCATAAATACTTTACACATTACCTCTAAGTTAAGCCGGACTGCTTTGTGCCAAACTACCAGAGAGTTAAGCACAGTTTAATTAGTGACTTTTTGTGGTTCACCTTGACAAGGATTGTGGTTGTTGCTCGTCTCGGGAGTCACCCCAATCAATCAATAAGCAAATTTCTCACTTTGGCAATGTGTTCAAATTTGATGTATCTTTCCTCGGGTGCTATTTTAGACTTAGCCTTATTTTTAAGTGATTCAAGGTAAATGTTGTTAATTGAATTCCAATATTATGAAGATTAAAAGTTTAAAATACAGAACGAATATGTTATTTTTAATGTATTTTAGCTGACTTCCTGATCATTTCTCTTTTGTAATTCCTTGATTTGTGTTTACATTGTATGGCTTACATTTGTAAAGCTGAATCAAAAAAAAGTAAAGGAAGGTAATTGTAATTGTATTTAACCAAACCTCAAGTCGAGTTGGTCCCACGAGTAATCGAATCTTCCAGGTCTCCTGTCTAATCAACATCAGGCATGTGCGAGAATATAAAAACACCTCTGCTGCAGGAGGAACATATAGCCACACCAGGGCAGGCAGGAAGGCGCTGCCTTGGAGTCATGTAGTGATGGTCAGAGTCCGTGGATTGTAATTCACGGCTGAGGCATACCTTCATTTTAAGATATTTAAGCATGATGCAAAGGGGAGAACGTAATATGCTACTCTCAAGACACTGCAGGCTTTAGATACTGCACCAAGGGCTTGTAGTGCGGCACACCAAGGTGGAAAGGGAATGCAAAGGTTTATTGCTAAGGCTCCATACTCAAATGGCGCCTGTCTGGATGTCAAAGCATCCAGCAATGACCAGCGAAAGTAGGGATGAACAGAACAGCTGCACCAGGTGTAGGATCTGTCCTGGTGGGTTTGTGGCAGCATTTAGCGGAAAATAAATACAAATGTGACATAAAACTCTAAGAAACAATGCGTATCTTGTGTACGTTAAAATAATACGCTGATGCTGGCCAGCAGTGATGGCATGGAAAACAAAATGAAGGACCATACGTAAACTGCCGGTGTTCCCTTCCCACAAAGGGCTCTGGTGATAGCTGATTGGAGCGATGCCTAGCTTGACAACGGAAAACGCGGATTAGAAGATATCGATAGTAAAATAAACTTGAAATGATATAGCATAATCATTAGAGGCACTTTTAGTAGACATTTTCATTACAACGTTAAAATAGCTGGGCTTTTGACTACTGACACTAAGCCCAGAGGCCAAGCCGTCTCCAGAGCCTGGCAGAGCTCACCTGGGACACCACAGCTGGTGGGCTCACTGATCACTGAGTGCGCACCAGCTAGAGGGGATTGGGGGGCTAATATAAGGAATAATTCAAATCAAAATGTATGTCATCAAAGCTCACAAGTGGTTGAAAACTAGAGGCCAAGAGAATCAACTACAGAAGCACAAACTCAGCAAACTGCCGGTGCTGTTGTGTGTCCACTGACGCGCTCTACTCTTCGCGTTTCAGGACTCTAGTGTGGGTATGACTTATTCTCATTACTCATACTATTTATTTATGCGTTTTATATGGAGCGTACTTTACACGAAAGTGTCAGAGCGCTTTACAATAGAACCAGTTATATTACATAAGGATTCGGAGTACATGAATTACATAAAAGACACAAACAGATAAACTCTAGACTCAAAAAGAATGGTTGTAAGTACATATGTATACTACAGATACTGTAGTTAGAGTTACATATATACAAGTTGCAAATTCACTCAAGATTATGTATTAAGAAAACTTGAAGCGATTAGGGTTGGACAAAAATATATTACATATTTACAGAGTATGATCTTCTCGCCATTGCTGGGGTTCTTGGGATGCTTGTTCAGCCAGGCCTTCAGGGTGTTTTTGCTCTCAAGGGCGGTGCTCTTGGACCTGGAGGAATCCCAGAGCTGGTGCTGGCCGTAAGGGTAGAAGGCTGGGTGGTGGTGGGTGAAGGTGGTGTGCTGGATCCCGGGATGTCCAAGTGGACCCTTGCTGAGTCCCACCGGGATGCTGCAGGGAGAGAGGGGCCCTTCCGGGTCATCAGGCATCGCCACCAGTCCCCACTGCTTGTTGGAGTACCCGCCACTGCCCCCAGCGGCTTCGATGGCACTTCGTCTCTCTATATGCCCCTGTGACGCTGTTAATAAAAGGCAGCCCCCTTGAATTGCGTATCTCAATCACCCATAACAAATTAAAGGAACGACTGGACTCCCATAACACTGGTTTATCAACAAATTGATACATTAATTAATGAGTTTGGAATGCATATAGTTCGATAGGGCCTCAATGAGGTAAGTCTTCAAAGTGCTTTTCTTTCTTGCAGTTGCTCATTTTAAAGCCGCACTGCAACCAGTGGAGCAGAATACCATACACCATTTTCTTAAAATAATTATTTTACTATCACTATCAACATTCATAGATCATCTAAGTAAATACAGTAAACCTTCACTACATCGGCTGCAGGTCATTCAAAATGCAGCTGGTCGTCTTCTTTTCTATATGCCTAGATGTGTCTCTGTGTCTCCTTTGCTCCACCAACTCCACTGGCTTAAAGTCAATAAGCGCATTGAGTTCAAGGCCCTTTGTTACATGTTTCGTGCCAAATGTTGCCTTGCCCCTTCCTACATTCAAAGTTTGGTAACACCTTATGTTCCGTCTCGACAGTTGAGATCCTCCAGCCTCACACTGTTTTCAGTTCCCAGGTTTCGACTTGTCCGTATGAGGGGTCGCTCTTTTTCCTATCTTGGCCCCAAGCTCTGGAATGCTCTTCCAATTGACCTTAGGAACTGTCATTCTCTGCTAGCTTTCCGTAAGCGTTTAAAGACTCTGCTGTTTAGTGACCTGGTTTGATTTCCTTCTCTTTTCTTTTTTACGCCTGTTGTCTAAGTTGCCTTGCCTCCACACGTTCAGCGCCGGGAGACCCTGTTGGGTAGCTGCGCACTTTATAAATGCATAAATAAATACATAAATAAAGTCTGTTCAAGGCATTAAGCCGCACTAAACCACCAACAAAATAATACAGACAAATTTTAACCCTATGCATCAATCTGTTAGTGAATGCTCGGGTGTAGCCACAAACTATCCCTACGCTTCTTCAAGCAGCCATTCGATCATTAATATTATAACAATATGTTCACTGGATGCAACCCGCATCATTCAGACAACCATTCACTATGGTAGGTATGGATGCCACTCTCCTGTGTCTCCTGCAGACCTTTGGGTCGCTAAAGATGTTGCAATCCAATTCGGTTTGGTTTTGGACAGTTCTGTCAATTCAGAAGTGTATTTCTGATGAAGGACCTTGGTTGATATAATCTAATTTAATGAATACCCAGTTTTGGTGGAGTATTCTTCCAGCCTTGTTGTGCTCGGAATCAGATAGCATGAGCTTTTCGGACGAGTAATGCCATGTCTCAGCCCTTTTTTTCTAGATATGCTAGATGATTGTTCTTAGATATTTTCTGTTACATATGACCAGACCTTTATAAAGCCTTGGAAAAGCCCCAGCAGAACTGCATGGGGGGAGCAACAGGTGTTAGGTTGTAAGTGCTAAATGGACTCTGTAATGGAATGTTATTTTAACTTAACACATATAAAGTATTGCAATGTATATATATCTGGATCAATTAAAATATCATCTGTTATGCGTTCTTTTCAATCAATCATAGATAACATTAAGAGATTTATAGAAACTCAACTTGGGTTTTGAAAAATCTATTTAAGTATGTAGGTCAGGAGTATTGTGTAAAATGGCCAGAGGGAGAGCTCGGTGTTACATGAATCGATGAGATTGTTTCCCAAATGGTGGACCTGTACTGTTTTTAATTTTTTGACAGTCCCTTAGTATGTGTAATAAATTGCAGCCTACTTGCCCGCACATCCACCATTCCAAGTGCGGGAATAAACCTGCCTTTTGTACTTTGGAGGGGGCCAATAACAGTTAAGTAATACTTGAAATAAAAATAAAGAAAAACCTCTGCCTCCCTTACCAACCTATCTTGTGCATTAAGTAATAACGAACAGTCCTACAGGTAGGTTGTTGCCAGAATAGCCTGGAGTTCCATTCAGAATCTTCTGAAAAAGGGTCTGTGTTAGCATGCTATATAGTTCTGCAATATAGATGGGATTCACTTTCATCTTGCTACAGGAGTAGCTCCCATTGACCAACATGGCTCGGATCACAGGATTGCCCAGAGAGGGTGATAAGTGTTTGAAAACCCATTCTATTGCAGTGTCACCCATATAGAACATGATTCCAAATAGAGCAAGAAATACACCAGCTGTGAAAGGTAGGGCACGAGGTAGTAAGCATGCATGTGAGGGAAGGACAGACCACAAAAAGTAGTGCAACTGTGTAGTGTATTCAATTTAAGTCTTTGTCATATACCCCCTCTTAAAAATGAACTAATTTCAGACTAAAAGTGTGCCAATATGGAATTACAAGACAAATAGGGGAGCAACCCAAATAGTTAATTATATCTGGAAGCTAAAAATAACCGAAGGTGCAGACGACGGATATGATTGTGGCAAGGAAGGTTCCGGCTTGGCAACGTTCCCGGAATGCCATTTTTACATAAGAGTCATTTGATCAGTTCTATGGTTGTAAGGATGGCAAAAAAATCAAGTCTAATGAGCTGACATTGTTGGCTCTTAGGCTAGTAGACAGAGAGGGGAGATACATGCCACCCTTTTAACTGCGAAAAGTCTTGAAATATAGCCCCTACAATGGACTTGAGCAGTTGGGCTAAATACAACCACTGAATCTCTTATATGATCTTACAGTCTATTACTGCTCATGCTAATGTTTGGAGGAGGCAGCCCTGCATGACACAGTTAAAATCTTTCTTCACTGTTAGACCTGGGATTCTGATAGGAGCTTTGTCAGAGTCCTCTATGAACGAAGTTAGTAATCCTAGAATTCTGGGCAAGATCTTGAAGGCAACATTAATTACAGGTATCTGCCAGTGACTATATCACTCAAGGGATCATTTCCTTCTAGGTATATGACATAATGAGTATCAAGTATCAAGTCAAGTATCAAGTATTTTTATTTAGCAAAGTTACTTAAAACCATTGCTACGGAATATCTCATAGCGTTTCATTTTTAAATTACAATTGTTTTAAAAAAAGTATAAGACAGTTTGCTAAAAATCAATAAAATCAGTGCAAAATATTTGTTTGGCAACATCCAACTCTTTTCCTTTTGGCTATAATATTGTTCTGTCCAAAGTTGGTAGCCAGAGGTCAGCATCTCGATTTTGTGGCATTCTCTTCTCTACTATTCTCAGATATTTTACCAGGCGGCAGTTCAGCTGCGTGTCCTCGGGTGCGAAGCACGCCAGCACAGCCTGCCTTCATGTGCGTATACCTCTCTGATTAAAAAGTGGCTTTAAAAGCTGTTTCCGTTCCTTTGTTAGTTCTTTGCACGTGCAGAGCAGATGCAGCATGTCTTCATGCGCTGCACCACACAGGCGACAGTTGGAGTTGGATTGTTTTTTTAGCCAATGTGGAAAGTGCTTTATGCATGGTAGCAAGCCAAGTCGGTACCTCAAGAATTGTATTTTAGTGGATTTGGCAAACCCTAGGGCTAGATATTTTTGGGCAGCGAGAGAGGAGTAGGAGCTCAGGATCATCCAGCCGTGCGACCTTTTGGATAGGGCTGCCTTGTCCTCGATCCAGGATTGACTCTTTACTGTGTTCTTTGTTATTTTTTTCAGTAGGCAGTGGCTTATAGGTGTTTCCCAAAGCTCGATGAGGCCCAGGGTGGTCAAGCATGCTAGTAGGTATTTTGTTGCTGGTGACGTTTTTTTCTGTTGTAGTTCTGACCAAAAGTACCAATTTAGGGTTCCTGGTTTTGATTTTCTTACTTTGTCCCAAAAAATGACTGTCGCACCTTGTCTTTCAAGAGTCTGTTTTTGAACACCAAACTCAAGCCTAATCTGTGCTGGAGAGACTCTTGTTGGTAGACCGAAGATTATTCTGTATACTTTTGCGACCACACTATGACATAATGAGAAAATAGATTCAGCTTTTTTGAATGTTGAGTGTAGCATTGTTGCCAAGTGTCTTACCTGTGTTGGTCAATTCCAGGGACATTTGCGTCCGGGCAAGCAGGATAATTATGTAGTGAAGAGGTGTACACCCCAGAATGCTAGCCACACCCCTAGGGTGGGCTACCTGGTCTGTAGTAGCTGAAAAAGACTTCTGTCATGTTTAAAAATGGTAGAATAGTGGTTTCTGGGTAGAAAAGGTGACACGCCCTGATGTGGTGACCTTAGGGGCGGATTAGCTGCTGGGGCTAGTAGCCGATAGGTCACTTGCACCCACACCCCTAATACACTTAAATATAGGATTTAAGGGGCCCTCCTGACACCAGAACCTGAGTTCTGATCTGATGTGCAACAAAGGACAAACAAGAGACCTGTGTGTCTGCGACAACAGGATCTGCACAAAGCAAAGTCATGATGCTCTGCACCTGTGGCAACCTTCCTGGAACTGCATGACTGCGAATCGTCCCGGACCAAAGACCAGTTCCCCCAGACAGAGGGACCCCTTTGAGAGCCAAAGGCAACTCCAGACTCCCTTGAACTAGTGGAACTAGTCCTTTGTAGTCTGCAGGAAAAACAACATACTGGAATCAAAGAATCGCTGGCCATCGGGCCCTCCAAGGGATCGCCTAAAAGTAAATAGTCCAGTGCATTATGGGAAATGTAATCCTGACTTCCAGCATGTTTCAGGTCGCAACCGCTTTCCTCCGGATCTATGGACATCGAAGTATCCTTTATATGACCTTACCGCTGCCAAGCCTTGTTGGTGGCCAGGCCAGCGACCACCACCTTTAGTCGAAGCTGCAACTCCAGGATACTCGACAACACCTTCATCTGACGTCAGTAGTGGCTTTGTTGTTGACTTTTGCACCTATTTCCTCACCAGCACCATGTAAGTGCTCCTCTGCAGCTCCTGCTTCAGCACCTCTGCCAGCCAGGAAAACGCGACACCTGGGCTTCTGGAGCCAGGTAAAATTGAACTGACTGTCGTGGCTTGATCCTGGGATGTAATAACCTCCATACATCGATAAGGACATGGTCTTTCACAACGTTGGCCAGAGCAGCTCTGTCATGGGTATTGCATCTGTCTATGAGGCCTGATTTGTCCAACAAGGGGAAGATTGCTAAATCCCAGTCATCTCCCAATAGGTAGACATTGGATCAAATTGAATGAAAAGTCTGGAAACTTGGACTAGAAAATCCTCCTGTCAGAGCTGGGCGCATATATACATCCCACCATTATTGTCATTGCAATTACTCTCAAGAGCATCGCCCTTTTGGGGGCGTCAGATTTTTAACATCTTTGCGTGGGAGGGATCTGGCAATGAGATTTGCAACCTCACATTGTTTGGAGTAATTCGAAAGGCATTCCGCAATAGATGAGGCATCCCATTCTTGGCTGCGGTTAATCACAGTGCCAGCCCAGTCCTCTTTCAACTTTGCAGATTCAAGTGGAGACAGGTGAGGTTCTTGTAAGAATGCAATGACAGATTTGCTTCTGTATAAATAATACAGAATCATTTTTCTCTTATTGAAGTTGAAAATGCAGTTGACATCAAGTGTCAATGTTTTGCTTTTTGAGACACATATGATGCTATCATTATACAGGTACAATAACAAACTCTAGCTCTTTGGTAGGTTTGTGGGACAGTATCTTGTAGGCTTAAGTTGTATCAGAATGAGGGACTGTTGGGGGTGTCTATAAATGTTAATTCCAGATATGGGCGATTATGTGAGAGGGAAGAAGTAAGAAGATGTGCACAGAAATGGGTTGGGGTGAAGAGTTCAAAATTAATGAAATTGTGTAGTGGAATCACCGGAGTGCCATGCATCTGAAGTCCCAGTTAGAACAACTTTTAACTAGTAATGTTCTGGGCCCATGGGTCGAGCTATCAAAATTCCTCTGGTGTATCAATAATAAGAGGTGGAGGCACCCGACCTAACAAGAAGTATATTACCTGAAGGGACAGCTGCAGAGCTGAAGATGTTAGATATTATGTAATTGGATCTCGTCCCATTGGCGCTAACACTATTACAGAACTAATGACATCCAGATAAACTAATGGGGCCTCGTCAAAAAATACATTGAATAGGGAACATTAAGTTATTCAGCCGCATACAGTATGCATAACAGTAATTGGGCATCATAGACTATGAGTGACAATGTTAAAGAGTCAACAAAGGGAAGTTAATGGAATAGCTCACTGCTTTCTGCCCTTTGCTTCTTCCAGCCGAATATTGTTCTTCTGGGGTGCCAGGATTTGTATATGTTTAGTCTACTTCAATTGTTTGCAGACCTTTTCTTCTGCTCATCCTGGTAATGTCATACTGTCTCTCCTGTGTGTTGGAAGTTCTAGCGTGCATATTAGAAGTGTATTTGGCCATCTTCCCATCAACTGCTCTAGTAGCCCGTATTTAATATTCCATCTCAAGGCATGGAGGAAGCGCTTGGTACGTCTTCTGTTTATCAGTAGTTTTATAAGTGTAGTCCGTTTTGGCATAGATAGCCTGTCCTTCCAGTAAAAATGGACTGTTCTTCTGTCAGTTTGCAATACTGCCCTGGCTTGTTGCTGTTGTAAGAAGCAGGAAATGATGGGACAGTGAAGGTCCCTTACTCTGGCATGACTGGGTCATATATATACGATGAGCCCTCTTGCAAGTGGTTGTAAACTGTATATTGAGTAAGCAAGGAAGGAGGTCTGCTATGAACCCAAATATGTCATGATAGGATAAAGACCCGCTATCAGCACGCAGACTTGAAGATATGGGTGTAGTAGTTTAGCTTGGCTGAGCACCAGTGAACTTGAATACTCAGACAGGTCATTAAACTGTGCATTGAAACGGTTAAATCCAAGCACTGAGTGTGTAATTGCTTGAGAGATCCATTGTACGCATGTAGGTTGGTGACCTTGTTCTGTGGTATTAGCACCAGAGCATTATGCCTAGCATGCTTCTCCAATAGTGTGTAAAGACAAGATCCTCACAAAATAAATGTGCACACAGCAATGTCCCTCTCTCCTGGTGAAGGTGCTGGTACCCAAGCAATCCACCAGTGCAGGTACCTCTGGGTGGAGCAGTCCCTAACCTCAAACTTGCATTCAGTCACTAACTATAGACCAGTAGGAGGGAGTGTTATTGTGGCAGGACATTTTCATGGATGATCTTGTCCCAGATGCCTGTGTTCATACTAACTCTAAGCCTGGTGTGGGAGCATGTGTATTGAATGAGGTTGCTGAAATATTTTTAGTTCTTAGTTGTAGCCCAAACCAGGATGTAATTGTGCTCCATTGAATCATTGTTGTCAGTGATTTTTTAGCTTGTAAGAGACCCAGAATAGCTGCCAACTGCTAATGCACTACTAAAGAGCAGGCATGTTTGGAGAGGCCAAACTCCACCCCATATACAAGTGTTCAATGCAAATGCGTTGTTTACAGCATAATTCAGTAATTGTGGGAGTTAGTGCACGAATGCCAGACAGCATAGCTCAGAAAAACTGAGCAACAACCAACACTCCATCCTTCCAAGGTATGGTATGGCATTGCAATTTCATTGGAAATGGGGGGATGATCCCCTTCTGCGCCTCTGTTAAATGTTTTAAATGTAAATCTAGGCATCTATTATATGTATGGGACAGTGTAGGTATCTTACTCTGACATGACTGGGTCATATATTCAATGAGCCCTCTGCAAGTGGTTGTGAACTGTATATTGAGTAAGCAAGGAATGAGGTCTGCTATGGATCCAAATATGTCATGACAGGGAAAAATCTTCTAGATCTATGACTTTGTGCTCAACGGACTATCCTTCATTTCCTTTATTTTGGTTTCTGTCCATTCTGTGTTCTTCATCTCTGATCCATTTTTTCACATCTCTAAGCGTGTGTGGAAGGATGCAACGTCTGATCAGATCAATTTGATCTTGTTTATTCACTGAAAAAAGCAACTGTTAAAGGTTAAATGAAAATGTCAGTTATAACATACCATTTTAAATTAACAAAACCACTGAAATTTACCAGTTATTGTTATCTCAAGTAGCTGTAACTCATGCCCTAAAGTAACTATAGCTCGCACCCCACCATGCACAGTGTTGTCTTCAATGATGTAATTCCAGATATTGTAGTGATGATGTCATAGAACATGTCATGAGTGATGTATTATGTGAAGTAATTAGCAGTGCATGGTGCAGCGATCCTCGAAAAGTCGAGTAATTTTTTTTGTTATTACATTTTTGGGCTGGGGTTTTCCCTCTGGAATGCCTCACACCACCAGGCCTAGGGGGATCAGGGGATCTATACCCTGCACCCTATGTGTTTTCAACTTTTTTAGGGCAGGGGACTGAGTCTATAAATGGCTAAAATGGTTGTTGCTACGTCTTTGTTGATGGGGGCAGCCAATCATATCTCATATTTAGATCTGTTTGCTCAGCAGACCCTCCACAATGTGCTATAAATACAAGTTTTTAACCTTAATTTTTCAAAAACGACTGAGTGGGTTTACACCAAATTACAAAAAGCTTGCTATGGAAAACTGCATTGGGAAAACGTGTTTTGGGACCCCTCTTTTTTTGTCCCTTGTTTGCCAGTTCACCCCAAATCATTCCAGGTATGAGCTGAGGTGGGTGAACTTTATTTTTGGAAAGTTTCGTGAAGATTTGTCAAACGCTACCAAAGTTATTAGCAAACCTACGGAAATGTGGTCCTAACTATAACTACTCAGTTGTGGCCTAAGTCTAGGTGTACAGATGGATTACGCATATGCAAAGCTTACTTTGCACTAAGTAAGTAAGTAAGTAAGTAAATTTTATTATATGCTTAGTTAATAAAAACCATTGCATGAGATACACTCATTGAAAGAACTAAAATATGGAGAATGATAAAATTGAATCATTACTGTCACGTGCATATGGGACACTAAGACCATGGTTGCGTGATCGCCTGTGCGAATACATCCAGAAAGTGCTCCAATTAGTGCTTTTAAGTTCTTCTGGGTGATTTGATAATCGAATCGCCTTTGCTCATTAGTATGATTGTTTAAGACCAATTACACTATCACCATAATAGTGTCTCTACAAATTCATAAAACCATAATTTGATATAAAATGAAACACTGTTGTATCAAAACAGTTAAATATAAATTATAAATTATCTAAAATCCTTAGACGTGAGCCAGAGATTACAGATCACTATCTTAATTAATTATGTGAAGCTGCAATGACCTCATTGTCTATAAAAGATAATGCGGCTAGGTGCTGATCATTAACTTTGTCCCTGCTACACCCATCATTAACTTTGTTCCTACTACACCCATGAATCGAACCAGGCAGCAAGCTTACCGGATGTCCCCTCCTTCAAAGCAAGCTTTCACTGCCTGCCTGCATGTTCTTATCTGTTCTCTTCTCAGGGCAGGCTTTAGCAAAATTCTTTGTTCTCTGTCTAAACTCTTGCATATGCACAGTAGGTGTAGAATGTCTTCTTTTGCCTCTCCCCATAATCTGCACAGTGTTGTTGGCT
The DNA here is from genome assembly GCA_963921515.1 of Calotriton arnoldi. Lineage (NCBI taxonomy): Eukaryota > Metazoa > Chordata > Amphibia > Caudata > Salamandridae > Calotriton > Calotriton arnoldi. The sequence goes on from CAWUFW010002202.1 coordinate 401,248, forward strand.
GTGTCCGTTTTCATGGGGGCAGATGCAGCATTGATGGTAAAATGCCCAGCCTTAGATGCAGGTATTTTTCCTTTTTTGCTCTAGAAAAACGAGCGCCTAGGTAAGGGTGGGGGGAGCAGCTAGTGTAGCTCTGAATAACAAACCATCCGTGCGCCCTTTCTGTTAGTGCAGCTTTGTTCTCTGCGAGGCACAGCATTTTTACTGTTTTGTTAACCAGCTCTTTAAAACTTTTTGGGCCCCAATGGTACCCCGAGGGACCTCTAAGGCCAAGCAGTCAATTGAATCTTGTAAATAAGTCATGGCTGCACTTTCTTTTTCCAGTTAAGCTTGTTCCATAAATTGGCATTCAATGTCCCTGGATCCGCTCCCTTTATTTTGTGCCAGCATTTTACATAAGCTCCCTTGCGTGCTATTTGCTGTTTTAGTAGTCCAAACTCTAATCTTATTTGTGCCGGCGAAGTATACTGTGGGAGATTGAATATTATTCTCATTGCCCTTGACACTGTCCTGTCCAGGACGCCGGCATCTCTTCCTCTTAGGCACTCACTTCCATTCATTCATTCATGAAACTTTATTTCGGCTATTACGGCCATAAAAGTACATACATATACACAACCACTTAAAATTAATATCAAGAAAAAGTACGATGTCGTAAGAACCACTTATTATAAAATAGTACAAGCATAGATAGCAGTAATGATCGCTCATTGGGAAACAGGGAAATAAAAATGATAATCATCACTATGGGCAATATAATCACTGCAAGCCAATCATAAAAAATATAAATTAAACAAAAAATATTAAAAGAAAATTCACAGCCTATGTTTTTATATAAAACCTAAGTCGCTGTAGCAGCCAATTAAAAGCAGGTCTTAATAGATCTCATATCAGTTGTTTGATAAAATACCTACGCTTACAGGCTAGGTTTTTTGCCAAAACTAGGGTCACAATGGTTGACATACGGGAGCGGGTATTACTAATTCTCACATCGATTTTTCAATAGATACCTTCGCTTACACCACATTGCAAAGAGAAACTTAGAGATTGCAACAACAAAAACCGGGTTAGTATCAGATTTTAAAACCCTGTAGGATTCCTTATAATTTCTAATACCTAGGTTCCTACACAATTGAGTAAGGGTGGGGGGAGCAGCTAGTGTAGCTCTGAATAACAAACCATCCGTGCGCCCTTTCTGTTAGTGCAGCTTTGTTCTCTGCGAGGCACAGCATTTTTACTGTTTTGTTAACCAGCTCTTTAAAACTTTTTTGGGCCCCAATGGTACCCCGAGGGACCTCTAAGGCCAAGCAGTCAATTGAATCTTGTAAATAAGTCATGGCTGCACTTTCTTTTTCCAGTTAAGCTTGTTCCATAAATTGGCATTCAATGTCCCTGGATCCGCTCCCTTTATTTTGTGCCAGCATTTTACATAAGCTCCCTTGCGTGCTATTTGCTGTTTTAGTAGTCCAAACTCTAATCTTATTTGTGCCGGCGAAGTATACTGTGGGAGATTGAATATTATTCTCATTGCCCTTGACACTGTCCTGTCCAGGACGCTGGCATCTCTTCCTCTTAGGCACTCACTTCCATAGGTGATAGTAGGGAGGAGTTTAGCTCGAATTACCTGTAATAAGGGGGTGAAACTCGGGCCAGTTATTTTTTGTTTGATGTTTTTAATGCGACAGCTATTATAGTTCCTCTGCCTCTTATGGTTGCTTTTTGTGGGAGGAACGTGCCTTTGCTGTCTAGTATTATGCCCAAGTATTTGAATTCTTCTACAATGTCGAGTTTCAGTCCTTCCAACTCCCATCGAAACCGATGTGCTTTCTTTTTTTGGTTTATAACCATCACTTTGGTTTTGCCTAAGTTTATACTTATTCCATTCTTGGTGGAGAAGTTGCTCGTGGTGTTTATCAGATGTTGTAGGCCAATTGGCGTACGGCTAATTAGGACGAGATCGTCGGCATAGAGCAAATTCGAGAGGGTGAAGCCTCTAAGATTAGGGGCGTGGTGGTTACAGTTGTCCAGTTCTGGCGAGAGATCTGCCATGAATAGATTAAACAGAGTCGGCGCCAACACGCACCCCTGCTTCAGCCCCTTGGTTGTTGGTATTCTCCTTGATAAGCAATCACCGGCACCCAGCTTTATTTGTACCCATGTGTCAGTGTGGAGTAAAATCAGCTGAGTCAGAAGTCTTGTATTGATTTTCATTTTAGAGAGATTTGACCAGAGTTTCTTCCTGTCAATGTTGTCAAAGGCAGATGTGTGGTCTATGAAGCAAACATAAAGCGGTTTATTGATGTTTTTGATGGCATCCATTAGAAGCGATAGGGCCAGTATGTTTGTCGAAGTCCCCATAAGTTTTTGAAAGCCAGTTTGGTTAATTGGAATTGATGCCGTTTCGGATGCCCATTCTGTAAGTTCTTCCAGCAAAAGTCCTGCGTAGTATTTGGCATCATTATCTATTAGTGCAACTAGTCTATAATTTTCCGCTTCGTTTTTGCTGCCTTTCTTGTGTATCGGGGAAATGATTGATCCCTTCCAGGAGTCTGGTATTCTTTCTGCTTCCATTATATGTGTGAAGAGTGGCAGGAATACAGCTGCCCAGTAGTCCGGGTCTCGCTTGTATAAGATTGGTGGAATACCGTTGTGGCCTGGCGCATCCTCTGCTCTGCCCTTCGAGATTCTGCTCATGATCCGTCGCACAAAGTAGTAAGCTTTAAATGTGCAAGAGGACAAATAACAATGTACAAGCATTATATTTCGATTTGAAAATTAGTTTGTGAATTGCATTGTCAACATTGTGATTCCATTGTGCTGAAACGTAAATGGGATATTGAATTGCCACTGATGCCCTTTTGCAGCTCACAAGAAAATTTGTCAGGGTTTTACAGCTGCTGCAGTAGTTTTGCAAAGCATTGCATCAATACTGAATGTCGAAGGCAGTTGTTAACCGTGTACAAAGTTGAAACTGTCAAGGACAGGTAGTTTCTGCTGTGCAGAATAGAATGTTTCCACTTACAGAAATATTATTCACTAAGTACCAATCACTGCGAAGGATTCTCATGATTTATTGGTGCCCATTGTGGAAATTAGTGATGAATAGGTTTGCTTCTTTACTAGTTGCTTCTTTCTTTGTGGGATTAATTAGAATGGAATGATTCATGCTAGCTACATCCATCGTGGTCTGTTTTAAGTGTGTTGCATCAAACCTCTGTAAGTTTGTGACTGAATTCTTTGGATTTTCACAAGTAGGTGTCATGGTTACTGCAATTTCTTTTTGCAACAAGTTGTTTATCCCTGGGATTGATATACATCCTACACACGATTGGAAAAGTGCAATTAATCTAAAACAACCACTCTGCCCATCACTATTTATAGACCAACAGAAACAACAATATCTTTTTCTGGATAAACCAAAACCTTTCTATCCATGCCAGAACTGCCCTGTTTGTAAACTTTTTCCCAATAAAGCCATTGATGTCTTGTTTGCGAATGGTTCCAAACACAAAATAAAACCTAGATCAATTGCAATATCACAAATATCATCAGTGTAATACAACGTTCATGCAAACTTGGTTATATTGGGAGCAAAAAAGTTAACTTAAAAGTTGTATCCATGAGCACTACTATAACAACCACAAAAATGTATGATAAAAATACCACTATTAGTGCAGTACTTTCAATGTCATGGGCATGAATCAACATTCACAATCACAATAAGCAAACGTACCCCAACTCAGGCTCTCAAATGATGAAAACCAGACATCCACTGTTTCTTTCAATATCAGGATGACTTTTTTCCAATGGCTAAAGAAAGGAACCTACAGAAGGACTTTTTCAAAAAGTTTTGGGATGGCCTCTCAAACCCCCCGAGTGTCATTCTTCATCACTGGCCAGAGAATACTCTAGTGGCAGATGGCCCTCATTGGGATCAGAGCTGTCAAGCAAGCAGATGCCGCCACACTCTCCGTGGATAGTACAGGGTTTTTTTAGCATCTACAGGCTCTGTTGGTATATATGCAATTTCAATTCGCTTTTGGAAAGAAACTCCCTTAATTGGAGCTATTAAAAAAAGCAGAGCTACAGTAGGAACTTTGGGCTTGACTTCTTCCTCCTATATATTGCAGGCTTTGAGCACATGACCATCAGCAGTAGCAACTAACTTATAAGCTTTTTGCCAGATTGAGAGACAAGCATTGGACAGAGGCAAGTATCCTAAATCATTGTTCCCCCTTTGCATCCACAACACTGTCCAGCCCCTCATCAACCCAGAACCCAAGAAACCAATGAGGGGTACCAGTTTCCCAGCACTTACAGAACTGCCATTGGAGCAAAGTGGCCTTGACATAATATGATCAGGATATTGTCTCCACCCATCCCTCCACACCCCACCCCTGTGCAGACATCTTGAAGAACAAGGTACTCTCTATGCCTGCCAAAGGGAAGTGAATAGGGTTGCTCTTGCTCTGAGGGAGAACGGTTGTGATTCCAAATATCACTGGTGCTCAAGGAAGTTGGAAGGTTTAAGATCCCTAAACAAGTACAAGTACGACCAACTCAAGTTGATCACTCTTCAACAGGTCATCTATGGTGCAAGAACAGGATTGGATAGTCTGCCTGGACTTTTCATATCTCTAGTGACAAGAAACACCAAAGGTACTTCAGGGTCACCATGCAGCCTTTTGCTCTTCATGACAACAGCTCTCTGTCTCTTAGCCAATTTTAGACTTTTGAGCAGGGGATTATTTTCTTCAATCTATGTTTTTTATTTTATTTATTTTTTCATATTTATAAAAGGATGCATACTATTGATTCTGTCATGATAGTGGATGATCCTGATGCATTTTATGCGCATTGTTTTAGTTTGCACCTGGTTCAGTTCAGAATCGATGGTAATATAATTTCCTAAATTCCCATTTTGCAATTAGGAAATGCTTTGTACATGCAGTTAGGAAATCGCAAATAGGAAATCCCTATCTGTGATTTCTTATTTTGCTTATTGCAAAATGCAATTTCTACTGTGCAGAAATTGCATTTTGCGATGCTGCATAGGCCTTTGTACATTAGGAAAGGCAGTTTTGCATTTCTTAATGGCCCAAAATAGCGATTCGGACGGTTAAGAGTTGCAAAATACTTTTGTACATAGGGGCCTCAGCCCCTAATATTCATTTGCGCTCCTTCTCCATGTAAAACATAATGTTCAATTTGACCTCTTTACAATGGCCACCATTTCTGACTTTGGGTACATTATCCTGGCCATTGCCATAATCACAGCCAAACAGTGTTGTACACCCTGCCAAATACCGTACACTGTCACATAGCTTTCAAACACACTCCATACATTAATACAATTTATCTCTGTTTTGCAACTTTAAAAAATAATTTTTTGACTCTTTTTTACCCCCTTTTTTCTGCGTTTTAGGTCGAGCGTTAGCGCGCATGCGCTGTGTGCAATACCTGTTGTATTCACTATAACAATGTAATCCCCGCCTGCTGCTTACCATAGGTTGATGTGTGCATCCGTCTGATTTGCTGGCTCCTTATTGATTGGTGCTCCCCATACATCACTACCGGTTTTTGGTCAGGAGCACCGGCCAACTACAGTTTCCTTACTCTGTAGGCGTTTATGTGTCCCTTTGGGGGCTAATTCTTTCATGTCCAGATCGGCTCATGTTACAATGTGAGTTCCTTCTGGCTCGTATTATGATGTGAGTTTCTCACCATAGCACCTGCTTCACGGGCCGCCGCGCTCATAACTTTCTATCTATTCATATCTATCTATAACTTTTCTATCTACACGGGCGCTGCGCTTCACTTCATGTTTCAGCATGTCAGTGTAATGGCGCCCTCTTTCATGTCCGTTTAGTGGCGCCTGCTTTCATGTCCGTTTAGTGGCACCAGATTTCATGTCAGTTTAATGCTTGGTCTTTTTACACTATATTTAGTTTTTAGGGCAGTGTAATGGGATGCAGCCCTTATAATCATTTGATCCTTTCCAAGCACGTATGAAATCCACGCTTTAACTTTTACATACTCTGTGCCCTCTTTAACTTTTGATTACGCAGCACCTGCTTTAACTTTTAATTACTCAGCGGGGCGCCTGCTTTTATTTTTAAATACTCTGCACGACGCCTGCTTTCATTTTAACATACTAAGCGTGATGGCTGCCTTCACTATTAAATACTAAGGCGACGGCCGCCTTCACTTTTAAATACTAAGCGCGACGGCCGCTGTTGGAAACTATCCCATGTGACCCCCAACCTCATAGGAGAATAATGGAGTGGTCCTTCAGTAAAAACAGTAAAGCACACTGACTTTCCCTTACATGTTTCTTCCCATTGTATAAAGCCTATTCCATGTCACCACCCAGCTCTGCAAAATTCCTGCCACACCATTCTATCTGTACCTGCTCCTGGGCTGCGCACGCCAGGAATCTCCCCCGCTCAGCCTCTACACGTGTGCACACGCATGTACACACGTGTCTGCATGTAACCAGCCCGGTGCCCCTTACTCCGGCTGCAACACACCGCTGCCTACTCTCACCAGGGGGACACCAGTAAAATCCACATGCAGTCTCTTTCATCATGAGTTCACTGAGGGTGAGTCCCAACTTATGAGGCTCTCCCACAGTAAAAGCTCCACAATTAGGTGTTCCAAAAGCGAAATATTCGGGCGGCTAAGATGGTCAGAACCACCTTCCAACACACACCGCGCCCAGCTGATTCCTACAGGGAAGAAATAGCCACTATGCATGGGTACTCTTCCCGTAGTCAGCGATAACTAGTTATAAGGGGTTCTGACCAGACTCCCCTTACTCCTCAGTTATCCACTCAGACCACCTACTCCTCCCATCCATGAGATCTCCACCCATTACAGGGATCCCAGACTACCCTCAGAACCCTCCGGGCTCGAGGTTAGATACCTCTAGGTCACTCACGGTCTACATGGACTGAGCCTCACTAGGCCTACCCTTGCCCTTGGTCACGCAACACTATGCTTACCACTTCTCTGGACAAGGGTACAGTGCCTCAGCACAGATGCGGGTCCCCCTTCTGGAGTTTATTCCAACCAGTACCCTCTCTCTCTTGGTCCTTGCACCCTAAAGATGCAACCTCTCCGGACTCTCACACTCAGCCTGCCGCTGGGGTCATTCAGCTGCCACCACCCTTTCGGGATGACTGTCTTCCCTAAAGAAAGCACAGCCACTCGTGCTCTCCCTTACAGAGAAGCACCTTTGGCCCCTGGCCTGGCTCTCTGATAGGACCTCAGACCTGCCTCACTATCACACTGGCAGTGCCAGGGAGGAACACTGAGGGTGCCTCGTCAGACATCCTTCAGCTCATTCCCCCCGTTAGTAGCTCCACATGGAAACTACCCCGGGAACCTAGACCCCTTCCTTGTTCTCCGCTGCAAGAACAGGGCCTATGCACCCTTTCCTCCGAGAGGCGCGCTCCCCTCCCGGAGCACCCTTAGAGAGCCCGTGGGTCCGAGTCAGCTACACCCAGGCCCACCTCTCAGAGCCCTCCTTGGTCTCCCGGCAGCACCTTGGGAGACCGTCCAGGGACCCTCATGATCCCTGGATGACCTGCACCACCCTCGTCTGAAGCGCAGGGTCCCTTCACTTAAGATAGGCCCCACCTGTCTTCAGGGCGGTACTACCTCCATCAGCCAGGGACCCTCAAGATCCCGGCTTGGCCGGCACCACCCTCCTCTGAAGCACAGGGTCCCTTCACTTAAGATGGGCCCCACCTGTCTTCAGGGTGGTACTACCAGGCAGAAGTGCACCTCCTGCATCGAGCTAGGGGAACACCCCCATGCTCCTGATCCTGGGGTCCAACCCCCACAGGACCTACCTGACTGGTCACTCGGCCAGGCATTGCCCCAGCCACCACTTCAGGTTCACAACACAAGCTCCAGAATGACATCCTGTTGCTTCTTTGGGTAACCACCTACCAGACCCTGACACCTCAGGGTCCACAACTAACCCTTCACCTGGAATCTAGGGAGCCCATCACCCCCTTCTCAGATCTCCACTGGGTCAGTTACCTAGCCCACCTAGTGTACCTAGGGGCTTCCACTACACACCCTAGCTCGAGAACTACCCTCCTTTGGGGCCACCCACTACCATGGGCCACCCCTGGGTTGCTCACCTCCCCCACCAGTTCCTGGGGGGGCCTGCCGGACACACAACTCTACCGCACCCTCCTCCCACCGTGGGAAAAGTTTCTTGGGGTCCCCCACCATGGGAACCCCTGGGGTGTTACTACCCGGGGTTAATAAACCTCCTGCCCCAACCTTCTAGTGGTTTTGTCCTGCGCCAATGGCAAGAAAACATTCAGCGGGGGAAGGATATCTGGAGCCCCTTCTGTGGAAACCCTCCCTGCCCTTAAAAAGCGTGGGAATTTTCCAGGACCCCCTACCTCTCCTGTCCCCCCAAAGTCCGATCCACCCCCACACCCCATCTGTGATGTAGGTATCAGTTGCTGTCCCTATCTCTTGAGAAGACACCCTCCTCATGCAGGTGTAGTGTGTGTAGTGTAGGGGTCAAAGATGTACAATATGGCTTAGAACACTAGTATGTAATCATTTTCCTAGAAAGCACCATCCCGCCATCACATGATAATCAACATAACTCAGTCATATCAATACAGTTTACATCTAAACCATAATATCCTCACATGACATATATGTGCGCGGGGCTTTCCTTTCCCATACTTTTAGTTCACATAACCAAAACTTTGAACCCTTCTCAGAGCCTTGTGCTCTTCCATTTGCTCATTACTGCATAGGTAATGTGTGGCAAAACTGGACTTATCAAATGCTATAAATGCGTACCAGAATGGGATACTATGTTTCCCGCCGCTAGACACCAATGTTGGAAAACAAGGCAGTACTTGTGAGGCCTGCACAAATAACATGACTACATTTGTCCTTCACTGGGAACCAAACACCCCTTTGTAGCGCTTGACTCTCAGAGGGTAGCGTTGCAGAACAGTCTAAGGCTTACTCAAGGGAGGTGGTGTGTGGGCTCGTAATCGCCATTTACCAGTACGCAGAAATAACACTCAATAATTGATTCTCCAGTCTGTACTTTGCTTTATAAAAGGAAGAGTACATTTATTAAACACACACACTACTCAATACTATGCGCCAATTTACAAATATACATAAGCTGTTGGAATTACTTTGTGACATTGCATAACATTCCCACCTCTCCCGAAGGGGGGAGGGTCTAGTACCACCACTCCCATGTAGGCACATCATCTTCCCCCTCATGCAGTGGGTTGAACATAACCTTGCCCACTGGCACCATCCCAGTGGCAACCCACACCATTATCTCAACAAGCATTTAAAATGGGCAAACCTGCCATGGTGACACATAACCCTGACTGAGCATCTCATACTGACCATACAGTATACACCTCTACATCTTAGTGGCTAACAGTCTGGGTTGTTCTTCACCTAACGCAGTAGCAAGATTACATGTCTGGGCATCACTTAGAATAACAGTACTTATCATGGCTGATAACCATTATAATGCATTGCAATAAAAACCCCTAAAAGGCATCACAGTTATAATCACAGGATTAAGCATATACAGCCAGACACCCTAGCAGGAATGTCCAGCAACATAACCCCACTTTGCTTATGACTTCACATTACATATGTGAGTTTTAGTCCCTCAATAGAAATAACATTGGTAAATGCCTCCTCGTGCATTTGCACCTCTTCACCTCCAGGGGATGCCCTTCTCCTGACATCCCCAGCTTAGACCTTCATACCTTGGTGCAGTCCCTAACACACCCTCAGCTGTAGAACAAAAGTTCCAGCTCCAGGATGCTGTTGACCACTGGCTGAGCCCTTGAGGGGTAATTTCTAGGGAGTCCCCAGAGACTTAGGGAGGGACTTGCCATCTTCGTGCTGGGGGAGACTGCGTTGCTCCTGCAGCTCCCCTGGCACCTTTTCACTCACTTGGCGGTGACCCAGTCCTCCGGGGGTCAGCACATGCAGAAAATGGGCATTTTCATGCAGGCCTGTCTAGGCTCTGCAAAGCATTATGGGGCCCTCTTCCCCCATCCTGTGCATCTTTTATGAGCGGCTCTCCCGCTGTGCCGGGGAGAGCTCCGCTGCCGGTGATGGCGGCCCTGCACCACATTGGCCCATCGTTGGGGGCCTGGTCCCACCCAGGCCCCGTGCATGACCTGGTGAGTTGTTGCAGCTCGGGGAGCCCACCCTCGGCTGCTCCTGCCGGCTCCCCGTCCGGCCCGCCCTCTCCTGTGCGGCCGCGGGAGCCGGCGTGACCATTCTGGTCTGCCTGCTCATGCGGGCTGACACGGAGACTTCCTTGTCCTCGGCGGGTCCTCGAGGGAGTGCGGTGGCACTCCCCCCGCCTTCCCACTGCTGTGGGGGAGTGCGGTGGCACTCCCCCCTTCTCCGCACACCGTGGCCCGGAGTTGGAATCCCGGGCCCCTGGACAATCTTCACGGGGAGCGCGATGGCGCTCCCCGGCTTTTCTTCACCTGGCAGGGAGGACGCGCCACCGCATGCACCCCCCTCCACTGCACCGCCACCATCGGGCCCGGAGTTGGGATCCCATGCCCCCGAGATCTTCACAAGAAGCGCAACGGTGCGACAGCGCTCCCCGGCTTCATTTTCAGCGAGGCCCGGAGTTGGGGGTCCCGGGCCCCAGAGACCTCTTCCAGGGAGGCGCGACGGTGCTCCCCTTTCTCCGGTGTCTTTGGGGGCCAGGGTGGGCTCCTGGCACCCCGGTTGGGGCAATTTCACGGGGAGCGCGATGGCGCTCCCCGACTTGACTTCTTGTGGGGCAGCCCCCGGGACCTGCCCCACCCCGGGGGCACATCTAGGACCAGCAGCGGAGCCCCACGCACTTCGTCGTCAGTCCTCTTCAGAGGTCAAAGGTTGCCTACCTTCTGGGGGGCGTATCTCGGCCCCCAGGCGGCCGATGTCCACCATTTTGGCCTCTTCTTGCTCCAGATGGCGCGCCCCAGCCACTGGGAGCACTTTCTTTCGCCCTCCTGGTCTCAAGGAGGGTGAACTCAGCAGAAGCTGTCTTCACTGGCTCCCTGCACCAGCCTTTCACGTTTTCACTCACTTGGCGGTGACCCCGTCCTCCTGGGGTCACCCTACGCAGAGAACGGGCATTTTCATGCAGTCCTGTCTAGGCTCTGCAAAGCATTATGGGCCGCTCTTCCCCATCCTGTGCATCTTTTATGAGCGGCTCTCCCGCTGTGCCGGAGAGCCGCGCTGCCGGTGATGGCGGCCCTGCACCGCATTGGCCCATCGTTGGGGGCCCGGTCCCACCCGGGCCCGTGCATGACCTGGTGAGTTGTTGCAGCTCGGGGAGCCCACCCCCGGCTGCTCCTGCTGGCTCCCCGTCCGGCCCGCACTCTCATGTGCAGCCGCGGGAGCTGGTGTGCCCATTCTGGTCTGCCCGTGCCTGCGGGCAGACACGGAGACTGCCTCGTCCTCGGCGGGTACTCAGGGGAGTGCGGCGGCACTCCCCCCTTCTCCGCACACCGGGGCCCGGAGTTGGAGTCCCGGGCCCCTGAACAATCTTCATCGCGCTCCCCGGCTTTTCTTCAGCTGACAGGGGGGACGTGCCACGGCAGGTCCCCCTCCACTGCACCGCCACCATTGGAGCCCGGAGTTGGGATCCCATGCCCCCGTGATCTTCACGGGGAACGTGACGGCGCTCCCCGGCTTCATTTTTGGCGGGGCCTGGAGTTGGGGGTCCCGGGCCCCAGAGACCTCTTCCAGGGATGCGCAACGGCGCTCCCCTTCCTCCGGTGTCTTTGGGGTCCTGGGACAGTCTGGAGGTTCTTCCTTTCAACTGCCCATGGCGCCAGGCTCCATCACCAGTCTTCCTCAGTCGACCACACCCCAGAGAGAGCTCCTCTTCCTGTGCAAGCTCTTTTAAAAGAATTTGGAGGGGGCTGGCAGGGGGCTCCGTTTGCCCTATCAGGCAGCGACACATCACCTCTCTGCCCCTGCTCCCTCCTTCCTGCCCAGGCCTCTGGGATAGTTCAAAATGGCGTCGTCCAGGGGTCTCATGCCACATGGTCTCTGAAAAGCCCCTTCCCCCCTTTCTGCCTTCTCTCCAGAGCAGCTTGGTGCCTGGCACCAGGTGACAGCTGCTGATGGATAACCTGTAGCTCCACCCACCTTCTCTCCCTTTTGGAGAGAAGACCTTCGCCCTTGGAATGCTTGCCATGAAGGGCTAGGCCTCCGATGCTTCAGTTTGGGGGGGAAGGTCATTAATCCAGCCTGGCAGGGTCACACCAAGCCAGGTGCTGCTTATGAGCTGAGTCAGAGGAATATGACATTTCTGGATGACCCAAAAGCAGTACAGATATGGCTTTGGACTCAGCAGAATACTTCTTCTCACCTAAGTTACAGGGGAATTTAGTGCGTGTCTGGAATTTGTAGGCCCTAGGGAAGTGAAACTATCCCATGTGATCCCCATCCTCATAGGAGAATAATGGAGTGGTCCTTCAGTGAAAACAGTAAAGCACACTGACTTTCCCTTATATGTTTCTTCCCATTGTATAAAGCCTATTCCATGTCACCACCCAGCTCTGCAAAATTCCTGCCACACCATTCTATCTGTACCTGCTCCTGGGCTGCGCACGCCAGGAATCTCCCCTGCGCAGCCTCTACACGTGTGCACACGCATGTACACACGTGTCTGCATGTAACCAGCCCGGTGCCCCTTACTCCGGCTGCAACACACCGCGGCCTACTCTCACCAGGGGGACACCAGTAAAATCCACATGCAGTCTCTTTCATCATGAGTTCACTGAGGGTGAGTCCCAACTTATGAGGCTCTCCCACAGTAAAAGCTCCACAATTAGGTGTTCCAAAAGCGAAATATTCGGGCGGCTAAGATGGTCAGAACCACCTTCCAACAGCCGCCTTCACTTTTAAATACTAAAAGCATCTGAGGCATTTGGGTTTTACACTTTATTTTGTTTTTAGGACAGTGTAACGGGATGCAGCCCTTACAATCATTTGATCCTTTCCAAGCATGCATGAAATCCACGCTTTAACTTTTACATACTCTGTGCCCTCTTTAACTTTTGATTACGCAGCACCTGCCTTAACTTTTAATTACTCAGCGGGGCGCCTGCTTTTATTTTTAAATACTCTGCAGGACGCCTGCTTTCATTTTTACATACTAAGCGTGACGGCTGCCTCCACTTTTAAATACTAAGGCGACGGCCGCATTCACTTTGAAATACCAAGCGCGACGGCCGCCTTCACTTTTAAATACTAAAAGCATCTGAGGCATTTGGGTTTAACTCGCGTTCCATTCAAAGATGGCAGTGAGCTTTGCTGTCTCTTAAACACGCCCCTTGCCTAGAAATCCAAGTTGCCCTTATGATGTCGTAAGGGAAAGTGAGAACTGCGGGGTCTTTTCCTAAGATTCTGCGGGGGAAGTTCACAAGAACCTGCGAAAATTATCGCCCACCTAGGCTAACGCAATTTCACATAACGCCGTCCATCGAGGGAAACCAACGCCGCGTTAACGGCATATTCACAACACGCCGGCAACAGGCGAAAGTGTCCCGATAACGCCTCAAATGTCCGCGATAAAATTACTGGGACGCCGATAAAAAAGGAAACCCGAACGTGAAAAAAGTGGCGATGGGCCCAACAGCCATAAAAACATCAGCGATAAGCAGCGCCAGGCCTGCAATTCCCACATCAGGCCGGAAAAATCACCATAAAAGCTGCAAAAAAAAAAAAGAGAAATCAAAACCCAAACCCAAACAACTGAGAAGCACCATGGAGGATGCTGGAGCAACTACAGAGCCCAACCAGAACCCCACAAACCCCCCCGGAGGACCAGCCAAGGACCCGGGGAAGGAGAAGGGCAAGGAGAAGAATAAGAGGAACCCGCGATTCAGTCCGCAGGAAAACAAGATCCTGATTACGGAGGTGACAGAACACCACTAACAACTGTTCATCACCTCCACTGTGTCATTCGCAACTAAAAATGCAATATGGTAGTCCATCTTGGCCAAGCTGAATGCAGTTGGAGTGAAGAGAAGGGAAGTGGACGACTGCAAGAAGCACTGGAATGATGTGAAGCGCAAAACCAAGCTGAAACTCGCCAACAACCGGAAAGCAGCAATGCAGACTGGAGGTGGGAATCCAGCGCCACAGCAGGAGCTGGATGAGATGGAGGAAATGGTGTCCACAGTCATCAGTGGGGAGACGGTGGCAGGAGTTGGGGGACCGGACACTGCACAACATGACCTGACCCAACAGCAACAGGGTGAGTAACGACCAGGGACTGGGGGGGACGGGGGGAGATGGGCACAACGGCACACATGCACAATTAAGTATAGCACAGTGCACACCCACAATGACCATGGAGCATGTCCCTGAACTCCCTGGCATACTGCAGCACACATAGAAACAGCAAGTAGGCCCCCGTCAACAATGTGCCCAGAGGGGGCCCTCCCCACACATCACCAATCTCACAACAAACCCATGCATGTGCAAACCCATGCACATGCACAAGGCTGGCCCTCCACGGGGCAACAATGCAAAGTGGGGTATGCATGGCCATGTACTGGTCCAGCTTCAACACACCACCGAACGTGACCAAAACATTCAAATTCACACAGATGTGTCATGTCTATTAGCAAGCAAGTATGAAATCATGGATGGATGTAGCGGCAGTGATACCAGAAAAAGGTACTCCCTGGGAACTGATATCAATGCGCATGTCTGACCGTGACCCAGACAGGCAGTGAGATGACTGGGAATGTGTGAACTACCTGTGGCCTCAGTGCACCTAAACAACAATCTCGCAATTTCCCAACTTAGCCCCAGGTCAATGTAGGAAATAGGGCTGTGTGTAAAAATGCCTAAGTCCAAGTTATGTGGATGCCACAGCTCGGAGCAATGATTTGTTTGAGTGTGCAGCGGCTGGACTCCTGGGATGGTGTGTGCGTAAGTGTGAAGGTCATTCCATGCAAGAGAACTGCGAGCAAGGACCTCTGTGTGTGGGGTGTGTCCCTGGTTAGCACTGTGCGTAGTGTGGGAGTCGTCATCAGCTACTATGCTATCGCTCAGGGGGAGCCGGGCGCATGCAACTCCAAGGTCAGAGGTGCAGATGTGCTACCGCCTCCAGTTCAGACAAAGGAGCTCTCCTCCCTAATGTTAGTTTGTCATCTGCTAGCATTCTGGAAGAGTGATGTGGTTGGGGGGGGGGGATGTCACTGCTTCGCCTTCCGGCACGGTATTCTTGCTGCCTATTTAGCTGGTGTGCATCTCCCATGTTGCTGAGGTGTTCACTGTGCCCCCATCTACCTTACGTCCATGTTGCTCATGTTGTGGGACTTGAGTCACAGGGTGCATCTCTGCATCAGGGTGGGTCATATCTGACCCCAAATGACACCCGCTAATTCATATTTGACCCCAAATGACACCCGCAATTTCATACCTGACCCCGAATGACACCCTGTTGTCTGATTTGGAACACCAATGACAGCCTACATGTCATGTATGTGTACACATGTGATACGCTGATGAGTGGGAATACGTACTACATCTGACACCCTGAAATGGCATTCCGAATACATGACACCCTGAACAGCCTCTCTGTACAGAGGCGACATACCCACCATCTATTTGCCATATGTGAGATTGTTAGCACTCAATGTTGCACTTACACTTGTCCGAGTGATGTGCTAATGCAGAGGACTGACATGCACATAGGGAATGTGTGTTGCAATGAATTTATCTGCACATGCTGGTCATGTGGTCATTTTGTACTGTGCAAAAACAACAATTGATGGACAGAATGCAGAACAATGTCATACATTCACCCCAGTACAGAGATCTGGGCCTAAATCCATCATTTTTTTGCTCACCATGCCATTCGAGTTTGAACCCAGCCATATGCAAATCAGTCTTGACTCTGTGCCCAATGGGAACAGTCCAGCCCGAACTGCCAGGCCAGGTCCTCCCTGGACTGGAAACAAGCATCCTAGGACCGGTTTCGGGGTTTCACCCCTCTTCAGCCAGGATAGCTTGATTCCAGTGGCATGGAGAGCACGGGACCCACGTCTGGGCATACCCGTCCCACTCGGGGTGACAAATGCAAAAACAACAATTAATGGACAGAATGCAGAACAATGTCATACATTCACCCCAGTACAGAGATCTGGGCCTAAATCCATCATTTTTTGCTCACCATGCCATTCGAGTTTGAACCCAGCCATATGCAAATTAGTCTTGACTCTGTGCCCTCCGTCCATCATCTTGTGTGTTTTGCATTTCGCCCTAAGTGGGAAGGGTATGCCCAGACGTGGGTCCCGTGCTCACTACGCCACTGGAGTCAAGCTATGCTGGCTGATGAGGGCTGAAAGCCCGAAACCGGTCCTAGGATGCTTGATTCCGGTCCAGGGAAGACTTGGCTTGGCAGTTCGGTCTGGACTGTTCCCATGAGGCACAGGGTCAAGACTGATTTGCATATGGTTATGTCTGAACTGGGGTGGCGTGGTGAAGCAAAATAACGATGGATTAAACCCAGATCTGTGACTGGGGTGAATGTTTGCCAATGTGCAACATTCCGTCCATCATCTTGTGTGTTTTGCATTTCGCCCTAAGTGGGAAGGGTATGCCCAGACGTGGGTCCCGTGCTCACTACGCCACTGGAGTCAAGCTATGCTGGCTGATGAGGGCTGAAAGCCCGAAACCGGTCCTAGGATGCTTGATTCCGGTCCAGGGAAGACTTGGCTTGGCAGTTCGGTCTGGACTGTTCCCATGAGGCACAGGGTCAAGACTGATTTGCATATGGTTATGTCTGAACTGGGGTGGCGTGGTGAAGCAAAATAACGATGGATTAAACCCAGATCTGTGACTGGGGGTGAATGTTTGCCAATGTGCAACATTCCGTCCATCATCTTGTGTGTTTGCATTTCGCCCTAAGTGGGAAGGGTATGCCCAGACGTGGGTCCCGTGCTCACTACGCCACTGGAGTCAAGCTATGCTGGCTGATGAGGGCTGAAAGCCCGAAACCGGTCCTAGGATGCTTGATTCCGGTCCAGGGAAGACTTGGCTTGGCAGTTCGGTCTGGACTGTTCCCATGAGGCACAGGGTCAAGACTGATTTGCATATGGTTATGTCTGAACTGGGGTGGCGTGGTGAAGCAAAATAACGATGGATTAAACCCAGATCTGTGACTGGGGGTGAATGTTTGCCAATGTGCAACATTCCGTCCATCATCTTGTGTGTTTTGCATTTCGCCCTAAGTGGGAAGGGTATGCCCAGACGTGGGTCCCGTGCTCACTACGCCACTGGAGTCAAGCTATGCTGGCTGATGAGGGCTGAAAGCCCGAAACCGGTCCTAGGATGCTTGATTCCGGTCCAGGGAAGACTTGGCTTGGCAGTTCGGTCTGGACTGTTCCCATGAGGCACAGGGTCAAGACTGATTTGCATATGGTTATGTCTGAACTGGGGTGGCGTGGTGAAGCAAAATAACGATGGATTAAACCCAGATCTGTGACTGGGGGTGAATGTTTGCCAATGTGCAACATTCCGTCCATCATCTTGTGTGTTTTGCATTTCGCCCTAAGTGGGAAGGGTATGCCCAGACGTGGGTCCCGTGCTCACTACGCCACTGGAGTCAAGCTATGCTGCCTGATGAGGGCTGAAAGCCCGAAACCGGTCCTAGGATGCTTGATTCCGGTCCAGGGAAGACTTGGCTTGGCAGTTCGGTCTGGACTGTTCCCATGAGGCACAGGGTCAAGACTGATTTGCATATGGTTATGTCTGAACTGGGGTGGCGTGGTGAAGCAAAATAACGATGGATTAAACCCAGATCTGTGACTGGGGGTGAATGTTTGCCAATGTGCAACATTCCGTCCATCATCTTGTGTGTTTGTCATTTTGTACTGTACCATGATTGCTAAGGACTGTCACAATGTGACGTGCTCATGCGAAGAAATTGTCAATGATTGTGTTCCTTTGGGCCATTCCTGCTGCAGCTGCAGTGGGGTGTGGCCCACCTGCCTCATCTCCCTCAGCATCGTCCGGTGCATCTGGCACTTGGATCCATGGGGCATTGCTGCGTACACATATGTTGTGCAATACACAACATGCAATGATCAACTTGCACACTATTCCTGGGCTGTACAGGAGTCTACCACCTGTGACATCCAGGCACTTGAAACGTGACTTAGACACGCAAAATGTGCGCTCAACAATGCCCCTGGTGCGTTTGTGGGCCACATTGTACTGCCCCTGGGCCAGGGTGTTCGGGGCTCGGAGGGGTGTCATCATCCACCGGCAGAGTGCATATCCCTGACCACCTGTGAGAGGTAAGTGAGACCAGTGTAAACTGGTGGTTCTGCATGCTGTGTTGGCAGACTCACAAGTTTTGTGGTGTGTGATTTGTGTGACTTTGGGATTCATGTTTGCCATGTATTGCTTCTGGCAAATGTGCAGGGACAATGTGTATTACATAGCCTCACAGCTGCTCCTCCCTCCCCCCGGGCCTATTTACCTGTGTGCGCTGCGCAGTTGCATCACTTGCACTCCTACGGCACACCTTTGTCATGCCTGTCTGCGCATGTCCGCAAGCCTGACAACAACACTGCAATGTTGGCCGTTGAGGGTGGGCGGCCACGTGTGTGTAGGCCTTGGTAAGGATAGGGCAGACACCAATGTGGAGTTCAGGCCTGGCTGAACTCACGCTGCGATTGGGGCTAGGCCTTTGGCTCATGCTGCGGCAATGAAGATACACACACAACAGTTGGCATGTATGAGCCAAGACCCCGAGCGCTCCTTCATTTACCATTCGGCTGAGCCCGCCCTCCGGGTGCATGCTACTGTCATGTCATGTGGGTAACAAGATCAAGCATGAAACGCTTTGGGTACGAGTGGCGGCTCTCATAGAGGGCTTGCCACTTACACATGTAATACATACTCTTGGCCATCAGCGCGTGGGACCCCACGCTGTAGGCAACACTCTGGCTGACGAGGCAGCCAGAAATGCAGTAGCCACTTGTTCAGTAGCAGCAGTCACAAGGTCTGTGACAAAAGTCGATACCGACACACTGACAGCCGTAGCGGCTACTAGAGACGGGACGTAATACCCACAGGGCTTTCTGTCCAGATATGAATACCAATTGTCTCCGGAACAAGTTCCGATAGTAACAATTCCTTCCGTTGCGGATCCGCTGATTCCCAATGAGGACCGCAGACATGTGTTGATCACAGCTGCACATGAGGGCAAGGCTTCGGCATACGCCGGTGTATCGGCAACGGTGTCCCTCTTGCAGCAACTTCCTGTTTCCGCCCCCGCATGGCATTGCTGATAGCTCTCTGTGGCCTTCTGTTCCCACTATGAAAGCAAGCTTCAACAAATTAAGGAGGCTCAAAGCACTGTTATTCCAACATGAGGTTGCCTTGACCTCGGGCCGTGAAACATTCGAGCTACAGGTGGCACGGACATCAAGTGAAATACAACCCCAATTAAATAGCAATCGCCTCCCACATTTTGGGGAGTTGATACACCAATTATACAATGTATTTGACATAGGAGGCCTTGCACCTTTTTTTAAATTGTTGGGCTCAGGTCTTGTGTCCTCGTTTCGAAGGATATTTGGTGTGATTCCGGCTTTTATTCATTCCATTCTTTTCCAGCGCCTTTGGCTGGGTTGCCGTTGATCCTGTTGCTCGCTGGTGCTGTCCTGGTACTTGTATTACTACTTCATAATGGCTGACCCTCATGTGGTACTCGATCATCCGGTCCAGCTGGAGCTGTACCGTAGCCGATTGCAGGAATTCCTTGGTTGCCTGCCTATGGCTGTTGTGGGTGCTGCCTACAATGTGACTTACAGATACGCATACTTTACATGCGTACATCCATTTTTTTGGTGCTGCAACTGTCCTTTCTCCTGGGCTTTGGATTTGTGCCTCTCAAACGCCATACGGCCTTGCCCTGATTACGACCGGTTGCTGTGGCCCCTATTGCGTCATGATCAATTATGTGCAACTGGTACCCGCATGCTGATGGCGGCCGTGCATGGAGTGCTGGCACAATGGGACATCTGTGAAGGGGCGTCGCGCCTGGTGCACCACAGCTACATTGAGTACGATACAGGTTGTCCGACCATGCTTTTTGAAGCTATGGATTATGATGAGCACGTATGCTCCTTCGAGTTGTTGAATTGGGTGTTGTCTCTCCTTGTCTATGAGGAGGGGGACCGTCTTTTGGAACACCTTGCCTTCCAAGGTTCAACGGATCTCATATGATTCTGATGATTAATGTTCAACAAGACATTTTTATTTTTTTCTTCTTCTCGTATTTTACCGCTAATAAACCTTATTCTGATTTTGATTTTATTGAACTTTGCCCCTGCTATGCTCAGTGCTTTGACTCTGCTTGCGACTTGGACCTTGTTTTTTCTATTCTTCTGCAACCTGGCCAGGGGAAGGGTCTCATGTGGCTTTAAGGGACCCCGTTGGCATCTTTAGGTAGAATGGATCCTTAGGCCATGATGCTGCTTTAGCACACGACACTACAGGCTTCTTCTGATGCAAGAATGTGTTCGCTGGCCACATGCGAGCCGCTGGCTGCGCTGGTTCCCTGCTTGTTCCTGGAGTTTAGTCTGTGCATCGTGAGTAAGGTCAAACAACACCGTCCCCTGTGATTTTGATCTGGTCAGGCCCTGGCACGTTGACAAACATACCCTGCAGCTGCTGTTTGTGGGACACGCACCTTTTTAGGTCTCGCCTACGCAGCGCGCATGCGCTGCATAAGAGAAAGACCTTTAGCCATCGATGCGCCTTTTCAGCCAAAAACGTGCACGCGTTGCATTGCTTTTAATGGCAACGCGTGCACGTCTGGCGATTCCCTTGCGGGAGCGAGCTTTGACACCATATGTTTGTAATTAACTTGCAAACATATGGTGCCCCTGCTCGTTCCCGGAAGGGAAACAGGCGCAGGCCCCCTCCTGTCTTCCCTTCCCCTGCTGCCTCCTTCTTTAGCGCGAGTCGTGCACACGTGTGTGTTTTCTTTCATGGCGGTGAAAGAAACTTATGTCCCAAAGCTAACATTGTGTAATATCTGTTAGAAAGTGCAGATTTGGTCTCAGCATTACCGGGAGCCGCGATTGTAATATCCCAGTATTTTAATAGTAAGCTAACATTGTGTAATATCTGTTAGAAAGTGCAGATTTGGTCTCAGCATTACCGGGAGCCGCGATTGTAATATCCCAGTATTTTAATAGTGTACCAAGTCTTACCCTCCAGAAGGGGGTTTCATGAACGGTGTTTCGAGAAGTGGGTTTCGATACAACCATCACCCCACTCTACCGAATGTTGAAATTCAGCATTGGCGGCATTGACTTGGAGCGGCCTCACTCCAAAGTCCGCGTTTTTGTGGTGGACTTTCTCCACAAAGAGGGACAAAATATGCGCTGGCACGCGTCAGAGCCATATCTCCACCACTCTCTCTCCCGTTGTGTGTGCCGGCCCGGGCCGAGACAGCTTCCCGGGCTGGCGACCGTCTGATTGCAGCCGCACCCGACTACTTCAAAGGTCGGTGAAAGACCATTTAGTTGTTAACGAGGCTTCGCAGTGATGTCACCCCTTCTTAGAGCCCCTGCATCTCCGTTCTGAGGGGAGCGGGGAGCCGCGTTCGAGTCTCGGCCCCTGGGGCCAACATTCTCGGGCCTCTCGTCAGGAGCAGTTACACCTACTTAATGCATATAGAAATTACTCTTACAAATTTTATATAGCGCAAACTTGACCTGAAGGTAGCTTTGGCAACTATTTTATTAAGGCATCACATGCACTCTGGTGCTTAATTTAAACCGGTGACTAACGGAACACGCTGATGTTTAAAAGCATTTCTAATGCTGCAGCAGCACGTTTCCTTTGTGATTTGCAGCCAAAAGATTTATGTGCACACAGAGCCACTTTAAAGTATGGTTTTGCTGCAGCATTAAAAATGTATTTTAAATAAGAGCGCGCGCCTTGCGCGGAAAGAAAAAACATCATTTTTGAGTCTGCACGGATTTACATTTGTCAATGCTCGGATAAAAAAAAAAAAAAATGGAAGGGCACACAGAAAATGGCCGCTAGTTTTTAGGCACATGATCCAACTCCGAGGGCTGCAGAGAGTTGGTAAACATTCTGATGTAAGAGGGGGGGCGTTTTAGAAATTACTTTTTAGATAAATCTACAAATCACGCAACTTTTTCTAATGTGGAACGTGTTGAAGTCGTCAGGAGCAGTTACACCTACTTAATGCATATGGAAATTCCTCTTACAAATTTTATATAGCGCAAACTTGACCTGAAGGTAGCTTTGGCAACTATTTTATTAAGGCATCACGTGCACTCTGGTGCTTAATTTAAACCGGTGACTAACGGAACGCGTTGATGTTTAAAAGCATTTCTAATGCTGCAGCAGCACGTTTCCTTTGTGATTTGCAGCCAAAAGATATATGTGCACACAGAGCCACTTTAAAGTATGTTTTTACTGGAAATTTAAACATGAATTTCAAATAAGAGCGCGCGCCTCGCGCAGCAAGAAAAAAAATGCATTTAGGACTTCCTGCAGCCACGTTGTAAAAGCTTATTAAAAGTAATTGTAGACAGAAAATTATTTGAGATTACATGCACTTTATGTGTTGAGCTGAAACAACGTTATCGAAATTTCTTACAGGAATATTTATAACATTGCATTTGAACCTCAGAAATATAACACAAAACCTTCGAGTTTGCATTACTCTTACTGCTAACACCCCCCTCAAACTGCATACCTTATTTTAAACACAGGTCGCGATATCCTGCAGAGCGATTCCTTCAATACAAACTGCCTACAGACACATTCTCACTCTAAACATCTACATTTCGCTTACATTCTCCTAGCCATCTGTAGGTTACTGGCGCCACCTAAATTTACATATTACACTGGATGAAAGGACGCAACAATTCACAGGATCAACCGTCTGCCATGTTTACAAAAAACAGTGCTAGTAACACCTCACTGTTAATGTTTTCGCTACTTCCCCATTCACACCACATCTGCCTAGATCTTATCTGGACATTAGTTGCCATGGTACACTTGATTCTTTGTTCCAATCGAAGTACCTGCTTTCCATTTTATTGACTTTTTCCTTATATTATTATTATAATTATACAAGTCTCCTTTTAATTGGTCACTCATAAGATTATATACTAGTAAAAAAAATGCTTTGCATTGCTTCAAAAATTAACCTGAAGGCTGCTCTCCATAGCTACCACTACGGTAGCTTTCAATAAAGGTTGTATAGAACCTATCACCTACATTCAACTACCCCTCTACTACCACTCTTCAACCCCTCCACTAACCCTCTTCTACCCCTCTACTACCCCACTTCTACACATCTTCTACACCTCTACTCCTTTACTACCCCTCTACCACTCTACTACCCCTCCTCTAACACTCTACTATCGCTCTACCCCTGTTATACCCCTCTTCTACCCTTCTACCCCTATACCCATCTACTACCCCTCTACCTCTTTACTACCCTTCTAGCCCTCTACTACCCCTCTACCCCTGTACTAACCCTCTAGCCCTCTACCCCTCTACTATCCCTCTTCTACCCCTCTACTAACGCTCTAACCCTCTACCCTCTTCTACCCTTCTACCCTTCTACCACAACCATATAATTACATAACACATAATAACAAAACAATAAATACAACATACACCCCACATAATACCACTCACTGCAACACAATTACTTCTAAAAAATCACTTAAGGTCCCAAAAGCGAGACCTATTGGCTATGCCAATGCTTGTTTTTGATGTTAGGAGAATGCATGTTACACGCAGACACACTTGAGGAGTGACTTTTCAGGAATGAGGAGCTGTATGGAGCTGTGTTGTAGAGACACGATCTATGTCTTAGGGGTATGGGGTCTGCTATACAGACCCAGGGATCTGCTATGTTGTCATCTTGGTTTTCCCGTCCATGGGGAGGGAGTGTAGGTTTAATAGTCCTGTCTCCAGGATCGATGTACAATGATTTCTCCTATTATTTGGTATGGACTTGCTACAATGCTGACAATGTTTGTATTATGCATTCTAATTTTAGTAGTGGCTCGTATGCTGCATTTCAGGGCACGTTAGTTGATATAAACATTTTGGACTGACTCAGTGGCTCTGTCAATCTCTTGTTGTGGATGAGTACGAGAGTCTGAGTGATAGGGAATAACCTGTTACCATGATCCCTGAGTGATTAGGGGAGTGTTGTGTTCTGGGTTGTCTAAACGACAGTTTCTCAATCTGTGTATAGGAGGGCAGGTGGGACACTATAGCTAGCCGGTCGTGGGCGCGTGGGTACTAAGGCTGTAGGTGGTGTAGCCCCTATATACCGTAGTCCCGCATTGCTGTGCATAGTTCTGTGTATGTGCAGACTCCCTACAACACTACATTGCAACATTGTCGATTGAGGGCGGGGTGGCGCCAACACCACAACAGAGACACACGCCATAGTTACTTTGGTGGCCATCCCGGAAGTGGACCACGCCCAGGGCCCCGGGCTGTTAATTCACACTCCTGCGCTGGACTGGCGTACGCCGGACCAGCCCGCTACGCTTACAGGGGTGGCGACATGGCTACATGTCCAAGGTCTTCCCCACTGCCTGAGGTGACATGGTTGCGTCCACTGTCCACATCACTACAGGCACCAGCAGTATATGTCCACATGGACATGTCTGTGCTCTGCATACTCAAGACTGTCCGGCACATCACTGCCACACTTGGCATTGTGTACATTCTCATTCATGGGTCCATTGCCTCCTTCGCACATTCTTGGTTCCCACCTCTCCCCACCTTCTGCAGTCGTGTGGCAGAGGGGCTATGCCTTTGTGGATGGTTTGTCTACATGTCTGGCCCCTGTTGCCACAGTTACTTGTGTTGTCGTGTCTGGTAGGTGGGCATGTTTGTTGGCATGTTGTATGTGATTTAGTTACGTGTGCATTCCCACAGTTGTGAGTTGTATGATTGTGGAGTTGAGGTGTGTGGTGTGTTCCGTTGGTGCTTGCCAACGAGCAGTGCATTTCCATGGGTGCCATCCTGGAAGCGCTGGTTGATGATGGACTGTCGGAGGATGTGGGAGTCATGCACACTGCCTGGGAAGTTGGCGACGGCATTGGTGAACAGTCCCGGGTGGTCCACTTTTGCCTGCACATTGATGGGATGCGTGTGCTTTCTGTAGCGGTAATTGTGTGCAGTGTCGGCAGGGGGCACGAGTAGGACATGTGTGCAGTGAATTGCCCCCAACAGGTGCGGGAAGCCAGCTATGGTGTAGATGCCTTGCTTGGTCTCCAGCTGTTCCTGCGCAGTGTGGGGGTAGTGAAGGTGCTGGGGTAACAAGCTTATGATGGCATCCAAGACAGGTGTGAGGAACTTTGATAGGGCTGGCTGTGAGACTCCTCCGACTCTGGCAGTTGTTGGTTGGGAGGTACCAGAGGCCAACAAGTGCAGCACAGCCAGCAGCTCTGTCTGCGGAGGGATATTGGTTGTCCGCTGTGTTGGTGCCGTCAGCCTGTGGGCAATGTGGGTCAGGATGCGGTGGATGGTTGTCCTTTTGGGCCTGTAGTGGACAATGACATCCTCTGGCATTGAGTCTCTGGGGCTGGTACGTTTTCGGAAGGTCCGCTGTCTTGTTCTGCACTGCCTCGGTGGCAGACCGGAGGGGGGGGGTGGTCCTGGGGGTGGGGGTAGTCCTGGGGGTGGTGGCGGTGGGTGTTGTAGCCCTCTTGGGTCTCCAGGCTGCATGATTGGTAGCTCCATGGCATCTGTTGGTCTTCAGATGTGGCTCTGGGCTGGGCTCCCTTTGTGCTGCAGGTTTTCGTCCTACTTAAAACCAGGAAAAAGCAGGTCTTAAGTCCCTGCTGCTAACGTGCCTTATCTCCTGTTTTTGGACCGCATCGCCGATCTGGCTGGTTGTTGGGAATATCGCGAAGTGGTCTTATCGTGGGTTTTTGCACGGAACGCCTACTCTGCATATGATTAGCGTTAGTTGTCGCTGTCAGCCTTGGCAATGTTTTTGGCGGCAGCTATCGCAGGAAAACTGACGATGTGGGCTGTTAGCGCAGGCAGGCGATGGGTCTATCGCCACTTTCGTCGCGGTAACGTGCCGCTAATTCGGCAATGGGTCCTTGAGAATATGCCCCTAAGTGTTTCTAACTCTGTTCAGAGTTTGCAAGGCAATGGCATAGAACAGCAGGACGACATATGTGGCAGCGGTGGGGGTAGTTTGATCTGGGTTAAGGGAATGGCAAACATATATGATGACAAAGCACCTGTATTGCAGAACATGGGCACTTCACCATCGGTCCACTGCAATTGAAGTATTTCTTAGGCTGACTAAAACAACTGCTGGTCAGTGATATGCTGAGTAGCCATAAAAAGACTGATAGCAAAGTGTATGTGTGTAACGTAACCCGTGCTCATGTAAAGCTCTCCAATACCTCTGGGTCAAGTTCGCGCTATATAAATC
This sequence comes from Calotriton arnoldi, assembly GCA_963921515.1. Lineage (NCBI taxonomy): Eukaryota > Metazoa > Chordata > Amphibia > Caudata > Salamandridae > Calotriton > Calotriton arnoldi. The sequence continues at coordinate 427,790 of CAWUFW010002202.1, forward strand.
TGCAAAAAAAAAAAAAAAGCACCTCTCTGAATACCCTTTTTCGTCATGAAAGTACTCTGGTAACTGCTCATTCCTATATCCTGACCTAAAAATAATAACTCGGGAACACTGTGAAAATAAGAATCAGCAGGTCCCACAACTTATTTGTGCATTTTATTCCTGCTTTACACTGCTTTTTAGGTCTCGCCTACGCAGCGCGCATGCGCTGCATAAGAGAGACCTTTTGGAATCGATTCAGCTTTTGCCCTAAAAACGTGCACGCGTTGCATTGCCTTCAATGGCAACGCGTGCACGTTTGGCGATTCTCTTGCGGGAGCGAGCTTAGACACCATATGTTTGTAATTAACTTGCTAACATATGGTGCCCCTGCTCGCTCCCGAAAGGGAATCGCAAGGGAAACAGGCGCAGCCCCCCTCCTCTCTCCGCTCACCCTGCTGCCTCTCGTCAAGCGCGCACGCTTGTTTTCATTAAAACCCCTAAACACCGGCAGCCCATCTCCCCCCTCTGCAGTCTCACGCCTTGTCATTTGTTAACCAGAATGTGCTTTCTTCTCTCTTGTAAACCGCTCGAATACCTTTTTGCCAAGTCCGCACTATATAAAATAGCAAACAAAAATGAGATAAGATTGAACAGTGGAAGGCAAAGCATGTCTCTCGGAAGTCAAGTTGCACATCGCATTACACTCCTTAAAGCGCGGTTAATTATTTAGTTGCACTATTGAGACTCTGATAAAATCGGTGTTTGTCAACCCAGCAGAGTAAAGTAAGGGTGAAAATACTATTTAATGATAATGTGTGGTTGTCGAGAAAAAGAGGGACTTTTTTTTTCTTGAGTTTTACATAGCGCGAACTAGACCCGAGACATCGGGTATCAGAGCGCTCTACATGAGCACCAGTTTCGTTACAGAAGTACACATTCATTTTTTTGTGAGGCATGGAGAGATTTGCCCAGAATCACAGGACGTTGAGTGTCGTTGCCGAGACTCGAACCAGGTCCGAGGTCGACTGCTCTAGCCGCAAGGCTATCCTCTCCACTGAGTGGCTGAAGACCTTTGACCACAGTGAAATACTTCGCAAAGGAACGAAGCGCTCTCGGGCCCCCCTCTCAGACTTAGCTCTTATGTTACAGCTTTCAAGGAGTGCTTGCAAAGTTCAGCATGATTGCAGGCAGACATGTTCCGACACCGAGTTTGATCTTCAGTAATTGTAGAAATACTCCAAACTAAAGCGCATCTTTAAATCTTTCTACTATGCTCCTGTGTCTAGTATCAGTTTGATTTAAGATGTGATAAGTGTATTCATTGAACTTCACATACTAACGCTAATTGTATAACTGAGCGCAAAGCACTGACCTTTGGTGTAAAACAGGAGAGGTGGTTTGTAACCCTGCTGTCTCAGTACAGCACCATATGCAAAGCTGGAGTCCTGGCTCCCTTCCTCACGTGACCGGATTGTTTGATCTACGACCCATCGCTTTGTTTCACTAAGTATCATTCTCATTCACCATCCAGTTTGAGAGCTCTAGAAGTAATAGTTTGGGATCAGTCCTCATCAAAATCTCACTGTTATATATGATTAATATAAAATAATCTGGCTTCACTTTTTATAACAATATAGGCCATGTAAATAGAAAACATGACAAACTGGCACATTTTGAGTAGCTCATGGCAACATCGTCAGCACTATCCCTGGATGTCTCATGTTTAAAAATATATATTACCTTCAATTAGTGTCTCACGATTATATATTAATTTTGTGCCATTAATTGAGATTTTAAAATATTTATTATATTTTTTTATGACATTTGTTGCCTGATTTACATCTTGAGATGGCGACTCCTGCTTTTGCTCTTAGTGCTAAGTGAAACCTCTGTGTCTGCTCTCCTCAAGGCTGTCCCTGTCGCCCAACCCCCAGAAATTGAGTGTCTCCTATGCTTTTGAATGCATCGCATCCTGCTTATGAAAGCACGCCCTATTCTGAGGGTTTTTCTTTTTTTCAGTCTTTATTTGAAGATATTTAAGCCGTAAAGATGCAAAAGAGCATAATAGATGACAAAAGGGAGGCCCTTGTCCGTTTTGCCAGGAGTCCGATAGCAGCATCTTCGTTAATGTCCAGAGATGCTTGGACCGAAATCAAGACTGCGATAACTGGCAGTTGTGTTAAACAGTAACTTTCTACTCTCTCCTATCAGAGTAGTAAAATTGACTGCAAGAACTTAAGGAAGTCCAGGACCAGGGCAAAACAGAGTAAATAAATTAAGACGCACCAGTGAAGCGGATGTTGCGCTTAACCCCGGTAAGTTTTAACTACCCAAACAAAAGTGCTAGCAGATTAGGTCACAATGCCCTCTTCAGAAGTACTCCTTATAGGCAGCTGAAACAGTTCTAAAGATCCTAATATGTAGATGAAAAAGCAGCCTTCCCAAACTCTCATAGCTGCACTTCCAGTTTGCCAGATTTTTTTAAAAGTGTTAGTTAATATTCATACACAGCACGCTTAACCTTTCGTTTGTTGTGGGCGGAAATGTAAACTTTAAAAAAATCATTAGGTTATTAATATTGCACCAGCAATAGCTGAGATGATACATTTTTCTGCTGTAAAGTAATTTTGTTATATTGTGGTGCACAAGGAATAATTTCGTGTAGGCTGCATAAAATACACAACCCGCTCGCTAATTTGAGACCGCATTATTGATTCTACCACAGAAACATTTCAAGAATGAGCACTAGCAGAGCCCCACCAGCAGTCTGAGAAATATATTCATTTAGTAAGGTGAGTAGTACTAACGGTGACGTAAATCTAAAGTCTTTACTTTTTTTTGTGTGTGAAATAAATCGTCTGTACATTGCGGCAAAAAAAGAAGTCTTTTTTAGCATGATAGTTGGAGAATATACCCTTAAAATGGTCGCTGAAGCGCGATGCAACAATGTAACTGTAAGTAGAGTTTACATCGGCTGGCACGGCAAACACGTCAACATAACAAATGACTAGATATGGCATTGAAGTGGTCTGTTTTAATCGGCAACAATTTGGGTGCAGGAGGGTCATCTTACTTTACCAATTGGCTGTCTTTATTTCGAGTAACTGCACAAACTTTGTGAACATTGCTCATATCCACTTGAAATAGTTCATTTTTCTTCGCTGACAAAAATGGTTCAAAGTGTGCTTTTTATATAATTTAGTGTTTATAATAACTTAAATACCACCTATTTATTTTGCCTCCACCCATAGTGCCCGGTTACAAGGTGATTTGTTTTCCCACGTATTTTAAAAGCTGCTTTTATAAAGTGGCTTTGTAACATTCCAGCGGACTGAGTGCTGGGTTTGGTGATTTATTCCTGTCTCCTTCACAAATAATAACATGCTTATCATAGCAAAGCCTTTTTATTTAAATAAATTATATAGTAAAAGGGCCACATCAGTCATTTAATATTTGTTTAATATAGCAGCAAGTTTATTTTTATTCCTCTTTTTTTGTGGAATATGTTTACAATAAAAACAAGCATTGGCATAGCCAATAGGTCTCGCTTTTGGGACCTTATAAGTATTTAGTTATGCAGCACAATATCCTTGGTGCAACAACAACTGTTGCATGGCTAAGCACTTATAAGGTCCCAAAGGCGAGACCTATTGGCTATGCCAATGCTTGTTTTTAATTACAACTGTTAAACAGTGTGACTATTTGTTTCAAGGATCTTGGGCACCCCCTTCGCTTTTAAAATCCAATAATTGTCCAAGGATGTATACACATCAATATGAAAGTCATAAATATTCCAATTTCTGGTCTCTAATGCAACTTGTTAAATAATTAGCAGCGAAGCAATATTACTAAGCAGTTGAAAAGATGAATTGCAGTTCTTCTGTAGGTCTACCCATGACGGATTCCTTGACGTCTCCCACAATTACCGCTTTCGCCTTCCAGCTTCCTTTTGCAGGGAGGTCAGTAAACTCACACATTAGTTGAAGCACTACATTCGAAATACTTGTGCTGTTACAAAATAATGCACTGGCATTTCTTTGCTGTTCTTTGCTGTGCGTTTACCCCACGAACAAGCGTACCCTTTGGCACATTTGAAGCTATGTAAGTGCAAATGCCTGCTTCAGGACACAGGAACGCACCAATGAAGGATTCCAAAAGCGTCGTGACTAGGCAAAGTTGAATTTAAATGATGAAATGTGCCCTATTTATGAAATTTGACTTTAATAAGGGTAAAGGGCCATTTATGGCAAATCTTTTGCATTAACAAGAAAGGAGTCCGGGACAGAATGCAAAATCCTAGGCTTTATAATTGGCGCTTGAGAAGAAGTGAACTTTAGTTCTTGCCTCTTTGGTGTGGATTTTCTCATTTCATTTGCGCTGTATCCATACAAGTTCTTTTTCTCACAGTATCGTTAAGAGAAGCACGAATTTGCTTGTTTGATTTCCAGAGCATGATTAGGTGAAGGAAAAGAGGTATATGAATTTAAATTACCAAGATCTATTTTTATCTCAATTGTTTTTCTCATTCCCACGTTTGTCGTCCATCACGTGTTATATGTTTCCAGTGTCTGACCATGTGACGGCAAGGCTAATTTTATTTTTTTAATATCAATATAACATGTTCTAGCAACTAAAAACATAACTGTGATAAAATCTCATAACTGATTGACACAAATTAGAGATCTCCTATTCCACGCCCATAACATGTGATATAAAATGCACTGCCTAAAAAATAGCATTCAAAACCAGGGCAATCATCAAGCAAGGTGTGCATTGCGGTCCAATTGAATAGATAATCTGAAAAGTAAACATTCCTAAAGCCTGGGTAATATAAACATTTATCCTTGAACAAACAACAAACATATTAAGTCCATGCACAGTACTGATGAAAAAAGAACCTCTGCATCTTAGCATAAGTGATTGCAGCACAAAGACACTCCCTCAAACGTGCTTTCATTAATATATCAGCAAAAGAGGCGCCTTTCACACAGCTCAAGCATAAGCCTTGTCTGCCAGAAACAAATCAATCATAGCATGCGTTTTACTTTAGTTGGTCGGTGAATACCTCTACCTTGGGGAGAGGATCTTTTGCTACCCTCGAGGTAACTCCTTATACTGATGTATGCTTTATGCACAAACAAGTACTTTATGTTTTTAAATATGGCAATAAACAGCCCCATTTTCTTTCAGATGACGATTCTATGCGTGTTAATAGGATTCAGTTTAATTAGTAAGGAAGATTTCAAGAGGGATCACATTTTCTCAGATTTTCCTAAGTCACCTAGATGGATTTGGGAAATCATCCCAAAGAGAGTTATGCTTCTGACTAATACCAGCCATCTGCATGATGAAATAGTAATGCATCAATGAAACAGGTATGCTCTGCACATCTCACACATGACTGTAGACCATGAAAGTAAATTATGTCACTTCAGATGCAGTAGACAGTTTTAAAACAGTAAATGTATATTTGTTATTACTCATTTATTACTCATATAGTTCTTGTTGCCAAAACGTTACACATTCCAGGAACACCCAGTTTTGGTCAATAGGCTAAATATGCGATGTAGGCACAGGGAGATTTATAAATGTAATCACTGTTAAATAACTACATAACATGCTGACTTAAAGCCCATGTCTCTCTTGTTCAACATTCAGCAACTTAGCCACAAGGCTCCATTTCATCACAACTTAGGCTCTCCCTTACTCCGAACTCCACCAGGTTCATGAACAAGGTTTATAGGCCAGTCTCTGCCTGCATTGTTGTCTCTAAAGACCACTGGAAGTCACAAGAGACCTTGGCTCAGAGAATGTCTAAAAGTTATTCTAGCCCTGTTCAAATTCTTACAGTTCTTTAAGGGAGCTAGCTACCTGGTCAATGATGACACAATAGATCTTAAAACCCAAGCAGACATTATCAAGCAAAGCAATGTTCCTGAATGCTTATTGCTGGTGATGGTCAGTGATGTGGGACCGGCTAAAGGGAACTGCTTTTTCTTTAAACTGGATGGACCCTTTAGATTAGCAATAGTGCAACCTCTAAGAATGAATAGACCTTGATTGTTGGGGATTGGAAAACCAGCCCCATTGCTTGTAGTCTCCGTTTTCTGAGGGGGACTTTGAAAACAGTTAAAAATCATATCTGGAAGTTTGGAGACGGATGAATCTGGATATAACATGTGCAGGTTCAGTTTCTGTCTGTAACAGACACATGACGCATCTCTACTCATTCCGGGCATTTAGCAGCTTTGGACACAAATGACATCAGTGCCGTTTGTCAGATTTAATGTCTCTGCTCTGATCGAGAGTATTGCCCTCGTGTGAGTTAAACCTTTCCTTTGGGGTGTTTCAACCTGTTGTCTCAGGCCTGGGGCTAGTGGAAAACTATTCACCCCTTCTCAAATATCAAGGTGGAAATTTCCTTTGTTGTACCCAATTAATAGTCAATTTCCAGACTTCACCAGTGTTATAACTTAAGAGCTCCTGGTTAGCGTGTACCCAACGATAACTACGTGCAATTGACTTCTGGTAGATAAAGCATTTTCAATGTTCTTAGTGTAAATACAGGTTTTTTATCATCCCTCCTCGCCGACTTGCTGTGCAAATTCATCAGCACACCACATAATTAACCTCCACTACATACCACTCCAAAACACAAAATACTACTCAACATATTTATACTACATAACACACAAACTCACTTCACATAATTCCTGTACACTCAATACCAAATAAATACTATCCACATAATTACACAGCACACCATGGCAGAAGAATTCACTGTACCTCCATGCCACAAAATTCCACAACTAATCCAATCCAACCCACAAAATTCCACTACACGCCACACACATACACTCCATAACACATAAAACATTGCATTTACAATGTGAATAGATCGAACTCAAAAAATGAGAGAACTATTGCATTTCCAATGCGTGTTTTCCCGTTGTTTTCATTCTATTATATATTTTCCCACATGGCCAACAAATGACTTTGACTCCTCCAAAGTGGCACACCATTTTAGACCTGTACCAATATGGATGCTATCAAATGACCTAATGTGACTGCCTACGTACAACAGCCCTCCTACAAATCCCATCCGATGCCCAGAGCCCTCCAGACACATACGCTTCAAAGGACTAAATGCAGATTCCTTTTCAGATGGGTGCTAAACACCTGCCCAGCCAGTCACGCTCCTTTTGACTCAAGATAAACGCGGGCCATCAACGCTCCTGGGCTTCTGCTAAGCATCCATATACAGCTAATGGTTATAGCTTCCCTGACTTTGATGTCTCAAAAGACATGAGGCCTAATTTATTGGGTTTTGACATAGGACAGCGCAGCAAGTCACATTTCTGCACTACCTTATGCCAAGGTGGAAGGGCAGGAATGCACAGTATTTATGCAATACGGTGCATTTCTGTTGTTTCCCCCTGGACTGGCACTGTTTCGGCAGCCTTCGCCAATGCAAGCACCCTTGCGCCTTGCACCATGGTGCAAAGGTGCCTGTATTGTCGGCAGGATGTTTTTTGTGCAGGAAGAGGCACCTTCCTTCACATAAACAATCCAAAGTGGCGTTTTCCTCTTTCTATGTGGTAAGTGTCAAAATCCATGGGTGTTTTGTGGGAAAATCTACAGCATCGCCCATGAAATGCCTCCCGAGCTCAGAGTAAGGAAAAACAGTGATTTGCGCTGCTTTCCTTTACTCCATATCTATGAGACTAATCAAAGCCATGCACAGTGGCTTTGCATGGCCTCATAGATATGATTTTGTGATTTGCGACACCGGAGCGTCGCAAAAAGTGTCTCTCCGGTGGCACAAGGGGCTTGTAAATATGCCCCTAGTTATGCACAAAAGGTGCCGACGGTTTCTTCCATTTTGCACTGCTTGACATCATCATCCCAGAAAACCGTACTTAAGGTACTTGTGATCCTTCAAACCCTCCTTTGCGACCCCTTCTTTTTCATTCAAATACTGCTCCCAATGTTCTAATTTTACTATCCTTCTCCTGTGTGGTAGTCTCACACTATACATGCCTACCCGCTGCCACTTTTCTCTAAAATTTGACATTGTAAGTCAATTACAATCTTACACAAGGCATTGGATTTATGTTTTCCAAATTCAGAAACTTCTTCTGTTTTCCTAAAACTGATACCCATTTCTAGGACATTACTTTATAGAGTGACAGTCCTGTTTCCATTGTCACGTTTTGGACAGACAGAAGACAAAAATAAAAGACAGTTTGAACAGACATAGTTGCCAACGTGTTGTCACGCAGAATACCACATCTTGGCCTTCTCTCCTTGGAACTGCTCTTGTAAGCTTTTTGTTAAATATTTTACCCTCATTCTTCTCTCATTCTCACATGCCATACAAGTATTGTAGTCACGGTTTTATGAGCAATTAACATCGTTAAGTCTCCTATCTACAGTGTTTTATTTTAAACTAGATATATTTCAACTTTCCTCATGTCACTTGGAGCGTATCACAGTTAATCTGAACATGAGAGTACATAATCTTTGCTCTAGTTCTACACCAGATAATCATTCATCTAACGCCCACACAGTGTCATCTTTTAGCTCTTGTCCTGTGCTTTCCAACTTCCTTTTTCCTGTCTTTGTAATTATATCCTTTTACTTCATAATATGTTTGCAGCCTCGAAAAAGGCCCATGCCTTCGCACCAGTGTGGGGAGAAACACTTGTGGGCATTTAAAGCGCTCAGCATCCTTTGAATCATCACATCTGTAAATAGGGGGCTGGACTAAGAAAATTGAAGCAATACATTTGTGCCATGACATTAAATTAAGGAACTGTGCTTATGTGTATTAGATGCACACCCAAAGTATTAAGTAATTATGCTCTTGTGTTTCAGACGCATACTGAAAATCATTAGACAGTTGATGTATGAATGTGTGTGGTGTTGTGCACTCAACTGTGTGTTTATTGTTGCTGAGTTATAGTCTGCAGCTTTGTGGAAACCCAGATCATTAACTCCCACTTGGCTCCCCGTACTTTTAACAGCTGGGATGTAATATTCACTAAACTGTCCATTGAAGATTCTTTCAAGGTCCATGTGTCTTGAAAACAGGAGATGTCATACATTTGAATGAAATCTTACTGCTAGGGATCATCAGTCTTTGCATGGAACTTCTTGGGCGATTGGCTTTACCCCCTTCTGCTGCAAAAGTGAATCCTTTCCATATTTCAAGAGACATAGGGGCCGATTCCGATTCGGGCCGTAAAACGTACCGACCGACTTGGTTCGGGAATTTAGTCCGACCGACACGTACCGGCACTGCCCGACCTGCGTAGTACGATGAAATGCATGCGAATCATGACCGACTCGTACGGAACACAAGCCGAACGACCGAACCGCACGGAAAACAGCTATCCGGCCGGGAAACAACGCTAATCGAACCGACCGACACACACCAGGAATGAATCCGAACGAAACGTACCCGCGAACTCCGACCCACGCAGTACGATGCAATGCGTGGAAAACAAGACCGAGTCGCACGGAGCTCAAGCCGTACGACCGACACGCATACAAAACAGGGAGCCGAAGCACCCCAATACTCCGCGTCCGACGCGTACGCCGCACATGAAACCCAGCAGAAACACAGCGTGAACGACTCGGAGAAGCTCGCACGAGACAACTGCAGCATCCTACTCGGTCAGAAGAACGTCTCCTACATGCACAAAAAGTATAAAGGAAAAAATACAAAAAAAAGGGCCAAACAAGCAATTACAAAGCCAATAAATACTGGGGGGGGAAACATGGAACAAAGACACACCCACAACTCCACCCATATAAAGGCCACAAATCCCTACCATGATCCTTTGCAAATTCTACTGACCTGCCAGCACAGAACACCATCAGACAGTAACCACAGACACACTCACAGCTCATCCATCACACAAGCCACACACCATCAGCACCTCAACAAATAGCACCCTCACATACACCCAGCAAAACCTACTCTCACACACCCTCACTTGCACACCCACACACACATCAATAACCACCACCACCCAATCACCATGCCCCCAAAGAAGAATCCAAGGTTCCTAGACAGTGAATTGGAAGTCCTGGTAGATGAGATCCTCAGGGTAGAGCCACAGCTGTTTGGTACATTGGTCCAACAGAACCCCATGTCGCAGAAAACCAAGATGTGGGAGAGGATCGTCGACAGGGTGAACGCACAATAACCATCTGCGCACAAAGGAAGACATCCAGAACAGGTGGTATGATGTGCGCAGTTGGGCCAAGGACCTACTAAAGAAGGATTACGCCTTGAGCCAACACACCGGCAGTGGCCCTCCTGCTAAACCAGTATACCTCAGGCCCTGGGAGGAGAAGGTGCGGGCCATCCTACCACCAGTGAGCGTATATGGACTATCAAACATTCCAGAGCCTGGTGAGTACACAACAAATATACCCAATATCGTGTGACAATACACACACATCACTGTCAAGGGGATAGTCAAACCATGCACCCTTAGCAAATCCACAGCAACCAAAAGATAATCATCCCAAGATGTGTATGTCAGTCAGATAAACACAATACATGCCATTTCATAGTGATATGTAACTGTGTCATGACATGTACAAACCCAACAACAAATAGAGCTAGGCAGTGGCACAAATCTAACCAACAAACACAGTCAGATATGTAGCCACCACTAGAACACCACCTCACAGGGAAGCTCACTGAAAGGAAGGAATTCTGTGTATGCTGGTGAAGTCAGTGTAGCCAATAGCATGATGGGAGTTGTAATCACAGATATTGCTCACCCTCACAATTCGCCCATCAACACCACTCTGAACCATGCTCACATCACAGGGAGTGGAAAACAACTGACAAGATGGCTGACACTGGGCACTGCTGTGGGGAACACAAGACCCTGTTGGGAACTGGGCCCCAACAAACAACAGGACACCACTGTCAGCAATCTTGCCATTGCTGTCACACACACACACAGTGAAGTACACTCAAAAGGAAGGAAGTATGGGCATGCTGGGAAGGGGGTGTAGGCAATAGCATGATGGGAGTGGTAGTCACAGATATTGCTCACCCTCACAATTGGCCCATCAACACCACTCTGAACCATGCTCACATCACAGGGTGTGGAAAAGAACTGACAAGATGGCTGACACTGAGTACTGCTGTGGTGAGCACAAGGCCCTGCTGGGAACTGTGCACCAACAAACAACAGCAGGACACCACTGACTGACATCCTGAAAGCCAACTTGCACTCCCTGCAATAGAAGCACGTTCCATGGTGGGATATCTGGCTGGGTGGGAAGGAGGACTGACACCTCTGACCATATTTACAAGCAGCTGTTCACACACACCCCCTTAACACAAACTCCACACAACTCACCTGGGAGAATGCAATGCCTCACACTCTATTTAAATATCCCACAAAGAACCACAACCCTGGGTTATGCTGTGTGAAGCACAGGGACACACATGGGACTTGTAGACAAACAAACGCCAGGACAATACTGTCAGCCATCCTTTCAGCACAGGCACACTACCCCACAGGGAAGCAGAGTCAAAAGGAAGGAAGTATGGGCATGCTTGGAAGGGGGGTGTAGGCAATAGCATGATGGGAGTGGTAGTCACAGCTCAACATCCCCCACCCGCATGGCCCAGCAAGCTCACACTGAAGCATGCACACCTCATAGGGAGTGAAAAGCCACATCAAAGATGGCTGACACTGGTGCTCTGTTGTGGGGATCACAAGGCCCTGCTGGGAACTGGGCACCAACAAACAACAGGACACCACTGTCAGCCATCTTTCCATTGCTGTCACACACACACACAGTGAAGTACACTCAAAAGGAATGAAGTATGGGCATGCTGGGAAGGGGGGTGTAGGCAATAGCATGATGGGAGTGGTAGTCACAGATATTGCTCACCCTCACAATTGGCCCATCAACACCACTCTGAACCATGCTCACATCACAAGGAGTGGAAAACAACTGACAAGATGGCTGACACTGGGTACTGCTGTGGGGAGCACAAGGCCCTGCTGGGAACTGTGCACCAACCAACAGCAGGACACCACTGACTGACATCCTGAAAGCCAACTTTTACTCCCTGCAATGGAAGCACGTTCCATGGTGGGATATCTGGCTAGGTGGGAAGGAGGACTGACACCTCTGACCATATTTACAAGCAGCTGTTCACACACACCCCCTTAACATAAACTCCACACAACTCACCTGGGAGAATGCAATGCCTCACACTCTAATTAAATATCCCACAAAGAACCACAACCCTGGGTTATGCTGTGTGAAGCACAGGGACACACATGGGACTTGTAGACAAACAAACGCCAGGACAACACTGTCAGCCATCCTTTCAGCACAGGCACACTACCCCACAGGGAAGCAGAGTCAAAAGGAAGGAAGTATGGGCATGCTGGGAAGGGGGGTGTAGGCAATAGCATGATGGGAGTGGTAGTCACAGCTCAACATCCCCCACCTGTATGGCCCAGCAAGCTCACACTGAAGCATGCTCACCTCATAGGGAGTGAAAAGCCACATCAAAGATGGCTGACACTGGTGCTCTGTTGTGGGGATCACAAGGCCCTGCTGGGAACTGGGCACCAACAAACAACAGGACACCACTGTCAGCCATCTTGCCATTGCTGTCACACTCACACACAGTGAAGTCCACTCAAAAGGAAGGAAGTATGGGCATGCTGGGAAGGGGGCGTAGGGCAATAGCATGATGGGAGTGGTAGTCACAGCTCAACATCCCCCACCCACATGGCCCAGCAAGCTCACACTGTAGCATGCACACCTCATAGGGAGTGAAAAGCCACATCAAAGATGGCTGACACTGGTGCTCTGTTGTGGGGATCACAAGGCCCTGCTGGGAACTGGGCACCAACAAACAACAGGACACCACTGTCAGCCATCTTGCCATTGCTGTCACACTCACACACAGTGAAGTCCACTCAAAAGGAAGGAAGTATGGGCATGCTGGGAAGGGGGCGTAGGGCAATAGCATGATGGGAGTGGTAGTCACAGCTCAACATCCCCCACCCACATGGCCCAGCAAGCTCACACTGAAGCATGCACACCTCACAAGGAGTGGAAAAGAACTGACAAGATGGCTGACACTGGGTACTGCTGTGGGGAGCACAAGGCCCTGCTGGGAACTGGGCACCAACAAACAACATGACCACACTGTCAGCCATCTTGCCATTAATGTCACACTCACACACAGTGAAGTCCACTCAAAAGGAAGGAAGTATGGGCATGCTGGGAAAGGGGGCGTAGGCAATAGCATGATGGGAGTGGTAGTCACAGCTCAACATCCCCCACCCGCATGGCCCAGCAAGCTCACACTGAAGCATGCACACCTCATAGGGAGTGAAAAGCCAAATCAAAGATGGCTGACACTGGTGCTCTGTTGTGGGGATCACAAGGCCCTGCTGGGAACTGGGCACCAACAAACAACAGGACACCACTGTCAGCCATCTTTCCATTGCTGTCACACACACACACACAGTGAAGTACACTCAAAAGGAATGAAGTATGGGCATGCTGGGAAGGGGGGTGTAGGCAATAGCATGATGGGAGTGGTAGTCACAGATATTGCTCACCCTCACAATTGGCCCATCAACACCACTCTGAACCATGCTCACATCACAAGGAGTGGAAAACAACTGACAAGATGGCTGACACTGGGTACTGCTGTGGGGAGCACAAGGCCCTGCTGGGAACTGTGCACCAACCAACAGCAGGACACCACTGACTGACATCCTGAAAGCCAACTTGCACTCCCTGCAATGGAAGCACGTTCCATGGTGGGATATCTGGCTGGGTGGGAAGGAGGACTGACACCTCTGACCATATTTACAAGCAGCTGTTCACACACACCCCCTTAACACAAACTCCACACAACTCACCTGGGAGAATGCAATGCCTCACACTCTAATTAAATATCCCACAAAGAACCACAACCCTGGGTTATGCTGTGTGAAGCACAGGGACACACATGGGACTTGTAGACAAACAAACGCCAGGACAACACTGTCAGCCATCCTTTCAGCACAGGCACACTACCCCACAGGGAAGCAGAGTCAAAAGGAAGGAAGTATGGGCATGCTGGGAAGGGGGAGTAGGCAATAGCATGATGGGAGTGGTAGTCACAGCTCAACATCCCCCACCCGCATGGCCCAGCAAGCTCACACTGAAGCATGCACACCTCATAGGGAGTGAAAAGCCACATCAAAGATGGCTGACACTGGTGTTCTGTTGTGGGGATCACAAGGCCCTGCTGGGAACTGGGCACCAACAAACAACAGGACACCACTGTCAGCCATCTTGCCATTGCTGTCACACTCACACACAGTGAAGTCCACTCAAAAGGAAGGAAGTATGGGCATGCTGGGAAGGGGGGCGTAGGCAATAGCATGATGGGAGTGGTAGTCACAGCTCAACATCCCCCACCCACATGGCCCAGCAAGCTCACACTGAAGCATGCACACCTCACAAGGAGTGGAAAAGAACTGACAAGATGGCTGACACTGGGTACTGCTGTGGGGAGCACAAGGCCCTGCTGGGAACTGGGCACCAACAAACAACAGGACCACACTGTCAGCCATCTTGCCATAAATGTCACACTCACACACAGTGAAGTCCACTCAAAAGGAAGGATGTATGGGCATGCTGGGAAAGGGGGCGTAGGCAATAGCATGATGGGAGTGGTAGTCACAGCTCAACATCCCCCACCCACATGGCCCAGCAAGCTCACACTGAAGTATGCACACCTCACAAGGAGTGGAAAAGAACTGACAAGATGGCTGACACTGGGTACTGCTGTGGGGAGCACAAGGCCCTGCTGGGAACTGGGCACCAACAAACAACAGGACCACACTGTCAGCCATCTTGCCAATAATGTCACACTCACACACAGTGAAGTCCACTCAAAAGGAAGGAAGTATGGACATGCTGGGAAGGGGGGTGTAAGCAATAGCATGATGGGAGTGGCAGTCACAGCTCAACATCCCCCACCCACATGGCCCAGCAAGCTCACACTGAAGCATGCACACCTAACAGGGAGTGAAAAGCCACTTCAAAGATGTCTGACAATGGTGCTCTGTTGTGGGGAGCACAAGGCCATGCTGGGAACTGGGCACCAACAAACAACAGGACACCACTGACTGACATCCTGAGAGTCAACCTGAACCCACTGCAAGGGTGGCATGCTTCATGGTAGGATAACTGGGCTGGGGGGAGAAGGAGGGCCGGATGTCCACCAAATACAACCAATGCTGTCCATGTACACACCTCAACATTCACATTGAAATGCTTCAAGTTTGCAGGACAATGTGCTGCACCAATATCAACCCCTGACTGTGACAACTTAGGACAATTCAATGTACAGGCCCGCATCCAGAGGTACAGTCACAACTGTCAGGTGTGTGAACCATTGATGCCTGCAGAAACATAACATACATTGTGTGTGTCTCCCAAAAACAGGTGATGATGGGGACACAGCAGCAGACGAGGAGGAGTCCCTGTCCCAGGCTCCGGGGGACACTGAGCTCACTGGTGTGGAACAGCCTCTGCCCTCCTCGGATGGCGAAGACCAACCTGGCACCTCCGGTGTGAGTCATCATGCAGCACCAGCAGGACCACCATCTGCACCCCCTGCACCCACCCCTCCAACAAATGCCAACACACAGACCACCCCCGCCAACACGGACAGACCAAGGACCACCAATGACAACAGCACACGGACCCCGGCCCAACGTGGAGCAACGGACAACAACCCCAGTAACAACCCACAAGGGGGCCTAGGGTCACCTGTGCGTGCCACCGCAGGTCCCGCACATTACGCCAGGGGTGGTGGGAGGGGTGGTAGGCAGAGGTCGCTGTTTGCAGAGGGGTCTGGACTGCATGATGACCCACAACTGGTATGCATTGCTGTTGCGTACCAGAATAGCACTGGAGAGGTCAGCCAGGTAGTGGGGATCCTCAAGGACATTCAACAGCAGCAGGCTGCCCATCATGCCCGCTTGGACTCACACATGTCCCGTGTGGAGACACACATGTCTGGCATGGAGTCCAAGTGGGATACATTGCAAGAACTGACAGCGGTGCATAGGGACATATTGACATGCCTCCGCCAGATTAGCACCAACATGGCCACACCTCCCTGTGTGCCCACAACATCTGGTGCTGCAACAACTGCAACTGCCACAGGGAGGGAGGTTGACTCTGGCGGAGAGTCCCTGCACCGCAGCAGCCTGCACGTGAGGGTCCCCCCTCAAAGAAGAGGGGTCGTCCGAGGAAGGACAACTGAGAGGCCGATGGCCATGTACATCCCCCAGGAACCCAACACCTGTTCTGGAAATTCACCTTTGTGTGCAAACTGTTCACCCTGTCAAATGCAACCCAACTCTCCCACATGACATGGGGAGTTTAAGTTGGACCAATGTATCAGATGACTGTTGACTTTACTCAGGACATTTCTGCTACCAAGACTTCCAACTCATCTGGGAACTTTGGATTACAATCCCAATGTACAGCACCCACCATCCTGTGCACTATCCTCACACATGTATGTAAATAAACTCACTAATACACCATACTTGCCTCTGTTGTGATTCCAACGTGGTTTCTGTCATGGAGATGATGATCTGCTAAATGACACTGTGCATGCTAACTGCTACAGCAAGTACAACACCGTCATGTGAGTCATGGCGACGTGACACATATGAGGAGGACACACCACTAGGGCTACACAACACATACACACCAGGGCCATCTGACTCATCGCCTACACTGATGTTGCCAGGAAATACAGTGCAATGCACAGACACCACACCTATTCACAGTCTGTGTTAACTAGCCCACTGGTGCAGTAAGCAAATGTCAGTCAGATGTGTGACCACAGACAACGCACATCCCAAAGTGAAGCACAGGTTTATTACACATTTGCTACATGTTGTTTCCACTACAGATGCAAGGTAATCCCACGTGGCAGTGGCCACACAGTCAACAAGTGTAGAAGAAAGGAAGTCCAGGGTTGTGGGGCACATCACCTGTAGGGAAACGACAGCTTCCACCCTGGAAGTTGAATCACGGGGTCGGGGGATCACAGTTGACCAAACAACTCTGAAAGTACCCTGTGAAGGACAGACATGACACACAGTCAAAAGCACTGAAGAACAGGACAGAACTGCAATACTCATGCCCAATACATGTCACAAGATACCTACACAAAACCAAGTTAGCATGTAAACACTGATGGGGAGTACAGACTACCTGTAAGGACACATCGCTGCACGCATACAGTCAAGTAGCACATGGACACACTCAAACAGCACCAGAGCACCACCAACACATATCACGCAAACTCACATCATTGACATGATATCTCTGGATACTCACATTCAGCTGAAGAAGTTGGTGATGAGCTGTGTGCGGACATCACCCTCATCATCATCACCATCACTGGCATCGTGGCCCAGGCCAGGATCCTCCACAGGTGGCGGATCTTGGTCATCGTCATCCAGGATGAGAGGCAACTCCTTCCGCACTGCCAGGTTGTGTAGCATGCAGCAGACGATGACAATCTTGCACACCTTTGCTGGGGCATATGGGAGGGCCCCTCCTGTCTTGTCCAGGCAGCGACAGCGGCTCTTCAGGAGACCAAATGTCCGCTCAATCACTCTCCTGGTCCGACCATGTGCCTCATTGTAGCGCATCTGGGCTGGTGTCACAGGGTTCCTGAGGGGCGTCAGCAACCACGGCATGTTGGGGTATCCAGAGTCACCTACTTACAGACAATTGCACATTAGCTGACTTGGAAAAGAGGGTGGAATACTACATTGCAGAACACACACAATGGTACTAAGTCAGTACACACCGACAAGCCAGGCACGCTGGTTCCGCATCTGTGACATCATCCTCGGGATGCGACTACTCCTCATCACGTAGGCATCGTGGGCAGAACCGGGGAAATGGGCACACGCGTGTGTGATGCTCATATCTGCAAGACATACCACCAGAGCATTGACCGAATGGTAATGTTTTCTGTTCCTGTATGCCTGCTCATGTGCCTGTGGTGGTACCAAAGCCACATGTGTCCCATCAATGGAGCCAATGACATGCGGCATCCTCCCCAGGGCATAGAAGTCACTCTTGACGTCAGTGAGTTGTTGAAGTTTAGGGAAATAGGTGTACTGGTTCAGGTATCTCAACATAGCCTCCAAAACATTGTGTAGCACACGGCTGAACATGGTCTGTGACATCCCACCAGCAGACGCCACAGTGTGTTGAAAGTTACCAGTGGCAAAGAAGTGTAGGGCTGCCATCACCTTCACCTTGGGTGTCAGCGCTGTAGGGTATGTCCGGCCAGGTTGCAAATGTGGGGACAACCGCACCGTCAATTCCTCAATCAGCGGCCTGGTGAAGCGATACCGTCGGATGCAGTCACGTTCAACCATGGTTGCAAGGTCAGGGAATGGTCTATGGACAGCTGGTGCCCTGCAGTGCATAGGTGAAGAAAGAAAGATTGTCAGTCACCCCACATATGTGGCATAGACCATACTCAATATCACATGATACATCATTACGAGACACAAGTACATGATGTGTGTGCCGTTCTGTAAGGACATGTATGGCACCTACATGGCCAACATCTAACATCACAGTTCAACATGTGTCGTCAACAAGTCCCAGGTTGTGCTATGGGATATCATTAGGCTGTGTCACAGTACCTATGTACTGCTGTCATGTTCCAAACACACACCACAGTGACATGTGAGGACAGATGTGCCCCAGGCATCACAGCTCATTGACAGGTAGATTCCCAGGGACCCTGTATTGCCACATGGACACTGGCATGACATGGCGTATCATGAATACACCACAGCAAAACAACCATGACCCCCACAGGTAGTGGTCCCTGTTGCCTCTGCAGGACAGACATGGACGTCTGTGACACACACACGCACAACATCAAAGTCCATGCACAAACAACGTGGATGTGGAGACTGTCTCCCATTGTGCACATGGAATCAGAGACATTGTAAACACAACATGCACACAGACTGTGGAGGGCCATCACTAATGTGGCAATGGGTCACCCTGTGACGTACATACCATCCCACATGGGACTCAGGGGGTATGTGACATGACATACACATACACAACCTGGAAATGTGACCATGCCACATGCTCTGAAATGAACAGTTGCACATCACAGTGGTCATGTGCACAACACACCAAGGATTCTGTCCCCATGAACATGTGCACAGCCTGAGAGTGGCTGCCCCCAAGTGCCACCCAAAAAACCACATGTTGACCCCCATACACGGAAAAGGTAATGCAGCCTTACATGCCTTAGGATACAGTGTGGACAGGCTGTGGTGTTGTAGGTGTGCCCCTGAGTCCCTGGAAAGTAACTGTGGCTGGCATACGTTCACCTGTGACAGGCATGGTGACATATGCCAGTGACTTGTACAGAGACGCGTTGTACAGCAATGGACTGATCGGTGTGCAGGCATTGGCCATTGCATATGATGTGGACGGATGCGTGTTGTCATCCGATGTACGCGTTGTACAGCAATGGACCGATTGGTGCGCACGCATTGGCCATTGCACTTGATGTGAGCGGGTACGCGTTGTACAGCAATGGACCGATCGGTGCGCACGCATTGGCCATTGCATATGATGTGGACGGATGCGTGTTGTCATCCGATGTACGCGTTGTACAGCAATGGACCTATCGGTGCGCACGCATTGGCCATTGCATATGATGTGAGCGGGTATGCGTTGTACAGCAATGGACCGATCGGTGTGCACGCATTGGCCATTGCACTTGATGTGAGCGGGTACGCGTTGTACAGCAATGGACCGATCGGTGTGCACGCATTGGCCATTGCACTTGATGAGAGCGGGTACGCGTTGTACAGCAATGGACCGATCAGTGTGCACGCATTGGCCATTGCATATGATGTGAGCGGGTACGCGTTGTTTTTCGACATATGCGTTGTACAGCAATGGACCGATCGCTGCGCACGCATTGGCCATTGCATATGATGTGAGCGGGTACGCGTTGTACAGCAATGGACCGATCGGTGTGCACGCATTGGCCATTACATATGATGTGAGCGGGTACGCGTTGTTTTTCGACATACGCGTTGTACAGCAATGGTCCGATCGGTGCGCACGCATTGGCTATGGCCTGGCATGGCAACGGACGCGTTTTCGAACCTTTAACGAGTCTGATGCTGTGAATTCAGTTGGCCACCCACAACAATGTTGCAAATTCATGGGTCTCATGAAGTTGAACTTTTGAAGGATGCTGTGGGCGTGTGTAAGTGGTACAATTCCATGGATTGGCCAGATTCAGAAGATGCAAACGACTTGGACCTATCACTTTGGACACATGGGACAGTATCTGCCTCAGCAGCACACATATAATGCTGGCTGTTCCCCTGAGAGCTCACTTGCCTGCACTACATGCTCCAGGACGACATCTGCCAACACCACTGCTGCTGTCTCTGCATCCTCTGGATCCTGCAATGGCACGTACTGTGGAGAGAGCCCCAGCCTTCAGCACTGAGGAGAACCAGGCCCTGCTGGACAGCCTCCTTCCACAGTACAGCAAGCTGTATGGGAAACCAGGGGAGCAGGTGAGTGTGCTGTCCACTGCCTTACTAAATGTGCATGTTGTCTGACTAGCAAGACTTACAGTGTGCACGCCACTGGCTAGCAGGCTCACTGAGTAGTTGTCACCCCCATAGTGTGTAGTTACATGCACTGAACAGGTATAGTGCAGTAACAGTGCATTTAAACAAGGTTTTACTTCCCAGGCAATGATACCATGTACTAACTGCTGGCAAACTGTTCATAGCCATCGTTGCACTGCCTGTGTACATCATGTGCCCCTGTGATTGAGACATGTATATCCAAATGTGTGATGCACGGATATGTTGCATGTGTAGTAATGGCCTTTACACTTTGTCATCCTCACAGGTTGATGCCCACCAGAAGCAGGAAATCTGGCTGAAGATCGCCCGGGCAGTAAGATCTGTGGGGGTCTACAAGCGCCGGATCCGCAACTGCCAGAAGAGGTGGCAGGACCTTCGGGGCTGGACCCGGAGGATCGCAAGGGTCCAGCTGAAGCTGTCGCCTCCTCGCAGGAGGGGTGGACACCGGAACCTGACCCCCCACATGCTCAGGATCCTGGCGGTGGTCTTCCCTGATCTGGATGGGCAGCTGAAGGCCAGACAGCAGCAAGGAGGGGGTGAGTCCATGACTGCACTGTGAACTTTGTCTGACGTGCTATGTGCCCTCCTCTGGCCTGGTTAAACTTCCACAGTACATCAGTCTTGTGGTCCAGGACCCATGTCCCTCAATTGTGACATGCCCACTCCTCATCTGATACCCAGGTGTGGCCCTTACAGTCAGGAAATTGTGTCACTTGGGTACTGTGTCCTTGCATTTTGCTTAGCTCAAGGTGGGGGACAGCATTTGTTCCCGTTACTTTGTTGTGGGCTTCATGGGTGGGTCCATTGCTTACACAATGCCTGAGTTCTGACATTTAATCTGCGTGTAACTTTGATATGTGGTCCAATTGCTGATCTGATTTACCACATGTGCCTGGGGTATTTGGCACACACCCATGCTGCAGGTGGGAACAATGTTTGGGCCTCAGGAGTATGTATATCAAATGTCACACATACTTAGCCACCTGCCTACTGTCCAGGGCTCATCCCTCTTTCACGTGGAGCAGGACAGTCATGCCTACTCCAGGTAAAACAATACACTCTGTACTCCCACTCCTGTGTATCAGCTGACACGTTGTGTTCAGTGAAATGTTCCCTCAGGTGTCTTCCTCTGTGTCATTGTGCTGTGGCTTCGTTGTCAGGACTACTGGGGTGTTTATCGGTTAGGGCTCAGCATGCCACCGGAGATGTGACCATAGGAGACGATACTTGTGTGACATATAGGTGTTTGATCACTTGACTGTGCAGACTGGGGTATGCGAATGTGAAGTTCAGGCAGCTGTTTCCCATTCACAGCAGATTGTGAGGTGCTCAGGTTCCGAGGGTTGTGTTTCAGGTCTCCCATATGTCCAATTGGTATGACGTGGACAAATAAGAGTTCAGATGATGTGGTTTGTGGGGGATGGACATGTGCACTTGTCAGCTACAGGACTTGCATTCCCCATGACCTAGGATTGTGACACAGTGCAGACTGTTGTTGGCTGGCTGCCCTGCCCATGTGACTGGAGACAGTGATGTATGACTTTGCAGGCATGCCTGTGCCATGGCATTAAACTTCCTAAGAGTGATCCTGCAGGGGAGTGACATGTGCTACATGCACCCCATTGTGGCATTGACTATCAGGACATGGGTGCATCATGGTGTCTGGTGCTGTTATGCATCACATGCATTTCAAAATAGACTCTGGCCATCCCTTTATCCGGACACCTGTACTGACTCAGTGGCAAGAGTTGTGATGTGTGCATGTTCACATACTTCACCGTGTTCTCTGCACTGTCCAACTACTGTGTAGGTGGTGCATGTGTCCACACTGGGGTATTGAACGTATGTGTTTTACAACCTGCACACCAATTTTTACTTATGAAACTAAAATGTTCAACAAGATAAGAAACTTTTTTATCTGTGCGTGCTGCTGCGATGAAGGGTTCAGCCTGAGACCCTGGGTACTACTTGGCAAAATGATAGGATATGGAACACTCCGATCCTAGGCGTAGTGCACTGCTGTTATGCCCCCCTGAGGGGTTTCACCAAAACTTTGTGAATATAACGTTGGTTCAAGAAATAATAGAGCAATTACTCAATGATTTTAAATTGTGTCTTATTGAAAATACAATTTCAATATTTTCACCCACGTATAACATTCAAGGCGAATCATGAGTATAAATGTTCAACAACCATCAACTTAAATAGTACATTCTCTGTACAATGTGTGATATGAAACTAAAATACAAAAGACATTTTCTTTTCAAAAACCCAATGCATTTCGGGTTGTAAACCCTTCGTCAGGGGAACATGTGTATCTGGGTAGATCAATCACACAATCCTCCTTTGATTTGGATCATTTTGGTTTTTGTTCCGGCAGGCGGCAAAGGAGGATTGTGTGATTGATCTACCCAGATACACATGTTCCCCTGACGAAGGGTTTTCAACCCGAAATGCATTGGGTTTTTGAAAAGAAAATGTCTTTTGTACAAAAACAAAACGTGCACGCAGGCATCCTCAGGGGACTGATACCACACCCACAGGGGATGGGGTACAGACACACACACAGGCATCCACAGTCACTCCGCAGTCAGTCAGTCAACAAACTTTATTCGGTTTTTGTTTGTAAAACCATAAAAGTTACACAAATACAATACATAAAAGCAACAAATTATAACATATCAGACTCCGCTACCACACAAAAGATCATCTAAAAACATGTCTAAATAAATAGACTCTACATGTCCATAAGGTGCCTGGAATTCATAGATGCCTTTAAAAACCCTGCAATAAAAATAATACATTCATCCTTCAGTAATTGTAAATACATTAGTGCAGGTCTAACCTGATTAAAATTCAATTTCTTTAAAATCGGAACTAAAAAATGCCTCCTGGGGACTTCATATAGATAACAAAAAAACATAAAGTGCAGCAAATCCTGCGGAGACTTTCCGTTGCAGCCGCAGGGAGCTAGCACTTGACCTCTAGAAGCCCCCTTGGGTCTTGCTAACAGGAGATGGAAGAGATTCATCCGGAACCTAGTTAAAAGAAATTTTTCGTGAGACGACAAGGACCCCATGAGGTATGGTTCGGTCAATGGAGTCGATTTAAGTAATAAATATGCCCGGACACTAGGTTTCCGAGCCTCTTCTGCTTCCCGCTCGGCTTGCCTTCTGCTCAGAAAAGCTACCTTGGTTGTTTCCACGTCCTTTCTTACAATAACATCTGGTTTAGAGAATAAAACTCCCCGCCCTATCCATTCAAATCCTTTTTGATATAATTAAGCCAGGGGATACGAGCCACGTTATCTAGGGACAGGCATTCTCTTAAAATCAAATGAGTGAGGATTAAATCTTTATTTAACCAACACGTTAACCAAAAAGTCAAGGGACGCAGGGCGATAGTATCACTTAGGTAGAAACCCCAATTCCTCATGTACCACCAAGTTCGAGGTTCCTTGCGGGACACATAATAACCTTTTTAGAAACCCATTTTCCACAACTTGGAGGGGTTCCACTACCGTGTATCCCCAGATCTCACTCCGCAGTCCTCCGATACCTCTCCCTCCAAGGCCCCTTCCCTTGACTCACCTGCAACCCCACCTACACAGCAGCTCTTCCTCTGTGACCTCGGCCTCTTCCCCTCCGATCCAGCTGATCCAGCATACAGGGGAAGAGGAAGTCCACCCACACAGAGGGGAGTGCCCCTCACCCCCGGACACCCTCCCCCAGGCGCAGACAGACTGAGGCCCCCATCCGCAAGTCCCCCCGGACCCGGAAGAGCAAGACCCCGCCGCCGCCCTGCAGCTCAACCACCAAGTCTCCTTCCTCCATCCCTCAGGCCCCTACTCCACAGGTTCCCCCACCACACCCTGCCCCAGGTTCCCCCACCCACAGATACACCATCCCCAAAATGATCCAGCCATCTCCCCCTACCACTTGCTCTTCCAGCACCACAGCCCCCGATGCGCATGTTTGTGCCACTGGTGTGGAGACCGTGTCCTCCCCCTCTGTCCTGCCCACCTTACCTGAACCCCATTCTACTCCCCTGGAGATAGGCACTGCAGTGGAGTCCACTACCACCCTGTCTGACTTGGGCACTGCAGTGGGGAACCTGTCCACTCCATCTGCACGGCCCACTGCAGTCGTGCCGGCACCCACACCATCTGACTCATACCCCCCAGTTGTGCCGGCACACACCATGTCAGACACCTCCACTGCAGTTGTCAGTGACTCTCCAGCACCCACCACCCCTTCCCTGCCTCCTTCTGGTGAGCCCTGATCCTGTCCCTGCGGTGCCTGGCCTGCCCCCCGTATGCCCCTCCGAGGGGAATGTCCCTGGTGTGTAGCAGTGCAGGCATGCAAAGGGTGACATCTGCCACTGTCACCCTGTTTGGACTTTATTTTTCTGGACTTTCACTTTTTCACACACATATGCTGAATAAAGCTACTTTCTGTTCTCTAGTGGTTTTGCTTCTGATGTACATGATGTTGATGATGCTAACCATGCCCTTGCTGCAGTGATGGTGATTTTTGATCTCAGGAAAATGAAGTGTTACTGTGCAGGACCCCATGTGGTCAGGGGGAATGTGTCCTATCCTGTTGTGTATCCATGTCATCCTTTGCAGCAATATGAGGGTGTCATGTTTTCAATATTTGGCAATGGCATTTCCTACTTTTATTTGCAATTTCACATCTGTGGCTTACACGCCTGCACATCTGTTGTGGTTGCCATTGTTCAATTTGTCTATTTCCCTGACCGTGTGACCATCTCCACTGGACATGCAAGTTTGGGCATCAATGGGGAAGGACTCATCTGTGTTATCAGTGCAACTTGCTATACATGTGTGTTGGATCTGTGCTGATGATTTCGGTGACACTCCCATGACCAGGCTGATATGACGGGAGCCTTCATTTTGTGCTAATTGTTGACTGAGTGACCAAGTGTTCTGCTGACATGATAGAGCCCTACTGAGACAACGTATGGCACAGCTTTCCTTACACAGGAGTGGAGTCCCCTCATGGCAGTGTGTAATTCCGTGACATTGCCTGAGCACAAGGTGTGTGTTGTGTGAGCATGTCTGTGTGTGTTGTTCACTTCCATTTTGCTAGGCAGGCTGGGATCCCTAGTGATGTTCCTGTTTGTGATGCTTGCTGAGTTGACCTATGTTCCCCCAAAGTCTTCTCCATGGCTTCTCTGGGATGTGGGTGCATGGCACATTACTGGTCATCAGGGTGTCACCCATAGGTGTGTTTGCTGTCAGGGCTGAGTTTGTGGGCAAACGCAGATGAGACACAGTCAGGATTCCCCTTGGCACTTGTTGGTTACACCTGTCATGTAATTTCCAGTTTGTGTTAGCTTTCAGTGATTGTGACACGTTGTGTGTGTGACTGCTGCAACTCCTCAGGGTCAGAGCTGCAATGTTGGAATTTGTCTATGTGTGTTCTTTGTGGGTGACCTTGGCTTCTTCATTGGTGTGTGACTGTGGCCGGGATCCCATTGGTTGGTGTGGTGTGGTGTACGGCGTACTGTGCAGTGTGTCAGACATTCACGAGTCTTGTTGACTGGCCATGTGTGATGGGTTTCTGCACCTTAGTTCCCACCACCACCCCTGGGATTGTCATGGGTGCATGTGCAATGTCACCAGTGCATGTGAGCTTCACTGCTGCACATTGGTGGAGATCAAGGTGTGTGGTGTTGAGTGTGTGCAGATGAGAGTTGTTTCACGGCTAGACCCCTGCCTCCATATTGGCCTTGGCTGACAGGCCGTGCTGATTGATTTGTGCTTGTGTAGGTGTGATGGTAGTCTGTTGCTCAGGACACATGACTGTGGTTCACAGTGTGAACGACATCTAGCTTTGTCATCACAGTGGGATTATCATGCAGGCCAGTGTCACCACAATGTGGGAGCCTGGGGGTAGTGCTGTGGTGGGTCTGTGTCTTGCTGTGTTAGTTGCTGTTCCTACAAGCTTGTGTGACATGTGTAATTTGGGCTCCCTCTCATCTAACAATGCCTGATTGCCCCCATAGGGGATTCGGATCCATGAGGTACTTTTGTGTGGCACTGTATGCACATCTGTGTAATTGGGATTCAGGCCTCCTCATGTGTTGTGTGGTTGCCTGGGGACACTGGCACCCCCCTCACCTGTTATGTTTGATATGCAGTGTGGGGCTGCCTGTTTGTGTTTGTGCATCTGCACCACTGCATTGGCATATCTTTAGTGTGCCATTGGCTGTATGTTGTCTGGTGAGTTTCCCCTGCTGTCCCTGGGACTCCTAGGTCATCAGTCAGCACAGTGATCATGGTTTGTATGTCCCATTGCTGCAATGGTATGGTATTTGTTCGCCTCACATCTACAGTCTCCACAGGATATCTACATGTGTGTGCCCATTGGTGCAGATATGTGGGTCTGCATTATGATGGTCACTTCTGTCATTGTGTTATTGATGAATGTTGACAGTGTCAGCTCCCATGGGTGATGTTTGTCTGCACATTGGCCAAAGGTATGTCTTATTTGCACTGCACTGTTTGCCTCACCCAATCTATGTTGCTATGGGACACAAGCACTACTATGTCACTGATGTGTTTGTTGTTCTGTGACAAGGGATAACCCATGCTGTTTGGCATTTGCAGCTTTTGCCATGACAACACTTACAATTTGGTCACTGTGATGATGGGGGGTTAGGCCCCATTGCCACAATGTTCAAAATGTGCTTCAGCTATGGACCCCACACTTACCTTTTGGTCACTGTGATGATGGGGGTTTATACCCCATTGCCACAATGTTCAAAATGTGCTTCAGCTATGGACCCCACACTTACCTTTTGGTCACTGTGATGATGGGGGTTTAGACCCCATTGCCACAATGTTCAAAATGTGCTTCAGCTATGGACCCCACACTTACCTTTTGGTCACTGTGATTATGGGGGTTTAGACCCCATTGCCACAATGTTCAAAATGTGCTTCAGCTATGGACCCCACACTTACCTTTTGGTCACTGTGATGATGGGGGTTTAGAACCCATTGCCACAATGTTCAAAATGTGCTTCAGCTATGGACCCCACACTTACCTTTTGGTCACTGTGATGATGGGGGTTTGGACCCCATTGCCACAATGTTCAAAATGTGCTTCAGCTATGGACCCCACACTTACCTTTTGGTCACTGTGATGATGGGGGTTTGGACCCCATTGCCACAATGTTCAAAATGTGCTTCAGCTATGGACCCCACACTTACCTTTTGGTCACTGTGATGATGGGGGTTAGACCCCATTGCCACAATGTTCAAAATGTGCTTCAGCTATGGACCCCACACTTACCTTTTGGTCACTGTGATGATGGGGGGTTAGACCCCATTGCCACATTGGTCATGGTCTGCTTGCATTGTGGAGGCCACACACATTTATGTGTGACACATGTGATAGGGGGTCACATTGTATGTTCAATTTCATGTTCAGTGTTGTAGGCATTTGACACAGTCTACACACGCTTGTCATGGTGTTGGGGGGATGTGTTTTTCTGACATTCCTTATGTTGGAGTATGCTGGTTGTGTCATGCATTACCCATCCTATGAGTAGGGGTGGTGTTGGTGGTAGGCATCCATCCCCCTATGAGTGGGGATGGTAGTAGTGACTGGCATCTAGCACCCCCTGAGTAGGGGTGGTGGTAGTGGGAGGCATCCAGCCCCCCTGAGTAGGGGTGGTGTTAGTGGTAGGCATCCAGCCCCCCTGAGTAGGGGTGGTGTTGGTGGTAGGCATCCATCCCCTATGAGTGGGGATGGTACTAGTGACAGGCATCTAGCACCCCCTGAGTAGGGGTGGTGGTAGTGGTAGGCATCCATCCCCCTATGAGTGGGGATGGTAGTAGTGACAGGCATCTAGCACCCCCTGAGTAGGGGTGGTGGTTGTGGTAGGCATCCATCCCCCTATGAGTGGGGATGGTAGTAGTGACAGGCATCTAGCACCCCGAGTAGGGGTGGTGGTAGTGGTAGGCATCCAGCCCCCCCTGAGTAGGGGTGGTGTTAGTGGTAGGCATCCAGCCCCCCCTGAGTAGGGGTGGTGTTGGTGGTAGGCATCCATCCCCCTATGAGTGGGGATGGTAGTAGTGACAGGCATCTAGCAACCCCTGAGTAGGGGTGGTGGTAGTGGTAGGCATCCAGGCCCCTATGGGTGTATATGGCATTGGTGATAGACATCCCGCCCCTATGGTTCTGTTGTTGCTAGTGTAAGTCATTTCTGCATCCCTATGTGTGTGTGTTATATGTCGGGTACGTGTCGTTTATTTGTGTGGTGGGTGTTTGACTTACCTTCTGCGCCGTACGCGTCCGTACCGGTTCCGGTAATAGATGTAGAGTATTGGTAGGACCTGCGCGATGGGATTCATGGTTGGTTCGTCTCGTTCAGCTTTCTCGTTGCTTCGACTCGTACTCGTGGCTGGCGTGTTCGTCTCGTAGCCGTGGATTGTCTTGTGGCGCGAATCGGAGCTTATGTGCGGCTCTCCCGGATGCTCTGACGTGCCGTAAGTAGCGACGGGTTCGGCACGTACGGAAGGCGCATCGTACTAGTCCGGCCGGAAGGTGCTGTATTTTGGCTTCCGTGCGACTCGATTCTGCGTTTACGGATCCGGCTCGGGCGGGGAACAGGAGCTGGATTGGGTGAGTACGGCTGGGTCGGGATCTGGGCAGTTATGCGCATCGTACTTGCTCGTTCGGACGAATGTTCGAATCGGTCGGGAAACACGCATTCGGCTTGGGTTTTTTCCGGACGAATAGTGTTAGGTGCGCTTCCGGCCAAGATCGGAATCGACCCCATAGTAGAGAAGTTGCTAAATATTATGCAGCGGATTGGTCAAGCCATTTTACTCTACATTGACGGAAGCCATGGCCATGACAGGTCCATGTCAGAGACAGTTCCTTCATAATGGTGGAGGAGCATGGTCCCTCTGCTAAAAGATGAAAAATAATACGATAATAAAAGCATTTTATTATCATTTTATTTTTGCCTGTCTGACAGCCGGCGACCCACGTCTTCAGCAGGGCGGCAGGCAATCCTGTGTGACAGCCATGGCAGGGGGAAGAGTGGTGGGCACTTTTAAGTGCGCATGCCAGTTTGGCCGGCCATCCTAGGCCGGCCAAACAGACATGTGCACTTAGGTTTCTCCAACCCAGCTGTGTTGCACAGCCGGGTTGAAGAAATGTCCCAGGCAAACCAGGCCACTCAGACCAATACCAGTGCTTCTCTCATGCTGGGAATAGTTTGTCTGCTGGATCATTGAATCCATGACCCCAGAAGAGCTTACCATTATTTTTTATTCACTGAAGCTGGAGCTGTATGCTCTTCAGCTGGAGTGCATTGACCCCTTGTGGTTGGTTCTATGGCTGAATTTTGTGGCCTGAAAAATAAATAGGACTCAAAGACATATTTTTTGGTTGCTTTCAAAAAATGCCTCATTTAAAATATTTAATGACAATTAGTACTATTAAACATTGGAATGAGTGCATTAATAAAATATATATTTTATTTTAATTATTAGTGACTTTTTATCACCTCCTTATAAAGCCAAAAGTCCTGTCTTTTATATACATATATATTTAAATAAAATTAGCGTTGGACGCTCGTGGGGCTTGCATGGGGATGGACTTCGGACTTTACGTAAAAAGACTTTCACTGAAAAAACACAAAGGTTACAATGACATTATAGTTAGGAATTTATATAATATCTTACTTTACATTAAAAAACCTTAGAAATTCACTGAAAAAAACATAGGTGAAAGGGATATTATAGTTAGGTGAAAATGTCTGTTAAAATAACTATAACTCACACCCTCGCCATGCACTGCTAATTACCTCACATATTACATCACTCATGAAATATTCTATTACCTCATTGATAACATCACTACAACATCAGAACGAAATGGCATGATTGATTATAACTTCAGAGACTCTATATAGGAAACTGATTTTTTGATTCGCTAATAACTTTGGTGCCATATGATGAATCTTCTCAAAACTTCCCAAAAACCTCTCATCAACCTCAGCACCTTCCTGGAAAGTTTTAGGGTGATCCATCAAGCGGGGTTAAGAAAAAGGGGGAGGTCAAAACATGTTTTTCCTATGCAATTTTCTAAAGGAAAATTAGACACAGCTACAGCCAAAACAAAACAAATTATATGTATATCATATCAGGCCATGCAGTATCTGCAGAGTCAGCAGATCTAAATATAAGATCTGATTGGTTGCCACCACATCAGCAAAGATGACTCGAGGACGCAATCCCTTGTCCAGAAAAGAGATACAAAAAACATATAGGGGGAAAATCCTACCACCACTAAACCTGGTGGGGGGCCCAAGAGGGACCCCCAGGGACCAAAACAGTATTTTTTATGGCACTGTGTATCTGTACAGCATCCGCTGTGCTGTAAAAAAAAGAAAAAGGCCGGCTCACACCATTTCCCTTCTTATGCTCCTGTGGGTCGCCAATTTGTTTATATATATTTTTGGGGCCAGAGGCATGTGAGGCCCCCCAACCTTCTGAAGGCCCCAGGGACCCTATCCCCAGGGCCGAATTAACTTTTTTTGCAGAGGCGGCATGGAGACCCTTGCCCAAGGCATAGTACAACCCTGTGGACCCCACCCCCTGAGGCCTATTTATTTTTCTCTACAGAGTGGGGTGTGGGCCTACTATACCCGTGCTGTAATATGGCCTGAGGATCTCATACCGTGGACCAATATCTTTTTCTTTAGGGAGAGAACATGTGACTTCTCTCCCTGAGCCATAGTATGGCCCCAGGGACCCCATCCTCCAGGGCTGTATGTCTCCCACTAAAGTCCATAAGGCCAGACTCCATGTTGAGCAGTCCGAAACTCAATTTTTCCTACTTTTGCAGAATCATTGACATGTCTGCCTTTGATCCAGAAGCTGTCTGTCCTTATCTTTCCAAGAACCTTTGAAAGTGTCTAGTCATTTAGACAATGACATCGATTCATATTGCATAATTCACACTCCAAAGGGGCTCTTGAGAATACTGCTAAATCACGAGACCTTAGCAACACAAAAGAAGTAGGATACTTTCTCAACAAATTTGCAATATGCATTTGATAGATTAGAATGTAAATAAGAACTTCTTGACCAGGAGGATTGAAATTGTTCATTGTTGCCGATTTAAAACTTTATAAGTCTTTTCCAAAGAATGTAGAGTTTAGACAAGCTCAAGTGTATTGATCCTTATTCTTGGAAACAGGTGTGAGAAGGACAATATTACTTTTAAGATGAGGCTGTTTACCTCTTAATGCTTATATAAGTAATTGGGTAGCCCGGAAATAGGACCCCTTTTGTGTCATCTTTGACAGGGGGAAAAGCAAGAGTTGTGTTATGTTCTGCTTAATTGTCCAGTTCTTGCTGAACCTCAGAGACATTTTTTAAATGTACTATATTCTAAGTACAATATAACGAGACCAAATAAATTGACTAATTTTAAAATGACTCCTTTGAATGAACATGTCTGTTAAAATGTTTTAAAATGTTTTGAGTTTTTGGAAGCATTTCAAGAGCCATATAATATGCTGTCTTAATGTAATTAATATGTTATTTTAAAAGGGATGCTTTATTGTCAACCTCGGCAGTGGTTTAAATCTAGCAAAAAGGAGAAATTTGGCTTTAGAAATATAATATAGTAGTTTCATAAATGTTTATTTAACTGTTGCCTGAATATAAGACATCTGTCATTACATTATGTGCAACTTGGGCTTTTTTGAGGTTATAGCAAGATGTTATCCTTTGGTATTTGTGAAAGGTTATGGCTACTGTTATATGTGGCTTCCTTCCAGGTGAGATCTCACCATTTTTTAATTTGGCTATTTCAGCATTACTTTTCATGTCATCTGGTTTACATCTTTGTAGATAAGATGACATGATTTTGCTCAGGGAGAGGTGTGGCACAGTTGCAAGAGCGGCTGACTCCAGTGCGCGGGGCTCACTGTTCAATCGCCGGTGGCAGCTCCGCTCAGCACCATGGGACTCTGGGCAATAGCTCATTCAATCTCCCAGATGGACCCCAGCGCCATGAAACCTTAAGGGGTGATATGTGTGCACTTTATAAATATGAATGATTATTACTGTTATCAGAATTCTTTAGAATTTTTTTAAAATTGCAACAGACTTGCAATTGGTATTTTTAAATATACAAATCGCTCTGAAGGAATCAATATAGCAGAACTGTAATTACAATTGAGTGTGCAGGCTTGGAATTGGTGCACTAAGAAGTTTAATGGAGAATACCATGTATCACAGATTCTGTGTCTTGGTATATGGCATGTTGTTCTTTATTTAGTTGTGCAATAAGAGTATCCATATCAATTGATTCAACTGTGACTTGGTCCATCGCATTTAATATTTACCTATAGTGTACGGATGTGCAATGAAGGGTTGAATGGATCTTGACTTCCTGGCCCTGAATCTTGGCTGTCTTCAGGATATTATTTGGCAATTTCTGCTGTAATCCTTTGTCTTATTAAATTGTATGTTCCAAAACTTTGACATAATTAATAACGTTAGGACATTGAATGGCCTAATTTACTTGATCCTTGCCTTAAAGACATCTTCAAAAGAGCCGTGTTTAGATTGAAGTTTCTCTTCTGAACATCAACTGGAAAGTTGTAACGGATACATGCAGACCAACTTTGTTTTCTCTATTGTCTGACATAATGGTTTACCATGGTTTATGAGACTTGGATGTTGCGTCTAACTGGATAATCACTACAATATCTAACTGAAATACAACAAACTTCTTGATAATTTTCACCATTGTGTCTGTATGTTTGGTACTGTACAATTTCATACAGAAATGCATTTTCAAGAACTTAGCTTCATTTTGGGAAGTAAATGTCCCACATGTTTGGTTTTACAATGCCAGTGGTATCAGAATATTCATGAGCCAAGAATTGACTCTGCAAAGTATTTCACAAACCTTTTCCTTTTGGAAGCTGGGCCTATGAACAATGTGAAACATCTGATGCCAAAGCTCTGCAATGTATGAGTCTAGAATTTCTCTGAGGAAATATCTTCCCATTTTTTTTATGATGTCATAATTCAAGGCCTTACAAAGCAAGCAGTTGCAATGGAGGTATCTGCTACATACTAACCATCCATGTTTTCATGCCACATGGACCCAACAACAGTGTTCGCTCAGCCCCACCATGTGTCCCAGGTCTAGGCAATACTAACTGTTCAAGTCCTTTTTTTTAGTTTGAAATCTGAAACTTGTAGTTTTGCTTAGTCCAGTATAAAATCCAAACTCTGCGTCGAGTAACAGAAGTGCTCCAGGGTTTTCCTTAAGAGAGGCGTTCTCTATTAGCTGTATGACCGTTCGAATATTGTGAGCCTGGCATCCTGGGATAAACCCACATTGGCCTGGTGGGTATGTACCAGAGTGTAAAGCACTTAATTGAACAAGTGACCAGAATTCTCATGTATAATTTAGCATCACTATTCAAAAAGGCTATAGGCCGGTAGGGAGCTCATTGCTTGATGTTCCTATTGCGTGTGGGCAGAACTGTAACCACAACTTTGCCCAGTTTTGATAATACAATCCCCTCTGAGGCACAGTAGTTGAACAGGATTGTCAGTTTCTGCACTAGTTGGGAGGTATATGCTTTATGGAATTGGGCCATGAGGCCATTGGGCCCTTAGGTTTTGTTAAATTTGAGAGCTTTGAAGGCTAATGTGACCTCTTCTTGGAGGATTGGGTGCTCTAGTGAGTTTCCTAGTTTCGGGAGCTGTGTCTTCTCTTTCCTCTATATGAAAGTGGTGTAGTACCCCTATAGAGGTTGTTGTAAAAGTTGCCAAATTCCTCCACCTTCTTCCCATCTCAATCAATGTGGCCCCGGAGTCACCGACCAATTCCTTTATGTATTCTTTCTCTCTTTTGCTCCTCAGAGTTTGGTCTATGAGATTACTGACTTTTCCACCCGCTACATAAGATTGTTTTTTAAGATGGAGCAAGGAAGGTTCTGCCTTATTAGTGTAGTCACCAGTAATTGGCCCTTGGTTGTTGTGTGTTAGCCAGGTGATTTGGCATGTGGGCTGTCATCCCCGCTCTTCCTCTAAGTCCCAAATCTCTTTCTCAAGCTTCTGCACCTCCGCTTTGCAGAGTCTTGTGCGTTCAGCTGTGACTACTATAAAGTGCCCTCATATGCTGCCTTAAATGCATCCCAGGACACAGTGACCAACATCTCTCCTTCTCGTTATGTTAGTATTCATTTATGTCTTGTCCTATTTCATACCTAGTAACCATGTCTCAGAGCAGGGATGAGTGAAGTCTCCAGTTCACTGGACGTCTCCTTGCTCCCAGGTCGAGCTACACTGTGATCAGTGCATGGTCTGAGACTGATATAGATCTAATCTCAGCTGAACGGGTCCGCCCTATAGGGGAATTGCTCACTGATATGAAGTTGATCTATAAATGAGTGTGATGTACATGGGACTAGAATGTGAAGGCCATAGTTACTGTGTTTATCTGTCACCATGCATCCCACAAGGCATTTTTCAGTTTTTTAGAAAAGGCTCCTGCATGGGATTCATGTCCTCCCTCCCTGTCTTTGTATGGGTTCCTTACCATGATAAGATCCCTGGTCAGGATCATTTCCCCTCAGGCCACTCCTGCTAGGTTCTCCAGAAATCTGAGTGGTATTAGTGCATTCATGGTAGGTATCCTGAGAGGGTAACCCTCGAGCGCCCTGACCAAGATGAGAAATCTGCCTTCTTTGTATATTTGTACCTGTGAAACTGTCATGGGGAGGTTGTGTTTCATGTAAATTGCCACTCCCCTTTGTTGGAAATTAGCCGAGGAGTGGTAGATCATTGGATATGTCACATGCTTAAGTTTACTTTATCTTTGCGTGAGACGTGGGTGTCTTGGAGGCATATGATATCTGGGTTGGTTTTTCATAATGTACACCACATAGCACCTCATTTGTTAGCTGTAAAAATGCTGTGTTTGGGGGAACAGTCTTCTCATGCAACAGGGCTGATGATCGGTCAGGCAAAATCACTGTGGTGGACAGTGTGCCAATCCCCCCCAAACAAATTTTTCTCTGAAACCAATCAAAACAAACATAAACGAACTGTAAGAAACATCTATGAACCATGATATGTGCAAAGCCAGGGGTGGTGTGTCATCACCCCTGCTGACCGGTGGGTGGGGGTATCCACGGCCCCTGGTGTAACCTGATGTGGGGCAGGGAGGGCCCCTCCTCTCTCACCTGCAACCAGAACAACACCAGTCAGGTTCGGCCATTCCACCACAGAGAATTTTGTCTGTTTCCCTCCTGCTCCAAGCTGGACCTGCAGAGATAAAAGTTTACTCATATTCTCCATTTCCAAGCTATTAATCATGCAAGCCATGATCCGTGGTTATTGATTCCATCTCAGAATGAGAGGTCCCCTTCCCTTTATTGATGGTTCTTAGCTCTCTAGCCCCTTGTAGAGTCTATCCAGGGGTCTCCGACATGCCCTTATCTACGTTCTGTACCATGTCTCCTGGGAAGACTGCAGGGGCTCTGGAGCTCCACTCGAATTTTGGGGCCATGGAAGTCTTGAACCGCCCCTATCATGTGTATTGGGTCTTAGTCGAGCTGGAGCCTTTCTTGATCCCTTAGGAATCAAATCTTTGTCATTCCTTTAGCCCTTTTGTGGGCAGTTTTGTTCCTGGGGTGACTTTAGTTTGTCTCCAAAAGATTAATGAGATGGGCAGGTTTGGTCGCCTCCAAGTTTGTGCTTTCCGTTGTGCATGGGCAGTGACTGTTCTCCAGTGCTCACAAGAGGCACCCGGCTCTTAGTTGGTTATGGGCAGGTTCCCCGAGGCACTGTTGACAGTGATGCCCAGTAATAACGCTACACGTTGTACATCCGAGATAGTATGGTGCTTATCTCCCGGCTCAAAGGAGAGCCCAAAGGGGTTTGCCTATCTATACCGTATGCCATTGTCTCGGAGTTTCTCGGTTATTGGTTGGAATGCTGTGCATCGAAGCAGAGTCAGCTGGGAAACATCCTGGAAGCCTGTGCAGGAGTGCTCTTGGAAGTTCACTTTACCAAATTTTCTGGCTTGCTGTTGTACTTTCTGTACTCATTGAAGTGGAATTTGATGAGCACGTCTCTGAGTCTTTGTTGTAGGGATTGTCTCCTGGGGCTCACTTGGTGCACACTGTTGATCAGTATTTCTGAGTGGTTGTAGCCTAAGAGGGATAAAGCTTTCTGACCACAGAGGTTTTAAGGTTGGCGGCCTGGACCTCCTCGCAGAGACCTGTGAGCCATAGGTTTTCTCTCCTCGTGTTTTTTCTAGATCTGCTAGTTTGTCGGTGGCACTTCTGAGTGGGTCTTCCTATCTTTTCTAATGACCCTTTTCTAACGGTGGGAGATGTGGTTAAACTATCTTGCACCAACCACTTTATAATCCCTTTTGGTTTTCCAATTGATAACAAATTGATTAAGACGGCAGCTCCACCAGTTCCAAGTAGAAACTGGACGAAAATCACTCCGGAAAAATGTATAAATGCCCTCGAAAAAAATAAACCTAATATAGGAAAGGAAGATCAAATAACACTTGCCAATTCACAATATGAGACATGGATAACTGGAACCATTGATATTCTGGCACCATTAGCTGTGAGAAAGAATGTGAGAGAGTCCCCCTCCTCACCTTGATTTAATGAACACTTGGCCTCGCAAAAAAACCAATGTAAGCTCCTTGAGCGCGAATGGCGGAAGGACTATAGCTTACGGCTAGAGGGCATCTTCAGGAAGCCCTTAGGACCTACCACCAACAGATCAGGATAGAACGGAAAGAATATTATGCTCAAATAATTGATGCTGCGCGTAATCCTGCCAAAGAATTATTTTCACTAGTGAAATCTCTAACGAAGGCAGAACGCACTTCGGCGACTCTTGTTCCTTCGCTTAAGTTGTGTAATGACATTGCTACTTTGTTCTCTAATAAAGTAGCTAAGATATATGAAAATCTCTCCAACTCTCTGACCAAGGAATGTCCAGCTAGGTGTAGAGAACAATCTAATAATCTAACTGACCTCCCTATTCCAACAGTAGAGGAAGTTAAGAACATCTTTGCGTCTATTAAATCAGGCTCTCCACTGGACTCGGTCCCGCCTAGAATTCTGCAATTAGGGGCCTCAATGATAGTCCCCTCTCTACAGGAGCTCCTGGAGCTATCAATTAGCTCCGGTTCGGTAACTAAATCCTGGAAACATGCTATGGTAGTCTCTATTAGGAAAAATTTAGCAATAGATCCCTCCATATTGGACAATATGAGACCCATCTCGCTTCTTCCATTCAGCGCAAAAATATTAGAAAAGCGTATCAATAATTGCCTGACTAGCTTCATGGAATCTTATGAGCTATTTGACCCCACTCAATCGGGTTTTAGAGCATCATTTTCCACTGAATCTGCTCTCCTTCTATCGGAAGAAACATTAAGACAGAATGCTGACAAGGGTCAGACGTCGGCTCTGATACTACTCGACCTAAGTGCAGCCTTCGATACGGTGTCACATGACATATTAATTCATAGACTCCAGGAGGCTGATATTAGAGGCAATGCATTAAAATGGTTCAGATCCTTTTTACAGGACAGATCATTTCAGGTCACTCTCAAATCATGTGTGTCAGACCATTTTCAATCTACGAGAGCGGTTCCACAGGGCTCTATTTTGAGCCCTACTCATTTTAATATACATATGAAACCCCTGGCTGACATTATTCAAAAGCATAGGGTTCAAGTGGTGTCGTATGCCGACGACACCCAATTAATAGTAAATCTGTCTCACCCCTCGGACATTACAGCTGAGAGTTTTAGGGCCTGTCTATCGGAGGTTGCAGTATGGATGACCAACAACTGCTTAAAGCTGAATGCAAGTAAAACGGAGATCCTTCTGGTGGGCAGAAGTCCCTCTATCTGGGCATCTGCTTGGTGGCCAGCATCTTTGGTGGAACTGCCCACGCCTAATTTGAAGGCGAAGAACATGGGAGTAATTTTTGACTCTAAGTTAACTTTTGATGATCAGATTAGGAAGAAGACAGGGAAATGTTTTGGCACCCTGAAGGTCTTAAGGAAAATCCTTGATGTAATTCCCATAACATCAAGAAAAACCATAGTCCATGCACTTATCACTTCTCAGCTGGACTATGGGAATGTACTCTATCTAGGTGCTCCCAAAGGTAAACCTAAAATCACTGCAGCGGGTTCAGAATGCAGCTGCTAGATTGGTCTTAAACCTTCCTAAAAGGTCTTCAGCCTTTAGTGCCCTTAGCTGTCTGCACTGGCTCCCGATGATTAAAATAATTCAGTTTAAAGCCTTATGCATGTGCTGACGCATTCTTAAGAAGCAGGGCCCAACGTACCTTCACCCCTTTTTGCAAACATATGTGCCCTTGCGAAGTCTGAGATCCTCGGATGCAAACCTAGCCAGGATGCCTAGGGTAAAAAGGGCCAGAATGGGAGCGAGATCCTTCTCCTATCTTGCACCCAAATTGTGGAACTCCCTCCCTAAGGCTCTAAGAGACTCCCCCTCCGAAATGGATTTCAGAAAAAGATAAAAAACTTGGATATATAGCAACTGTGTTCTAACATAGGTGAAGTTAGGTTCTATCTCCTTTAGTTCTTTGCTCTATTCCTTCTAAACCTCAGAGTCCAGCGTGGAGACGCACCGTTCGGTGTATTCAGGCACTTTATAAATTACGTTATTATTATTATTAATGCGGCACATTTATCTGCTGTGGAGCTTTGATCAGTCACTGCCTCCTCCTGTCGATTCTCTGTCCCTAATATTCAGTGTCCTACTGAGTCCACATCGGTTCGCAGATCCACTTTGTGTGCCCCTAGGTCCGAGTGTGTTAAGGACGTGGAGACTGTCCTGTAAGACAGATTTCATGAGTTCCATGGTGGAGCCAGAAGCTCTGTTTTCTAAGCTTGTGGGGCCAGATCTGGTGTTATCCAAAAATGGACTGTGAGCTTGGGCCTTCTTATTTTGGGTCATTGAGATGCTCATTTCCCACTGTGACCACATCTCTATGAGACTTTTGCTTGTAGTGCCTGATGGGGGAGCGCATGTGTAAATGATTGACTCTCTGGGGAAGAGTGGGCGGAAGTCATTACTTTGTGTGCATAGGTCAGCAAATCTACCCTTCTCAAAGGTTGGTTCCCTTCCGACTGTCTCAACTAGTCTCCTCATGACCCTGGAATGTCCATTCTTCCATGCAAATTGATTCACCCATGAAAGCTGGCTGTCCTTATTGTTGGGTCTTGCCTTGAAACAGACCATCTGTCATGGCGTCACAAGTAGGGGCATGATTTAATTCTCCATCTACATATGCTAATACCTCTTAATTCCTTCCTTGTGATTTATGCCTGCTTTCCCCAGGGCATTTGCTGTTCCCCACTGGAAGAACTTCATGGGTGCTTTCCCTTCTTGGCCCCCCTGTTGAACATGTGGAGGGATCTGCCGTCGGCACCATCAGGTCTTTCCTCCGACCCAGGGAGCGGTCTCAGGCAGTCGGCCTCTGCATTCCAAATAAAGCCCGGCTTCTTTCCTTGTCAGCCATTGCGGTCTCAACCATGTGGCCTTCTTGGCTCTGCCCACCTCCTCTGTCAAAAGGTCAGTACTCTCGTTAGATGCCCCTTCAGGGACTCCAAGAGGAGTTCTCCATATCCCCCCCACAGCTGAGGGAGTCCACCAGGGCTCTACCTTCTTGTGTGTTGCCTCAGCATGGCTCTGCCATGCTCAGGCTTGCCATTTGACTCAGCAGTCCTGGCCTCGTCTCTGCTCAGCGCCCATTCCGGGCATCAGGGTCCAAGCTCCAGAAACCTCGGTCTCAGCGAGTCATGTCTGGCATATTCTTGCCAAATAGATATTTGCTTCACCGCTCCCCCATCTTGGCTACACCCCGTCATTCTGCATTTTGGCAGAACCAGTACTCTCTGTTTCCACATTGGCTAGCGATTACCTTCATGTCACTTACATTCCAAGGTTTCATGTTTGGGGAACATTGTTGCCGCAAACTCTCTTCCACTGATATTCAAAACAATGCACCCACTCACATAATTTGATCTTTTCTATAGCACACAACAGCAAGTTCATTTTGGAAAATGTATTGTTTAGTCTATAAGAACCATGGATCTTCAAAATACAGTCTTGTGGATTGGTACTCTGCTGCTGGTTTGCTCTCATTGATCAGCATGGCAACCTCTTTCGTTAGTTGAAAACAGCAAAGGGGAATTATGATTTTCTAAGCTTTGTTCTCAGACAGTCACTAGTTCTCCTTTTGCTTGATACATTTGCTACAGTTCTGAAGCATCACCTGTAACATCTTATGAATGCTATAAATGAATGCTGTAGTGTTCATAGATGTCCTATATATTGCTCAGAATAAATCCTTTCAAATTGACCACTGTATTTTAATTTAACTTGAGCACCAAACATTGACAAGTGCTCCTCTTTATAATTGTTTTTCGAATACAAGTACTGAAAAGCTGTTTTAATTTAATCAAAACTGACTAGTTTCTGCTATATTTATTTTTCTTTGGTCGATACACCAATAGTAATTGCTCTACTTGATGACCTGCACCTAATATTTACTATAATATTTAGTGACTTGTATATAACCTTACGGCTTAGTCACTTTAACAATTCTTTTTGGTCAAATTTAAAAGTTGTATTTGAATGTGTACAGTTGCTAGGAAAGTGTGTACAGTTTGGATGATTATATTGGATGATTATATGCTCATGCATATTCAATAGATACAGTTAAGCAGGATTGGAAGAAATGTTCAAAATGTTATTATATCCTCTTGGAGATATCAATGTAGTCACACTTCACTTGCAGACAACTTGTTCTTCACTAGTTTGGACCACAATGACTGCTGATTAACTTCAGTTTAGAAATGTTTGTCCACTTACATAGTAGGTGCCTAGAAATTTGTTTAATGACAACAAACACTAAATTCATTTGGAGTTCCTGCAGAACTGACTTTCAAGAAAGCTATTTGTTTTTTGAAAAAGTCAATTACCTTTTCAAAATTTATGAGGTCAATATCTTGTTCTGTATCAGGTGTACTTTATTCAATGTCTTCTTCAATCCAATGTACTTAATTTAAATGTCA
Organism: Calotriton arnoldi; assembly: GCA_963921515.1. Taxonomy (NCBI): domain Eukaryota; kingdom Metazoa; phylum Chordata; class Amphibia; order Caudata; family Salamandridae; genus Calotriton; species Calotriton arnoldi. The sequence continues at coordinate 469,695 of CAWUFW010002202.1, forward strand.
TTTGAGACATCTATGACATCTGACATTGTTCCACTTAAAAGAGAGGTAGTTAGTTGCCCTTGATGAAAGACTGGACTTTTCACTGCAATGTAGCTTTCACACTAGATTATGAATCCTGCTGTGATAAATAGAAACAGTAGAATGTTATAGAATGTCTTGTCACACACATTGATGACTCTAACTAAAGTCTATGTAATTTTAGTGTTTCTGTACTGTACATGGATCAAGACTCTTTAAAATGTTCAACTTTTCTTTTGCTGTTCCTGAATAATTATGTAAACAGTTTCACCTTGTTACCTTGCTGTGATCAAGATCACTACATTGCCATTTATAGATAAGTGTAGGAGGACATCTTTGCAATTCTTCTCCCATGTCAACTTCTATTTAAGGAACACATTGTTCCTTTTTAACAGGTGTACTTTGTTTTAATTAACATGAGTGTGCATCTTGTCTTTTGCAAATATTAGTTGAAGATCGTAGTGTCCTTTATGAAAGGAAGTTGATGTGTTAGGACATTGTTTCCAGTTTTCTTTGAAAATTTTGCAAACATAGGACAATACTAATTTGTGTATTTGTTTTTGGTGTGTTTCCTCAGTGTTTTCCCTAATATATCTAACGTTTTCATTTTGTTGAGGATCAGAATGAACAGTTTTCTTTTAAGACAGATAGTTTGTCTACCAAACATTCCAGAAACTGTTTTGTATGAATCGAGCGAATAGATGCCTCATTGATTTCATTACGCTTTTGATTGGGTTCTGTCTTCTTGTTAGTCTCAGCACTCTACTGTCCTTTTGCAGTAGCTGAAGAGCTTTTCAGTTTATTTTGAATCTATTATTTATCCAATTTTCTAGTTTTTGTTCTATTTCTCTCCCTTTTCGGGGTACTATGTTTTCATTTCAGGACTACATTGACTATTAATAAGACAGTATCTTTTACTGACTAAGTCACTATTCACCTCATCAAATGTTTTCTTTTCCATTAAAGTTGCACCTTTCTTTAGAAGTCATAGAATTTCCTTTTTGACTAAAGTTTAGAAATTGTATTTCTTGATGAATTGTGTCATTCTGAAATGAGAAGAGACACATAGACAAAGAGACAAATGTTTACTATAAATGTGAGAGTAAATGAGATAAGCATGAGACATAGAACCTGATACATAACGCCCTTCTAAAATAAGATCCATAGATTTCTTTGCTCAGGTATCGCAATTATACGTAGGTAGGGGGGTAATTTTCCTTACGCTGGTGCAATCTCATGCAATCTTTAGAATTTCACGTGGCTGAAATGAAGTGTAAGGCCCTAGATTACGCCATTATGCTATGATTCGTAAGCAAGATTGCCATTTGGGTAAAATCCTATCGCAGTAGAAAGGGAACATCGTGATTGCTACAAACACAAGTAGTAGTTCTTTAACATGGGCACTACTAACAGTAACATGAATATTAATTTTCAGTCGATTTTTACCCGAGTCGAGAATCTGGGCAATTTATTTTTTTGTTATTTGTTGTTTATTAAGGAAGTTCCATAGAGCATGGGACTATTGCACATACAGCCTGCAGCAGGGAGTAGGCCATCCGGGGGGTTTGGCGGCCAACCTTATGCTGCTCACCGAAGAAGGCTGTGCACAGCAGGTTAGACATCCTTTGGGGGGTGGACAAAGGGCCTTGCCAGAGTATGGATTTAAACAGAAAAACCCTATAGATTCATTGAAAAAAAAAACAAAGGTTGAAGTGACCTTTTAGTTAGGTATGGTGATAAGATCTTAGCTTACATATAAAATACCCTATAATTCAATGAAAGAAACAAAGGTTAAAGTGATATTATTTTTAGAACTAACACCTAAAGATATGTTTAAAAAACAAACAAACCAATCAAATCCACCAGTTATTGTTTACTGTGCTAATTACTACTTACACCCTCACCATGCACTGCTTATGACCTTGCATATTATTTCACTCATGATATGTGAAATGTCAAGAATGATGACATCAGTAATACCTCAAATAATTCTTCAGGAAAGGGTTTAAATTCAACAGTTCCTATTGCAACATATTGGCATTCAGGAGTACCTCACTTTCGTCTTGAATGCAAAATGTTAGTGCTGCAGTTTGTTAGTGGAGATGCTGCAGTGAATTATTAGGGAGTAAACTGACAGACTGCTGCTGATGTTAGAATTAGGTTTTACCCTGCATGTCAGGAAGTTTTACTGAAGTGCATGAAGAAGATATTAAATAATTAGTAGAAAATGTGTTTCTGAATGAAATGCTTTACGTTGTACAGCTTTGATTCCATCAAGGTGGCTTCAGGTGTGCCACTCTTTTGTCATAAATACAGATTGTTAGCTCTTTAGTTGTTCATTAGAACAATGTTGCAAACAACAGTTGAATACTATGGAGTTAAGTGACAAGCTGCTGTTGGTGTTGGAACTACATATTTCACTCTACATGTCAGAATGTTTTACTGAAATGGATGAGAAAGTTATTTCTGAACTCATTGAAAATGTGTCCTCATTTCAGCTTTCTAGGGCCCTAACCATCATTTCCATAACATTAATAATGCCCTCATTTTTGTTTTACAGCTTTTATTCCAGCAAGATGCCTTCAGGTGTGCCACATATTTGTCATAAATATAGCATGTTAGTGCTCTAGTTGTTCATTTTATGCACTGTGGAAAGCTCCAGTAGGACACTGGGGAGGTAAATGGCAAGATACTGCTGTTGTTGAAAATATGTTTCAGTCTGCATGTCCAAATATTTTACTGACATGGATGAGAATCATAACATATTTGAGAACTCATTGAAAAATTTAGCTTCAGGTTTGCTCTTTAGAGCACTAGCCAGAATTTCCATGACAAAACAAATCCTCTCATTTTGTTCATTTCTAAAGGCAATGCTTTACATTTTAAAGCTTTGATTCCCTCAAGGTGGATTCAGATGGGCCACAGTTTTGTAATGAATATATAATGTTAGTGCAGTAGTTGTTCATTAGAACACTGTGGGTGGAAAACTGCAGTAGAACAGTGAGGAATCAACTGACAGGCTGTAGCTGCTTCTGGAAGTACATGTTTTTTTTATTAAATCGTTTTTATTTGCTTTTAACAAATTAACAAATCTGCCAGGTCATACAGCAAGATTCAATAACAGTATTTCAGCATTTGGAACGTCATTCAAATATGTGCATTGTGTATTCACAGGGGCTGTGCTTAATCAGAATGTTGCTGTAAAGGGAGGCTCCTTGTGTGCAATTCAGCTGCAGTATGTTGCTGAAGTCGGCCTGCCAGTGGGTGGGATGTCTCAAACATCCTGAACTGGGAGCAAAGAAGAAAAGGGGGAGATTGAGGAGGGTGTTGGAGCATGGTGGAGAGCGGATGAACTATTGTTTTCTATAGGACTATGGGGCAGAGGCACAAGTTTGTGTTCCAATGGCATTGGGAGCCCTGGCGTGTCAGCAGCGGGGTTCTCAGGAGTATCTAGAGGCATGTCGCCTGCCTCGTCCAGTTGCCTAGAGCAGAAGAGGAGGCCAGCCCACTGCGCGGAGATAGGCCTGCCACAAAGGCGCTGGACCTCTTCGGAGCAGAGCGCAGTCTCCTCTGCCGTACCCCATTTATGCAGTGTGCCCCTCTAGGCCTCAACGGGTGGGGAAAGTGGGGAGCACCTGTGTAATGTGATAGTGGATTTGGCTAACAGCAGTGCTAGGGCAGCGAATCTCAACTGCACTTTGTGATGTTTTCGCCTCTTGAAGATACCAAGGGAGCAGGCCTCCCAGGAGAAAATATCCGGTAGTCCGGTAACGTCCCGGAGTGTGGTGTGTACTGCATGCCAATAAGCCTGAAGGGACGAGCATGACCACATCATGTGCATAAACGTGGCCTCCGCAGCATGGCAGTGTGGACATTCGAACTGTGTATCTGGGAAGTGACGATGCAGCTTTTCTGGTGTATGGTTTGCTCTGTGTAAGATGAAGACTTGTATGTTCTTGAAGCGCTCGTTGGGGGAGACCTTCTTCGTCAACTCGAGTGCTCGCTCCCACTCTTTCTCATGCAGGGCCCACCCAAACTCTACTTCCCATTTAAGGTGGAGGGGGAGAAGGGAGGTAGCTTCAAGTCTTGTGCGGCCTTGTATAGCCAGGTGATAAGGTGGCGTCCTGGCCCCATGGTCCAGATGGCATGTAGGAACGGATGCGTCTCTGGCTTCCCATCAGCAAGGTCCCAAAGGGTGCCACAGGTATCTAAAAGTTGCAGGTGAAGTAGGAATTGACCCGGTGGTAGCCCCCTGTCAGCAACCAGCTGGTCAAAATGTAACGGATTTTGATCCTCGAAAACTTCACCTACCTCGATCACAGAGTACGCAGTCAAGACCCGCAAGTCCTGCGCTGTGTAATGGCCTCGTCCTTGAGGGAGGTCAACCAAAGGGAACTCAGGGAAGTACAGAGGGGTCACCCGTGAGAAGCAATGGATCCTGGACATGCATCTCCATGCAATTGCCACTTGTTGTCCGGGAGGAGCAAGCCTATAAGGGTCGGGATGGTCAGGGGGCCCATTTCCGTGTGGGCTTCCCCCAGGTAGCACCCGGCTGTCTAACGGGACAGTCATTGTAGCTGCACTGCTAGAAAATATACTTCGAAGGATGGTGTCCTGAGGCCTCCCCGATTGGTTGGCAGCTGCAATTTGGACAAAGCCACTTGGCGACAACCTGGACCCCAAACCAGTCTGATGAGGAGGGTGTCCAGCTCCTTGTAAAAGGACTGGGGGGGACCACCGGGATGTTCGCAAAGTGGCAGAGGAGACGAGGTAGAACCATCATTTTTCACCAGAGCTATTCTACCTATGGGAGCCAGGGGCAAGGTGGGCCAGAAGGGCATCTGGGTGCAAATGCTCATTAGGGCTCTGCAATGGTTCTCTTCGTAGAGATCAGCAGTGGAGTGATAGAGGCGGACTCCCAAGTAGCGGGGTGCCTGAGCCTGCCATCAAAGACAGAAGGCGCCAAGGCTTATTTCGCGCGGGACCTGTCCAGCATGGAGTGGGTAGATAATTGACTTTTCCCAGTTTACCTGAAGCCCGCAATAGTGGCGAACTCTGACAGTGACGCCGGGATGGGCGTCAGATCCGTTGTAGTATCTCGAACACAAAGGAGCAGGTCGTCAGCATATAAGGACATCACGGGGGTCCGATCAGTTAAGGGTATGCTCAACTCTTGGCCCTCCCTCCGGAGACGGATAGTGAGTGGCTCCATTGTGAGCATGAACAGGAGGGGGGATAAGGGACACCCTTGCCGCATCCTCCGACAGATCGGGAACAAGGCCGAGATCTGGCGGCCGAGGCACACACCTGCAAGATAGGGTCAGAGTGTAATAATTTAATGTAGGCTAAGAGTCGAGGTCACACCCCAAGATGCACCAGCACAACAAAAAGATATTGCAAAGTCAGGGTAATAAATGCCTTCTCTAGATCTAATATAAGGCATGCCAACCGAGGGAACTTACCGCTCACACTGTTCTGTATGTGGAAGTGGCAGTGCAGGTTCTGCGAGGTGCTATGACCAGGAACAAATCCATTCTGATCAGGGTGCACCAAACCTTGAAGCAGTGGGCCATATCGGGCAGCGGGTGCCTTACCCAGTATTTTAAAGTCAGTTCCAAGTATAGCAATGGGCCTGTAAGAGCCAAGCCGCATGGGATATCTGTAGGGTTTTGGGATGGAGACCAGAAGGGACTATCCCTCCTCCACTGCTGCCACAAACATGACTGCCACTCTGGGAGAAAGGAGGGTCGAGAATGTGTGGTAGTATTCCAGGGGCAGCCCGTCCAACCTGGGAGTTTTACTGCGGGCCAGGTCACAAATCGCCTGTTCGACCTCTGTGACTGAAATGTCGTCTTCCAGGGAGGGCATGACCGAGCCAGCGACCAAGATGGCCGCTTGACTTCGTAGCTCCGGAGCCGTCTTCCGCCACCTCTCATACTGTGGCGAAACCTAGATTTCCTGCATCGGAGCCAGCGATGTGGGTGCCCGACTGCTGAACGGGCCGCTTGCGGTCCCCAAATGTGCCCGCTATGCCGAGATCGGATCGATCATGCTCCCGGGCCTGACGCGGCCCTCGGAGGCCCTGAGACGACAGGGGTCTCGGGTGAGCCTGAGGGCGGAGCCCAGAGAGCATGAGGCAGACTACAGACTGACTCCAGCTCCGGAGCCTTAACACAGTGAACAGACCGATCCGGACGTGGTGGGGGCCTCCTGATGTGGATGCCGCCGACTGGGGAATGCTCTCCTGTTGCAGTCGGTCTGCGAAGTAGGAGGTGCCATGCAACCCGAGCAGCCCTTCCTCCCCCCAAATCGATAGCGGTGCTTCTGCCTGCAGCGCTAGGCCGCATCTCCCTCCCTTGTTTCCCCTTGAATCTATCTTTACTATGCTGACAGATTGGGGAGTGGTAGAGATATTGTGTTCATCTGCGGCGACTGGGGAATGCTCTCATGTTGTGCTCGGTCTGCGAGGTAGGAGGTGCCATGCAACCCGAGCAGCCCTTCCTCCCCCCAAATCAAAAGCGGTGCTTCTGCCTGCAGCGCTGGGCCGCATCTCCCTCCCTTGTTTCCCCTTGAATCTATCTTTACTACGCTGACAGATTGGGGAGTGGTAGAGATATTGTGTTCATCTGCGGCCTGAAAAAGCATGCAACTACAGATTATTTAGGCCCTGTGCCTTTCCTCTTCCATTGGCTTGTTGGGGCCTTGGGACCACTATTTGCTGCACTGAACAATAGACGCTCTGGCGGCGTGTGCCCCCCGCATTACATAATCTAACAATGGCGGGAGTTTTGTGGCCTTCTTGCGCTGGGACCTGTGTACTGGGGGTGAGTTGATGCAGTGCATTGGAACGCCTTACTCATTGTGGTCCTTCTTGGGTGCTACAGTACCTGCTCTCAAATGAACAAAATGGGACCCACTGACCCCAAACAATGCCAATTAAACTTCGAAGCTGGAAAGACCCCTAGACGCGAGGAGACCTAGGGCACCACTAAAACAGAGCCGCACCAGCTGGAAGGCACTGCCGCAATCATGGCTGAATTGCGGGCTGGCTTTCAGGCCATTGACGCCCGCTTAGACACCCTTACCACCCGACTGGACGACATCCATCGGCGCGTGGAGACACAAGATACCCGAATCGGTAGCGCCAAGCAAAGAATCTCTGATTTGGATGACGCGCAACCCATTGTTCAGAAGCAGCTGGAGAGGGCGGAGAACCTGTTTAAACAACTCGCTACCAAAACGGAGGACTTGGAAGCGCGCTCGTGCAGAAATAATATCCGCATCGCGGGTGTAGCCGAATCCACAAATACGGATCCCATGACTAAATTCGTGGAGACTGTCCTCTTGGATATCTTTGGAAGGGAGGCCTTTTCTGGCACCTTTGCTGTGGAGGGAGCACATCGGACATTAGAGGCCCGCCCGGTGCCAGGCACGACTCCAAGACTGATCATTGCCAGGACCCTTAATTATCAAGACCGGGACGCTGTGCTCCGGCTGTCACTGGAGCGTGGCTCGCTCAGTTTTCAAGGATCTGACATCTCAATTTTCCCAGACTTTACACCAGTTGTGCAAGAAGCGCGTCGTAAATACATGGACATTAAGCGCACCCTCCAAAAAGCAAATATCAAGTACGCAATGTTATATCCGGCTCGACTCCGCATCCTGATCGGTAGTAAAGCACATATCTTCGACACCCCTGACGACGCTGCAAAGTTCTGGAAACAGCACCAGAATGGGAACAAGTTGCATAAGCATGGTGGAGACCAAGACCCTAGTTCTTAGCATCTGATGGCCGCCTTGTGACCCGGGGTGAAAATGGAGCACCCTTATTGCCCAACATGGAACAGAGGAGACCTACGAACTATATCTGAGACAACAGAAGAACATTGTACAAGGTCTGTAAGTCATGAATATACTTTGCAGAAATGCCCTGCTCTGAACACTCCTAGCTGCGGAACAGTCATATATTGAGCAGAAACGACCCAGTTCTTTATGCCTTCCCTGCATAGACGGCTCCTTTTGAGTATTGCCTAACCCCCTCAGGATGTTCTCCTGCTCTCTTCTTTTCTTCCCATCCCCTCTCTCTTTCCTCTCTCTTCTCTCTGTCGAATTTCGATTAGGATTGACCGGGTGCTTTCTTTTGTGTATCCGATGTGGGTGGGGGGACAGGTTGGGATTGTTTTTCATAGTTATTTGTTCTTTTTACTTTTGGTACAAAGCAACGTTTCTTTACATTGCTGATGGTGTGACTCTTACGTATTTGCATGATGCAGTGAAATGTTTTGTGCAATTTAGATGACTTCCCCTGGTGACCGCAGCTTTGGTCTGTGCCTTAGATGTCTATCCTGGAATGTGAGAGGGCTTTCTAATACCAGGAAGGGACGTCAGGTCCTAGCTTATCTGTCCAGGCACGCTATCCAACTAGCCTTTCTCCAAGAGACACACTATGCACCGCTCCCGGTGCACGGATTTGCATTGTCATGGGGCAGCCCACGTTTTTTTTCCAGCTACAGCTTGTATTCACGTTGAGTATGTATATTGGTCCATCGATCTCTCCCTTTTCAGGTCTCGGAGGTGGTGACAGATGACGAGGGCAGGTATATTTTAGTGCAGGGTTCGCTGGGAGGGGAATCACTTCTTTTAATTAACGTATATGCACCAAACGTAGATACCACTGACTTTTTTCCCAGGCTTGCTGCACAGATTGAACGCCTTGATGCAGACAATATACTCATGGGTGGGGACTTCAATCTTACATCGGACCCCATAACAGACACTACTGGTCCAGGGCATATCACGAAACCGCATGCAACACAGGGCCTTACCACACTATTGAAGTCCGCATTGTTGGCAGATCCTTGGTACACAAAACATTCAACGGTCCGGAACTACTCATTCTATTCGGCCCCTCACGGCTCCTGGTCCCGGATCGACCACCGGTACCTTACGCTGCGGGTTTTATTGGAGGTCCAGACGATTGATTATCTGCCCGTACATTGTCCGATCATGCTCCCGTTCTCCTCGCGATTGAATTCCCCATGATCCCAAAACAACGACCTTTATGGAGGTTCCCTGCCTCGGCTCTGCTCGACTCGGTTTTTCACGCTGAGGTGGCTGACGCCATTAGGGAATACTTCCTGATAAATGAGGGATCAGTGACTTCAAAATCCATATTGTGGGACGTCTTTAAGGCATATATACTGGGGGTCTGTATCTCTAAGCATGTTGGTGTGTTGCGCTCTATACGGAGAGATTTGGAGGTTGTAGAAGGGAAATTAAAAGATATGGATATAGCTGCACAGGCTACCGCTTCGCCCCAGTCGCTACACGGCCGAGCAACACTACTGACCGAATTCACTGAATTAGCCACCTGAGAAGTTAAATATCTCTGCAAATACGCGATGGCCCGAGCATACGGGGAGGGTGAGAGGCCTGGCAGGACACTCGCCCCTCTGCTTCGGCCTCAATATCAGTCGGCGTTCATCACACATCTTGACACGGACACTGATACCACATTGACGAAGAGGACGGACATTACTGCTGCTTTTCTTTCTTACTATACTCACTTATATACAACGTGCAATCCGCCAGGAGGACAAGTCCTAGCGGATTATCTACAAGAGGTAGCTATGGTCTGGATAGAAGAGGGGCAGCGCGATGTTTTGGCCTCCCCGATAGATGAAGACGAAATTAAACAGGCAATAAGGGATCTGGCCAGTAGCCACGCTCCTGGCTCTGACGGTTTGTCGGGGGAGTTTTATAAAGCCTATCAACATGAACTAGCCCCACGACTGTTAGAAGTATATGACGAAGCCCTGCAGAAAGGATCTCTCTCCCCTACCATGCACAATGCCATAGTCACGCTTCTGCTCAAGCCTGGGAAATCACCAAGCCACTGTACATCTTATAGACCGCTGTCCTTACTTAATCACGACTATAAAATTCTTGCCAAGATACTGGCTACCCGTCTATAATTACTAGTCGATACTATATTGTGCCCCTTTCAAGCGGGTTTTGTTCCTGGTAGATCCACTGCACTTAACCTGCGCGCTATATTTTCAGTGATGAACCAAGTAGAACCTACATTGCTGGCTGCGGCCATTCTACTTGATGCAGAGAAGGCCTTCGATTTGCTAGAGTGCCCTTTCCTGTACGCGGTGATGCAGAAACTTGGTATTCCAGTCGGATTTCTGAATTTGGTACGACTTTTATACTCCGGCCCAGTTTCCCTCTGAAGTTGAACGGTGAAAAACAGCTCAATTCCCTTTGACACGTGGCACCAGACAAGGGTGCCCCCTCTCGCCCCTATTATTTATTGTAGCCATGGATCCCCTGGCAAGGCACATACAGGAGAGACATCTCCACCGTTGCTTACAATTTCACACGGGACCCCTTGCCGCCTCGTTTTATGCCGGCGATGTCATGCTGTTTGTGCGGAAACTAGCAACGAACCTGTCCCCACTATTGCGTGAGGTGGTCCGGTTTGGAGTATACTTGGGGCTGGTCATTAACTGGATCAAATCAGAAATCTTTCCCTTGACACCGGCCACTACCCAGGAAGATTTTGAATTCCCCCTGAAGAGGTGTATTGACCCCCCAAAATATCTTGCAATTTTTTTGCACTGTAGTGCATCTGAGGTGATCCGCCTTCACTATGGTCCGGCAATAGACTGACTCACAACACAGGTTGAGCGGTGTATCAGACTTCCCCTTTCCATGGCGGGTAGAATCGCCATTCTGAAAATGGTGGTTCTCCCGCGTTTTTTATATCTCTTTTTGAACATTCCCATCGCTCTCACCATTACATTTTTCGATACACTCCAGACCTTGCTTACTCGCCTTGTCTGGGCTGGTAAACAGCCGCGTACAGGCTGGAACACCCTAATTATGCCATATGAACGAGGGGGATTTGGAGTCCTTGATTTTTATTTATATTATCTCGTTGCTCAGGTCCATTTTACATATTACTGGTATCACCCTGATGCCCGACTCCAGTATCTTAAACCGGAGCGATCCCAGATATATCCTACTCCGCTATCAGCTATATTGCCACAGGGCCTGCCCCGATCCCCATCGGAGATTCAGACGCTGCCCACTACGTGTTGGGTATGGACAAAACTACGACGGTATTTACAAACTGAATTTTTATACTCGGCGCATATACCATTAGCAGATAACCCGTGGCTATCCCCCACCACTGAAGCCCTTTCCAAGCGTACATTAACTAGGCATGGACTAGGTTGGGGATTTGTTCAAAGATTCACAACTGTGCACCACGGAGGAACTCCTTTCCCACAAGGATGCTCCTTTCATGGACATCCCTGATTGGGGCAGTCCCGGACGCTGCGAGGGAGCCGGCGGACTTTCCCCCCTCACGCTCGTTATAGCTTCACCGGACAGAGCCCATTTAGTTTCACGTCTATATCACCTCTCATTATCTCTCCGCCCTGTGGTCGTCGCCAAGGCGTGTGCAGCCTGGGAACGGGATCTGGGTACACTAATAACTGACAAAATATGGCAATACTGCTGCGCACAAACGCGTTATATTTCGAATAACCATCGCCATAAACTACTACACTTTAAATATATACATCAAGCTTATATAACCCCGCAATTGTTGGCCAAGATGGATCCCAGCACCTCACAAGCGTGCGCTAGATGCGCTACTTCTGGTGCCGATTTCTTGCACCTTGCGTGGAATTGCGAGCCGATTCTGGCATATTGGGGGAGGTCTTCCGACACCTATCTCTAATGGTGGAACAGACCATACACCCTACACCATTGACAGCATTGCTGGGGTATGTTCAACCTTTGAAGAAAAGTATAAGACGATTTATGGCAATTGCTCTGATAATCGCGAAGCGACAGATCTCTCTACATTGGGGCAGAGCACAAACACCGACTGTCAGGGCCTGGCTCTGTGACCTGATTCACTGTGACACTATGAGTAATATATACACCACACTGTTACGACCAACTTCACGCCCGCTTGACATTTGGCAACCACTGAAGAGCTACTTACTGACATATCCCCTGGACGGGGACTGAAACCCTCACGAGATATATTTGAACGGTGTATTGCACTGGGAGGTTGAAATAACGATGCGGATTGCTGTTTAATATTAGTGATTGTAAAAATATGTACATGCCTCGAATCACTGCAAGAATTGTAAAAACAATTGTATTTGATGAAGTTCACTATGGGCACGATTGTCACTACCTTTGAAGGAAGCTCTCTGTACCTTGTTTAATGTTGGGTTATGCTCTTTGTTATTATTGACCTATTTCAATCGATTTGAGATGATGTATCTTACCATGCACTATCAGTGCGATTGTACATTGCAAATCTCAATAAAGAAAAAAAGAGAAAAAAAAAGAAATGTCTTCTTCCGAAGCTGCCTTGATGGCAGGGGAGTTACGAGGGAGCACGATACCCGACAAAAAGTCACTCGCAGCGGCTTCGCCTGGGATCCGTGGCGCTCCTTAGAGTGCTGCATAGTAGTCATGGAAGGCTGGCAGAATGTCCTCCTGAGTGCAGAGGATGACACCCTGGTCCGACTCTAGTTCAGTGATAGGCTGGTAGACTGCATCTTGCCGAGTGAGCCATGCCAGTGGGCGGCCCGGTTGATTCCCTTCTCAGTGCATCCTTGCCGCATAAGTGGTGAAGTTGTGGTGGCGCAGATCTTCCAACAGAGATGCAAGAGCCAGTCTTGCTTCTGCTAATTGCAGGTTGAGGTCTGTGTCCCTCTCTGCCACCATGCACAGGTCCGCCACCACATTCTTGCCCATCGAGATGCTAGGTTTGAGGGTCTTGCGGGTGCCTGCAATCTGTTGTATACAAGCCCTTCGGACCACCACTTTAAAAGCATCCCATTCCAGCATTCTGAAGGAGACCGTATTATGGTTCTCCGCAAAGTAATGCTTGATGCAGGTTTCTTGGTCAGCCCGAAACACCTGGTCTTTGAGGCAATCCACGGCAGTCTCCAAGCCGGAGATAGGGGTAGGGGAGTGGTCCATTGAAGATCCATGATGTGTGCATCATGGTCGGAAACGACCCTGCCCAGATAGTCTGTGTGCTGGAGGAGGGGGACCAGCGGTAGGAAGCAGAGGAAATGATCCAGTTGCACAAACAGATCATGTGGGGCTGAGTGGAATGAATATAATCGAGAGTTGGGGTGATGTACGTGCCACATGTCTGTTATGGACCAATGGTATGTCCAGGTGCGAAAGTGTTTTGCCCTTACCTGTGGGGGGGGATCAACATAGCGGGGGCGATAGCAATCAAGACCAACATCAAGCACGCAGTTATAGTTGCCCCCCTAGAATCCATGGAGTGATGTATGGGGAGCGAGCGTGGTCGTGAGAGTGTCCAAGAAAGCTGCCTGCTCAGAGGTCCGTTCATTGATGCCGCATAGGAGAACGGACTGCCCGTTCAGTCTGCCCCCTATGAAAACGTAACAGCCCTCCTTGTCTACCTCCCTGCTGAGTTCCTGAAAGGGGACCCCATGTCGGACCCACACCAGTGCTCCCCTAGCATATGCTGAGTATGTTGTTGTGCAGATTATGCCCCCCAGTGCCTGCGCAAGTGCTCCAGTTCTGTTGCTGTCAAGTGTGTCTCCTGGAGGAAGATCAACTGCGCCTTCTGCCTCTTAAGGTAGGAGTAGACAGTGTAACATTCTGAGTTCAATGTCTGGGTTCGTAGCTCAGCGATGAGCCCATCGTAGAATCTAGGTGTGTTATCCGCCGTACAATATAACTGTACAACATCATCATAGTAGGCGTCGGTGCCGGCTGAGGCAACTGGAGTAATGTTTAGATGAGGGTGTCTGCAGTATGGGGAGTCATCACCGGCAGAGGCTGATAGGCTTCACGGGAATCGTCGAGTAGATAAAGTCCTCTTCTGAGGTGAACAGGTGTGGGCCCTGGTTGTTGTACGTTATCGCGGGGCAAGAGTTCGAATTGGCCGTTGCCTGAAGGGCCCTCAGGCAGTCCGCTATAATTTGCTTGAGATCAGGAGACCCTGCTGGTGAAGGCCGGGAGATGGAGCCACACCTCCTCCCCACAGGGCATTTTTGCTTTTGTCGTCGTCCGCTCAGGTGTCCCCGGGTTGTCCCCGAGCGGTCCGTGGGCACTCTGTCACAATACCCCTATTGCGCACTCTTCAGGCACCCCTCCACACGTTACAAGGCATGCATAGCGGTAGAGAACTTCCCATGTCAAAAAACCCACCCCTATCCTGTTCAGCCAGCACTGCCGTATCTGTTGGTGTGATGTGTATTATGATTTGACCAAAGGCATGTTATTGTATGCACTGTGCAATCAGCTTTGCTGTATATGTAGGTTTGACCAAAGGTACGTTATTATATGCAGAGAAGCATGTGAGTACTTCATGGGAATGAATGATATGCACAACCAAGCATCTGTTTCTATAACAAACGCTTGGTTCATCCAGTTAAGTATATCTGTGCTCGCTTACTTGTCAGCGTCCGTGCTCCTCTGTTCTCTCCATTTGATGAAGTGTGCAGAACACAGACGCATGCGCGGGACGCACAACAAGGTGTTGTGACGTAGCGGCAGCCATATTGGGTGTGACATTAGTATATAACGCCACACCCGAGTTCCAGAAGGTGCTTAGCCTTCCGGATTCTCCGAGGACGCACGCGCGTATCTAAGGATGCTTACCTGTCTCCACGACGCTCCGGCTCCCGTCTTCTGGATCCAAGGTAACAGCAACTCTCCCATGGCTCTTCACTCGATGTGCAACCTGCAAGAAAAAAAACACAACATGTAAATATTTTGTGGTACCCAACGCAAGTAAGAGCTAAAGAACAATCCATTTTAAGGAACACATTTTGGAAATACTTACAAGAACTTTGTGATGCAACAAAGACTATAGTAAAGGGATCATATGTTATATAATTCCTGACTTTTGCCACAGTGAAAATTCCGATAACTTTGTATGTGTATAGAAGCAAAATCTTTACAGTGTTCTAGGTGTCTGCAAAGAAGTTTCCCAAAGAATCGGAAATACAGAAACTATAGCATGTGATATAAGTGAAAGTATCTCTAGTGATTGGGAAGAGGGAGAAAGCAAATTCATGTAGAAAAACGAGTTAGTTATTGTTTCTCCTTCATTCTGTTTATAGTTATCTGATCTCACCGCCGTACTCTCCATACACTACAAGAGGACTTCTGACAGAACAGCTGATACCCTCTTCACTCAAATCAATGGACGCTTAGGAGACGAACAGTTGATCGCAGGTAGGACATTTTAGGAACACAAGTGATAATGTTCATTAGCATGGGAGGGAAAAAGGTCCGTACCTTAGGAAGACAGAAAAAATAGTAGTGCCTTCTTGTTGCCTCACAGGTCGACAACTAGGAACATTAAAGCATCCATCATCAGGCCCTCCTCCTTGAACCCTCCTGCATCTTCCTTGTGTTACAAACCAATCACAGGTTATAAGGTAGGGTGCTAGGAAGTTGGTCTATAACGTCTCAGCGAATCGAACAGTGTAGACTTCAGGTAAGAATGCATTGCTGATCTCGACAGAAGGCTAAGCCAAAGGCAATAATTTCGCCCAGGCATTATGGATCGAGTACAAGCAATCGCCCTTCAAGATATAGACGCTATGCTGGCTGATATTTGGTCTGAAAATGCTGCTCTGCTGCACGATCTTACCTCCCTTCAATCTGAATTACAAGCGTGTAAAACATGGGAATCCAAGTAAACCAGTTCTTAAGCCTTCTAGTTTTCAAGTGCCATTAGGAGTCACTGACTCTAGCAGTGTTTTTCCAACTCAGATACAGGTTCTTCCACCTACACCTATTCCATTAGCCCCTCCAAACATTTTCATGGAGATAATAATAAATCTAGGGGCATATTATCAAGAACGGCGTTAAAATTATCGCCGGTTTAGCGGCAGAAAACTGCCGCTAAAGCGGCGATAATGGGCTTGATAATATGGCCTTGTGAATTCCAATAGAAGCCCATGTTTACACCAGAACATGGGCTTCTATTGAATTCTCAAGGGCATATTATCAAGCCCATTATCGCCGCTTAGCGGCAGTTTCCTGCCGCTAAAGCGGCGATAATTTTAACGCCGTTTCTTGATAATATGCCCTTAGTCTTTTCTAAATCAATGTCATCTCTATTTTATGGCAAAACCAAGCACCTTTCCAGATGATGCCTCCAAAATGGCCTTTATTTTATCTTATCTGGGTAGGGATGTGGCCTTATGGTCAGTACCCTTAATAGAATGAGATGATCCTCTCTTATAATAATTTCAGCAATTTAAGGAAACTATGAAATGCTTATTTACCAAACATGCTTATGTCCAAGCTGCGGATAATGAATTACTAAGACTCAAACAAGGCTCATCTGATTTAATACATTATATATCTACGTTCAACCGATTAGCAATAGAAGCAGAGTGGACGAGGAGAAAAGAGTATCCCTCTTCTATAGAGGATTCGAGAAGAATTAAAAGATATGATATCACAAATATTAGACCCTCCAGAGAATTGCAACAAATTCATTGACTTAGTGGTCAAGTTAAACCATTGGTTAACTGAAAGAAAAGGAGAAAAGGGTAAAACAGAGCAAAGGGTTTTTGTATTAAGAGATAGAGGTTCTAACAAGGCCGAAAAAGTAATAAAACCAGACTTAACAGAACCCATACAGATTGAAACAATACGTGGGTCACTTACAAAGGAAGAGAAAGAAAAGCAGAGGAAGTTAAATCAGTGTTTATATTGCGGAAATTCAGGACATTTTGTGAAAGAATGTCCTAACCGTCCACTTAAATCTAGAGCTAAGCCGAATTCAGTTGCTGTTGTACAGCAGACGGAAAACTAGAGAACTCGGTAGAAGATAAGGTCAGTTTGCCGAGTGTGGCCTCCACAACTCCTGGTTCTGCTCCTCATCATCTCAGTATCCTTGTGAAACTCCAATCTCAATCTGCTCTGAAAGGTTCATGGACAGTAGACGCTTTATAAGATTTTGGAGCTACTGGCAATATCATAGATACACAATTTCTTCTCAATTTAGGATTATGTGTCGTACCCAAGGATAGACCTGAAGTAGTTAGGGCGGTGGATGGTAGGGAATTCAGGTTTAATTCAGTATCAGTTTGAATCAAATGAGGGGGAGGGAGAGAGAAGAGAAGCGATGATCCATTCAGCTTCCAAATATGATACAAAAATCAACAGGGGGAATGGATCACTTGTAACCACGTTACCAGGGTTTGCTAGTTGGTGGTGCCTTCATAAAAACCCTCATACACGTACGTAGATGGAAAAGAAAGGCGGTATATCTTGATTCTCCGCCTAATCGTAACGTGACAGCATCATCATAGGGTTTTGTTTGGTATGCTGACCTCGACCTGGAGGTTAACCACTGGTATTGCAGTAGTGTCCAGAGACCAAAAAGATTTCTTAAAATAAGTGCTCGCAGTGAAGTGAAATTAAAATTCTTTGAACATCCTCATTTGTGTGTAATTATTTATTAGTGAATGGGAGTTTAAAGAAATTTAAAAATAGTGAGCATTCGTTATTAGACCGTGTTACTAGATCTAGCGCACTAAAAAAAGTCCATACGTAAGGTCGACATGTTTCAGCCCCATTTTGCCCAGCCTGGTCTAGGGGGCTTTCTTCAGGACCAGAAAAAAGTGTGTGTGTGCAAACACAATTTGTGTTGCGCTAACAAGTGGTTTACTATTTGTCCACTGTGGAGATTAGGTCGATAGTACCTGTAATTAAAAGCACAAAGTAAAAGGGGATACCTATAAATATCTCTTTTTGATGCTGTTCAAGTCTTATCTAAACATTCCTAAAACTATCGGAAGGTTAGTAAGATTAGGGCTCTTGCTCCTGCCATATTGCACATTTCGCTAAATTAAACACTACAAGAATTACGGCGTTTCTCAGAATTATTGCGCATTAGCTGTTTAAGGGCAATTAAAAAAGAGATATTTATAGGTATCCCCTTTTTCTTTGTGCTTTTAATTACGGGTACTATCGACCTAATCTCCACAGTGGGCTTTTTTCTGGTCCTGAAGAAAGCCCCCTAGACCCGGCTGGGCAAAATGGGGCTGAAACATGTCGACCTTACGTATGGACTTTTTTTAGTGCGCTAGATCTAGTAACACGGTCTAATAACGCACGCTCACTATTTTTAAATTTCTTTAAACTCCCATTCACTAATAAATAATTACACGCAAATGAGGATGTTCAAAGAATTTTAATTTCACTTCACTGCGTAGCACTTATTTTAAGAAATCTTTTGGTCTCTGGACACTACTGCAATACCAGTGGTTAACCTCCAGGTGGAGGTCAGCATACCAAACAAAACCCTATGATGATGCTGTCACGTTACGATTAGGCAGAGAATCAAGATATACCGCCTTTCTTTTCCATCTACGTAGGTGTATGAGGGTTTTTATGAAGGCACCACTAACTAGCAAACCCTGGTAACGTGGTTACAAGTGATCCATTCCCCCTGTTAATTCAGTATCAGACTGAAGAACTCATAATGACATGTGAAAACACTCACTCAGAACGCATCAGTTTCTGATGTTATAGGCGCGCCACAATTTCGTTTAGTTTTAGGAATTCCACGGTTTATCCAACATAACCCTCACATAGATTATGAAAAAGACAGTAACTATCCTTTCTGATCAGTGCGTTCATTCTTGTTTCCAGACATTTGGCATAATACACACAATACAGGGTCATGACTTTCCCAAGGAGCTGAAAAGTGTCTTAGTTCTTGAGGAAGTACCTAGCGAATATGCATATTTGGTAGAAGTATTTGATAAGCAGAAAGCTAACACCTTACCACCTCACAGGGACTAAGATTGGAGAATAGAACTTGGTTACAAGAGCCACACTACCCTGCAATAGAATATATGCACTCACTGAGAAAGAGAATGAACATCTACATAACAACATTGATGAGTATCTGGACAAACTGCTTTATTCGACACGCCAACTCCCCTGTGTCCTCGCCTCTGTTTTTCATATCAAAAAGGGGGGGGGGGGACTTTGTGCATGTATTGATTAACGTGCAGTAAATAACGTGACAATTAAGAACCATTGCCCATTACCATTTATCCCTACTTTATTGAATCAGAATAAAGATGCAACAATTTATACCAATCTTCATCTGCGAGGAGCGTACCACCTAGTGCGAGTCTGTGATGGCCATGAATGGAAGACCACATTTCGTACAAAATTCGGTCTTTATGAATAGCAAGTTATGCCCTTCGGACTATGCAATGCTCCAGCAGCATTCCAATTTTTTTATTGATGAGGTATTAAGAGATTTTTGGGATATTTTCTGTGTGGTATATATCGAAGATATTTCGATACATCGCAAACAAAATCTGAGCAGGTAAAACAAGTGCGAGCCATTCTCCAGCAGTTATTCCAACACTCTCTTTATGTCAAATTGGAGAAAAGTGTCTTCCAAGTGTCCAAAGTTAAGTTTCTTGAGATGGACCCAAAGAAGGTGGAAGCAGTTCTTAACTGGCCCAGCCTGACCACAGCTAAACAAATCCAACGTTTTTTAGGACTTGCTAATTTTTACAGACGGTGTATCCAACATTTTTCCAAAATTATAACCCCTATTACTAGATTACTTCGTAAAGTGGTTAAGTTTGAGAGGGACAACACAGCAGAAAAAGCATTCCAAGACCTAAAACAAACGTTCACTTCAGCACCCATCTTGATACACCCCATTGCTTATTACTCCAGAAAGTTGTTACCTGCTGAAATTAATTACCCAAAAGCAGATAGAGAGTTGTTAGCCATTAAAGCTGTGTTCGGAGAATGGCGTCACTACTTGTTGGGAGCCAGACATCCTGTAACAATCTATACAGATCATCGTAAACTTCATTGCTTGCGATCTCTAAAAGCATTATCTGCTCGACAACTCAGATGGACATTGTTTTTTAATGATTACAGTTTTATTATTACATATCGTCCTGGAAATGAGAATTCCAAGGCGGATGCTTTATCACGTATTGGGGAGGAGGATTCACAAGAACAACAACCTGAACCACAGCCTATCCTCCCTTTACAGTGTTTCCAAGCAAGCATCTGTCGTACCGAATTCTTAGATGAAGTAAAAACTGTGATACAAAAACACATACAAGAACAATGGCTATCCATCCATGTACCCTTCTCTTACTTTCAAGGGTGATTTGGTATGGATGAACGAGCAGCTCTTTATACCCACACCAGAGTTACAGACTATTGCTATAAAATTAAGTCATGATACACCTTTGTCCGCTCATCCAGGTGTCACTATTGAAAAGTCATTTCTGGTGACTCTCCATGTTTGATGATATTCAAAAACATCTTGAAACATGTGCCATTTGTGCTCAAAATAAATCTTCACACCACGCCCTAAGTGGCCTGTTACAGCCTGTTCCAATACCCCCGCAGCCTTGGCATACTGCTTCGCTAGATTTTATCATGGAACTACCAGCAACTAAAGCTGGATACACCATTATTTTAACCGTGGTTGATCATTTTACATGCATGGCTCATTTCATACCCTTGAAAAGACTTCCCTCAGCATCAGAATTAGCAGGAACATTCATTACCAATATAGTGCGCTTACATGGTATCCCTTCCCTAATTATCTCCAATCGTGGACCCCAATTCATTTCCTGTTTCTGGAAAGCTTTGAATAAGACGTTAAACATGGAGGTACGCTCATCATCAAGCTATCATTCTCAAACAGACGGTTTAACTGAATGCACAAACCAAACGATAGAACAATGCTTATGTTGTATGTTAGAAGATAGCGAAAAGGAATAGGTAGATCTTTTATGGGCCATGGAATTTGCCTCCAATAATGCTGATCATTCTTCCATTGGTATGTCCCCCTTCTTCTGTGCATATGGCTTTCACCCAAAAGATATTCCTTGGAAGTTAACTCATGATACAACAGTCCCAACAGCACAAGTATGTTATAAACATTTAGTGCTATATAACAACAAGCTCAGTGACATTTACCCAGGGCCAAAGAAACCCAAAAAGGTATAGCAGGCCAACATCGCACAACTCAACCTAAGTATACTGTTGGGGATAATGTGTGGTTATCCACTAAACATTTGCATCTGAAAGGGAAAATAAAATGTAATCCCTGGTTCATAGGTCCCTTTCCGATCCAACAAGTTGTGAATCCTGTAGCAAGGCGTTTGCAATTGCCACGTACATATCGTATCCATCCAATATTCCACGTTTCTCTCCTCAAGCCGTATCATCCAGCAACCAGAAAAACAACACCTCCACCTCCTGTGGAAGTGGAACAAGATTATGAGGTATGAACACTTTTAGATGCTAAACGCATCAGTGGAAATTTGCATTATCTAGTGGATTGGAAAGGATATGGGTCAGAAGCACGCTCTTGGGCACCTTTAACACACCTCTAGAATGCACCACAGCTGTTACGAGCCTTCCATAAGCGCTATCCAAAGAAACCACACCCCATTACAATGGGGTTGGGAGGAATTTTGCGGGGGTGGGGTACTGTCACGATCCCCTTATTGCGCCCTCTTCGTGCACCCCTCTACACATTACAAGTCATGCAGAGCAGGTGAGAAATTCCCATGTCAAAAAACCCACCCCTATCCCATGCAACCAGCACTGTCGTATCTGTAGGTGTGATGTGTATTATTGATTTGACCAAAGACACGTTATTGTATGCATCGTACAATCAGTATTGCCGTATATGTAGTTTTGATCAAAGGTACATTCTTATATGCAGAGAAGCATGTGAGTGCTTCATGGGAATGAATGATATGTACAACCAAGCTTCTGTTTCTAAAACAAACGCTTGGTTCCTCCAGTTAAGTAGACCTGTGCTCGCTCCCTTGTTAGTGTCCTGCTCCTCTGTTCTTTCTGTCTGATGACGTATTCAGAACAGAGACGCATGCGCGGGACACCACTAC
The DNA here is from genome assembly GCA_963921515.1 of Calotriton arnoldi. Taxonomy (NCBI): domain Eukaryota; kingdom Metazoa; phylum Chordata; class Amphibia; order Caudata; family Salamandridae; genus Calotriton; species Calotriton arnoldi. The sequence goes on from CAWUFW010002202.1 coordinate 491,675, forward strand.
AAGGCACTGTGATGTAGTAGCAGCCATACTGGGTGTGGCATGAGTATATAATGCCACACCCGAGTTCCAGGAGGTGCGCAGCCTTCTGGATTCTCCGAGGACGTACGCATGCATCTAAGGATGCTTACCTGTCTCCACGATGCTCCGGCTCCCGTGTTCTGGATCCAAGGTAACAGCAACGCTCCACTGGCTCTTCACTCGATGCGCAACCTGCAAGAAAGAAAACACAGCATGTGAATATTTCATGGTACCCAACGCAAGTAAGAGCTAAAGAACAATTCTTTGTAAGGAACAATTTTTTGAAATACTTACAAGAACTTTTTGATGCAACAAAGACTATAGTAAAGGGATCATATGTTATATAATTCCTGACTTTTGCCACAGTGAAAATTCCCATAATATTGTATGCGTATATAAGGAAACTCTTCACAGTGTTCTAGGTATCTGCAAAGAAGTTCCCCAAACAATTGGAAATACAGAAACTATAGCATGTGAGTATAACTGAAAGTATTAATAGTGATTGAGAAGAGGGAGAAAGGGAATTCATGTAGAAAAACAAGTTAGTTATTGTTTCTCCTTCATTCTGTTTATAGTTATCTGTTCTCCCCCCCGTACTCTCCATACACTACAAGAGGACTTCTGACAGAACAGCTGACACACTCTTCCCCCACATCAGCGTACGCTTAGCAGACGAACAGTTGATCGCAGGTAGGACATTTTAGGAGCACAAGTGATAGCGCTCATTATCGTGGGAGGGCAAAAGGGTTGGGACTTTAGGAAGACAGAAAACGTACCACTTTCTTCTTGTTGCCTCGCAGGTGGACAACTAAGAACATTAAAGCGTCCATCATCAAGCCCTCCTCCTTGAACCCTACAGCCTCTTCCTTATGTTAGAAACCAATCACAGATTATAATTTAGGGTGCTTGGAAGTTGGTCCATAGCGAATCGAACAGTGTGGACTTCAGGTAAGAATGCATTGTTGATCTCGGCTACCCCCAACTGACCCCCTCCACACTGCTCCACCCAATCCCATGCCTCCTTGGAGTCTGTAAAGAATACTGTGGTCCTGTTGCATATTATCTTGAGGTGGGCAGGGAACAGCAATGAGTACTGCACTCTTTGCTGTCAGAGTCGGTGTTTAACCCCTAGGAATGAGGAACTTTGCTACTGGATTGCTGTAGTGTAGTCAGGGAACAGCATGACAACTTTGTCCTCGGCTTGAAGTAGCCCTGCTGCTCTAGTGTCTCGGAGAATTGCATCTCTGTCCCACAAGCGAAGCAGTTTCACCAGCATCGGACAGGGAGGGGGAAGCCCATGGGTGGGCGTCGTGCCGGCACACAGTGTGCCCGTTCCAGGGAGTAGAATGCAGTAAGTGCTGTGGGTGAGGTGAAGGAGCGAAACCAGGAATCCAGATAGGCCAGGGGGTCCGATCCTTCAACCCCCTCTGGCAGGCCCAGAAGGCGAATGTTGCTTCTCTGGGACTGGCGCTCCAGGTCCTTCGCTGTATCCTCCAATTGCGCCACCTGGGCCTGTAGATTAGCAATGTCTGCACGGCACTCCTGGACGAGCAGTTGTAGCGTTGCAACTGTCTTTTCCCCCTGCAAGACCCTGTCGGCCAGCTTCCATTGGTCATCTCGCAGGAGCGCAAATTCGGTCGCCAGGGATATAAAGTGTGCCTCCATCATGATGCAGGAGTGTTCAATGGCCGCCAGGACCTGATTCAATTTCTCTGACATGGCGGGGGCGTTCCTTCCTCCCCTTGCCGGTCACAAGCTGCCTCCACCCGCAAATCCATCGGGGCCGGGGGCCGACCCCCAGCTGTTGACCGCAGCTTCACCATTATGCAAATGCCGGTGGGCCCCACACCAGGCTCACCGAGGACAGCAAAACCAGGGGGCCAACGAGCAAGACGTGGGGCCCCTCCTCCAGGGCTCCCTGGTGCACAGTTGACACACAGCTCGGGGTGTTAGGGTTTGTAACATAAACCTGGCTCATCCTCATACTGTGCATTGATCCGTACTTGAATAGATTTATTGCACATTCCTTTTATTGTGTATCTTGTATCCTGAAAGAGTATATGCACTTTGTATATTTAATCCTGAAGACTCATTTCATAATAGCAGTTAACATGTGCACATTCCTTTTATTGTGTATCTTGTATCCTGAAAGAGTATATGCACTTTTTACATTTAATCCTGAAGACTCATGTCATAATAGCAGTTAACATGTGCCTGCTTTCAGAGGTTCATTTGCATTGGCAGCACGTTGACTTCAGTTGGGCATTTACATAAGTAGCACGTTGACTCCTTTGCCGTTGAGCCATGTGCTGCACGTTTTCTGCCACCCCACCCAAACTGGAACCCCACCCAAACCTGAAACTATAAAAGACTCCCTGGTTAAACAAGACGCGCTTGCGCTCGTTATTGCAATTCCGCTCACCTGATTTCCAGCGCTGCAGTTCCCACGCCGGTCAGCCTTCTCTTCAGTTTCCGGTCCCGATTTCTGTTTCCACGGCAACGCTCTGACGCGGTGGTTCCTCGTTCGACATCCCGGTTCCGGCTTCTAAATCGATCCGACCTACAACAAAAGGAGAGAAAACGTTCAAGTAAGGCAATTCTAATTCTGGCGCTCGCAGAGGAAACGCGCACAGAAAAAGACAGGTATTTGTTATTTTGTTTTTTAAGTTTACTTATCTTCGGTTTCTGCAACTGTCGAAGGAAGCCTTTCTCCATTCAAAAGAACAGTGATTTCGACTAAAAGAAAAAGGAGAAAAAGACTTTAAAAGAAAGAAGGTCAAAAACTTATTTGAACATTTTCTTGATACAGACTTTGGTAAAATAACGTTATCCTGATTATGCTTATAGGAGATATATGTGCCAGTTAATAGTAAGTGTGTGATATAGTGTAGAGCATAAGAGTTTCTTGGTGCTATTACATGTTAGTGATTGGTGTTATTTTGTTCCTGCAGAAGAATCAAGAAAACATAATTCAGGCATCAATAATTCAGGCATCAATCTTCTGCTAAAGAGAAACATATCATTATTGTTTATTGAACAACAAGATTACAGGAAAGGTATTTTGATGAATGTATTATAAATTGAAAAGCAGTGACAAAAGAAAGGTTCCAAAGACTAGTTAGATTAATGTTATTTATTTATTTTGCACTTAGATGTCTGACCACTGAAGAACAGCAATTTACAGAGTTTTTGCAAGAGTCTCAAACAGAGAAAGAGTTGTGTCGACCCAGAGCTGAAACCAGTGGAGTGTTTTTTCTTTTGTCTTTTTTATTTTGTCCCATTTTCCCACTTCCCCCGGAGATCTATTCTTGCCAAACTGTGTATTACATACGGCTTGGGCAGGCATAGATTTTTAGGGGCATAGGGCCCTATGTAGGTAAAACCAAAATACAGAGTCCTTAATTGCGAATTTTACTGATTCGTAATTAAGAACTCGCTATTTCCGATGTAGGTAATAATTCGGGAAAAAATACCGATTCGGTAAAAATCGCTATTTAACTTAGCGAATGACCGTTACCGATTCGCTAATACCGATTCTGTATAAGCGAATCGGTAAATACCGAATCGGGAATATTGAAAATTTGTTATTCCTGATTTAGCCAATCCTGTGCCTCCCCATGACATCACAACCAGGAAGTGGCCACACCCATGCAGCTGCACTGGTCCTGGAGCTGTTGGAGAGGCAGGGAGCAGGAGCAAGAGCACAGGAGCAGCACAGCTACCACCTAGCTAACACAGAGGAACTGCACCATGGCCACACAGGAGAAGGGGAAGGATGCTTGTGAAAGAAAGCGCAAGCACAAGTTCAGTGAGAGGGAGTTGGAGGTCCTCATTGGGGATGTCGTCAAAGATCACGACCTGCTCTTTGGCAAGAAATCTCTGCACGTCCCAGAGGCACAGAAAAGGAGGATCTGGCTGAGGATCCAGCAGCAGATCAATGCAATTGGCGTCACACATCGCTCAATAGATGATATGAAGAAGCGATGGTATGACCTGAGAGCACGTGCTAAGGAGAGGGTAGCTGAACGCCTTAAACAAGCCAGGAAGATAGGCGCGGGAACATCAACAGCGCCTGCTCCAACTGCCCTAGAGGAAATGGTTGAGTCCACCCTCCAGCCGGAGAGCATCAGTGGCATCGGGGCCGTGGACAGCTCAGCAACAGCATCCAACAGACAAGGTAAGATGCATGCACAGCATGCTGTCTCCCCTCCCAAACCCAAATCACCCTGCAAAAATCACAGCCCAGAACATGTTGTGCATTAAATCAGCAATGCATTATGGGAGATGTAGTCTCTCTCAAGTATTAGCTAATCAGCCAGTCAGCAAGAAGCATAGGCATGTCACACACATCAATAGATGAGCTAGCAGAGGCCAGACAGCTAGATTGCCAGTCATGAAATTTATTTGCAGACAAATGATGGCAGACAAGTGAGTAATCGTACATCCTGTATCCAAAGGCGGAACATCGCCCCAGGCTGCAGAGGGGGAGACAGGCGAGGATTCCAGGGAGGAAACCACAATTGAGGAGGAAGTCTCACCACCTGCTGACACCACACCAACATCCCCACCACCACCACCACCACCACCGCCAGCACGATCAAGGAGGTATACAGTGGCTAGCCTCCAGGAGATAGATGGCATAGAGGAGGACAGCCAGGGAGCACAACAGACCACACCGGGCGATGACAGACAGGCATCTGTGACACAGTCCCCCGTGGAGTATGGCAACACAGGTGCCCGTAGAAGGCGACAAAGGGCACAGAGTCCTGACGCTGAGGAGTCCAGTGTCTTCTCTGGCTTGGAGGGGCAGATGCTCAAAGTGCAGCGCCTGCAGGGAAAGACAATGAGAGGCATTCAGCGTCAGCTGGTGGCAAATAACCGGAACATGAATAGCATGAAGGAGGCCATATACTGCCTCAACAATACTGTGGCAGAGGGCATGAAGGAGATGTCGGATGCAGTGAGGCTGTTATGCAGCAGAAGTGAGAGTGACCGTGCTGCAAGGCGCAGGGACAGGCAGAAACTTGAAGCGTACACGACATCTGTCAACAGGCTGTGCAATGCAACCCATGTGCTCAGTCGTCGCTCAGTGGCCATGCAACTTGAAATGGCAAAGTGCAGCCGTGAGGTCACTCAGGGCCTGGTAACAGTCACCAGTGCTTTGGAGGTGCTGCAGACAAGCCAAATAGCTGCCACCGGAACAGGGGATGGGGCGGAGAGTGAGGAGGCAACCAGTCACAGCAGCATAACCCCCCCCCCTTGCCAGAGAACAGGAGGTGCAGTGTTAGGCATGGTTCTGCCGCAGTACACAGCACTGGTGAGGGCAGTGTGCCTGCTGAACGCAGCCGAGGTGCGCGTGGGCACAGGAGATGAGCACAGCAGGGAAATTCCATTGTGTGGTGGTTGACGTAACCCATTGGACACCATGATGGGATAAGTGATACATCAAGGGGGAGTGACTATGCCATGTTGTGCTTGACCAGGCACTGTGGGGACATCACTGGTGTTACGGTGTGCTGTTCAATTGCCTGATGCAAGGTAAATTAAACACCCTGACACTATTGCATTAACTGGCTTTGTCTCATTGCTTACTCAGAAATAGTTTTGTGTGATCTTTGACCGTCTCAGTCTCCCATCTGCTGCAGCTGTGCCGCCTGCAGCGCTGTGCTGTGGCTGTGTACCTTCCTCCTCCTCCTCCTCCTCCTCCTCAGATTCACTAATTTCCACAGGTGTCCCCCTCTTAGTTGCAAGGTTTTGCAGCATGGCACATGCAGCGATGATTTTGCAGCAGACCAGGGGCTGGTACTGCCAAGCACCTCCACTCTTGTGGAGGCAGCGGAACCTGCTTTTGAGGAGTCCAAATGTTTGCTCAACCACATTGCGCGTCAATCTATGTGCAACATTATATTGCCTTTCACTTGGGGTGGATGGGTGCAGGTACGGAGTCATGATGAAGGAACGCACCGCATAGGCGCTGTCACCTAAGTGTGAGAAGAAAGAAGGTTATTCACAGCCAACAATTGTAGTAACAGGTGTATACTTCAGGGGGTGTCACATGTATTTACCTAGCAGGTAGCCTTCTCCAAATTCACCCGCAACAAGACGGGTATAGATCCCACTGTTCCTGAATATATACGAATCATGCGTGCTCCCTGGGAATTTCGCAACTATGTCCGTGATGATGGAAGAGGCATCACATATGACCTGTACATTTATGGAATGTGAGGATTTGCGATTGCGGTAGATGTACTCAGTCGCAGCAGGGGGGCAGATTGGTATTTGTGTCCCGTCAATGCAACCTATGACGTGTGGGAACTGGGCCTTCTGGTAAAAGTCCATCTTGGTCTTCTGCAGTTCTGCCTGTGTGCTGGGGAATTGGATATAGTGTGGCATCCTTTGCAACATGGCGTCCAGGAATGTTTTGAGGAAACGCGACAGGCAACTCTGTGAGACTCCACCTGACGCAGCTATTACCCCTTGGTAACTGCCAGATGCCAGGAGGTGCAGGCAACAGAGTACCTGTACATGAGTAGGTATTGCGTGGGCCCTTGGTGTATGGTGCTCGAGGAATGGGCGCAGGTCCCGTATCAGGTCCAGGATAGTGTTTGGATGTAGCCTGTACCTCTCATGTATTTCAGCCTCTGTGAGTTGGAATAAGGTGATGCGCAATCTGTAGACGGGTTCCTGTCTTCTCCATATCCTTTGTGCTGCAGCTTGTATCCTTAACCGCCTTGCAATGATGTACAGGGCAGCCACTGTGTTCATGCTGATGCATTCTGGGGCTGTTTATATGCTGTGCACCTGGTTACCACCTGATTTGAGTCCATGGTAAAGTGCGACTCTTAATTAGCGATTTCTTACCGATTCGGTAATAACGAATTTATGTACATAGGTTTGCGATTTTTTTTTAACGAATCTGTATTTAGCGAATCGTTAAATGGTGATTCGGTGTGACATTTTCGCTAAATAAGGAATCGCTAGTTGATTTCCGTTATTTTTAGCGATTACTTATTTAGCGATTCGGTGTTTCTGCTCCTACATTTCACATCCTTTTTTAGCGATCGGTAACGCTGTAATTCTGCGAATTTCGGCGTTACCGATCGCTAATGGCACACCTACATCGGGCCCATAGAGAACAATCTTCTCATATCTCAAGTTAAACGACCTGGATTTCAGGTGAGTGAAGACTTAACAGAAGTGCAAGCCTTCACAAAAAATAAAGTTCTTCTTGAGAGATATGGACCAAGATAACGACCGAATTGATGGTCAAGCCATGGCTCAAGCTCTTAATGAGGACACAGAGCAAGATCACTCAGTAACAACCATGTTACACAAGTTGCAGTTTGAAATAGAAAGGTTAAAAGAGGAAAATATAGAGTTGCGTCATGAGTTGGTTCGTTATAGACCTAGAGATTCTTTATGGGACAGTCCCTTTCCTAAAGCTTTCAAAACCCATTTAGAAACCGGAGCTAGGTCCAAGACATTGAACACTTTCATGGCATCCGATGCAGCATCATCACCAGTGCAAGTGACAGTCGCAGTCCCTAATGTTGTGCCTTTAGCTGCACCAGAACGACTCTTTGGAGATAGTGCCAAATTTAATGTTTTTATTAGTCAATGCCAGTTACATTTCATTTGCAAGCCACAAGCATTCCCTACTGATGCAACTAAGGTGGCTTTTGTACTTTCTTACCTAGGGGGCACCGCCGCTAATTGGTCCATTCCATACATAGATAGGAATGATCCTGTTTTGTGTAATTGGCCCTTATTCAAGACAACAATGACTAAATTATTCGCCAAACATACATATGTTCAGGCGAGTGATAACAAATTATTGAATCTAAAGCAAGGAAGTAAGGATTTGTTGATTTATGTAACTTCTTTCAATAGGTTATTGACAGAAACCCAGTGGCCAGAGGAGAAACGCACTTCCTTATTTTATAGGGGTTTGCGAGATGATTTGAAGGATGCTCTGGCTCATATTGGAGAGTTACCTGATGATTACTCAGACTTTGTGGATTTGGTAGTGAAGCTAGATCATCGCCTAGGAGAGCGTAAAGGGGATAGATCAAGAATAGATGCCAGATTCACCGTACTTAAAAATGAAAAGAAAGTTGCTGAAACTAAATTGCCTGAACCAGAACCAATGCAAATAGGAGGTGTCAGAGGGCCCTTATCTACAGAAGAAAAAGATAGGAGGCGTAAACTAAATTTATGCTTGTACTGTGCTCGGTCCGGACATTTTGCTAAAGATTGCCCCATCAAGCCAAAAGTACCCAAAAAGGCAAATGCAATAGTTTCCCTTCAAACAGAGCAGGAAAACTAAAAAGCTCGTCAAGAACGGAGATCGCTTGTACGAGAGGCATAGTTCCACAGATCTCCCAACATCTAGCTAATACTGTGACCCGTATACCACGACACTTTATCATTCAGGTCATTTTGATAATAAGCACTCAAATTAGACATTCAGTTTCTGTCTTGTTAGATTCTGGAGCAACAGGTAATTTTTGGGATATTCGGTTGGCACAAAAACTACACATTCCTACAGTACTTAAGACACAACCGGAACCCGTTTGCGCAGTTGACGGGTCTGCATTGTCATCTGGCTTAATAACCAATCAAATATGTCCCATTACTATGGTTTGTCAGAATGGTCACACTGAAGTATTAAGCTTTGATCTTATTGATACACCCACGTTTGGTCTTATTTTAGGTGTACCATGGCTAACAGTACACAACCCAAAAATAAACTGGGATCTAAGAACGGTGACTTTAGTTTAGATTCTTCTTACTGTCGATCACATTGTTATCAGGAAGCACACAATGATTCCATGACAGTATTACATTGTGCCAATACCACAACACCTTCTTCTATGATTCCTCAGGAATACCAAGATTTTAAAGACGTTTTTAACCCAGTAAAGGCATCTACTCTACCTCCGCATAGATCATACGATTGTCGTATTGATTTAATTCCAGGAGCTACACTCCCCAGTAGTAGGGTATATGCTCTTTCTGAGGAAGAAACACAATACTTACGAAGTTATTTGGATGAATTATTAGCCTTAGGCTTCATTCGACATTCTACATCTCCCGTCTCTTCGCCACTATTTTTGATCCCGAAACGGGATGGTGGCTTAAGAGCGTGCATCGACTACCGCGGATTAAACAAAGCCATTATTAAAAATAAATATCCATTACCCTTGATCCCGGTTCTTCTTGATCAGTTGCGTCATTCTACCATATACACTAAACTGGATCTACGAGGGGCTTATCATCTTATTCGGGTCAAAGAGCATGATGAGTGAAAACAGCCTTTCGAACCAAGTTTGGTTTGTTCGAGTACACTGTCATGCCCTTTGGCCTGTGTAATGGCCCTGCGGCCTTTCAATACTTTATAAATGAAGTCTTGAATGAGTTTCTTGATATCTGTGTAATAGTATACATAGATGACATTCTCATTTATTCCAAAAATAAAGAAGAGGATGTACAACAAGTGAGAGCAGTGTTAGCCAAATTGCAAGAAAATCATCTTTTTGCAAAATTGGAAAAATGCATATTTAACACTGACACTGTAGAATTTCTAGTATATTGCTTATCACCAGCTGGAATCATGATGGATCCTAAAAAAGTGAGTGCCATACTGGATTGGCCAGAACCAACGTCAGTGAAGGAATTACAGAAAGTGTTAGGGTTCGCCAATTTCTATTGACGCTTTATACCTCAGTTTGCAGAAACTGTTGTACCAATCACAAAATTATTGCAAAAGGACAAGTCTTTTCATGGACAGACAAGGCAGCACAAGCTTTTACTCAATTAAATATTTTTATTACCTCAGCACCCTTACTGAGACATCCTGATCCTGAACTCCCTTTTTTTGTAGAGGCTGATGCATCACAGGTGGCAGTAGGAGGAATTCTCTCTCAAAGAGATGCACAAGATGGGCAATTTCATCCGGTGGCGTTTTATTCTGAAAAACTACTTCCCGCCGAGCAAAATTATACGGTAGCAGAGAGAGAACTGTTAGCAATCAAATTAGTGTTCACTGAATGGCGGCATCATTTAATGGGAACTAAATATCCTGTAACCATTTTTAGTGATCATAAGAATTAGCAATTTTTTAGTTCTGTCAAGGCTCTTACACCTCGTCAAATGCGATGGTTACATTTCTTTAGCGCATTTGATTTTGTTATCACCTACAGACCAGGTGCAAAACAGATTCAATCGGATATTCTGTCACGATATGGACATACTACTGAATCCAAGAAAGACATGGCAAGTCCTCCTATTATTCCTCCTCATAAAATAGTGGCACCCATCACACAAGCAGATTTCATGACTTCAGTAAGAAAGGAACATCTGAACTTAAATATACAAGAATGGTTAGCAAACCCAAAACACACTATTCAAGACGGTTTACTCTATCATAATACTCTTTTGTTCATACCCACAACTGAGCTACAAAAGAAGGTATTAGTATGGCACCATGACTCGTCCTTAGCAGGCCATCCTGGATATCAGAAAACTTTAGACAACTGTAAGAAGCAATTCTGGTGGCCCTCCTTGGCAAAGGATGTCCAAACATATGTAGCATCTTGTCCCATTTGTGCCAGAAATAAATCTCTACATAAAGCACCAGCAGGATTATTGCAACCGTTATCTACTCCCCCATGTCCATGGCATACTATTAGTATAGACTTCATTACCAATCTACCGGTGGCTAATAGTTATACAACCATTCTTGTGGTAGTAGATTATCTGTCTAAAATGGCGCATTTCATTCCATTGCATAAAATACCAACTGCTGTAGAATTTAGTAATATTTTTATGACAAACATAGTTCGTTTGCATGGCTTGCCATCCAAAATTGTTTCCGATCGTGGCAGTAAGTTCACTTCTAGGTTTTGGAAAGACCTTTGCAAAAACCTAAAAATGGAAATAGCCCTATCTACAGCCTTCCATCCAGAAACAGATGGTCAAATGGAAAGGGCAAACCAGACACTACTCCAGACTCTACGTTGCCTAATGACTGAAATCACTAATGAATGGGATAAAGCCTTATCATTAGCAGAGTTCATTTATAATAACAGCGTTCATTCAGCAACACAGTGTACCCCGTTTTACTTCTTAAATGGTTATCATCCCAAGGCCTTGCCAACTTCTGTAGAATCTTCCCTTATACCTGCAGTCACTGATCGTTAACAAAACTTACTGGAAATTCAAGAAAAAGCCAAAAAGTATTTGAATAACTATAAAATATTAATGAAAAAACATGCAGATAAACATAGAAACTCTGCTCCATGCTACCAGGTAGGAGATAAAGTCTGGTTATCCACAAAAAATCTAAATATTGTAGGCCCACGAAAATTACAACCACGTTATATTGGACCGTTTTTCCATAAATAAACTCATAAGTCCTGTCACAGTTCAATTGGATCTACCCCCTGAATATTCCATTCATCCCACTTTTCATGTCTCCCTGTTAAAAATGTACAATCCTGAAACCAGACAAGAACCCCCACCTCCACCTATTCCCATTGACAGGCATCTAGAATACGAAGTCTTGGACGCCAAAAGAATTCAAGGTAAACTTCATTACTTAATAGCGTGGAAAGGCTATTCAGCTGATGAGAATTCCTGGGAACCAGCTTCATTCGTTCATGCTCCTAAGTTGGTAAAACAATTCCATCTACAATGTCCACAGAAACCACACCCTGTAGGGCGTCCTTTGAGAGGGGCGACTGTTAGGGTTTGTACCATAAACCTGGCTCATCCTCATACTGTGCATTGATCCGTACTTGAATAGATTTATTACACATTCCTTTTATTGTGTATCATGTATCCTGAAAGAGTATATGCACTTTGTACATTTAATCCTGAAGACTCATGTCATAATAGCAGTTAACATGTGCCTGCTTCCAGAGGTTCATTTGCATCGGCAGCCCGTTGACTTCAGTTGGGCATTTACATAAGTAGCACGTTGACTCCTTTGCCGTTGAGCCATGTGCTGCACGTTTTCTGCCACCCCACCCAAACTGGAACCCCACCCAAACCTGAAACTATAAAAGACTCACTGGTTAAACAAGACGCGCTTGCGCTCGTTATTGCAATTCCGCTCACCTGATTTCCAGCGCTGCATTTCCCACGCCGGTCAGCCTTCTCTTCAGTTTCCGGTCCCGATTTCTGTTTCCACGGCAACGCTCTGACGTGGTGGTTCCTCGTTCGACATCCTGGTTCCGGCTTCTAAATCGATCCGACCTACAACAAAAGGAGAGAAAACATTCAAGTAAGGCAATTCTAATTCTGGCGCTCGCAGAGGAAACGCGCACAGAAAAAGACAGGTATTTGTTATTTTGTTTTTTAAGTTTACTTATCTTCGGTTTCTGCAACTGTCGAAGGAAGCCTTTCTCCATTCAAAGGAACAGTGATTTCGACTAAAAGAAAAAGGAGAAAAAGACTTTAAAAGAAAGAAGGTCAAAAACTTATTTTAACATTTTCTTGATACAGACTTTGGTAAAATAACGTTATCCTGATTATGCTTATAGGAGATATGTGCCAGTTAATAGTAAGTGTGTGATATAGTGTAGAGCATAAGAGTTTCTTGGTGCTATTACATGTTAGTGATTGGTGTTATTTTGTTCCTGCAGAAGAATCAAGAAAACATAATTCAGGCATCAATAATTCAGGCATCAATCTTCTGCTAAAGAGAAACATATCATTATTGTTTATTGAACAACAAGATTACAGGAAAGGTATTTTGATGAATGTATTATAAATCGAAAAGCAGTGACAAAAGGAAGGTTCCAAAGACTAGTTAGATTAATGTTATTTATTTATTTTGTACATAGATGTCTGACCACTGAAGAACAGCAATTTACAGAGTCTATGCAAGAGGCTCAAACAGAGAAAGAGTTGTGTCGACCCAGAGCTGAAACCAGTGGAGTGTTTTTTCTTTTGTCTTTTTTATTTTGTCCCATTTTCCCCTTCCCCGGAGATCTATTCTTGCCAAACAGCTTGGGCAGGCATATATTTTTAGGGGCATAGAGAACAATCGTCTCATCTCTCAAGTTGAACGACCTGGATTTCAGGTGAGTGAAGACGTAACACGGGGTCTCTGCCACATTGATTGGGGGGGTGCCTGTCCTAGCTGTAGGCTGACACCCCTCTAAGCATGCCTGCCACTGCACCCAGTTCAAGGGGTCCTCCCTGGAGGGTACAAGCATGGTGATCCCTCAGTGTTTGGGGCTGGGGAGGTGTTCTAGTTGGGCAAAAAGGAGAGATATGACCCCGGTCAGGTCCGACAGCAAGGGATTCCCTTCCTGAAGCCCCGGGCCAGTGGTGGTGAGCACATGCCTCGACTATGGCATCACTGGTACAGTGCATGTATGCAGCTTGGGGTTCTGCCTTCTTCAGTCCCCCCACAGCCTCAGCCGGCTTGAGTGTGTCTGTTAGAAATGGGATCTCTAGTTGGCAAGGGCTTGCACCTTTGTCCAAGTAGGGACCCTTCTTCCTAGTCAGGGTAAGGGTTGTTACACTCGTGAAGTAACCCCTGCTCACCCTCGTGGTAGCTTGGCACGAGCAGTCAGGCTTAATTCAGAGGCAGTGTGTAAAGCATTTGCACATAACCAACAGTAATACAGTGTAAGCACTACAAACGGACACCACACCAGTTTAGAAAAATAACCAATATTTTATATACTCAAGACAAGACCAATTACGACAAAAATCCACAATACTGTACTTTAAAAATGAATGCTTGATACGGTAACTTCTTCTTTGCAGGAATAGCACAAAAGCAAAGTTCGTACGAGTCGGTAGCTCCGTCCGAGCCTACCGCGATGCTGAAAACCACAGAGTCTAACAGTTCCAGCCGACCGCGTCGATACGGGCCAGCAGAGTCATGAACAGACTCGGTTACAGTACCTTTCTCGTTGTGGCTGGTACGGAGTGTACGAGCCGGTCGGCGTTCGTCGCGGTTTCGGTGCAAGACGGAGCGATGCAAGGTGCGGTGTCCTCGATGCGGTGCAGGCAGCGGCTCGATGAGCGTCGTGCAGACGGAGTCGGTGAGTCCAAGGCGTGCGATGCAGGGCGAGACGATGCTCGATGCGGTGCTGACAGGTTGCGATGCAGGCGACCTAGCCGGAGTGCGGGAGCTGGCGTCGGACAGCGGTGCGAGTCGGAGCGGTGCGTCGCAGACGTGCGAGCGGTGCCCCAATTGCGGTGCGGTCACGACTCTTGAGCCAGTTGCAGCGACAGCGTCGGTCTGGTCCGGCTGGCACAGTGAAGCGATGCGATGCGAACTGCGGTGCCCACAGGTCACGGTGCAAGCAGCGGCTCGATGTTGGCGGCGTCGGACGTCGCCCACGGTGAGACCAGGGTTGCGATGCGAAGCGGGGCGATGCGGTCTGCGGTGCAAACAGGTCACCGGCCAGGGATGGATTCGGTTGACGGCGTCGGTTGCGGTTCCCTTCCTCTGTGGCAACTGAAACAGCGTTCCAGAAGCGGTACCCAGAGGCTTGTGAAGTCTTTGTAGTCCCTGAGACTTCTTAACAGGAGGCCAGCTCGGTTTCAGGCCCTTGGAGATACTCAGCACAAGTTTGTAGAAAGTTCAGTCCAGTCCTTTCACTGCCCAAGGCAGAAGCAGCAGCTGCAGGCCAACCTAACAAAGCAACAACACAGCAAAGGGGCAGTATTCCTCCTGGCAGCTCTTCCAGCTCTTCGTCTTGGCAGGTTCCTTGATTCCAGCGAGATCTAAATTCATGGGGTCAGGCCCCAATATTTATATCCCAAATTCCTTTGTTCTCTGAAGGCAGAGAGGCCTTTGCCTAGTCCAAACCAGTTCTGGAGCACTTTGTTGACAAGTCTCCGTCCCTTCTTTCAGTGAGTAGGCCAGGGACATCAGACGCACCACAGGAGGTGGAGCCAGCATTGTGGAGGAAAGGCACTGTCCTATTCAGGGCCCAGGTGCGACCCCTCCCACCCATCTAAATGTAGATCTTGCTATTCAGCCCTGCGCTGACTCACCCTGTCTCCTGGCATCTCCCAGCCCCTGTCACTCACACTCCAGACAAGGAATACACAACCTCGCAGAGGCAGGCTTGGATGGTTAGACAAGAAAATACCCACTTTCTAAAAGTGGTATTTTCAAACACAGAATGTTAAAACCCACTTCACTAAAAGCTGCATTTTATCATTCTGAGTCCAGGCATACTAAACTCGAATTTCTACCATGTTCCCGGGGTCAGTTAGGATTATAAGCTGTAATAATCACAACTGCCCGTTCTGGCCTAGGGGGAACAGGTAGCCTTGCAATAGTGAAAAACGAACTAGGCTGTAATTCACTATCAGGACATGCCGCACACACCCGGGCATGTCCTACCTTTCGCATACACCGCACCCTGCCCACAGGGGTACCCTGGGCCTACCTTAGGGGTGACTAACATGTAGCAAAGGGAAGGTTTAGGGACTTGCAAGTGTGGGCACTTGCCAAGTCGACATGGCAGCCTCAGGCTGCGCACAGGCTCTGCGTTGGCAGGCCCGAGTTACACTTTACGGGCTGTTTGCGTGGGTGGCACAATCCAGTGCTGCAGCCCACCAACAGCATTTGGTCTATAGGCCCTGGCACTCGCAGTGCACTTTACAAGGGACTGACACATAAACCAAATAGGCCAATCATGGAAACACTAATCCATAACGCATTTTATACAGGAGCACTTGCACTTTCCCACTGGACCGCAGTGAGGAAAGTGCGCAGAATCATTACACCAGCAAAAACAGAGTCAAAACCGGGAGGTCAGAAAGCAAAAAGTCAGGGGAAACACGCCAAAAGATGCCAAGTCTAACACATGTCCCCTCCAGCTGAAAGTAGGGAGAACTACCCAACCCCATTGGAGTTCTCTTCACTAAGGCGGAAGAACCTGGACAGACCATCTGCGTTGGCGTGTTCTGTACCAGGACGGTGTTCCACCGTAAAGTCCATTCCCTGTAGGGAGATGGACCACCTCAGCAGTTTTGGATTCTCACCCTCATTTGCATCAACCATCTGAGGGGCCTGTGGTCTGTCTGAACCCGGAAGTGAGTCCCAAACAGGTATGGTCTCAACTTCTTCAGTGCCCAGACCACAGCAAAAGCTTCCCTTTCTATGGCACTCCACCTCTGTTCCCTGGGAAGTAGTCTCCTGCTAAGGAAGACTACAGGCTGATCCAGGCCCTCTTCATTCAGTTGTGAGAGCACCGCTCCCACACCATGCTCTGAAGCGTCAGTCTGCACGACGAATTCCTTGGAGAAGTCAGGTGCCTTGAGCACGGGCGCCGTGCACATGGCTGCCTTCAGGGCATCAAAAGCTTTCTGGCAGGACTCAGTCCAGATCACTTTCCTGGGCTGCCTCTTCGAGGTCAGCTCTGTTAAGGGGGCAACGATGGTGCCATAGCCCTTAACAAATCTCCTATAATACCCGGTGAGACCTAAGAAGGCTCTCACCTCTGTCTGGGTCTTGGGGGTTCCCAAGCCAGAATGGTGTCAATCTTGGGTTGTAGGGGCGCCACCTGGCCGCTTCCTACCTGGTGCCCCAAGTACACCACAGAACCCTGCCCGATCTGGCACTTACTGGCCTTGATCGTGAGGCCTGCACCTTGCAGAGCCCTCAACACTTTCTCAAGGTGCTGTAAATGTTCTTCCCAGCTGGAACTGAACACAGCAATGTCATCCAGGTAGGCGGCACTGAAATCCTCCAGCCCAGCCAACACCTGATTGACCAACCTCTGAAAGGTGGCAGGGGCATTCTTCAACCCAAAGGGCATCACCCGGAATTGGTAATGACCTTCTGGGGTTGAGAATGCTGATCTCTCCTTGGCCCCATCGGTTAAGGCAATCTGCCAGTACCCAGACGTCAAATCAAACGTGCTGAGGAACCGGGCAGCTCCCAACCGATCAATGAGCTCATCAGCTCTGGGGATGGGGTGCGCGTCAGTCCTGGTGACGGCATTGAGCCCACGGTAGTCCACACAAAACCGGAGTTCTGGAGTGGCACCGGGCGCCGCAGCCTTTGGGACCAAGACCACTGGGCTGGCCCAAGGACTGTGGGAGGGCTCAATCACCCCTAACGCCAACATCTTAGAGACCTCCTCCTTGATGCTGGCTCTGACCCGGTCAGTCAACCTGTAAATTTTGTGCTTCACAGGATGGCTGTCACCGGTGTCCACGTCATGGGTACACCAGTGAGTAACACCGGGGTCAGAGAGAACAGTGGGGCGAACTGTCCCAACAACTGGCGACAGTCCCCCTGCTGCTCTTGAGTCAGAGTAGGGGAGAGGATCACACCCTCTACTGACCCATCATGCTCCTTGGTAGACAGGAGGTCAGGGAGAGGCTCGCTCTCCTCTTCCACCCCATCATCTGTCGCCAAGAGCATACTCACTTCGGACCTCTCGAAGTGGGGCTTGAGGCGGTTCACGTGAAGGACCCTCAAAGGGTTCCTTGGAGCCTGCAAATCCACCAGGTAGGTGACGTCACTTTTGCGCTCCTTTACCTCGTATGGCCCAGTCCACTTGTCCTGCAAGGCACAAGGTGCCACTGGGGCCATGACCCACACTTTCTGCCCAGGTTGAAATTCGACCAGAGTGGCATTCTGGTCATACCATCTCTTCATTTCTTCCTGGCTTGCTTCTAGGTTCGCCTGAGCGAGTTTCCTGAAGCGGGCAGTTTGGTTTCTAAAGGCCAGCATGTAGCTAAATACATCCTGGGGAGTTTTCCTGGGAGCTGCCTCCCAGCCTTCCTTTATCAAACTCAGAGGTCCTCTGACAGGGTGGCCATACAGGAGCTCAAAGGGGCTGTACCCAAGAGACTTCTGAGGCACCTCCCTGTATGCAAAGAGTAGGCATGGCAAGAGGACGTCCCACTTACGCCTCATGGGTTCTGTTAGACCCTTGATCATGCCTTTCAAGGTCTGGTTGAATCTCTCCACCAGACCGTTTCCTTGTGGGTGGTAAGGAGTGGTGAACTTGTAGGTTACACCACACTCCTTCCACAGGGATGTCATATACTTCGATATGAAATTGGTCCCCCTATCAGAAACCACCTCTCTGGGGAATCCCACACGGGAAAAGATCCCCATTAACGCCCGGCCCACCACTGGCGCCGTCGTTGTCCTGAGAGGGATTGCCTCCGGGTACCGGGTGGCATGGTCCACCAAGACCAGGATGTACCTGTTGCCCATGGCTGTCTTGGGATCCAGTGGCCCCACTATATCCATCCCTACCCTTTCAAAGGGTGTTCCAACTACAGGAAAAGGTTGGAGAGGAGCTTTGACCTTCCTCCCACTCTTACCACTTGCCTGGCAAGTTTGGCAAGACCTACAGTGTGCATCTGACTGCCTTCGCATTTGGGGCCAAAAGAAGTGGGTGACAAGCCTGTCAAAGGTCTTGTCCTGCCCCAAATGTCCTGCCAAAGGCACGTCATGAGCCAGACCCAGTAGGAAGGTCCTGAAGCGCTGGGGTACCACCAGCACACGGGCTGACCCAGGCTCAGCAACCTTAGGCTCACTGTATAGGAGACCGCTCTCCCAGTAGATCAGATGTGACCCGGACTGATTACCAGCTGCCTGGTCTGCAGCCTGCCGCCGCAGACCCTCCAGAGTAGGGCACTCGTTCTGCTCCCTGCAGAACTCCTCCCTGGTGGGACCCCCTTCTTGCTGCCAATGGGTCAGCTCAGAGATGTCTCCCAGTTCGGCTACCTGCTCCCCTGTAGGCACTGGGCGTCCCCTCGAGGTCCGCCTCCTCCCGGTCCGTGGGAACTTCGGGGCCGGTTTCCCGCGCCCCTGCCCTTTCTCTTGGCAGGGACTTGGGCCACTGTTTCAGGCTCCAAGTCCTCTTGATCACCCTTTCTGGCTGCCATTGACCGAGTAGACACACATGCCCACTCTGGCAACCCAAGCATCTCCAAGTGAGACCTGAGCTCAACCTCCTTCCATGAGGACTGCTCCAGGTCGTTTCCTAGCAGACAATCTACAGGCATGGTAGGGCTCACAACCACGCTTAAGGGACCTGAGACCCCCCCATTCAAAGGGAACCTGCGCCACCATACACTGGCGCTCAGAGTTGTCGACAGCAACTAC
The DNA here is from genome assembly GCA_963921515.1 of Calotriton arnoldi. Classification (NCBI taxonomy): domain Eukaryota; kingdom Metazoa; phylum Chordata; class Amphibia; order Caudata; family Salamandridae; genus Calotriton; species Calotriton arnoldi. The sequence goes on from CAWUFW010002202.1 coordinate 510,804, forward strand.
TTGGTGGAATGCTCCTGGGACTACTTGCTTCTCAGACACCAGGTGACACCGGACTGAGGTCACACTGGCTCCAGTATCTCTGAGAGCCTCTACCCTGTTCCCATTAATGGTCACCCAGGTGCTATATTTCTTTGTGTTAGGGGGCACCTGGTTTCCTGGGACCATCTCCCTGTCCCCTAGTGAGACAAGGGTCATTTCTGCGGGATCCCCACCCTCCTGTGGGCACCCCTCCTCCCCAAGCGCTACACTAGCCAACACTTTGGATTGTCCACCGGTGGGTGGCTGTGTCCCTTTCGGGCACTTGGGGTCCCCCTTAAAGTGACCTACCTGGTCACATGCATAACACTTGTGGGGGCCGGTCTCAACAGGCTTCCCTGTGGAGACCCCTTTCTTCTTATCACCGGGGGCTGGGAACCTTTACCCTGGGTACTAGTTTGGGGCCCTTTAGAGAACTCCTGTGCTTTACCCTTGTCCCCCCACCTTTCTGCTGGGGACCCTGCACACCTTTGGCTGAGTCTCCCCAAACGCTTTCTTGTGGACCCTGGTACTCACCCAGCGGTCCGCTTCCATAGCAAGCTTCCTGGGGTCAGTTAGCTTACTATCCACTAGGTGCTGGCGCAGATCTGCAAAACATAGACTAGACAAGTGCTCCCATGCAATCAAGTTGTAGAGCCCCTGAAAATCTGTCACACTACTGCCCTTCACCCAACCATCCAGAGACCTGCAGAACACATCCACACATTCCAACCAAGTGTTGGCATCAGACTTCTTACTGGACCTGAACTGATCCCTGTACTTTTCAGGAGTAAGACCATACTTCGTGAGAAGGGCATCCTTCATGTCAGCATAGGTGAGGTGATACCCCTTACCCAAAGCTATCAGAGCATCCCTTGCTTCTTCAGGGAAAAGTGGCCACAATCCTGCTCCCCAATTCTCCTCAGGGACCCCATTCATGTGTATGGCTGCCTCATAACCCTGAAACCACCTTTGTATGTCATCCCCCTTCTTGAACTCCTTGCCTACGTTCTTGGGAATGTGCACAATCCTGTCTGCCTTTCTGGACGAATTGCTGCCACCATCTGAGCCTGACTTACTCCTAAGTTCTAGCTCCTTCAGTTCTCTCTCGTGCTCTAAGAGCATCTTCCTCTCCTCTATGGCCAATCTCTTCTCCTCCCGCTCACTCTCCAGCCTGAGCTTCTGCAGCTCAAACTGCCTTGCCTCCCGCCTGTCCTCCAGCTCCTCTGGGGACAGACTGCTGCTGCCTGACCTGGCGGGTTCCCCCTACCCAAAAGCACATCCACCCTGGAAATAGGCTCCTCCACCTCCTCACTGAGATCACCAGGCTGCCCATTGGCATGTCTGTCTGCTACCCAGGCCCTCAGCGCCTTCTGTAGCTCCTCCTTCCTTGTGAGTCCTTTAATTTGTACTTTCAGGTTTTTACAAATCGCTCGTAGTTCCTTTACGGCGTAGGATTCCAACCTATCCTCCTCAAAGATAACTTCCAGAGATGCAACGGATGATGCAATTGATTCAGGCATGACAAAAGTCGTGAGTTGAAAACTGGCAAGATCAAAAATAGGCCAAAAGAAAAAGAACCAGTATGTGGTACGTAATGGTCTGCGATATGGTAGTAGTGCACACCAATCACTGTAAGTCAAGTGCAAACACAAGTCCTATCCTCACCGCTGACAACCAACGTTAGAAATGGGATCTCTAGTTGGCAAGGGCTTGCACCTTTGTCCAAGTAGGGACCCTTCTTCCTAGTCAGGGTAAGGGTGTTACACTCGTGAAGTAACCCCTGCTCACCCTCGTGGTAGCTTGGCACGAGCAGTCAGGCTTAATTCAGAGGCAGTGTGTAAAGCATTTGCACATAACCAACAGTAATACAGTGTAAGCACTACAAACGGACACCACACCAGTTTAGAAAAATAACCAATATTTTATATACTCAAGACAAGACCAATTACGACAAAAATCCACAATACTGTACTTTAAAAATGAATGCTTGATACGGTAACTTCTTCTTTGAAGGAATAGCACAAAAGCAAAGTTCGTACGAGTCGGTAGCTCCGTCCGAGCCTACCGCGATGCTGAAAACCACAGAGTCTAACAGTTCCAGCCGACCGCGTCGATACGGGCCAGCAGAGTCATGAACAGACTCGGTTACAGTACCTTTCTCGTTGTGGCTGGTACGGAGTGTACGAGCCGGTCGGCGTTCGTCGCGGTTGCGGTGCAAGACGGAGCGATGCAAGGTGCGGTGTCCCTCGATGCGGTGCAGGCAGCGGCTCGATGAGCGTCGTGCAGACGGAGTCGGTGAGTCCAAGGCGTGCGATGCAGGGCGAGACGATGCTCGATGCGGTGCTGACAGGTTGCGATGCAGGCGACCTAGCCGGAGTGCGGGAGCTGGCGTCGGACAGCGGTGCGAGTCGGAGCGGTGCGTCGCAGACGTGCGAGCGGTGCCCCAATTGCGGTGCGGTCACGACTCTTGAGCCAGTTGCAGCGACAGCGTCGGTCTGGTCCGGCTGGCACAGTGAAGCGATGCGATGCGATGCGAACTGCGGTGCCCACAGGTCACGGTGCAAGCAGCGGCTCGATGTTGGCGGCGTCGGACGTCGCCCACGGTGAGACCAGGGTTGCGATGCGAAGCGGGATGATGCGGTCTGCGGTGCAAACAGGTCACCGGCCAGGGATGGATTCGGTTGACGGCGTCGGTTGCGGTTCCCTTCCTCTGTGGCAACTGAAACAGCGTTCCAGAAGCGGTACCCAGAGGCTTGTGAAGTCTTTGTAGTCCCTGAGACTTCTTAACAGGAGTCCAGCTCGGTTTCAGGCCCTTGGAGATACTCAGCACAAGTTTGTAGAAAGTTCAGTCCAGTCCTTTCACTGCCCAAGGCAGAAGCAGCAGCTGCAGGCCAACCCAACAAAGCAACAACACAGCAAAGGGGCAGTACTCCTCCTGGCAGCTCTTCCAGCTCTTCGTCTTGGCAGGTTCCTTGATTCCAGCGAGATCTAAATTCATGGGGTCAGGCCCCAATATTTATATCCCAAATTCCTTTGTTCTCTGAAGGCAGAGAGGCCTTTGCCTAGTCCAAACCAGTTCTGGAGCACTTTGTTGACAAGTCTCCGTCCCTTCTTTCAGTGAGTAGGCCAGGGACATCAGACGCACCACAGGAGGTGGAGCCAGCATTGTGGAGGAAAGGCACTGTCCTATTCAGGGCCCAGGTGCGACCCCTCCCACCCATCTAAATGTAGATCTTGCTATTCAGCCCTGCGCTGACTCACCCTGTCTCCTGGCATCTCCCAGCCCCTGTCACTCACACTCCAGACAAGGAATACACAACCTCGCAGAGGCAGGCTTGGATGGTTAGACAAGAAAATACCCACTTTCTAAAAGTGGTATTTTCAAACACAGAATGTTAAAACCCACTTCACTAAAAGCTGCATTTTATCATTCTGAGTCCAGGCATACTAAACTCGAATTTCTACCATGTTCCCGGGGTCAGTTAGGATTATAAGCTGTAATAATCGCAACTGCCCGTTCTGGCCTAGGGGGAACAGGTAGCCTTGCAATAGTGAAAAACGAACTAGGCTGTAATTCACTATCAGGACCTGCCGCACACACCCGGGCATGTCCTACCTTTCGCATACACCGCACCCTGCCCACAGGGGTACCCTGGGCCTACCTTAGGGTGACTAACATGTAGCAAAGGGAAGGTTTAGGGACTTGCAAGTGTGGGCACTTGCCAAGTCGACATGGCAGCCTCAGGCTGCGCACAGGCTCTGCGTTGGCAGGCCCGAGTTACACTTTACGGGCTGTTTGCGTGGGTGGCACAATCCAGTGCTGCAGCCCACCAACAGCATTTGGTCTATAGGCCCTGGCACTCGCAGTGCACTTTACAAGGGACTGACACATAAACCAAATAGGCCAATCATGGAAACACTAATCCATAACGCATTTTATACAGGAGCACTTGCACTTTCCTACTGGACCGCAGTGAGGAAAGTGCGCAGAATCATTACACCAGCAAAAACAGAGTCAAAACCGGGAGGTCAGAAAGCAAAAAGTCAGGGGAAACACGCCAAAAGATGCCAAGTCTAACAGTGTCCTAGGGGGGTCAGCGAGGGCCTTGGTGCGCTAGTGGCATGCACTGAAGGAATTGCTCTGCTGGTGACATCCAGTTGGACTAGGCATGGCAGGGGGGATATTCACCCCATCAAGCAGTGTATGCCTTTCTGCCTGCTCGTATCGTCTCTCTCCTCCAGTCCCGAGACCCGAGGCCCTGTGCGGTTGCCCCTCCTCGCTCACAGGTGAAATAAGGGCACGCGCACCAACTGTGATGCAGAGGCTCCCCCCGGCTGTAACGTGGTTGCTGCGGGCCTCCTGTACTACCGGGAGTGTGGGAAGTGCAATAGCTGACCGGGAGCTCCCCCTGGCTGGGGGTAAGGGCCCTTTGTCTGGGCAGCAGCGCACGGGTGAGGGGAAGTGGTTTCCTCTCCGGTTCGAGCGGGGTTCCCCCCTCCCTCAGCACCTCACTGGTCACAGTTTGTTGGCTGACACTGGGCCACATGCAGGATGGTAAGCCTCACCATGTTTGCCGCCTCTCTGATGGACCGGTTCTCATCCCCACCATGTGGTAGGACCGGCCCTGCAATCAGCTCTGTGGCTCTGAGCGCCTCAGGAAACGGCGCTGGTGTGTTGGGTTCCTCTGTCTTTTGGGGGGCTCCTTCACAGATCCAGCCTCGTCGCTGCATGTATCCTCGGGGGGGGCGCCAGTCATCCCCTGTCTTCACTGGGGCAACGTCGACTACAGGGCCCCGTGCAGCCAAGAGGCAGTGGGGGAGCGATTCCAGGAGAGGGTCCCCCGCTTCAGTGGGCCCTGGCAGCCCCCGTCCAGTCAAGGCGTCACCCTGCGCCACCACGTTGTACGTCAGCGACGGTCAACTCGGCCTCGCCGCCATCGCCCGCTGCAATCCAGGGCAGTCAGTGGAGAGAGGAAGACTCCAGACAGGCATCCGAGGCCAGGGAGCCACTCAAATGATGGTGTATGGCACCGATGATAGATGATGATCGGGCTGGCTGGCAGAGCTCTATGAAGTCGCGCCCGCCATCTTGGCTGACCAAGCCATGCCCCCTGGAAGTACATTTTATCCAAACTATCAGACTTTGTTCCCACTTGACTGTGAAATATAGTCTGAAATTATAGAAAATGTGCTCTCATGTTAGCTTCTGGAGCACTTTCAATAACCTCCATTAGAAAACCATGAGAGAGAAACAAGGTTCAGCAAATTTCAGCCGAGGGTCAGTATTTTTCACACCACAATTCTTAAAATTAAGAGGGTACCACCAACACATAATTTATATTGTGACTTACATCTTCTATCACCGATTATATGTGCTCCTTTTTGTAACCCTCAAAACCTAGCATTCACTACAATGCATTTCAATGGGGACCATTTCCCTGAGTCCTGTAAATGTTGGCACAACATTTTGTGAAGTTGTGACCAGCTGTTAATAATTTGGTAACCTGTTGACTGGGGTGTGAGCCCTGGTCAAGCAGCAACGATTATCCTAGTCAGGGTAAGACACATGAAAACCCCAAATTAACCTCTGCTTACCCCCTGGTAGCTTGGCACAGAACAATCAGGCTTATCTTAGAGGCAATGTGTAAAGCATCTGTGCATCACTTCAAACAGTAAAACAGTGAAAATACCACCCAAAAGATTCCCAAACCAGGTTAGAAAAAGAGAGATTAATTTAATAAATAGAACAAGACCAAAATGACAATAATCCAATCAGTAGAACCTGAGTTATGAATTATTAAATAAATATTAAAGAATAAACTGCAAACAGCACCTAAATGCATTAAGTGCCAATCGGTAATATCTGGTCGAGCTGAACCAGCTCAAAGTCAAAAGTTCACGCTGACCGTTGCGGATAGGCAGGCTGAAGCTTCGCATTGGCGATCCCCCAGGAGCTGATGATGCTGCTGTGTGAAGAGCCAGGCTTGCGTCAGCTCGCACTGATTTTCGGTGGAGTGGCGTGGTTGTGGTGCAAACAGGCTCGTTTGCGATTGTGAAGAGCTTGAATTTAAAAGCTCAAAAACCATGACAGGGGTCCAGGAACTGAAGGACACCTTTTGGGGGTCAGGAACTCACTGATGATGGGCCCAGGAGTTGCTGGGGATCCTGTTATGACCCTGAGGCTTATATCAAGAGGCCAGCGCACTGGCCCTTTGAGTCACTCTGGGGTGCTGGGCTTAAGATGGAGTTGCAGGTCCAGTTCTTCTTCCCAGGCAAGAGGGCAGCAGACCAGCACAGCAGGGTAGCAGTTACTTGTAGAGCAGCAGTCCAGCAGAGTGGCAGTCCTTGTAGCAGCACAGCAGTCCTTCTTCCTGGCAGAGTATCCACAGGTCCAGAAGTGTACTGTAGTGGTGATGTCTGAGGTTTTTCTTTTATACACAGTGTTCGAAACTGGGTTTTTGTTGTAGTAGTCCCCCCACTTTTTGCCTATTATTTGATGCAACTTTGACTGATGTGCACTGGGTCCCTGCTAACCAGGTCCCCAGTGCCAGTGATCTTTCCCCAAAGCAAGACAACTGGTCACTTGATCCCCAAGTGACCAGGCCTTTACTACCTCTGTAAGTCCCTAGTAAAAGGTGGTACTTCTGGTACCTAGGGCATAGGCACTAAAGGGACTCTCTAAGAGCTGCAGCACATCTTGTGTCTCTCTAAGGGACCCGGTAAGTATGCCTAACAAGGGAATTGATTTATATAAAGTAATATTAGTTCAAAGAACTATATCTACGAAGCCCTAAATAGTGACTTCAAAAATCAAAATTTACAGAATCAATCATATTCCTTCCTCTGTAAATTTTGTTTTTTGAAATCACTATTTAGGGCTTCGTAGAAATAGTTCTTTGAACTAATATTACTTTATATAAATAAATTCCCTTGTTAGGCATACTTACCTGATTCTGATTTACCCAATCGTTCAAGGGTTTAATGGGTTGTCCAATTTTGTCATAGTTCTCTAAGGGACCCAGCACCAAACTCTCACAGACTGCTACTGCAGGATGTGTGACAAGGTGCCCTAAAAAGTAAAAACACGAAATTGTGCAAACTTGACCCAAAGGTATCAGAGCATTTTACATGAGCACCAGTTGCATTACAGATGGACACATTCATTTTGCTAGTCACATGGAGATTAAGTGATATACCTAGAATCACAGGATGTTGAGCGTCGCTTGCAAAGGCTTGAACCCTGTCCCCCAGCTTCGAGATAGACTGCTTTAGCCGTTAGGCTACACACTTGTGTGACATGTCCCCTAGCACTGCATGTAATATTTGTAAGTCATCCCTACAGCAAGCCTTACAGCCTTAAGGCAGGGTGCATTATATTACATGTGAGGACATATCTGCATGAGCAGATATGTCCCTGTGCTGGTCATTTCCATTACTGCCAGTACAAGTGATCAGGGAAGCCATTTTAAAACATGTACTGGAGATTGGTAAAAATGAGTTCCCCATCTACATAATGGCTTCACTGAAACCAGGGATGTTCAGTATCAAGCATCTCATATTAATAAACCCACACGAATTCCAGTGATGGATTTATTAATACATGCAGCCAGGGGGCACATAAGAGGTGCCCCCTGAAAACATTCTTACTGCTAGCGCGCTGACTGACTGGTCTTAGCCAGCCTGCCACCACAGACGAGTTTCAAACTCCCAGCGGTGAGGGCCTTTGCTCTCAGGAGGTCAAAAACAAAGCCTGCTCAGGCAGAGGATGTTTACACCCCCTCCCACAGGATGCCCTCCAAATTAGCATTCCAAAGCAGGGAGCTTCAAAGAGCCCACTGCCTTTGGTATGCAAATCTGGCTTCCCTCACAGGAGAGGACGCCAATGCCCCCTGTCCAGGCAGAAAAATTAGCAGGGCCCATTTGGCATATGGACAGGCGGTAAAATTATTAGTCAGAGAGGCGTATTCACCTTCAGGCTAATTCTACCCCTAAGGTGGGCTGCCTGAAGTGAATACAAAAATCAGAAGTCTACTATCTTTGTGATGGCAAACTTAGGAACTCTGGGACAGGGCTATGCCCACTTCCCACAGGAAGTGGTCATATAGGGAGCATAGTGACCCCAGGGGTAAGTAGCCCATTGGCTACTACCCTACACTCCCCTAACAACCCTAACTCTAGTAAAGACTCAGGAACTCCCATGTAGCAATGGAGCTGCTTCCTTGCACCTTGCAGGTACCAAATAAAGAACTGTGAGGACTCCGGTCCTTGTAAACCTGACACCACCCAGCACCACTGTCCCCCCGCTCCAGGCCCGAGTTAAGTTGGAGAACAGTGCCAGCATGGTCAGCAGCCCTCCAGAGAAGAAGCCCACCGTGGGTTTGCCAGGACGGGACTCCTCACCGCCGCCTGCAGCCTCTGTGTGCAGCCCCCGACGAGTGACTCGGCTGTGGAAAACCCAATGCCTCAAGACACCTCTGCACCCGTCTCCCTGGCCCAAGTGGAAATGGACCAAAGGTGTCCACATGTACCCGAACATCGTGAGACCTGAGCTCCCCTGTTGGTTCAGCCTGACTGGTTTCCCAGTCCAAGCCTGCAGTCTCTTTTCGACCAGACTGACCCCCATTGACTAACATTTTGCACCCTATGCTGAAAAGCACCTCTGTGCCCAGCCACCCCAGGGCCGCCTGAGGTGACCTGTTAGTGCCATCTTGGACCTTGTCCTATACTTACCTTCAGCCCAGGAAATTGGGCCCGTAAGTCGCTGTAAAAAGCCCAAATGCTTTATATGTTTTTCCCAATAGGATAACATTGGGCACCCGACACTGAAAAGCACCTCTGCACCCGGCCGCCACAGTGCCACCCAAGGTGACCTGTTGGTACTGCCTTGGACCTTGACCCATACATACCTTAAGTCCAGGAGATTGGTCCCATAAGTCGCTGTGAAGTGCCCTAATGTAGTACATGTTTTTCTCCTACAGAACAAAATTGGGCACTGGACACTGAAAAGCACCTCTGCACCTTGCTGCCCCAGTGCCACCCGAGGTGACCTGTTGGTGCAGCCTTGGACCTTGCCCCATACTTACCTTAGGTCCTGGAGACTGGTCCCGTAAGTCACTGTGAAGTACCTGTATGCAGTGTATGTCTTTCCACCATCGGATAACAGTACTGCTTCAGAAACTACAGAAGTGTTTATTTTTCAAACCATTAAAAATTCATATCTCAAATCCAACTTACCTGATTTTGATGATCTTGGTGTCAAAAGTTATATAAAGATTAGAGTTATTTTTTTTAAATTGTTGCAGATCTCCTTATTGAGTCGTGGCGCATCATTTATTGACTGTGTGTTATACTGCAGATGTCTAACACTCCTCTCTGATAAGCCTAAGGCTGCTCGACCACACTACCCCCTAGAAGAGCACCTTGGGATTGGCAACCCCCTGTCCATTCATAAGGGATACCTGAACTCTTTGCACAGTATACCTCTTTTCGGTATACTATAAAAAGAGCCAACTTCCAGCTTCCTATACACAGTTGTGCCTTTAAAGTGGGGACAAACTTCCAGAGGCACACCTTTGAAGTGCAGAGATGCCCTGCCTTCCTGGCCATGGCTCCAGACTAACTACAGGGCATATGTAGCCCTTTGTGTGGCAACAGGACATAGTCTAGTCAGGTCTAAGTGAGGCTGGGCCCAGCTTCTCAGTCCCAGCCTGCTAGTGATGGCCCATCCAGTTACATTTAAGCTTCCATTGCATGTGGCTATCTAGAAGGAATACACAAAGTCCACCTGCCAACTACAGCCAGTCATGTGACCAGAGACAGGTAGCAGGCACCAAATGGCTAAGAAAAGCCGCATTTTAAGAATTGTAATTTCAAGTCCGACTTCACCATAAGTTAGGATTTAACATTAGGATTCCAAAGAAACCAAACATGAATCAGTCATCTCTTCCCATCTGAAAATTACACTTATAAAATTTAATAAAGCAACTCCAATGTTATACTCTGTAGATAGGGCTTGAAGTAGTGAAAAACAAATTTAAGAGTTTTTCACTACCAGGGTATATAAAACTTAAAACTAAATGTCCAACTTTTAAAATACACTGCTCTTGGGGCCTACCATAGGGTGACTTATAGGTATTAAAAAGAAAGGGTTGGGTCCAGCAAAAGGTTTATTTTGCTGGGTCCAAATGGCAGTTTAAAAAAATCCATTTTTCATTGTAGGGGTGCATTATAATCACACATGTAGCCTGCATCCGCATATAATCTGATGTTGTGTTAACCTAAGTGTTAGAATCTTGCAACGTGATAACATGAATGTGATGTATTTAGGCAAAAATGTAGAATACATAAAGAAAATAACGTGGGAAATGATTGTAACTAACAGAGGATATTAACTGAACACACGTTTTGTGCCATAGACAAGTATTTTGTAATTGAAAGAATTTATTATTCTTATAATATTATATGTAGGTGAAATTACTAACTGTACATGATTCAATTTCTATATAACTTCGAAAAGCTCAAGTTCTATTTCCCTTACGTTGAATACTGTAGGCCTGAAATGCATTTTATCTGGAAGCTCTTGCATTAGAATTAATAATTGAGTTTCATGTGCACGTTGGATTCTGTTCTTTCTCACATTTCTGTTACCAAGGGAGGAATCATCCTTGCTAGCTAGAATAATGTCTTTGTTTTAGGAGTTAGGCGAGGAGAAAAGGGGATACATTAAACGTTGATACTGATAATGGAGAACTGTTGTACTTTCTCACCGGAGAGAGAGCCTGGGAATCATGGTCATCTCACCGCTGCTCGGGAGCATCACTGCCCAATGGAAAAGTACCTATGAGGATGTGGCCTGACCAGATGGCGTGATTCGTGAAGGATCCTGGGTATCCACCTGTGCTATTGATGTATCGTAACTAGGGAAAGAGCCCCTCACACTTTTTCTCTGCCGAGAGAGAGCATCTTAGAACGAGCTCTGTCTTAGTAGCTTCATGCTGCTTGACCCAACCAAAGTGGGGAGACTTCTAAGGAAGATTCCACACGCTGACATCATAACTGATCTTACCCCACAAAATGCTTATTTAGGGATGTCACGTAAATGCTAGTGTAGGGAGAGACTAATGCTTTATTCCCACAAACTTTCGATGCATGGGAATTTGGACGATTGTTCCTTAATCTTTTGTATCCTGATTCTTAAACTAATTATTTTGTGCATGTTGCACCGCCTTAATTTCATTCGTAGATCTTGCTTTGTACTAGTCCCAATGTATTTCTACACCCTCATCTTGAGGTGTCAGTACGTTCAGTTATTTTTAGGCTTTGTAAACAACCAACTAACCTTATTTGGTAGTCTGTGATTCTTAAGAGTCCTAGTGAATCGCAATTGGAATGATTGACCAGCTAACGATTTCTCTCCCCACCACGCTTTTATGCTGAGAAAAAGTACCATCGACTCGAGGGTCTAGAGCAGATCTAGAACATGAAAACTCAGCTCCTTCATTTGGTAGTAGAGGATGGCTCTCACATGAAGCTGGGGGGAGAATCCAGAAAATCTAGAAAAGAGACCTAGAACCTTAAAGCCCCGAAATAGAATCCAATGTTCAAGAACGGAGAGGAACGGACTTTGACGGAGACCGACGGAGTTTGACGGTGCAGCGAGAACAGCGGAGAATGGAGGAGTGAGTATCAATAGGGATCCGTTGTGTGGTAGATTGCGGGAGTGAATTGATTGTGTGATGTCTGGCGGAGTTAGAGTGAAAGTTGAGTGAATGTGGTTTCAGGCCGGACGTGGTCCAAGGATTGAGATTTGAGTTTCAGGTCCTGAAGTGGCCTAAGATCCCAGGTATATATTAAATGGTGTAGAAGACACTGAGTTATTGCGATTGTCTTACCGCAGATTTGAGGAGTCATCGGCAGTTCCACCTAAGCCAGGGAACTTTGTATGAATGGGACGTGTGGGAATCGTGTGGTAAACCTTGTGAACAGGGGTGGACTATATCGATTAGGGTGACCAGCGCAGGTTGAGGGTTGCCGTGTGTGAATGTTCTTGGATGATTGAATTCTATTGATCTTGTAGAAGGCAGACAATTACAGAGTTGTGATTGTGTAAGAGAATGTGGATGGCGAAATTGTGAAGGAGGGTAAACCGTTGCGAGGAGTAAAGGTGACATCAGAGCGTGTCGTGCTGCGATAAGTTGGTTGGTGTAACACTGCACTGGGATTGGTTCGTAGTCATCAAGAAGTTGTGAGGGAATTTCTCAGGATAGGAATGGAGGAGAAAATGGAAATGAAGGGACTGATACAGCCAATAGCTTGTTGGATAGGTTATTATTGTAGCGTCCTCCACCTTACAACCCACATTCAGAGCAGGGAAGGCGAGAACTGGCAAATACAGGGAATACGGAAAGAGTGTCAACATCCCAGACAGTTTCTAGTGCAGGGATAGTGGGAAGGATCTCAATGGGAGTAGGAGGAACAGGAATATCTGTTTTGGGAGGTGCAGAACCAAGTGGAGTCAATGCTGTTTCACGGTTACTGGAAGCCCTTACGGTACCAGTCACCATCGGACCTCTAGTCCCTGTGTATGACCCGGACTCAGTGGGAAGCCATATTCAGCAATAGTCAGGGTTGGAGGAGAGAATCGGTTTAGGAGGACGCAGGACCATGAATGGAAAACAGTCTGTACTTGGTGCCTGTGGAATCTAGTACCCCTTTGCCAGCGGCTGCGGATCTTTCGAGAACACGTATTAGTTCGAGTACCATGCAGTCCGTATCCTTAGCAAACTTGAACACAGATTTGAGGATGTGGGATGCTCTAGTGAGGGGACCAATTGGCATAATGCCAGAAGAAAGCGCAAGTTAGGGAACCTCTGTAAACCAGCATGTCCTAGATACTACAAATTTAGGGAATTGGCTGAAAGACTGTAATAACAATAGGGAAGGACAGAATAGCGCCTCGAGTCAGGGCACGATTAAGGCTGCGACGAAGGCAAAGCTGTTGTATGTGGTGAGGCTGAAGGTCGAGTTGGACGAATTCATTAGAGGGAACTTGCCTTTGGTGAGGATGGGGACATATATTAGCCAGATGAGTTATTGTTTGTAGCAAAGGATGTCACCCGCAAGACGAGACGAGCACATGAGAAATTGTCAGAATTGGCTCAGAAATATGATGTAGATCTGTCTAAAAAAAAGATCTGCAGTGAAACCATAGGTTGAACTACAGTGAACAGGAATTGGAAGAGAAGAGAGTAACAGGCCTGAAAATGCACATTGAAGAGCATATCATAGGGATATGCGCTTGGAGTATGCTTGACAAATGGAAGAAAAGGTGGTAGAAGAAAAAGAGCATTAGGAAGGTGATGGGAGAAATGCCACCTACAGGAGGGGGAACATCAGGAGTTGAGGCGTATCCACTGCGAGAGGTGCCTAGTGGAGGGTATGTGTACGTTCCTTGGAGTAGGGGGATTTTGCTGCATTCACGAATGATTTTCCTAGACAGAGGGAGAAGCCTGCTGAATGGTACAAGCAAGTCGATTGCTTTGTCAAGATCTTGAAGGTGTTGTGGATTGATCAGAATACATTGTCTGACATTGTGGTTCCTAGTGACTTATAATCTGCTTGCAAAGTTGCTATTGATTGTGCTTCTGCTGAGCCAGAGAGGGATCCTATAACTTACGGTCCTTCCCTTTGGTTATGAAAATGTATGAACAAGTGATTACATGGTTGCAGTTCAAAATAGCCCCACAAGATATCGACTGGGTTAAAATAGACTGAACCAACCAGGAACCCAAAGAGTCAGTACATACTTACTACAAACAGCTTTTACAAGCCGTCCAGCGATTCAGTGGATTAGATACACTTGACCCTAAAGACATGGGACAGTTTGCTTCCAAATTTGTGATGGGATTGAGACCAAATATTAGCCTCATGATTCAGCAGCATTTGATCTGCTGGCAGAATAAATCAGGGGATGAAATTCCACGGTATGCCAGATATTGCAGTGATGAGATGGATTCCAAGCATAGGAAGATAAAGGACAAGTTAATGCTGGTTCAAATGTGGAATGCGCAAAGAGCAGATCAGGCACAGATAAATAGAGGTACAATATGTCAGAATCAGGGGAATGTTCAAGGAGGAGTTCAGAACGTTCAGAATACATTTGGACAGGGAAGAGGGAAGGGTGTCCCTATAGATCCTAAAACAGGAATAGACATTGCCACACTAAATAAAACGTCCTCTATCACTTTTTGCCACAAAATCGGGCATTGGAAGCGCGAGTGTCGATTAATTCCAGGGAATCAGATGCAAGAGGGAGAGCTAGTGCAAGTGCCAGATGTGGTAAACACTGTGACAAGGCCAAGGTCTTACAATGGGGGGAGTCAAAATCAATTATTGCAAGTGCCACAACCTCCAAGAATTCCGCAGAGTAATCGAGCGTACCACCAAATGCCCTTTATGGAAGCATTAGATGGACTTGATCAGGACCTGTCACAAGGACGGTGCCTGAGGGGGAGGAAGACTGTACTCTTGGAGCAGTCTCAGAGGTAGACCAGAGTGGACCGGATATGCAGGCAGACGTAGGCGGTCATCCTATTACATTCTTGATTGATACTGTCGCTACCCATTCTACTGTGAGATCTGCAGTAGTCCTAAACCTAACCCTCTTGGAAAAATCAATCCAAGTCGTAGGAGTTGCAAATTAGAGAATGACAAACCCTTTGACAGAAGAGGTACCAGTGAAGATAGGAACCTTTCAGGATTGACACCAATTTGTGGTGTGCGATTCGAGTCCAGTCTGTTTGTTTGGATGTGATCTCTTATGTAAACTGAACTGTACCATCTATTGCATGCCGAAGGGAATTGAGCTACAGACCAACGATGATGACATTGCTTTCAAGTTAGCATATCAGACTCACTGCATAGGCATGTTTCCTGTATTGACAGTGGAAGACATGCCATTGGATTTGAGATATACTGTCTTTCGAGTGGTGTGGGACTTTATGGGAGAAGAAATAGGGATGATTCGAGGAGTTGAGCCAGTCCATATACAAATTAAGCCAAATGCAGAATTTCCAAGAAGGCCTCAATACAACCTGACCCCGGAAACTGTGGCAGAGCTTTCACCTGTGATTGATTCCATGATTGCGCAGGGTATATTGAGGGAGATCATAGAAAGTCCGTGCAATTCACCTATCCTGGGATTGCAGAAGCCAAGCAGAAAATATCGCATAGTTCAGGATCTTAGAAAAATAAACGCCATTGTGATTCCATGTTGTCCTGTGGTACCGAATCCATCTCTGATACTGTTTAAGATCCCTTGCTAAGCTGTTTGGTTTACTGTGATTGATTTGTGCCAAGCATTTTCTCCATCGCATTGCAAGAAGAAAGACAATTTTTATTTGCTTTCGTCTGGATAACTGTGCCTTAATGTGGTGTCGTATCCCTCAAGGGTATACTAAAAGTCCATATATCTTTAATCAAGTCTTGAAAAAGAACCTTGAAAGCTTGATTTTGCCCCAGAATTCAGTGCTAGTGCAGTATATAGATGATCTCCTAATTGCATCAGAGACACTAGAGGCTTGCAGGTACGATTCCATTGCCCTACTGAATCACTTAGCTGAAAATGGACACAAGGTGTCACCAAACAAGCTTCAGTACTACCTAACCAAAGTTCAGTACATGGGTGATCGCATTGAGAAAGGCAAGAGGAAAGTGTCACCAGAGAGGATAGAGGCGATCATGAAAATGAATGCTACCACCATACAAAAGGAAGTCAGGATGTTTTTGGGCATAGTTGGCTACTGCCGACAGTGGATCCCAAATTTCTCCTTGCAGGCGAAGCCCTTACAGAAGCTGACTCATAAGGATGTGAGTGATCCGGTACCCAGGGATAACGATTGCTTGGTTGCCTTCTTGGAGCTACTAGAGTGCCTTTGCCACGCTCCAGCTTTAGGAATGCCTGATTACGACAAAGCGTTTTCGCTATTCTGTTGTGAAAATGGAGGGTTGTGCTCTTTCTGTCGTCACACAAACACATTGGGGTGTCCGTAGACCAATGGCCTATTTCTCAGCTACATTAGATCCTGTAGCTTCAGCCTTGCCCGGATGTCTCAAATCTGTTGCTGCAACAGGTGTCAGCATTGAAAGGTGTGAAAGCATAGTGATGGGTCATCCACTTACAGTATACGTTCCACACAGTTGAGCTTCTGATGACGAGAACTAAAACAGAGCATTTGACAAATAACAGGTTGACAAGGTATGAGCAAATCTTGTTGGCAGCGGAGAATGCAAAAGTGAAAAAATGCTCTGTGTTAAACCCTGCTACCTTGTTACCTGTTCCAAATGCTGATGGGGAAGATTGTGAGGACTATGACTGTCTGGATGTTACTCAACTCTGTACCAAACCGAGACCCGACATTGTTGATGAACCATTGTCTGATCCTGACCAAGTCCTTTTTGTTGATGGTTCATGCTTAAGGTACAATGAGGGTTATCTGAGAGCAGCATTTGCTGTCTGCACCACTTCTGGAGTTGTGGAAGGTGCTTGTCTACAGAGAGTATGCTCCGCACAAGTAGCCAAAATCATTGCTTTGACCCGTGCATTCCTTGTTTCTGAGCCGATCCGAGTTACCATCTATACTTATAACCAGTACGGTTTCGGTGTAGTTCATGACTTTATACAGCTATGGTCACAGAAGGGTTTCCTAACGTCATCAGGATCTCCTATAAGAAGCAGGGAATATGTGAGACAACTGTTGGAAGCATTGCAACTACCAAAAGAAGTGGCTGTGGTGAAATGTGCTGCACATGGGAAGGGGGAAGATTTTGTGACTGTGGGTAACAGATACACGGACGAAGTCGCCTGCTTTTGTGCCACCCATGCATGCATCTTTAATGGGGAATACTTTGGCGAGAGCATAGAGAAGACCGAACTCAGTATGATGTTAGCTGTTGCAGCTACATGGGATGAGGTCAAGCATTTACAAGGGGAAGCATCAGACCAGGAACAAGCTGGTTGGATCTGAGCAGGATGTGAAAAGAGGGGAGACGACATTTGGGTTTCAACTGATGGTAGAGCAGTGTTGCCGGATTGCTTGCTGAGTCCTATGGCGAGGCAGATTCATGGAGCAGCTCACATAGGGAGGGATACAATGGTGAGGTTGTCCAGGCAAAGTTGGTTTAACCAGATATCTTGTGTGATTGCTGCTGCAGTGTGTCATTGATGTGTCACGCGCCAACAAATGAATACTGGAAAGAAAACTGTGGTTGCTTTAAATCACATCGGTAGGTCCGGAGGTCCTTTCTACCGAATGCAGTTGGACTTTGTTGAAATGCCTGTGTAAATGGATTGAGATACATTCTGGTTGTTCTGTGAATCTTCTCAAGGTGGGTGGAAGCTTATCTGACTAGAAGGTGTAATAGCCTCTCAAAAGCAAAGTTATTGTTGAGAGAGTTTATTCCGCACTTCGGGTTTCCAACTACATTGCAGTCTGATAGAGGAACGCACTTCCATAATGAGATCCTGAAATTGCTGCATACTCCCTTAAACGTTGATCAGAGACTGCACTGTAGTTACAGGCCAGAAGTTTCAAGAATGGTGGAGCAGATTAATGGGACTTTAAAGATGAGAATAGCAAAGGTGTGTGCCTTGACATCTTTGAAATGGCCTGATGCGTTGCCTTTTGATTTTATGAGTTTGTGCAGCATTCCAGATAGGAGGACTGGGCTATCTCCGCACGAGATCATCATGCGGAGAGCTATGCACTTACCTGCAGTGCCATCCACAGCATTAATTAACATCACCTATGATTTGGTCCTCGATTACTGCAAAGGATTGGCTGATGTGGTTCGTTCTGTGTCTCACCAGGTTGAAGCTGCGACTGCACAAACCTCGAAAGACCTCTGCCACAACCTGGGCCCGGGAGATTAGGACTTGGTCCTAAAACATGTAAGGAAGAACTGTCTTGACTCACAGTGGCGTGGTCCATACCAGGTGATCTTAGTGATGAACACTGCTGTGAAGTGCGGAGGTCTGCCGAACTGGATACATGCCTCGTACACCCATGGAGTCTCGGAACCCTCGGAAGAAACAACTCCTCTCCCAGAAAGGACTCCAGCCATGGTCGCAAGATCACCAGAGAGGACAATCCAAGTTGTGGGAGTTCCTGAAGAAGCTGGATACCCACCAAGTTGAGCTGAGGGGGGTCAAGCTACACAAGGCCCAGGTATAGACTCTGAGGGAGACAGTAACGTTGCGAGTGGTTGTGTGCTGCCAAGGAGGTCACAAAGGAATCGTGGCCAGTGAGACAGAGGAGGCAAAACTTGAGACTTGCATCCAAGAAGGATCTTGCTCCCATAACTGAATCATTTGAATCCGACTAAAGTGAGCCAGAACATGCTCAGTGGAACGTGAGGCGATCGAGGAGGGCAAGAGAGTCCTGCCAGAGATACGCCTCTCCGGAGGGGACATACCTTGCTACAAATGCCGGGGAGAGTGAGGTCCGAGACTTCGATACTGATAATTGAGATCGAGTTGACAGTTCTCGGAATAGAAGCTAATGGTGTTTTGACATTGACCGTACCATATCAACCCAGACTGAGTGGCTAACGGAGTTTGATCTTGGAAGACCTCACATTTCCAACCTTGGGAAACCAGCCACCGCCTCAGGAGATTGCAGCGTTCTGAACTGTACTCTTACAGCGAGTCTTCGACGAAATTGGCTCTGATCTCATAAGGGATGTAAACTGAACTTTGAAATGTAAATAAATAACTCTTTTGCTTAAAGAAGATAATCTAGTCCTGAGAGGAGGAAGAATAAAAATAGGAACTTTCCATAGAAGAAGAAAGTTTTCCAAGACTTCAAGAAACTGTTCTAAGACCTTGTTGCACGAAAGTAAGAGGCGAGAGAAAGAGACATTGTGTTGATTCTCTTACAGCTACAATCCAAGCCAATTTGAAAAAGGAGTCTGGAAATTTGAACCATAGGCACAAATGTATAATAGACCTAAACAGTGATTCAGCACTCCAATGAGTTAAGGCATTAGTAGAATTTGCAGACATAAGCAACGTAAACAAAGGCACATGACTTCAGCAGGTTCTTTTGTCTTAGTTTCCTTATTGAAAATTCTTCTTTTAAAACGACCGTAGCCAACGCGTTTCGACGCAAAAGGTCTTCTTCAGGGCAGTCACACCAGTGGTAATGATTTTTAAATTCTCTTCTCTCTATTGTCTTCACTTCTACTTGATCCCTCTCTCTAAGGTAGAAAAGCCAGTTGAACCTTATATATTGATTTTTATGTTTTTTCCTGTTTTCTTTCCTACTTTCAAGTACAACAGCGACGTAAATATGACTTGTTCAGGTTATATTCAATAATTCCTTTAGTCAGGAGATGGGTATTTACTATTTAGCCCATATCTATTTGAGATCTCCCGGAACCGCTTCCACAGCGTAGCTCCAATCGTGACGAAGTCATGTGCCTTTGTTTACGTTGCTTATGTCTGCAAATTACACTAATGCCTTAACTCATTGGAGTGCTGAATCACTGTTTTCGTTGTATGTTCATAGGATTTATTTCCTAGGAGGTTTAAGGGGTATTGAGCCTCTGATTCCTTGCACCCATAGATGTTGTAAAAATATTAACCTTTGATATCGAGATAGGTGCATTGATTATTACCCCATACCCCTTGTTTGTTGTTCACAAATGTATAATAGGTACACTTATTGTAGGAGTAATTATAGTGATACCTGTAGTCATCATTATGTCCATTGTAAGCTCACACGAAGCTGAGGTTAAGGGAGTGGGGGTACACAGGACGTCCACACCTACCACCTCTAGCACAAAATAGGGTACATTAGGATCTGATAGGGGCTTAATAGAGCAAACTGGTCACTTGCTACTCGTAGATTTATCTAAAGGTGATTATACGCTGAATGCTTATGCGAAATTGCTGTATGAGTATGTGGATACTATGGATGAGAGACTGTTATATGTGTATGCAATTGCCTGCCTCAGTTGCAGAGGGCATAAGGTACCATCACCTGCCCTTGAGGTATGGTATTAGTTGTAGTCTGCTTCTCAGTATGTTAAATGGAAAGGGTCATTGCGAGTTCTATTTGTCGAATTATGATTTGGTACTTTCAGAAGTTCCAGTTTACAATTATCTGAATAAATATCATTACTATAAGCAGGAAGAGAGAATGGGAAAGTATTTTATACCTACAGTTACATTAGACACAGCTTATGCACATTAACAGATATAGAGAAAACGTTTGTATACCAAGCAGAAGATAGACATAGGAGACTAACATTTAAACTTAATAGTAGGGAGGAAGATTTTCAATGGACCAAGGTAAAATTAGCTCACAAGGCTAAGGAAAGTTATGGTCCAATAGCTCTAGATTGGGAACAACGAGGCAAGCTTTGCATTAGATAGGTAAAGACACGCTATGACACCATTTTTGTAGGACAGAGTGCATGTGAACACACATTTCTGATTGATGCTTCATCGAAGACATTTTTGCAAGATGCTGTTCAAACGGTCCAGAGTGTGCACTTTGTATGTGGGAAAACGCATATGTTCAACTGCCGAACAAATGGTATGAGACCTGTTATGTGGCTGTTGTGTTCCCAAAGATATACCACATAGAGGATTTGAAGAGTTTGGAAGGGAAGTCATCACATAGGGAGAAACATGGAACGAGTGCAGGGGAAATTGTGGGAGATATATTTGGAGCAATGATACCCAGTTTGGGAGTGGTCTTGAATGATGTCAAGATTAGGAGGTTGTTAACTATAGTAGATAAGTCCTCAGTCAATACTGCTCAGTCGTTGTTGCTTGTAGATGGAGAGATGGTTTCGCTAAGAGCTATGGTGATGCAAAATCGTCTTGCTTTAGATGTATTACTAGCAAAAAAGGGCAGAGTCTGTAAAATGTTGAAGGTCCAACAGTGTTGCACCTTTATACCGGACCACAGTTAGGACCTGAGGAAATACATAAGTAACATCACTGAGATACATCATGACATACATGATTTGGCAACTAAAGGAATCTGGGACAAAGTTGGGAAAGGATTTGGAAAGGTTGGAAGTCAGTTTGCGTATGTTGGAAGAGGATTTCTTGGGTATATCTTGACACCAATCGTGATTGTTGTGGTTTGTGTCATTGTTTTTTGGGCATAGTGAAGGCTTACAAGTGGCAAAAGTCTAGACAGGTAGAGAAGTTCATTAGAAAGAGAGAGAAAGGAGAATTCAGAGACTGCAGGACAATCACTATGAGAATCTTAAGCGCCTGGACGAGTTTAGACAGGGGAGACTACCTACGACATCTGTTTAGATCAGTCTACTTTACAGGGAATTATGACGTTGTGATGACACAGGTCATAAGAGGGGGACTAATGTAAAGTAAAAATCCATTTTCTATCGTAGGGGTGCATTATAATCACACGTGTAGACTGCATCCGCATAAAATCTTACGTTGTGTTAAACTAAGTGTTGGAATCCTGTAACGTGATAATATGAACGTGATGTATTTAGCCCAAAATGTAGAATATGTAAAGAAAATTACGTGGAAAAATAATGTAACTAACAGTGGACATTAATTGAACACACGTGTTGTGCCATAGACAAGTATATTGAAGGTGTTTATTATTCGTATCATTTTATATCTTGGTGAAATGATTAACTGTACTTGATTCAATTTCGATATAACTTTGTAAAGCTCATGTTCCATTTCCCTTATGTTAGCTGAATTCTGTAGGCCTGAAATGCATTTTCCCTGGAAGCTCTCACATTAGAATGAATAATTGAGTTTCATGTGCACGTTGGATCTTGTTCTTTCTCATGTTTCTGTTGCAGGTGAAAGAATCATCCTTGTTAGCTGGAATAACGTCGTTGTTTTAGGAGTTAGCTGAGGAGAGAAGGGGATACATTGAGCGTTAAAACTGATAACGGAGAACTGTTGTACTTTCTCACCGGAGAGAAAGCCTGGGAATCAAGGTAATCTCACCGCTGCTCTGGAACATCGCTGCCCAATGGAAAAGTACATATGAGGATGTAGCCTGATCTGATGGTGTGATTTGTGAAGGATCCTGAGTAGCCACCTGTGCTATTGATGTATCGTAACCAGGGAAAGAGCCCCTCACACTTCTTCTCTGCCTCGAGAGAGAGAGCATCTTAGAACAAGCTCTGTTTTAGTAGCTTCATGCTGCTTGACCCAACCAAAGTGGGGAGACTTCTAAGGAAGACTTCACACGCTGACACCTTTACTGATCTTACCCTGCAAAATGCTTATTTACGGATATCACGTTAGTGCTAGTGTAGGGACAGACTAAGGCTTTATTCCCACAAACCTTCAATGCAGGGGAACTTAGACGTTTGCTCCTTAATCTTTTGTATCCTGATTCTTGAACTAATTATTTTGTACATGTTGCACCGCCTTAATTTCATCCGAAGACTTTGTTTTGTACTAGTCCTAATGTATTTCTACACCCTCATCTTGAGGTGTCTGTATGTTCAGTTATTTTTAGCTTAAGAGTCCTAGCGAATCGCAATTGGAATGATTGACCCGCTAATGATTCACCCCCTACGCTTTCATGATGATAAAAAGTACCATCGACTCGAGGTTCTAGAGCAGATCTAGAACATGGAAACTCGGCTCCTTCAAATATAATAAGGAATCCCCAATGATATCCTATCGGAGGGGTAGGCCTCACAGTAGTGAAAAATGAATTTGGGAGTTTTTTCACTACCATGACATGTATAACTTAAAAGTACATGTCCTGCCTTTTAATTACACAGTCCCCTGCCCTGTGGGCTACAATGGGCCTACCTTAGGGGTGAGTGATGTGTAATAAAAGGGGAGTTTAAGGCTTGGCAAGGGGTTTTAAGTGCCAAGTTGACATGGCAGTGTAAACTGCACACACAGTCTCTGCAGTGGCAGGCCTGAGACATGTTTAGAGGGCTACTTAAGTGGTTTGCACAATCAGTACTGCAGACCCACTATTAGCATTTAATTTTAAGCCTTATGCACATGTGGTGCACTTTATTAGGGTCTTATAACTAAATTAAATATGCCAGTCATGCATAAGCCAATGTTACCATGTTTTGAGTAGAGAGCACAAGCACTTTGGCACTGGTTTGCAGTGGTTTCGGCATTCCCTGCCTTTATCAATGCACATAATTAATTTCGCCCATATTTAAAACATTTTCATGGTGATGGAGGATGGACTAACATGTCATTACATTTGTAAATCTTTCATGTCCGCCATTACTGCATAGTTCATTTTACATTGTCTCTTAATTAGTGTGGTTTAATAAACCGGTACCTGTGGCTACACAACACGAGGCAGGAGTGCGGCAGGGCGAGGACTTGCCTTCATTTCATCGCCTGGATATGTTCAACGAACTGGTGTGATAAACAATGGTGGCTTGTATTTTCACTACTACAGTGAATGAATATCAAGCCACACTCACTAAGAGACAAAGTAAAATGAACTATGCAGTAATGGCGGACATGAAAGATTTATGAATGTAATGACATGTTAGTCCGTCGTCCCTCATCATGAAAATGTTTTAAATACGGGCAAAATGAATTATGTGTATTGATAAAGGCAGGAAATGCCGAAACGCTTCTGCAAATTTTAAAATACAATAAAATGAAAGGCATAAATACAGTGGAGTTCTCCAATTCGTCCATGTGGGGACTTTGGTGAGAATATAATTACATGACTGCCACAGTCATACTGGAAGCACCCGGCCAAGAGTTTGTTCAGCAAGATGTGGCAATTTCATGGTAATTTTTGTATGTATGTAAATGGCTTTTGTCATTTTACAGCCCAGCATGGACAGCACTGTGCTAGTCCTATGCTTAAAGACTTTGCTGTAGAAATGGCAAAAGACTTTGTCCCTTTCTATCTCGGCGTGGATGGCACAGGAGCTGCTTTCTACCGAAACTTGAGAACTACCCAGAGTTCTCTGCTTCTTTTTTGCATCATTTATTCGTTACTCTATGCCTGAAAGGGTATTGTTTTGACTTATACTGGGTGCTCCCTTGTGTCTGGGCAAAGCTCTACCTCTCTGAAGAGCTCTAAGTAGAGCGAAACACTGTGTCAGGGGTTGTTTTTACTCATTTCAGGTTGGCTTGGTTGGTATTTTACCAATTCAAAGCTGTAATACTGTGCCTGGAGTGGTAAATGGCTTTTTGTCATTTTACAGCTCAGCATGGACAGCACTGTTCTAGTCCTATACTTAAAGACTTTGCTGTAGAAATGGCAAAAAACTTTGTCCCTTTCTATCTCGGCGTGGCAGCCACTGTGCTAATCCTATGCTTAAAGACTTTGATAGAAAAGCAGACATTTGAGGTGAGCAGATCTAGAGTGTCGCTGGTGTTGAGAGTGCTCTACACAGGAGCTGCTTTCCACCTAAACTTGAGAACTACCCAGAGTTCTCTGCTTCTTTTTTGCATAATTTATGCGTCACTCTATACCTGAAAGGGTATTGTTTTGACTTATACTGGGTGCTCCCTTGTGTCTGGACAAAGCTATACCTCTCTGAAGAGCTCTAAGTAGAGTAAAACACTGTGTCAGGGGTTGCTTTTACTCATTTCAGGTTGGCTTGGTTGGTATTTTACCAATTCAAAGCTGTAATACTGTGCCTGGAGTGGTAAATGGCTTTTTGTCATTTTACAGCTCAGCATGGACAGCACTGTTCTAGTCCTATGCTTAAAGACTTTGCTATAGAAATGGCAAAAGACTTTGTCCCTTTCTATCTCGGCGTGGATGGCAGTGTGCTAATCCTATGCTTAAAGACTGTGATAGAAAAGCAGACATTTGAGGTGAGCAGATCTAGAGTGTCGCTGGTGTTGAGAGTGCTCTACACAGGAGCTGCTTTCCACCTAAACTTGAGAACTACCCAGAGTTCTCTGCTAATTTTTTGCATATATACATATATATGTATATATATCTATATATATATCTATATCTATATCTATATATATCTATATCTATATATAATACCACATGTGCGGGGGCGATAGAGAACGTCAACTCAGGATTCTAGAATCAAAGTATATTATTGATTTCGAAACACTAGTCCCTGTGGGCTTGAACTCTAGTGAGGAGCTAGCCATCCATCTAGGCTAGACAGGAGAGGTATCGAGTATACAAGGTTTAAGAATGAAGTGCGGTGTAAAATAGTAAAAGTATACTGATGCCCTGAGATTTAAACATAATTGATTTTCAATCTCTTCATTGATACATCTTTTCTTTGAAGAAATTGTACATAGAGTAATTTTAATTGTAAATATGATTCATTTATTAGTATGAAAATAAGTTTTTTCTTTGACTTTTTTCCCTTTCTTTCCGTTTGTGTAAATAGGGACACGCAATATCTGGGGATAACAGTACAATCAAACAGCAAGGCTCATAAACAGGCCATGTAAGGAGAAATGTGCCACTAATCTGTATAGCAATTATTTGTGGTTTGATCAAGTTCAGTGTGGCAAATGCCGTCAATATGGGTTGAAATAGTATGTAGTAAATTTGGAGCCCACTGGGGCGGGACTTTAAATTTGACACCATTTAATAGATGTGCCTTTTCATGAAACCTAGAAATAGAAGGTGGCTCTTGCAAAAGTGGTGACATTAATCAATGCGTGATATTAGCCCATCTGGGCAAGATCAATGTACAATTGTACTTTACGGAGATGAAGAAAAAAAAAATGTGTTTTGCTTAATAACAAATGAAATGTACGGGCACTGGAATTATAGAGAAGTTGTCTGTGAAATACTAGGTTAACCTATGAGACATGGTTACAATTATTTATTGCACCAGCACTTTATTGAGTGCATCTGTTAGCCCACTGGGGCGGGATGCACAAGTGTACTCCATAGATGTTGGTTCATGCTAAAATTATCGTTGCTGGATACGCACGATCAGTAATGTGGCATGAAGTGAATGATGATTTGCAATTTGTAGCTATAATAGTGAATGTAATGTCTGTGAAATATGAAGCACTTGCACTTTACTCTTAGCATGAAGACCAAGGAGCCTTGAAAATTCGGGGATTTTACCATTACAATATGGCGCCCACTAATTTTCGCCAGTAATATGTGTGTCCGCTCTCCATGTTTAATTAATTTGTGTATGTATACGGAAGTGAAACACGACTTGCCTTACCGTGACCAAGCCGTAAAAGCGAAACGCGTCGGTAGGAGGCTGTCTGTTATGCAATAAACAGATTTCAGGATCTTGGAGTGTCCTGAGCTTTTTTCTTTGAAAGGAGGAAAAATTGTGGTTAAAATTGAGGAATGCCGGATTCCGCTCAGGACCGCCGCGTGGCAAAGCCCCGTACTACCGGATTTACGTGAGTGATATATATATACATATATATATATATATTTGCGCCATGACATTGGACAAAAATGTGGCCCCATTACATATGTTATTTAGAGCAACTGTATTAACACACATTCAAACATTTATTGCCACAGTGCAAAAGTCAGACTCTCTCTCTCTCTCTCTCTCTGTGTGTATATATATATATATTTTTTTTCACACGAACACCGCCCGACTCTCCTCGCTCTCAGCGGTGCGGGTGCAGCAGCTCGCGCAGGCGGTCACACGACCATATGTTGCACCACGATGTCTCCACAGAAGAAACGAAAGGCTGCGCACTCAGGCTCGATATGTACGATTTAGTTTATTCCATCTCCAGGAAACAGATGACTAACACACGCGTTCCGGCCCCCTGGACTAGTGTTGGTTAAATTCATCAAACAACAACCCTTAAATAATGGATTACTTCATTCGTTAAAAGAAATCAATAGAAACAAACAAAGGACTTACAAATCATACCGATTGCATCCAAGCATTACGTGGTATTAATCCATTATCTAAGTCTGTGAAATGCGTGGTTGAAGAGTGTGAACAAGAGGACCAGAGTTTCGACTCTGATAATGATGAAAATAGAATATGTTGTTTACATGAAGGGAGTGGTGAAGCTGATAGTAAACAAAGGAGAAAACCAGTTTGTGAAATCAGAGCTGGTGGAGTACTTGTGACCCTTATGGCAGACTCTGGGTCACCGTATTCCATTGTCAACAAAGACAAATGGAAAAGCTTATTCAGTATAGTAATTGGTCCCCCCTTGCAAAACCAGGTTGTTTTGTGATAGGTAATTTTGATGTCGCCTCAATAGGTTTTGGACCCTTGCCTGTCGCGGGCACTTGGCCTACCCACACAAGTGAGGTACCATTTTTCACGGAAGACTTTGGGAATGCGGAGCTGGTGGAATTTTGTGGATCCACGCAGATTCCAGAACTTTCCACCACAGAAATGTGAGGAAAATAAATTTTTCTTCTACAAATTTTGAGGTTTGCAAGGGATTCTGGGTAACAGAACCTGGTTAGAGCCAGACAAGTCACCCCATCCTGGATTCCCCTGGGTGTCTAGTTTTCAAAAATGTATAAGTTTGCTAGGTTTCCCTAGGTGCCGGCAGAGCTAGGGTTCAAAATCTACAGCTATGCACTTTGCAAAATAGTGTCAGTTTTCACTGTAAAATGTGGTGTGTCCACGTTGCGTTTTGGGCCGTTTCCTGTCGCGGGCACTAGGCCTACCCACACAAGTGAGGTACCATTTTTCTCGGAAGACTTTGGGAAATGCGAGGTGAGTGGAATTTTGTGGAACCACGCAGATTCCAGAACTTTTCACCACAGAAATGTGAGGAAAATGTGTTTTTTTGGACAAATTTTGAGGTTTGCAAGGGATTCTGGGTAACAGAACCTGGTGAGAGCCACACAAGTTACCCCATCCTGGATGTCTAGTTTTAAAAAATGTATTGGTTTGCTAGGTTTCCCTAGGTGCCGGCAGAGCTAGGGTTCAAAATCTACAGCTAGGCACTTTGCCAAAAAAGGGTCCGTTTTCACTGTGAAAATGTGGCGTGTCCACATTGCGTTTTGGGCCGTTTCCTGTCCCGGGCACCAGGCCTACCCACACTAGTGAGATACCATTTTTCTCGGAAGACTTTGGGGAATGCGTGGTGGGTGGAAGTTTGTGGATCCATGCAGATCCCAGAACTTTCCATCACAGAAATGTGAGGAAAATGTGTTTTGTTTGACAAATTTTTAGGTTTGCAAGGGATTCTGGGTAAAAGAACCTGGTGAGAGCCAGTCAAGTCACCCCATCCTGGATTCCCCTGGGTGTCTAGTTTTCAAAAATGTACAGGTTTGCTAGGTTTCCCTAGGTGCTGGCAGAGGTTCAAAATCTACAGCTAGGCACTTTGCAAAAAAAGGGTCCGTTTTCACTGTGAAAATGTGGTGTGTCCACGTTGCGTTTCGGGCCGTGTCCTGTCGCGGGCACTAGGCCTACCCACACAAGTGAGGTACCATTTTTCTCGGAAGACTTTGGGGAACGTGGGGTGGGTGGAATTTTGTGGATCCTCACAGATTCCAGAACTTTCCACCACAGAAATGTGAGGAAAATGTGTTTTTTGGGACACATTTTTAAGTTTACAAGGGATTCTGGGTAACAGAACCTGGTGAGAGCCAGTCAAGTCACCCATCCTGGATTTCCCTGGGTGTCTAGTTTTCAAAAATGTATAGGTTTGCTAGGTTTCCCTAGGTGCTGGCAGAGTTAGGGTTCAAAATCTACAGCTAGGCACTTTGCAAAAAGGGTCCGTTTTCACTGTGAAAATGTGGTGTGTCCACGTTGCGTTTTGGGCCGTTTCCTGTTGCGGGCACTAGGCCTACCCACACAAGTGAGGTACAATTTTTCTCGGAAGACTTTGGGAAACGTGGGGTGGGTAGAATTTTGTGGATCCATGCAGATTCCAGAACTTTCCACCACAGAAATGTGAAGAAAATGTGTTTTTTTTGGACAAATGTTTAGGTTTGCAAGGGATTCTGGGTAACAGAACCTGGTGAGAGCCAGTCAAGTCACCCCATCTTGGATTTCCCTAAGTGTCTAGTTTTCAAAAATGTATAGGTTTGCTAGGTTTCCTTAGGTGCCGTCAGAGCTAGAGTTCAAAATCTACAGCTAGGCACTTTGCAAAATAGTGTCAGTTTTCACTGTAAAATGTGGTGTGTCCACGTTGCGTTTTGGGCCGTTTCCTGTCGCGGGCACTAGGCCTACCCACACAAGTGAGGTACCATTTTTCTCGGAAGACTTTGGGAAATGCGAGGTGACTGGAATTTTGTGGATCCACGCAGATTCCAGAACTTTTCACCACAGAAATGTGAGGAAAATGTGTTTTTTTGACAAATTTTGAGGTTTGCAAGGGATTCTGGGTAACAGAACCTGGTGAGAGCCACACAAGTTACCCCATCCTGGATGTCTAGTTTTCAAAAATATATTGGTTTGCTAGGTTTCCCTAGGTGCAGGCAGAGCTAGGGTTCAAAAATCTACAGCTAGGCACTTTGCCAAAAAGGGTCCGTTTTCACTGTGAAAATGTGGCGTGTCCACATTGCGTTTTGGGCCGTTTTCTGTCCCGGGCACCAGGCCTACCCACACAAGTGAGATACCATTTTTCTCGGAAGACTTTGGGGAATGCGTGGTGGGTGGAAGTTTGTGGATCCATGCAGATCCCAGAACTTTCGATCACAGAAATGTGAGGAAACTGTGTTTTGTTTGACAAATTTTTAGGTTTGCAAGGGATTCTGGGTAACAGAACCTGGTGAGAGCCAGTCAAGTCACCCCATCCTGGATTCCCCTGGGTGTCTAGCTTTCAAAAATGTACAGGTTTGCTAGGTTTCCCTAGGTGCTGGCAGAGGTTCAAAATCTACAGCTAGGCACTTTGCAAAAAAAGGGTCCGTTTTCACTGTGAAAATGTGGTGTGTCCACGTTGTGTTTTGGGCCGTGTCCTGTCGCGGGCACTAGGCCTACCCACACAAGTGAGGTACCATTTTTCTCGGAAGACTTTGGGGAACGTGGGGTGGGTGGAATTTCGTGGATCCTCACAGATTCCAGAACTTTCCACCACAGAAATGTGAGGAAAATGTGTTTTTGGGACACATTTTTAAGTTTACAAGGGATTCTGGGTAACAGAACCTGGTGAGAGCCAGTCAAGTCACCCATCCTGGATTTCCCTGGGTGTCTAGTATTCAAAAATGTATAGGTTTGCTAGGTTTCCCTAGGTGCTGGCAGAGTTAGGGTTCAAAATCTACAGCTAGGCACTTTGCAAAAAGGGTCCGTTTTCACTGTGAAAATGTGGTGTGTCCACGTTGCGTTTTGGGCCGTTTCCTGTTGCGGGCACTAGGCCTACCCACACAAGTGAGGTACCATTTTTCTCTGAAGACTTTGGGAAACGTGGGGTGGGTAGAATTTTGTGGATCCATGCAGATTCCAGAACTTTCCACCACAGAAATGTGAAGAAAAAGTGTTTTTTGGACAAATGTTTTGGTTTGCAAGGGATTCTGGGTAACAGAACCTGGTGAGAGCCAGTCAAGTCACCCCATCTTGGATTCCCTAAGTGTCTAGTTTTCAAAAATGTATAGGTTTTCTAGGTTTCCTTAGGTGCCGGCAGAGCTAGAGTTCAAAATCTACAGCTAGGCACTTTGCAAAATAGTGTCAGTTTTCACTGTAAAATGTGGTGTGTCCACGTTGCGTTTTGGGCCGTTTCCTGTCGCGGGCACTAGGCCTACCCACACAAGTGAGGTACCATTTTTCTCGGAAGACTTTGGGAAATGCGAGGTGAGTGGAATTTTGTGGATCCACGCAGATTCCAGAACTTTTCACCACAGAAATGTGAGGAAAATGTGTTTTTTTTGACAAATTTTGAGGTTTGCAAGGGATTCTGGGTAACAGAACCTGGTGAGAGCCACACAAGTTACCCCATCCTGGATGTCTAGTTTTCAAAAATGTATTGGTTTGCTAGGTTTCCCTAGGTGCCGGCAGAGCTAGGGTTCAAAATCTACAGCTAGGCACTTTGCCAAAAAAGGGTCAGTTTTCACTGTGAAAATGTGGCGTGTCCACATTGCGTTTTGGGCCGTTTCCTGTCCCGGGCACCAGGCCTACCCACACAAGTGAGATACCATTTTTCTCGGAAGACTTTGCGGAATGCGTGGTGGGTGGAAGTTTGTGGATCCATGCAGATCCCAGAACTTTCCATCACAGAAATGTGAGGAAAATGTGTTTTGTTTGACAAATTTTTAGGTTTGCAAGGGATTCTGGGTAACAGAACCTGGTAAGAGCCAGTCAAGTCACCCCATCCTGGATTCCCCTGGGTGTCTAGTTTTCAAAAATGTATAGGTTTGCTAGGTTTCCCTAGGTGCTGGCAGAGGTTCAAAATCTACAGCTAGGCACTTTGCAAAAAAGGGTCCGTTTTCACTGTGAAAATGTGGTGTGTCCACGTTGTGTTTTGGGCCGTGTCCTGTCGCGGGCACTAGGCCTACCCACACAAGTAAGGTACCATTTTTCTCGGAAGACTTTGAGGAACGCAAGGTGGGTGGAATTTCGTGGATCCTCACAGATTCCAGAACTTTCCACCACAGAAATTTGAGGAAAATGTGTTTTTTGGGACAAATTTTTAAGTTTGCAAGGGATTCTGGGTAACAGAACCTGGTGAGAGCCAGTCAAGTCACCCATCCTGGATTTCCCTGGGTGTCTAGTTTTCAAAAATGTATAGGTTTGCTAGGTTTCCCTAGGTGCTGGCAGAGTTAGAGTTCAAAATCTACAGCTAGGCACTTTGCAAAAAGGGTCCGTTTTCACTGTGAAAATGTGGTGTGTCCACGTTGCGTTTTGGGCCGTTTCCTGTTGCGGGCACTAGGCCTACCCACACAAGTGAGGTACCATTTTTCTCGGAAGACTTTGGGAAACGTGGGGTGGGTAGAATTTTGTGGAACCATGCAGATTCCAGAACTTTCCACCACAGAAATGTGAAGAAAATGTGTTTTTTTGGACAAATGTTTAGGTTTGCAAGGGATTCTGGGTAACAGAACCTGGTGAGAGCCAGTCAAGTCACCCCATCTTGGATTCCCCTAAGTGTCTAGTTTTCAAAAATGTATAGGTTTGCTAGGTTTCCTTAGGTGCCGGCAGAGCTAGAGTTCAAAATCTACAGCTAGGCACTTTGCAAAATAGTGTCAGTTTTCACTGTAAAATGTGGTGTGTCCACGTTGCGTTTTGGGCCGTTTCCTGTCGCGGGCACTAGGCCTACCCACACAAGTGAGGTACCATTTTTCTCGGAAGACTTTGGGAAATGCGAGGTGACTGGAATTTTGTGGATCCACGCAGATTCCAGAACTTTTCACCACAGAAATGTGAGGAAAATGTGTTTTTTTTGACAAATTTTGAGGTTTGCAAGGGATTCTGGGTAACAGAACCTGGTGAGAGCCGCACAAGTTACCCCATCCTGGATGTCTAGTTTTCAAAAATATATTGGTTTGCTAGGTTTCCCTAGGTGCAGGCAGAGCTAGGGTTCAAAAATCTACAGCTAGGCACTTTGCCAAAAAAGGGTCCGTTTTCACTGTGAAAATGTGGCGTGTCCACATTGCGTTTTGGGCCGTTTCCTGTCCCGGGCACCAGGCCTACCCACACAAGTGAGATACCATTTTTCTCGGAAGACTTTGGGGAATGCGTGGTGGGTGGAAGTTTGTGGATCCATGCAGATCCCAGAACTTTCGATCACAGAAATGTGAGGAAACTGTGTTTTGTTTGACAAATTTTTAGGTTTGCAAGGGATTCTGGGTAACAGAACCTGGTGAGAGCCAGTCAAGTCACCCCATCCTGGATTCCCCTGGGTGTCTAGCTTTCAAAAATGTACAGGTTTGCTAGGTTTCCCTAGGTGCTGGCAGAGGTTCAAAATCTACAGCTAGGCACTTTGCAAAAAAAGGGTCCGTTTTCACAGATTCCAGAACTTTCCACCACAGAAATGTGAGGAAAATGTGTTTTTTGGGACACATTTTTAAGTTTACAAGGGATTCTGGGTAACAGAACCTGGTGAGAGCCAGTCAAGTCACCCATCCTGGATTTCCCTGGGTGTCTAGCTTTCAAAAATGTATAGGTTTGCTAGGTTTCCCTAGGTGCTGGCAGAGTTAGGGTTCAAAATCTACAGCTAGGCACTTTGCAAAAAAGGGTCCGTTTTCACTGTGAAAATGTGGTGTGTCCACGTTGCGTTTTGGGCCGTTTCCTGTTGCGGGCACTAGGCCTACCCACACAAGTGAGGTACCATTTTTCTCTGAAGACTTTGGGAAACGTGGGGTGGGTAGAATTTTGTGGATCCATGCAGATTCCAGAACTTTCCACCACAGAAATGTGAAGAAAATGTGTTTTTTTGGACAAATGTTTTGGTTTGCAAGGGATTCTGGGTAACAGAACCTGGTGAGAGCCAGTCAAGTCACCCCATCTTGGATTCCCCTAAGTGTCTAGTTTTCAAAAATGTATAGGTTTTCTAGGTTTCCTTAGGTGCCGGCAGAGCTAGAGTTCAAAATCTACAGCTAGGCACTTTGCAAAATAGTGTCAGTTTTCACTGTAAAATGTGGTGTGTCCACGTTGCGTTTTGGGCCGTTTCCTGTCGCGGGCACTAGGCCTACCCACACAAGTGAGGTACCATTTTTCTCGGAAGACTTTGGGAAATGCGAGGTGAGTGGAATTTTGTGGATCCACGCAGATTCCAGAACTTTTCACCACAGAAATGTGAGGAAAATGTGTTTTTTTTTACAAATTTTGAGGTTTGCAAGGGATTCTGGGTAACAGAACCTGGTGAGAGCCACACAAGTTACCCCATCCTGGATGTCTAGTTTTCAAAAATGTATTGGTTTGCTAGGTTTCCCTAGGTGCCGGCAGAGCTAGGGTTCAAAATCTACAGCTAGGCACTTTGCCAAAAAAGGGTCAGTTTTCACTGTGAAAATGTGGCGTGTCCACATTGCGTTTTGGGCCGTTTCCTGTCCCGGGCACCAGGCCTACCCACACAAGTGAGATACCATTTTTCTTGGAAGACTTTGGGGAATGCGTGGTGGGTGGAAGTTTGTGGATCCATGCAGATCCCAGAACTTTCCATCACAGAAATGTGAGGAAAATGTGTTTTGTTTGACAAATTTTTAGGTTTGCAAGGGATTCTGGGTAACAGAACCTGGTGAGAGCCAGTCAAGTCACCCCATCCTGGATTCCCCTGGGTGTCTAGTTTTCAAAAATGTATAGGTTTGCTAGGTTTCCCTAGGTGCTGGCAGAGGTTCAAAATCTACAGCTAGGCACTTTGCAAAAAAAGGGTCCGTTTTCACTGTGAAAATGTGGTGTGTCCACGTTGTGTTTTGGGCCGTGTCCTGTCGCGGGCACTAGGCCTACCCACACAAGTAAGGTACCATTTTTCTCGGAAGACTTTGGGGAACGCAAGGTGGGTGGAATTTCGTGGATCCTCACAGATTCCAGAACTTTCCACCACAGAAATTTGAGGAAAATGTGTTTTTTGGGACAAATTTTTAAGTTTGCAAGGGATTCTGGGTAACAGAACCTGGTGAGAGCCAGTCAAGTCACCCATCCTGGATTTCCCTGGGTGTCTAGTTTTCAAAAATGTATAGGTTTGCTAGGTTTCCCTAGGTGCTGGCAGAGTTAGGGTTCAAAATCTACAGCTAGGCACTTTGCAAAAAAGGGTCCGTTTTCACTGTGAAAATGTGGTGTGTCCACGTTGCGTTTTGGGCCGTTTCCTGTTGCGGGCACTAGGCCTACCCACACAAGTGAGGTACCATTTTTCTCGGAAGACTTTGGGAAACGTGGGGTGGGTAGAATTTTGTGGATCCATGCAGATTCCAGAACTTTCCACCACAGAAATGTGAAGAAAATGTGTTTTTTTGGACAAATGTTTTGGTTTGCAAGGGATTCTGGGTAACAGAACCTGGTGAGAGCCAGTCAAGTCACCCCATCTTGGATTCCCCTAAGTGTCTAGTTTTCAAAAATGTATTGGTTTGCTAGGTTTCCCTAGGTGCCGGCAGAGCTAGGGTTCAAAATCTACAGCTAGGCACTTTGCCAAAAAAGGGTCCGTTTTCACTGTGAAAATGTGGCGTGTCCACATTGCGTTTTGGGCCGTTTCCTGTCCCGGGCACCAGGCCTACCCACACAAGTGAGATACCATTTTTCTCGGAAGACTTTGGGGAATGCGTGGTGGGTGGAAGTTTGTGGATCCATGCAGATCCCAGAACTTTCCATCACAGAAATGTGAGGAAAATGTGTTTTGTTTGACAAATTTTTAGGTTTGCAAGGGATTCTGGGTAACAGAACCTGATGAGAGCCAGTCAAGTCACCCCATCCTGGATTCCCCTGGGTGTCTAGTTTTCAAAAATGTATAGGTTTGCTAGGTTTCCCTAGGTGCCGGCAGAGGTTCAAAATCTACAGCTAGGCACTTTGCAAAAAAAGGGTCCGTTTTCACTGTGAAAATGTGGTGTGTCCACGTTGTGTTTTGGGCCGTGTCCTGTCGCGGGCACTAGGCCTACCCACACAAGTAAGGTACCATTTTTCTCGGAAGACTTTGGGGAACGCAAGGTGGGTGGAATTTCGTGGATCCTCACAGATTCCAGAACTTTCCACCACAGAAATTTGAGGAAAATGTGTTTTTTGGGACAAATTTTTAAGTTTGCAAGGGATTCTGGGTAACAGAACCTGGTGAGAGCCAGTCAAGTCACCCATCCTGGATTTCCCTGGGTGTCTAGTTTTCAAAAATGTATAGGTTTGCTAGGTTTCCCTAGGTGCTGGCAGAGTTAGGGTTCAAAATCTACAGCTAGGCACTTTGCAAAAAAGGGTCCGTTTTCACTGTGAAAATGTGGTGTGTCCACGTTGCGTTTTGGGCCGTTTCCTGTCGCGGGCACTAGGCCTACCCACACAAGTGAGGTACCATTTTTCTCGGAAGAATTTGGGGGACGCGGGGTGGGTGGAATTTTGTGGATCCACGCAGATTCCAGAACTTTCCACCACAGAAATGTGAGGAAAATGTGTTTTTTTGGACAAATATTTAGGTTTGCAAGGGATTCTGGGTAACAGAACCTGGTGAGAGCCACACAAGTTACCCCATCCTGGATGTCTAGTTTTCAAAAATGTATTGGTTTGCTAGGTTTCCCTAGGTGCCGGCAGAGCTAGGGTTCAAAATCTACAGCTAGGCACTTTGCCAAAAAAGGGTCCGTTTTCACTGTGAAAATGTGGCGTGTCCACATTGCGTTTTGGGCCGTTTCCTGTCCCGGGCACCAGGCCTACCCACACTAGTGAGATACCATTTTTCTCGGAAGACTTTGGGGAATGCGTGGTGGGTGGAAGTTTGTGGATCCATGCAGATCCCAGAACTTTCCATCACAGAAATGTGAGGAAAATGTGTTTTGTTTGACAAATTTTTAGGTTTGCAAGGGATTCTGGGTGACAGAACCTGGTGAGAGCCAGTCAAGTCACCCCATCCTGGATTCCCCTGGGTGTCTAGTTTTAAAAAATGTACAGGTTTGCTAGGTTTCCCTAGGTGCTGGCAGAGGTTCAAAATCTACAGCTAGGCACTTTGCAAAAAAGGGTCCGTTTTCACTGTGAAAATGTGGTGTGTCCACGTTGCGTTTTGGGCCGTGTCCTGTCGCGGGCACTAGGCCTACCCACACAAGTGAGGTACCATTTTTCTCAGAAGACTTTGGGGAACGTGGGGTGGGTGGAATTTCGTGGATCCTCACAGATTCCAGAACTTTCCACCACAGAAATGTGAGGAAAATGTGTTTTTTGGGACACATTTTTAAGTTTACAAGGGATTCTGGGTAACAGAACCTGGTGAGAGCCAGTCAAGTCACCCATCCTGGATTTCCCTGGGTGTCTAGTTTTCAAAAATGTATAGGTTTGCTAGGTTTCCCTAGGTGCTGGCAGAGTTAGGGTTCAAAATCTACAGCTAGGCACTTTGCAAAAAAGGGTCCGTTTTCACTGTGAAAATGTGGTGTGTCCACGTTGCGTTTTGGGCCGTTTCCTGTTGCGGGCACTAGGCCTACCCACACAAGTGAGGTACCATTTTTCTCGGAAGCCTTTGGGAAACGTGGGGTGGGTAGAATTTTGTGGATCCATGCAGATTCCAGAACTTTCCACCACAGAAATGTGAAGAAAATGTGTTTTTTTGGACAAATGTTTAGGTTTGCAAGGGATTCTGGGTAACAGAACCTGGTGAGAGCCAGTCAAGTCACTCCATCTTGGATTCCCCTAAGTGTCTAGTTTTCAAAAATGTATAGGTTTGGTAGGTTTCCTTAGGTGCCGGCAGAGCTAGAGTTCAAAATCTACAGCTAGGCACTTTGCAAAATAGTGTCAGTTTTCACTGTAAAAATAAAGTGTGTCCACGTTGCGTTTTGAGCCGTTTCCTGTTGCGGGCACTAGGCCTACCCACACAAGTGAGGTACCATTTTTATCGGGAGACTTAGGGTAACACAGAATTGTAGAGCAATTGTTATTACCTATTGACTTTCGATGCATTTCTGCCTTCCAAATGAAAGACAATGTGTAAAAGGTGTGAAGAGGTGCAGTGCAGCGGCCAGGGCGCCTGACTCCGGACCATGGGGGCTCACGGTTCGATCCCCGGTGCCGGCGGCTTACCAGCACCATGTGACTCTGGGCAATAGCTTGCTTAATCTTCCCGACGGCCCCCAGCTCCAGGACACCTCTTCGGAGGTAGCTGTGCGCTTTACTCAAATGCTGGATTTTATTTCATTTCATTTCAAGTCATTTTGAAAAATGACCTACAATTCTCATGCTAGTATGGGTACTCACTATTTCGGAAATGTGCAAATATCTACTGTTTCTAAACTCTATATTTTGTTCCAATTTCAGAAATACATAGGTGTCTCTCATACCGATTTTTCCATGCATATATTTTCCCAAATTAATTGCTATATACCCGGTACATAATAAAAAACCATTGCAAGACGCTGCTCAGTTATTGGCTCTGGGTTCATCGGGTTCTTGGTGAACCTACAAGTCCTCTATAGACCCACAACCAAAAAGGTCCAGCGGATGCAACGGTATATTGCTTCCAAACTACTGTCATAATTAGAAGAAGTTACAGGTGAAAACTTTGACACAAATGGCTGTTTTTTACAACTAATTTTCAATTTTTCCTATATTCAACGGTTAGTTTCTATAAAGAAACCTTGAAGGATCTACACAAATGACCCCTTGCTGAATTCAGAATTTTGTCTACGTTTCTAAAATGTATAGCTTTCTAGGATCCATTATTGCTTTCATACCCATTTCTACCATTAACTGGAAGGAGGTTGAAAGCACAAAAAATAGCAAAAATAGGCTATGTCCAAGAAAAATGCCAAAACTGTGTAAAAAAATTTGCTTTTCTGACAAAATTCTGCTTTTCCCTGAAAGCTGGGAAGATGGTGATTTCAGCACCACAACCCCTTTTTTGATACCATTTGCAGGGAAAAAGCCAGACGCTTTCATCTGTAGCCCTTTTTTCCAATTTTTCCAAAAAAAAGAAATATTTTTGCTGTATTTTGGCTAATTTCTGGGTCCCCTCCAGGGAAATCCACAAACCCTGGATACCTTTAGAATCCCCATGATTTTGGAAGAAAAGGACGCACATTTGGCATGGATACCTTATGTGGTCAAAAAGTTACAGGGGCCTAAGCGCAAACTACCCCAAATAGCCAAAAAAAACCTTAGCACAGGGGGGGAAAAGGCCTAGCAGCGAAGGGGTTAACGGCAGAAAAGTCCAAATGTAAAATTGCAAAGAATAGTGTAACTTACCTGGGACATTAGATTAGTGCTTGTGGTATTCGACCCAAATCTAAGCTAGTTGATGCCATCAAAAAAGCTCCTGCACCCCAAAATAAAGAGGAGGTTAGGTCCTTTTTGGGCCTGGCAGAATTTTATTCAAAATTTGTGTACAATTTTGCTAGTAAAATGTTTTGTATCAGGCAATTACTAAAACAAGGAACTGTTTTCAAATGGTCCATGGAGTGCCAATCTTGTATGCATGGTATCAAAAGAGATATTTGTTCTGCCCCTGCACTCCAAGGATTTGACCCTAAACTTAAGAGCTTTATTATGACAGATACTAGTGGGCGAGGTTTGGGAGCCGTGTTGTCCCAATTGCAAAATGATGACACAGAATGTGTGATTGCATTTGCGTCAAGAGCACTAACATCCATAGAGGAAAAATACTCTGTTATTGAAAGGCAGGCCCTTGGTTGTGTTTGGGGACTAAAGCATTTTAGACAATTTGTGTGGGGTACGCTTGTTACTTTAAGAACCGATCACAAACCCCTCACCAAGGTACTCACATCTCATGGTTTGAATAATGTTTCATCCAGAATTTCTCGTTTTTCTGTGCAATTATTAGATTTTGTTTATGACATCATATATGTTCCTGGTATTCGCAATAGAATTGCAGATTTCTTGAGCAGGTGTCCCTTACCTGTTTGTGAGGATCTGAATTGTGAATGGGATGATTGGTTAGTGGCACGTATTTTTAACAGTGAATTAACGAGCATTTGTCGTGAGGACTGGATTAGAAATATTTCCGGTGATGAGACTTTACGTGTGGTGGGAGAGCAAATCCTTAAGGGATGGCCTGAGAAGGCTAGTTTATCTAGTGAATATCTACCATTATGGGAGGTGAGAAATGAACTTTCATTTGAGGATGAACTATTACTTAGGGGTGGTAAGCTAGTTCCCCCAAAAATGTTCCGTGATAAAGTCATCAATTTGTGTCATGAAGGACACTTAGGGATTGTTAAAACCAAGAGTAGTATCAAACAATCATACTGGTGGCCAGGTGTTGACAGAGACATTGAAAGAGTTGTACGTGATTGTGCTGAGTGCACTAACTCTGATAAAAGTTTAATCACTTTTAAACCCAGTTTACATCCCATTGTAGTTCCCAGTATGCCTTGGGAAAGGATTGGGGTGGACATTTTTGGTCCTGTTAAAACTGTTGATGGTATACAAAAGTACATTTTTGTCATTATGGACCATTTCTCCAAATGGCCGGAGTATAAAATTGTTGAGAAAGCGTATTCAGAAAATCTAATAAGCTTTTTAGGAGAAGTTTTTGCAAGGGAAGGTCTTCCTAAGGACTTAGTGTCCGACAATGGTGGGCAATTTGTGGGTGAGTGTTTTAAGAAATGTATCTGTGAAACTGGGATTGTACATAGAACTACCTCTCTTTATCATCCTGAAGGCAATGGCAGCGTTGAGCAATTCAACAGGGTGATCAAAGGTATCATTGAACTAGCACACAGCAATGATAAAGACTGGGAAGATGAGTTAAGAAAAATGGTTTGTGCATATAGAATCACAAAATGTTTGTCCACAAATTATTCCCCTTTTGAACTCATGAGGGGGAGATCTCCTCGCATGAAAGACAACATGGGTTGGTTGAAATGCACTAAGATTTTTTCATGGTCTGTCAAAGATGTTAAGCAGTCAGTCTCTTGAGAATAAACAGAATATTTTGATAGAAAAGCAGGTAGGTGTATGTAAAAGAAGTAAAGTAAATTTTCAAGTTGGTGATATGGTGAAGGTCAAGAAAGGGAGGTTAATACGCAAGGGTGAAAGCAAATATTCTGCTCCCCTTAGAGTAATTAAGATCCTTTGTAACTCTGCACTATTAAGTGATGGGAAGTGTGGAATGCAAACCCTGGGTACCTTTAGAATCCCCATGATTTTGGAAGAAAAGGACGCAAATTTGGCGTGGATACCTTATATGGTCAAAATGTTACAGGGGCCTAAGCGCAAACTACCCCAAATAGCCAAAAAAAGGCTTAGCACAGGGGGGGAAAAGGCCTAGCAGCGAAAGGGTTAACGGCAGAAAAGTCCAAATGTAAAATTGCAAAGAATAGTGTAATTTACCTGGGACATTAGATTAGTGCTTGTGGTATTCGCCCCAAATCTGAGCTAGTTGATGCCATCAAAAAGCTCCTGCACCCCAAAATAAAGAGGAGGTTAGGTCCTTTTTGGGCCTGGCAGAATTTTATTCAAAATTTGTGTACAATTTTGCTAGTAAAATGTTTTGTATCAGGCAATTACTAAAACAAGGAACTGTTTTCAAATGGACCATGGAGTGCCAATCTTGTATGGATGGTATCAAAAGAGATATTTGTTCTGCCCCTGCACTCCAAGGATTTGACCCTAAACTTAAGAGCTTTATTACGACAGATACTAGTGGGTGAGGTTTGGGAGCCGTGTTGTCCCAATTGCAAAATGATGACACAGAATGTGTGATTGCATTTGCGTCAAGAGCACTAACATCCATAGAGGAAAAATACTCTGTTATTGAAAGGGAGGCCCTTGGTTGTGTTTGGGGACTAAAGCACTTTAGACAATTTGTGTAGGGTACGCGTGTTACTTTAAGAACCGATCACAAACCCCTCACCAAGGTACTCACATCTCATGGTTTGAATAATGTTTCATCCAGAATTTCTCGTTTTTCTGTGCAATTATTAGATTTTGTTTATGACATCATATTTGTTCCTGGTATTCGCAATAGAATTGCAGATTTCTTGAGCAGGTGTCCCTTACCTGTTTGTGAGGATCTGAATTGTGAATGGGATGATTGGTTAGTGGCACGTATTTTTAACAGTGAATTAACGAGCATTTGTCGTGAGGACTGGATTAGAAATATTTCCGGTGATGAGACTTTACGTGTGGTGGGAGAGCAAATCCTTAAGGGATGGCC
The DNA here is from genome assembly GCA_963921515.1 of Calotriton arnoldi. Lineage (NCBI taxonomy): Eukaryota > Metazoa > Chordata > Amphibia > Caudata > Salamandridae > Calotriton > Calotriton arnoldi. The sequence continues at coordinate 552,433 of CAWUFW010002202.1, forward strand.
TGAGAAGGCTAGTTTATCTAGTGAATATCTACCATTATGGGGGTGAGAAATGAACTTTCATTTGAGGATGAACTATTACTTAGGGGTGGTAAGCTAGTTCCCCCAAAAATGTTCCGTGATAAAGTCATCAATTTGTGTCATAAATGACACTTAGGGATTGTTAAAACCAAGAGTAGGATCAAACAATCATACTGGTGGCCAGGTGTTGACAGAGACATTGAAAGAGTTGTACGTGATTGTGCTGAGTGCACTAACTCTGATAAAAGTTTAATCACTTTTAAACCCAGTTTACATCCCATTGTAGTTCCCAGAATGCCTTGGGAAAGGATTGGGGTGGACATTTTTGGTCCTGTTAAAACTGTTGATGGTATACAAAAGTACATTTTTGTCATTATGGACCATTTCTCCAAATGGCCGGAGTATAAAATTGTTGAGAAAGCAGATTCAGAAAATCTAATAAGCTTTTTAGGAGAAGTTTTTGCAAGGGAAGGTCTTCCTAAGGACTTTGGGGCCGATTCCGATTTTGGCCGGAAGGGCACCGAACGATGGTCGGAGCCCTTCCGACCGAATCGGAACGTGCCGCTCGGATTCCTTTCCGACCGAGCCATTCCCAATGGGCTCGGTCAGAAAAGAATCCGACTCGGATTTCCGGATGGCTCACGACAGGTTCGGAGAGCCCGTCAGCCATCCGGAAATCCCTCTGTACTCCCCCGGCTGCCTCTTTGCGACTGAGGGAGTACGATGGCAGTTTTTCACTGCCTTTTCGTGCCGGTCTTTCCGGCACGAAAAGGCAGTCGGTCACTGTCTTTGGGGGCCCCCAGTGGGACCCCCATGGGTGCAAGGTCGCCGAATGGCGGCCTGGAGGCACCTATGGTGCCCCTCTGTTGAACACTGCACCCGGTGGCAGGCACCTTGGGGTGCTGGCCACAGGGTGCAGGGTTGAACTGCACCCCTGCTTTCTCCAATGCCAGCATGCATTCCGTCCGGAATGCATGCTCCCATTGTGGGAGATACGAGTGCGACCGAACAGGGTTCGGTCGCATCGTACTGCCTGGGCCGTAACCGGCGACAGCAGGTCGGTCGGTTACGGCTCCGGACCGATGTCGGACGGACCTGAGTCCGTCCGACATCGGAATCGGCCCCTTAGTGTCCGACAATGGTGGGCAATTTGTGGGTGAGTGTTTTAAGAAATTTATCTGTGAAACTAGGATTGTACATAGAACTACCTCTCTTTATCATCCTGAAGGCAATGGCAGTGTTGAGCAATTCAACAGGGTGATCAAAGGTATCATTGAACTAGCACACAGCAATGATAAAGACTGGGAAGATGAGTTAAGAAAAATGGTTTGTGCATATAGAATCACAAAATGTTTGTCCACAAATTATTCCCCTTTTGAACTCATGAGGGGGAGATCTCCTCGCATGAAAGACAACATGGGTTGGTTGAAATGCACTAAGATTTTTTCATGTTCTGTCAAAGATGTTAAGCAGTCAGTCTCTTGAGAATAAACAGAATATTTTGATAGAAAAGCAGGTAGGTATATGTAAAAGAAGTAAAGTAAATTTTCAAGTTGGTGATATGGTGAAGGTCAAGAAAGGGAGGTTAATACGCAAGGGTGAAAGCAAATATTCTGCTCCCCTTAGAGTAATTAAGATCCTTTGTAACTCTGCACTATTAAGTGATGGGAAGTGTGGAATGCAAACCCTGGGTACCTTAAGAATCCCCATGATTTTGGAAGAAAAGGACGCAAATTTGGCGTGGATACCTTATGTGGTCAAAAAGTTACAGGGGCCTAAGCGCAAACTACCCCAAATAGCCAAAAAAAGGCTTAGCACAGGGGGGGAAAAGGCCTAGCAGCGAAGGGGTTAACGGCAGAAAAGTCCAAATGTAAAATTGCAAAGAATAGTGTAATTTACCTGGGACATTAGATTAGTGCTTGTGGTATTCGCCCCAAATCTGAGCTAGTTGATGCCATCAAAAAAGCTCCTGCACCCCAAAATAAAGAGGAGGTTAGGTCCTTTTTGGGCCTGGCAGAATTTTATTCAAACTTTGTGTACAATTTTGCTAGTAAAATGTTTTGTATCAGGCAATTACTAAAACAAGGAACTGTTTTCAAATGGACCATGGAGTGCCAATCTTGTATGGATGGTATCAAAAGAGATATTTGTTCTGCCCCTGCACTCCAAGGATTTGACCCTAAACTTAAGAGCTTTATTATGACAGATACTAGTGGGCGAGGTTTGGGAGCCGTGTTGTCCCAATTGCAAAATGATGACACAGAATGTGTGATTGCATTTGCGTCAAGAGCACTAACATCCATAGAGGAAAAATACTCTGTTATTGAAAGGGAGGCCCTTGGTTGTGTTTGGGGACTAAAGCATTTTAGACAATTTGTGTGGGGTACGCGTGTTACTTTAAGAACCGATCACAAACCCCTCACCAAGGTACTCACATCTCATGGTTTGAATAATGTTTCATCCAGAATTTCTCGTTTTTCTGTGCAATTATTAGATTTTGTTTATGACATCATATATGTTCCTGGTATTCGCAATAGAATTGCAGATTTCTTGAGCAGGTGTCCCTTACCTGTTTGTGAGGATCTGAATTGTGAATGGGATGATTGGTTAGTGGCACGTATTTTTAACAGTGAATTAACGAGCATTTGTCGTGAGGACTGGATTAGAAATATTTCCGGTGATGAGACTTTACGTGTGGTGGGAGAGCAAATCCTTAAGGGATGGCCTGAGAAGGCTAGTTTATCTAGTGAATATCTACCATTATGGGAGGTGAGAAATGAACTTTCATTTGAGGATGAACTATTACTTAGGGGTGGTAAGCTAGTTCCCCCAAAAATGTTCCGTGATAAAGTCATCAATTTGTGTCATGAATGACACTTAGGGATTGTTAAAACCAAGAGTAGGATCAAACAATCATACTGGTGGCCAGGTGTTGACAGAGACATTGAAAGAGTTGTACGTGATTGTGCTGAGTGCACTAACTCTGATAAAAGTTTAATCACTTTTAAACCCAGTTTACATCCCATTGTAGTTCCCAGTATGCCTTGGGAAAGGATTGGGGTGGACATTTTTGGTCCTGTTAAAACTGTTGATGGTATACAAAAGTACATTTTTGTCATTATGGACCATTTCTCCAAATGGCCGAAGTATAAAATTGTTGAGAAAGCGGATTCAGAAAATCTAAAAAGCTTTTTAGGAGAAGTTTTTGCAAGGGAAGGTCTTCCTAAGGACTTAGTGTCCGACAATGGTGGGCAATTTGTGGGTGAGTGTTTTAAGAAATGTATCTGTGAAACTGGGATTGTACATAGAACTACCTCTCTTTATCATCCTGAAGGCAATGGCAGCGTTGAGCGCTTCAACAGGGTGATCAAGGTATCCTTGAACTAGCACACAGCAATGATAAAGACTGGGAAGATGAGTTAAGAAAAATGGTTTGTGCATATAGAATCACAAAATGTTTGTCCACAAATTATTCCCCTTTTGAACTCATGAGGGGGAGATCTCCTCGCATGAAAGACAACATGGGTTGGTTGAAATGCACTAAGATTTTTTCATGGTCTGTCAAAGATGTTAAGCAGTCAGTCTCTTGAGAATAAACAGAATATTTTGATAGAAAAGCAGGTAGGTGTATGTAAAAGAAGTAAATTAAATTTTCAAGTTGGTGATATGGTGAAGGTCAAGAAGGGGAGGGTAGCACACAAGGGTGAAAGCAAATATTCTGCCCCCCTTAGAGTAATTAAGATCCTTTGTAACTCTGCACTATTAAGTGATGGGAAGTGTGGAATGCAAATAGAATTGCCTTGTACAGAGGACATGTTAAGGAAGTCGATGCCAAGGACAAACAAGTGTAAATGCGTAGGTATGACTGGATTGATGAGGATACAGAGGAATTGCATGTACCTGATGATTCAATTAGCATTCCTGTCCAAATTTCCGGTGTTTCTAGATGTGATGTTAGTACCAAAAATCTCTTCCAAGGAGAATCCAAATGTGTTGGTGGAGGGGAAGTGTCTCGTGCTAAACGTGTGTGTACTAAACCAAAAAAAATTGATGATTATATCACACATATTTTCAATTGAAGTGTTGTGCAAAACTCTTACACCTTAATGTGAATTGTATTTTTACTTTTTAGATTTGTCTTTAGTCTAGTTTACAGTACATATAAAGTTTAGTATGTTTAGTTTTTTTTAATTGTTTTTTTGCTTTGTTTTTTTTGTTCTGTTTTTGGGGAAAGGGGGAAGTGTTGTGTTGTGCTTGAGCGTATGCTCGAGCCACTAGTAATGTTTAGTATTCTAGAATTGTATTTAGTTGACTGTGTAGAATACCTGTGATTTCATGATTCGGGGCTGCTAGCAGGCAGTTGTATTTGCATTGCAGAGCTGTCACAGGGGGTTTAAGTTACAAGAATAAACCTTGAAGAACTCTTCATTAGTACGGTTATCCTTTCCAACATATGATACATAATTTTACTGTCGATAATCGGTGTGGAGTCACCAGGAGGAGAGAACCCATTTGGGGCCGGCAGCCATCCTGAGAGAGTGTTACTTTGTGAAGAGACTTCCTTTTACATTATCGGGTCCGCTTAGGGGAAGGATGCCGTTGGCACCGGCAACTGATGTTCATGGCATTCTACTAGTTTCATTTTGCCCATATTAATATATATATTGCAAGTAAATGCGGAGGCCGCTGAAGTGTAAGTACGGCCATTGAACTAAAGCGCATGTGCGTGCAGTAGCCAGGCAACACTAGGAAGAACTCTATTAAGAGGAAGTCCTGTTTCCTAGCAACCACAATTGTGTCCTGTTGACAAGTTCAGGGGCATGGCTGTGATTTCTGATACAAGCGCTGATAGGCACAGCTTAAAAGAACAGCCTGTCGCACGTGTAGGTGATATTTCTGATGCAAGTGCTGATGGGTACAGCTTATAAAAAATAAAAGAAAATAAGAAAGAAAAGGAATAGCCATAATTGCTGCCCTCTGGTGGATAAATAACATATTCTTATTGGATCAACACATACTATTCTTTTTCGATGTTACCTTTCAATGCAGGTCATCTATATCTGCATAGATTGGCATTGACATGCAACTACAAAGGTATTGTAGAAGAGCTGCAGCGGTATCAACTGGTGCAGAAGATTTTAGGCAAGCGAACACAGGGAATGTTACTAAACACTGAAGATCAGACATTAATAAAGGCATTGGAGATAGCTAAAAGAGCAGAGAATACGGAAGAAAGACATAAGGAACTGGCATCAGGGAAAGTGGAGTCTGTTCAAGCAAAGTCATCTAGTGCTGTTAAAAACAAAAAAGAGACTGCTCCATTACGAGGAAGTTGGATGGATCATAGGGGCTACGTGTGTTGTAAGTGTGGGTTAAGAGGGCACATTGATACTGATCCTAACTGCCCTTCAGTGGGGCAAGTTTGTAGAAGATGGCTAGCCAAGGGGCATTTTGCCAGAATGTGTAAAGGGAAAGGGGGTTTTCTCAAACCAAAGGTTGCTGTTCGTATGGTAGATGAAAGTGGCCAGGAAAGTCTGGAAGGAGAGGAATATATTTTACACATTAGTAAGGTGGGAGTTGTGTCTGAGACAATACATCCTTCCTGTACTATCATGGTGTATGGGCTAGAGGTATGCACCATGGCAGATTCAGGTGTGAAAAATTTCCTCATCACAAATTATTTGAGCCAAATATTAAACTTATAGATTAGGGGAACAAGCCTATAGAGTTGTTGGGATATTTTGAGAGGGTGTTGAAGTTTCTAGAAGTGGAAACAACATTATAAGGTGTACATTGCCAAGGATGGATCGTGCTTCCTGGGGTGGCCTCAACAAAGGGACTTGCTGATAAGGCTGGACCCTAACCATCCTGAACAGATTCTGGGTGCACACTCAAGTGTGAGCATGGTGTGTGATATGATGTGGCAAGAGAACTTTCCGAAGGTCTTCAAAAGCGAGTTGGGGTTGCTTACAGGTTTTTGCCACAGGATGATATTGAAAGAAGCAGCAAATCCAAGTGTGCATAAAGCTCGTACTGTACCATCAGTAATGAGGGAGTCCTTGAAGAAGGTGTTACAAAAGTTGTGTGAGACTGGGATGGTTGAGGAATTGAGGCTTTGGAGTGGTTGGCCCCAGTGGTTCTATCCAAGAAACCTATGAGGAATTGAGGATGTGTGTCGATCTGAGGGATTCGAATCAGGCCATTTGGGTTGATAGACATCCTCTGCCTAATATTGGGGGAATGCTGGCGACAATTAAGGGTGCAAGAGTGTTCTCTACCCTGGATTTGTCATCAGCCTATCACCAGATAACGTTACATCTTGATTCAAGACATCTTGCATCTTTTGTCACCCTTGAAGGGGCGTACAGGTTTAAACACATGCCCTTCGGTATGGCTTCAGCTTCGGCTGTTTTCCAGAGAGAAATGCACCAGTTATTCAAGGGACAGGATAACATGACATATTTTCAAGACAATAAACCGTTTTTTGCAGAACAAAGCATGATGAAGTTTTGTCTAATATACTGAGTTTTTTGCAATGTGATGAATTAACCATAAAGTTGGAGAAGCGTGAGATTGGGGTTAGTGGTGTGGAATACCTGGGTCATTATCTAGACAAAAAGGGGTGTCACCTAAGTTGCAGTTGGTAAAGGACATAGAGGATGCCCTGTCGCCATTAGATAAGGACCAATTGAGATCCTTTTTGTGGTTGGCCAAATATTATTTGAGGTTTATCCCTAAGTTTGTGGACAGGACTGTGTGCATGCGGGGATTGATGGTAAAAAATGCAAAGTTTGTCTGGTGTCCTAAATGCGAGCAAGAATTCAAGCAACTTAAAAAGGAGATTGTGTCTGCCCCTGCTCTCAAGCCCTTTGATACTCATGACAGGAATATAGTCTGCACTGATGCCAGTGCCACAGTGTTGGGAGCAGTACTTATACAGCAAAGGCAAGGAAGAGAGGTGACTATTGCTTATACATCAAGACCATTGAAAGATGCTAAGCGTATGTATTCCACCATTGAGAGGGAAGCGCTAACATGCGGGTGGAGGGTGAATAATTTCAAGAAATTTGTGTGGGGGACACAGTTTGTGGTTCACACTGATCATCGCCCATTAGTTGATGTGTTTACCAACAAAGGTACCAATTTGGCTTCAGCTAGGATTATGCAGTGGGCCCTGAACATGATGGAATTCTCGTATACCATGGAGTACATGCCAAGAAGAAAGAACATAGTGGCCGATTGTTTATCGAGATTGTAGGTGGAGTGTCCAGGTAATGCAGAGATCAATGATGGTGGAGAGATGGTGGCTTGTGTTTTCGCTGTCATAGAAGGTCGTATTGAGCATGGGGAGTGGCTGCGAGCTGTGAAGGAAGATGACATTTTGCAGCAGGTTGTGAAGTACATGTCTTCTGGATGGCCTGCTAGAGGGAAGGCTTCTGAAGAGGTGGAGTCTTTCCTGAACATAAGCACAGAATTGTCCATGGACAAGGGTATTTTGTTAAGAGGTGAGCTGTTGATTGTGCCTGTGGCATTAAGCAAAAGGAAAAAATGATGGACAGAATGCTGAACAATGCAAACATTCAACCCCAGTCACAAAGATCTGGGTTTAATCCATCGTTCTTTTGCTCACCACGCCACCCAAGTTTGGACTCGCCATATGCAAACCAGTCTTGACTCTGTTCCTCATGGGAACAGTTCAGCCCGAACTGCCAAGTCAGATACTCCCTGGACCCCAAACAAGCATCCTGGGACCGGTTTTTAGGCATCACCCCTTATCAGCCAGGGTAGCTTGAATCCAGTGGCGCCGTGAGCACGGGACCCACGTCTGGGCATACCCTTCTCACTTAGGGCGACAAAAGCAAAAGGAACAAATGATGGACGGAATGCTGAACAATGCAAACATTCACCCCCAGTCACAAAGATCTGGGTTTAATCCACTGTTCTTTTGCTCACCATTCTACCCCAGTTTGGACCGAGCCAAATGCAATTCAGTCTCGACCCTGTTCCTCATGGGAGCAGTCCACTCTGAACTGCCGAGCCAGATCCTCCCTGGACCAGAAACAAGCATCCTGGGAACGGTTTGGGGGCATCACCCCTTATCAGCCAGGCTAGCTTGAATCCAGTGGTGCAGCGAGCACGGGACCTCTGTCTGGGCATACCCTTCCCACTTAGGGCAACAAAAGCAAAAGGAACAAATGATGGACGGAATGCTGAACAATGCAAATATTCACCCCCAGTCACAAAGATCTGGGTTTGATCCATTGTTCTTTTGCTCACCACTCCACCCCAGTTTGGACCCAGCCATATGCATTTCAGTCTTGACCCTGTTCCTCATGGGAACAGTCCACTCCGAACTGCCGAGCCAGATCCTCTGTGGACCAGAAACAAGCATCCTGGGACTGGTTTTGGGCCATCACCCCATATCAGCCAAGCTAGCTTGAATCCAGTGGCGCAGTGAGCACAGAACCCACGTCTGGGCATACCCTCCCCACTTAGAGTGACAAAAGCCAAAAATGCCCGGACGTGGGTCCCGTGCTCTCGATCCCACTGGAGTCAAACTAGCCTGGCCGATGAGGGGTGAAACCCCGAAACCGGTCCCAGGATGCTTGTTTCAGGTCCAAGGAGGCCATACCTTTGTCCATCATTACACCCATTCGTTTTGGGAACCGCAAACTCCAGTAACAAGAAAAGGCACAAAATAAATCATGGAGCAGGTTACCATCCAACTTGTTTCTGAGATTCTCATCTGTTTACAAAACTGTTTAGCAAAGTCGCTTTCTTGCTGTCTGAAGTGGCATGCATACTCCTGGAGAAATCCACAGTACAGGGTGGGGGGACATAGTGTGCGGCCTACAGTCTTTGTAGTCATAGCTAACCACCTATTCCACATAGCACATACATACAAAAGGTATTTAAGTTTCATTTGAATCTTTGCTAAATCAGTGTGTGGCCCTTGCATGACTGTTCTCTTTTTAGCTATGCAATTTCATGTATGTCAGAGTTACAGAGATCAGTTTGTGCTAGAGGGTTCTCAACACTTATCATAATCCAAAGACAAGAAAGAAATTGAGGATAGAGCCACATTTTCACAGGTTTCCTAAATATAATGTATTTCTGTGGAGAATGGGGATGCTGTACTGCTTCGTACTTCCAAATAAAAGAAATACATCACTCCCACACGGAGGCACACACACGGCAAAGCAAGAAAACACCTAAAAAGGGGTTTCCCTTTCATAAAATAGGCACCTCAAAAGACAGTTTTCAGAATAAAGCGTGGGGTTTTATTTGTGCAACACTCTAACATAAAGGCTTTCCCAGAGATGTCAAATGAAAGAATATGCAAATACAAATGTGGCTGACATTAGCGTAAGCTATAAACACACTTGGTGCAGTCAGAGCCCCGTGGAGAGCTCGTTTACCACATGACTTGACTGTGCGTTGGACTCAATTTGCACTTGCATTGTATGTTAGTCGGTCTCCGATTCATATGCCATAAACTTTTTCTGTTTATAATTGAGTATACGATGTCTTGAATGTAATTATGCAATTCACATTGGCAGCACGATCTTCTTTTATTTGTTAGCATATTTTAATCATTCATTTGATTTATTGCTATAAGGGCATCATGTTTTATAGAAAATTGGCGTCACATCATCAATACCCCAACTTGGAATTTAAACATGTTTCCATTCAGGGCAGGAGAGATACCTTCATATCTTTCCAAGGCATTCAGTATAAGACGGTTTATATTTATATCCATTGGTAAATCGATACGAATTATGCATTATGCTGTTATTTTCATTCACAGTTTTGTTGTATTTGTGCACTATATTTATGTTATGCAATCAGTATGCTTTACCAGTGATATTTTCACGTCATATATATACTAGTCAAATAGTTGCAACCAACATTAGGCTTTAAAGCTAAAGTCTGTCTTCTATGCCTATCCAGGATTGAAATGGGGAAGGGTTATTTAACCGGGGAGTTTGATGTTCCAATCAGATTGATAAAGGCTGCTGCGCAGCCGAAACGCGTATCTCATCCTATGCGGGGTCGAGGGAGACCAGAAAGAAAATAAATGAGCCTTATCCCTACAAGCCTCGAGTGCGTGCCTCTTCTTCGTTGGAGCAGGATGTGTTTACTCATCAATTTCAGCATTGACGGTCAACGCTGCACACGTACCACCAGTTGTTTTGTGGCTCCACCATTTGACCGGGACAGTTGTTGTAGGAGCATGGAAGTGCTAAGCGATGGAGCCCCCAGAGTGTGCGCCGGGAAGTGGAACAAGGATGACAGCTGCGGGGGTCCGGATCGAGCAGCGAGGCGGTCTTGCCGACTGCCAGCGCTTGGTTCTACATCCCTGAAGCAAGAAATGCCTTGCCCAGGATACTGGCGTCCTTTGGTGACTGGGCACCGTGGATGCCGATGCAGGAGCGGTGAGGTTTGTTACGGTATATCTGATTTACTTGCATCGATCTCCTCCGACCTCGTTATGTGCCTATCACATAGTTGTATCACGTGCTGCCTTGAGACTGATATTGAGACATTTTTAACCATCAAAATCGTGTGAGAGATGGATGCCATAAACTTTTTCCGTTTATAATTGAGTATACGATGTCTTGAATGTAATTATGCAATTCACATTGGCAGCACGATCTTCTTTTATTTGTTAGCATATTTTAATCATTCATTTGATTTATTGCTATAAGGGCATCATGTTTTATAGAAAATTGGCGTCACTTCATCAATACCCCAACTTGGAATTTAAACATGTTTCCATTCAGGGCAGGAGAGATACCTTTATATCTTTCCAAGGCATTCAGTATAAGACGGTTTATATTTATATCCATTGGTAAATCGATACGAATTATGCATTATGCTGTTATTTTCATTCACAGTTTTGTTGTATTTGTGCACTATATTTATGTTATGAAATCAGTATGCTTTACCAGTGATATTTTCATGTCATATATATACTAGCCAAATAGTTGCAACCAACATTAGGCTTTAAAGCTACAGTCTGTCTTCTATGCCTATCCAGGTTTGAAATGGTGAAGGGTTATTTAACCGGGGAGTTTGATGTGCCAATCAGATTGATAAAGGCTGCTGCGCAGCCGAAACGCGTATCTCATCCTATGCGGGGTCGAGGGAGACCAGAAAGAAAATAAATGAGCCTTATCCCTACAAACCTTGAGCGCGTGCCTCTTCTTCGTTGGAGCAGGATGTATTTACTCATATATATATATGGTGGTTTCTACCTGTTTCTTCCAGCTCCGGAGGATCAGGAAAATCAGCAGATTTCTTACCACAGATGCCCTGGCCCAAGTAGTACTGGCCTTAGTCGTCTCTCACATTGACTATGCCAACTCTCTCTATTTTGGTATACTAGCATACCAAGCCAAAAGATTGGAACTGGCGCAAAATCAGGCCGCTAGATTAATTTGTCGCCAGCCCAGATGGCACCATGTCACTCCGATCATGAAAAAGCTACACTGGTTACCAGTTACCGAACTCAGTGCATTTAAGGTGGGATGCATCATATTCAAAGTGCTCCATGGCAAATGTCCAGTGCTTGTTTCTTCTCGGGTACAGAGATATTCCCCTACCCGGAATCTCAGATCCTCACATCTCAACCTTTTAGTTACTCCTCCTTTCAAACATAGGAAACTTTGGGTCTAAGATTCGCAGTACTGGCCCCAAACTTCTGGAATTCTCTTCCTCATGATATTAGAGCGACAACTTCGTACTCGTAATTTAGGAAGCTTTTAAAGACCTGGCTCTTTTGTCAGGCTTATGAATGAATTTCTCAGCGGCAACACTCCCTGGATCTTAGCGCCATGAAGCCACTTGGTGTATGTGCGCTCAATAAATACCTTTAACATAACATAACATAACTATATATATATATATATATACATATATATCTCTCCACCAAAGCCACTATTTGCCGAACAACTTGCGGGCGGGTGCCGTCGTCGCGACAGTGGCAGTCACGCAATAATTTTTCAAAACAACTCCCCAACGGGATTAGCAACGCTCTCCACGGACTCTCCAACTTTCAATTTCTTCAATTTCTTTATTTAAGGCAGACCGGTTTCGGCATCACGCCTTCTTCAATGCCTCGTATGCATTTGAAAGTATCTGGCCCCCATTTAAATACATATTAGCACCTCCCCATTAACCACGGGACGTGCAGTGAGTGATGACGGACTAGTATCACCATTTCAGGGTCCGCCATGTCATCGTGGTATTGAAAAAATCTTCTCTTAGTGAGTGTCCTTGTATTTTCGTAAACTTTGTATAGTACAGTTTTTACCTGGGTAGGCTTTTCAAAATACAGGGTTTAATTGCTCGCGATGAATTCACGCTCACCTCAGGGGTGAAATTGAAAGGTAGTTCCTCGCCCTGCCCATTCCACCAAACCTCGAGGCACTCCCACAGGGAACTGTTAAGTAACGGTTCTCCTCCATTTGCAGTAAATGATGACTCCGTGTCAAGGGGGTTACGTCTTGGTTGGTGGCGGCGGTTCCGGCAAATCCATTACGTTTCTCCACCAAAGCCACTATTTGCCGAACAACTTGCGGGCGGGTGCCGTCGTCGCAACAGTGGCAGTCACGCAATAATTTTTCAAAACAACTCCCCAACGGGATTAGCAACGCACTCCACGGACTCTCCAACTTTCAATATATATATAAATTCACTGAAAAAAACATAGGTTTCTGGGACGTTATAGTTAGAAATTAGCATTTAAAAAACCATAGCAATTCACTGAAAGAACCACAGGTTTCAGGGACGTTATAGTTAGTTGGACATTTCACTCGTACAAAACCAGAGAAATTCGGCCGTTATAGTTAGTTGAGCTAAGTATAACTCGCGCCCCCGCAATGCCCTGCTGATGACATCACATATTATATCACTCATGACATGGTCAGTGACATCACTGATGACATCACTGATGACATCTCAAATGACATCACTGATGACATCACTGATGGCATCATCCAGTGACTGTGCGTTTCTATAAAGTTTAAATATGTTTTATATATATATAGGCCAAGGTGTATTGAAGAATGAGTGGGTGTATGACTGTCTGAATGGATGATTTAGTAGGTGCGTGACTGACTGTATAAGTAAGTGACTAAACGTGTCTTACTGAATGCATGGGTTAGTGACTAAACTGTGTGAATGTCTGTATCAGTCTGTCTGTTGGTGTGTAAGCGGTTGCATGGGTTGGTGAGTAGCTACATGAGTGTCTACATGGGTTATTGATTGCTTGTCTGAGTATCTGTATGGGTGCCTGAGTATCTGTGTGGGTGGGTGGGGTGTGTGTGACTTACTGCATGGCTGTGTAAGTGGGTGATTCACTGGGTGTATGGGTTCAAGAGTGCGTCTGTGAGGGGCTGTATGGGTGGGTGAGTGTGTGTATGTCTGTGTTGGTGAGTGAATGGATGTCTCAGTGGTACATGTGTGAGTAACTACATATGTGAAAGGCAGTATATGTGAGTGTTGGAGTATATAAATGACTATATGTGAGAGTGAGTGATTGTGAGAGTGGCTGTGTGGATGAGTGTGTGCTTGTGTCAGTGATTGTATAAGAGAGTAAGTATGTGCTAGTATCTTTGTGAATAAGTGAGGTGGTGTGTGTGTATAACTGTATAGGTGAGTAAATGGGATTGTGATTGATTCTTTGCATGACTGACTAGCTGTGTAAGTAACCCTATGGGTGAGTGGCAGTCTGTGAGTGTCTGTATAGGTGAAAGAGTGCATATGATAGTGCCTGTATTGATGAGTGACTGCATGTATGAGTGACTGTATGGGTGAGTGAGTGGATGTGTGTGTAAACCTAGGAATCAGTGAGTGGGTATGTAGTAATTGGTATTGGTGTGTCTATGGTTTCGAGAATGTTAGTCTGTATTTTAGAGTGGGTGTATAAAAGGTTATATTAGGGTGTGAGGAGGTGCATCAGATTATCACGTGGATGATGTCATCAGTGATGTCATTTGAGATGTCATCAGTGATGTCATGAGTGATGTCACAGACCATGTCATGAGTGATGTAATATGTGATGTCATCAGCAGTGCATTGCGGGGGCGCGAACTATACTTAGCGCAACTAACTATAACAGCTGAATTTCTCTGGTTTTGTACGAGTGAAATGTCCAACTAACTATAACGTCCCTGAAAACTGTAGTTTTCTCAGTGAATTTCTATGGTTTTTTAAATGCTAATTTGTAACTATAACGACCCTGAAACCTATGGTTTTTTCAGTGAATTTCTAAGGTTTTTTAAATAAAACAATTTCTAACTATAACTTCCCTGAAACCTATGTTTTTTGTAGTGAATTTCAAAGGTTTTTTTAAAATAATGGGTGACCATTCTAGGTTTACAAAGGACCTTCCACCATGCTGTAACACTTGTCGCTGCATTTTTGGTAACGTTTGAGCCGTTTGAGCTAGAAACAAGGTTTTTTTTGTTCAAATCTGCAGATTGGGCAGCAGATGATGGATTATGTGGCTGCCAGGCTTCTCCTGAACATTTCGGCCAGATGTAGCGTGAAACAACATCTTCGCACTCTACACTGGCTTCCTATGACAGAGAGAGTCAGGTTCAAGACCTTAGTCATCGCCCACCGTGCTCTGTACGCCACAGGGCCTGGCTATCTTCAGAAACGGTTCTCCTTCTACACCCCCGCAAGACACCTGCACTCTTCCTCCCAAACTTTGGCTCAAGTCCCGCGTTTCCGGCTGCAAAGGATGGGCGGTAGCTCTCTGACCACTAAGGTCGCCCTTTGCTGGAATGCGCTGCCCCTGGCTCTCCGTTGCAATCAATATGTTCAAGAAAAAACTGAAAACGCACTTATTCATCTAATTCTGCTCCCCTCTCTCTCGCTAGGCTCGTGCCGGGACACTCTTGTAGTATCTGCGTGCGTTAGAAATGTAACTAACATAACATAACATAATGGGGAAAATGTATAATTTTGCGAAAGTTGGTGCAGCCGAACAGTCGCATAATTCCAGTGGCCCTGCTCATACCTCTGACTAGGTCCAGAAGTGCTCCTCAGTGATTCCTTCTTTTTTTTTTTGTCTCATTGAGTTCATAGTTTAGCTTCTATGGAAACGAGGAAGACTAAACCTGAGGTTACCACTCCACAACACAGACTGCCATAGCACATAATTGCTCTCCATAACACATAATCCCACTCTACATAATTCCTATACACTAAATACCACATACTTTCTAGCCACATAATTTCACTGCACAACATACCACATAATTCCACTACACACAACGTACATCCACTCCACTCCAAAAAACATTAGTAAAAAACTTTTACATTTACAATGCCAATAGCTCTAACTCTTGCAAATGCGAGACCTATTAAATTACAAATGCTTCTTTAACTGGTAGTCATGTTTGCAGAGTGATTGAGAAAGAGGACTGGGCCTCCAACCAACGCTCAGGAATTCCGCTGCGTAGGACTTACAGGAGGTATCAGGAGGGCTTCTTGGCCCCCAAAGTCCCTCAGGAGAAAAGTGGACTTCTCCCCCAACCAGTACTGTGCCAGGAGGCGCATTTGCAGAGTGGTGGAGAAAGGGGGAGTGTGGCCTCCGAAGACCTTTTAGCAATCCCACTGTGTGGGACTTACTGGAGGTAATAGGAGGGGTAGTGGCCCCCAAGGACAAACTTGGGGGCCAACTACCCCTCCTATTCCCTCCAGTAAGTCCCACACAGCAGCATTGCTAAGTTCTCATAGCAGGCCACACCGCCTTTCCCCACCACTCTGCAAATGTGCTCCCTGGCGCACTCTTGGATGGGGATTAAAGTCCACTTTGCTGCTGGGGGTCCTTAGGGGCCAACTAGCCTACCTGATACCTCCAGTATGCCCCAGATACTGGGATTGCTGATAGGTGGACACAGGCCACGCCCCCTTTGTCCACCACTCTGCAAACACGCCTCCTGGCACGCTCTTGGTTGGGGGATGAAGTCCCCTTGCCTCCTGAGGGTCCCTGGAGGCCAACTAGCACACCAGGTACCTCCAGTCAGCCCCACACAGCTGGATTGCTGAGAGTGGTCCGAGGTCACGCCCCCTTTTTACACCACTCTGCAAACACGCCGACTGGCACACTGCTGCTCGGGGGATGAAGTCAACTTGTGTCCTGAGGTCCTCAGGACACAAGAGGACATCATCTCCCCATCAGCAGTGCACCAAGAGGCGCGTTTGCAGAGTGGTGTAAAAAGGGGCGTTGCCTTCGACCATCTCTCAGCAATCCCACTGTGTGGGGCTTACTGGAGGTACCTGGTGGGCTAGTTGGCCCCCAGGGACCCTCTGGATTCAAGGGGACTTAATCCCCCAACTTAGAATGTGCCAGGAGGCGCGTTTGCAGTGTGGTGCAGGGAGGGGGCGGGGCCTCCAGCGAGATGCCAGCTTTTCTTATCTTTTTGCATTTTTTAGAAGGGGGTCTGCGTGGCCCCCTTCTTTGAGTATTTTTTGAGCCCTGGGGACCCCATCCCCAGGGCCTGACCCACTTTTAATTTTAATTTTTTTTTTAAACGGGAAGGGGGCCGCGCGGCCACCCTCCTGAGGCCGATTTCGGCCCCGGGGACCCCAGCCCCCAGGGCATTGCCTTGTTTATTTTATATTTTTAGGGAAGGAGTGGCCGCGTGGCCCCCCTTCCCTAGGCCATTTTCGGCCCGGGGACCCCATCCCCCAGGGCTTAGCCAATTCTTTTTTATATTTGTTTTTGGAAGGGGGCCACGTGGCCCCCCCTTCCGTGGGCCTCTCTTGGCCCGGGGGACCCCATCCCCCGGGGCCTGGCCAGCCTTTCTTTATTTTTTTAATTTTGGAGGGGGGCCACGTGGCCCCCCACCTGAGGCCAATTTTGGCCCTCACGTTGGGTACTGCGGTGGGAGCCCCAATGCCCCCGTGGTCCCAGCCAGCTCCCCACCTCCTGCGGGAGCCGGAATTGCTTTTGGGCAAGGGGAGCTGCTAAAATGCAGCTCCCCTTGCCCAAAAGCAATTCTGCTTTGCTTCTTGGAAGCGAGAGCAGGTTTCTTCCTCTTGCTTCCAAGAAGCAAAGCAGTGTTTGCTATGGCAGGGCGGGAGCCGTGCTCCCGCCCTGCCATAGCAAACAGCAATGTCCCGGGGGTGGGCACCCCGGGACATTGTTGGAGCCGGCCCTGGGGGTGGCCGTCCCCAGGGCCATCGAGGGCTCCAGGAGGGGGGCCGCGCTGCCCCCCTCCCAACATGTATATAGCCCCGGGGAGGTGGTAGTCCCCGGGGCCGGGGGACCACTACGGACCCCCGTATTTACATATTCAATTCCCTGGGGAGGTGGTGGTCCCCGGGGCAGTGTGGGGGGGGTGCGTGGCCCCCCGCATTTATATCATGTAGGCCCAGGGAGGTGGTGGCCCCTGGGGCTTGGGGGGGCCCGCGAGGCCCCCCACTCAATCTAATTTAAAGCCCCGGGGAGGATGCGGGCCCCAGGGCTTGGGGGGGCCCGGAAGGCCCCCCCCACCCAAACTAATTTAAAGCCCCAGGGAGGTGGCAGGCCCCGGGTTTGGGGGGCCTGTGAGGCACCCCGCACAAAAATGTAAATGCCCTGGGGAGGTGGCAGTCCACGGGGCAGTGTGGGGGGGGCAGGAGCCCCCCCAACGCATTTTAAATAAAAAGCCCCGGGGAGGTGGCGGTCCCCGGGGCTGCGGGGGGCCTCGTGCCCCCCGCATATCATTATCTAAGCCCTGGGGAGGTGGCGGTCCCCAGGGCTGCGGGGGCTAATTGGGCATTGCCCTCGGGACCTGGCCCACCCAGGGGCTTATAGAAAATGATGCGCGGGAGCCCGCGCTTTGTTTTTTTTTGCCGGATCCGCGCACCCAGCGCGAATTCGTCCGATTTAAAAAAAAAATGCTTTTTTTTGCCCTGGGGTCCTTGTGGGACCCCCTGAGCAGGCCTACGGGGTCAGGGTGTTTCTACCCTGCCCCCTTTTCTTGTTTTTTTATGTTTTTTCTACTGTTTTCTTGTGACTCGGTTACGAGTCACAAGATGGCTGCCAACACATTCTGGTTTGGAGTGTTGGCAGCCAATCAGAATTAAGCTCGTGCTCGGGAGGGTTCACAAATCCTCCTCAGTCCTCAGATATCGATATTTTTATTTTTTGAATTTCTCAGCAACTACTGAACGGATTTACACCATTTTAAAAAAGCACGCTTTCTGAACCAAGACCTACCTTTTTGCTAAATTTGGTCTAGTTCCGTTCAGCAGTTCGGGCTGTAGCTGTGTCTAAAGTTCCTATGGAAATTAACATGGGGAAAACGTGTTTTGGGACCCCCCTTTTTTCTCGGCCCTCACTTGATAAATCACCCCGAAACTTTCAAGACAGGAGATGGTCTGAGGGAACCATTAGTTTTGAAAATTTCGCGAAGATTCGTCAAACGGCGCCAAAGATATTGGGAAAAGAACAAACGCTTTTTGAATAGAAACAAGGTCCTAACTATAACTACCTACTGGCGACCGCCAGTAGGTAATATATATGTGTGTGTGTGTGTGCAAGCAATAATATCCCACTTACAAGTAAGCAAATACAACTGTTAAATGCTTGTGATAAAATACAAGCATATAATAATGATAATAATACTGGACGTCCACTGCAAGAAATAAGCACTGTTAAATGCAAGTAATCAGACACAAGAAATAAACCCTGTCAAAGGAAAGCATGAAAAGATATAAAAAATAAACACAGAATACATCAGATGATTATAACCACAGTAGACTTGAATGTGCACACAGACACACTCACACATCACAATGCCAATAATCAGAGAAAATACCTCACCAGCTGCAATAACTTCATCTTAGCCCACACAAGACTGGGAGATTCGCAGCCCTGGTGTCAAGAGACTCTGCAAGCTGGGAACTGCCACACTGAATAGACGCGCCTGTCCTTCACGTCCAAAATCCCGCTTTGCAAGTCAACAGACCCCAGTTTTATAATCTCAATGCACTAGACGTTTCTGAGAAGACCTCTTCTGCGCCAAGAAAACCTACTCGAGTTGGCCGAGCTCCATGCAAGCATTCCAAAGGCAAAGGAGTTCTCACGTATTCTCCTGCACTCCCACACATTCCAGCCCCTTATCTTAGTGAAGCTTGCGAAAGTAGAAAACATCTCTGTAAAAGTGCCGAAAGTAATCTTGAATGTGAATAACCTAAATAACGTGAGTTACCTGGGGCCCTGCTTCTGTGTGCAGAGCTCAAGAGTCAGAATTCAAGATGGCATGAGGGCATGTCAAAGCCAATAGTGAAAACTTAATAAAACTTCCCAATGTGCAACATAATGCACATTTGTGCACCATTGCTTATAACACTACTCTCCAAGACAGAGAAGTACATTCCACACCTTTCTCTTTATCATGCTTTCAAACGCACATCCCACACGTTCTATTCCTGGCAAGGTTGTTCTACTCTGTGAAACACTCCCACTCTGAGGCTACAAGAAGACATGAAATGGAATCTCAAGGCAAAATGCACATGCAGAAAAAATGATGTTGTACATTCAAGCTAGGGTAAATTAAAACACTCAAAGCAAATTAAAACAATGGTAGTCAAAGGTCATCACATGGTCCCAATATATAGGAGTGCCTCTGGTACTACAGACGTTCCCAAAGATGGTGCCATACAGTGAGCTCTGTAAGAGTTTTCAATTCATTTCAAAGGCCTTGGTACCTTCAAAGCTTCTAACCCTATCCACCACAGCTGCAGGAGCACTGTCCCTACTCACCACTGCTTCAGGAGCATTTCGGTTGTCACATTCACACTCTTGGTAACCTGAGATACCGCTATCCTTGGAAACTGCTGCTTCTCTAACCCCTCACTCATATTTTATATCTTTATCACTCTAGACACCTCGGGAAAGAGGTGCAAACAATTGTTCACATTGTCCCAGCTATTTCTACCAAGCAATGCACTGAACAAATCTTAATAAACAAATAATTGTGGCTGCTTATGCTATGATTTAAAAGGCATTTGATGAAGAAAACACACCTTTGTCACATTTCTTGTTTAACTTTTCCAACAATTGTATCCTCTTCTGACTTTGAACAGACTCCTGTGGCTAAATTGTAAACCTGCCTGTTTTCCTACTGCCATTAACATCAGAAAAATCTGTTCATGTGGTTAGTGTCTTTGCTCAAAGTAAACTCCATAGTTGACCATAACAAGATTACAATCTGTAACTTATAGGCAGGCTAGTTCAGCATATAGCATTGGCAATCTAGCTCACATTGTTAAAGCACCTGCTACAGATATTTAAATACAAGCTGGCCACAGGACTGAAATATTACAAATGTTTCAGCGGGTTAATGTTGCTTTTGAATAGTACTGAACTGCATGTAACATACAGGTAATGTGTTCAAAAGCGAAATGCATAGCCTAGAGGATTCCAGCATTTTTGCAGAGGCCCTTTTGTAACCTGCAGGTCAGACGTTTTTAACGTAGTTCTGGTGATAACTAAGTGCCTCCTGTAAACATTCACATTTAATGAGAGGGGTATAAGCAGGGCCACTGGAATTATGTGGCAGGTTTGACTAAATTATGCAAGAAAAGGGTAATTATGCAACATAATGCAGCACATTTTCGTATAGTATTACTCCATTATTTATAATTTTTTTACACTTGGCAATACTGTTGGGCAAATATTTTACATTAGTACCAGTTTAACAACCAAATACAAAACTGAAAGATGACCAGTTAACCTTTGCAAAGGGCCTTCCAATGCTGGTGAACACGTCGCAACTGTTTTTGTAACTTTTGATCCATTTGAGCTAGAAACAATTTTTTGGTTAAAATCTACAGGTTATACAGCAGATGATGGATTACGTGGCAATGCAGCAAATGAATAATTTTGTGGGGATAAAAGCAGCGGCTGCAGAATCACAAAATTCCAGTGGCCCTGGGCAGAAGTTTGAGTCATTGTGGGTCTAACCGAGGTTTCATTTTTCGAGGTATTCAGTTTGTTAGTAATTTAAACAGAGCCTAAAACCCCAAAAAATCCTATTGCAGTTTGTGTTGTATAAATATTAGTTTTGGTAGGAGTTTACACACACATCTATGGATACATTACATTGATTTGATTAATCATATTAAATTACACCAAATGTGTATATAGTTTTCAAAGCTCTTATTGAGAAAGAGGTTGCACCATTATTTTGCACCAGCAATGCTGCTGTCTCTCCTATTCCCTGTTTTATCTTCAGACACATTTCTTTCAGAATTCATTTAAGAGAGTAACTTATGGGAAGGATTTATATTCCACTTGGTGGCTTGCTTTGTTAAGTAAGGTGTGGCAGCATGTCCTGCTGTGTCGATTTCACATACCCACTGAAGAATGCTTGTCTTGTTAAAGGACAATACTAATTGAACATGAACTGACTCAGTTCAATGTTGATTCAGTGCTTAATTTGAGCAGGTGGTTTCCGGAGCTTGGCACCAGCACCTAATTGCCAGCACCGGGGCTTATGACAGTCTGCCACATGTTGGTGCTGTCTGGCTAATTTAGGTATGAGCACAACAACAGCCATTTATTAGTTCAATTTACATTTTCAATGACTAATACTTGCCTCCTAAGCCATTCTTATATCTTGGGGCCTGGAATAGTATGAACTGGCACACTTGTAAGAGTGTGATGGTTAGTAGCTGTGTTTGTAATGTCATTGGCAGCTGGCAGGGGCAATTTGTGGTGCCAACTGCAGTGCCCTCCCAAAGAGAGCCCCAGCACTTATTCTTTTACAAATTAAGCACTGGGCTGATTCTTTTTTTTCTTTTAAGAAACGTTGCTCATTTGCACTAAATAGTGAGTTGAAGTTTTAAGGGGCCCAAACAAGTTAAAAAAGCTCAAAATCAGGGGAAGGCATGGGTATCACACAGAAGTCAGCAATTGGTCAAACATCAGGCGGGTGGCAACACTATTTGTGTGCGAGTTGTTAACTGTGCTCATTATGTTTACAGTTCGACGCATCTTAAATGAACTCGCGCGCACTAAAGAAGACATCCACACTGCCCGTGTTCTTATTTTATTTTAATGAGATAGCTAACAATCTCTCACAGTTTGGGACGACGTACACGCTCCTAGTGACACCTTGGGTGCAAGGAGAAAGTATGCTGCGCACGCGCACAGGTGCGCAGTCTACAGGCAATATAGGGGCAGATTTACAATTAACTAACGCAGCACGACGCAGCAAGTCATTTTGCTGCGCCATGCTGCGTTAGTTTGGAAAGCACAGGGATGCGACATATTTACAAGAATATGTCGCATCCTTGTGCTTCCCCTGCGCTGGCCCACAAACTGCAGCCATAAGCCGGCGCAGGCACCCTTGCACCATGGTGCAAGGATGCCTGCGTCGTGGGGAGATTGTTTTTGTGCAGGAAGGGGAACCTTCCTGCACAAAAACAATCACTACAACCATTTTCCTCTTTCAATGCGTGCTGCAGAATGCAGCACGCATTGAAAGAGGTAAAACGAGGAGAAATTAAAACATTTCTCCTCGGTGCGCCTCCCTACGCCACCTCTAGGGTGGCGTAGCTTTCAAACGCATCTCCAGAGTTACGATTTCTCGTAATTCTGGAGATGTGTCTTGTTCCATGGGTGTTGCGTGGGAACACCCACAGCAACACCCATGGAACGCCCCTTCACCGCAAAGTGCTGCGTGTGAAGGGGCCGTATTTACAAGGAGAGGAAAAGTCACGCAGGGTGGCTTTTCCTCTCCTTGTAAATATGGAGCAGCCTTCTGCGCCACCAGTACGTCACGAAAAGTGACGTACTGGTGGCGCAGGGGCTTGTAAATCTGCCCCATAGAGCGGCAGGATCTTCTCTATCTACCGCCTGACGGATGCATTCAGAGGCAAACAATGGTGCAGACTCTGTACTATCTTGGGGGCAGAAACCTGACTAAGTCTTGTGTAAAATTTCCAGATCTTCAATATAAGAAGAGAGCCTAAAATTAATATATTTCTCTGGTACCTTAGACACAAAAGGTAGCAACGGGATAGGTCTGAAATTCTCTGACTGTGAGGCGTCAAGCATTGGCTTCTTTAGCAGGGGGACTACAGCTGCATGTTTACAGGATTTAGGGACCTGTCCTATCCTGAAGAAGCTGTTAAGAAGGTCACACCTCACTGGAGCTATGCAGGGTATTCCTCGCTCCAAAAAAAGCTGGGGATACAGGGTCCGAAGGGGCCCCTGATTTAATAGATGTCATGATTGGAAAGAGTTCCTCTGATGTTATCGACTTGAACCTAAAAAGTCTTTTACTATTTACTGAGGGCTCGAACCAAACATCAAGGCATGGAACATTTCTGACAGCTTCAGGAAAATAAAAATAAATAGAATCCACCTTGTCAAAGAAATACTGAGCCAGAGTGTTACAACGATTTTCAGTCGGAGGGAGTAAGAAGAGACCCGATATAAGGAGGAGAGTGACTTAATTATTAAGAACAATTCATGAGGGGAATTCTGTGCATTTTCTATTTTTTCTGCGTAGAAGATCTTAATCTGCCTGTGGTATTCCTTCAGAACGGTACAAAAGTTGGCCTTGTCATCAAGATCATAATTTTTCCGACAAATGTGCTCTAAGCGCATACAGTTTTTCTACAAAATAACTAACTCCTCACTGAATCAATCAGCCAATGGCTTCAGTCTTCTAGCAACATATTCAGTGGCTGGTGCTATCCGATCCAAGGCACCCTTAATGCACTCGTCACTTGAGAGTCCGCAGAGTCAATCAGAGTAGGACAGCCCTCTTTCAGAGCTTGAGTAAACGTGGCAGAAGTCACATAATAACAGGAAAACTAGACTTCCCATAATGATGATTGATACATCTGCACCTGGCCCAATATTAATTTAATATGGTATTGAAATGTTTTAAGCTCTACCATCGATGCCATATCCTGGTGCTACATGAAGGGAGTAATCAGAAGCCGGAAATATCACCGAGGCAAAGCAGAAAGCAACAAGTGCACTAGTGAGTAAGCCATTTCAAAAGACAAGTTTTTCAAGCCTGGTGTTCTATGATTCTCAGCTTCTAGCGTCTGTTGCATTGAATTCCCCAATTTTGAAGCACAGACAGAGGAAACTCATCCAACAAGTTTGGATTTTCGAGGGATCATTAGAACAAGTTTTACTGCCAGCCTTAAAGCACCTCAATGCATCTTATAAAACGATGTCTAAATGAAGAGGCCAAGATGTGCGCCATACATGACACCCTAAGTATGATGCCCTCTGGAACTGACAATTAGTGCTGTGTTTGATGGGCTAGCATAAAATGAGTGCACCATTTCAGTTCAATGCGTGTGCAGCTTCCTTTTGGCGACACTTTAGTTTCATTTTTTTAGTTTTTGAACGATTTCCTCTGAAATTTCATGTTTCATTAGGATTGATCTGCTAAAGTGATCAGCCTAAATGTTATGTTTAGTAAGATCTAAGAGCGGCTGTGGGCTGTGCTAAGCCAGCCTTCGATGTTCACTGTGAATTTACATGCCCTGCTTCAGCGGCCTCAGTTTCACTGCTTTCCTAGTATATGATCAGACTTGCAGAGCAGGCTTCTTTTTGTACCGGCTCCCGTATCACCCTAGCTCACCCTACCAACAAATGCCTATTCTTTCTATGGCAGTTGCATCATAAAGCTGGGGATGTCGCATGATCTCATTTTGATTGAATTGAGCCCCAGGCTGGAAGTGCTTGTCTATCCTCATTTCTTGGCTGGTTTTGTGTAGAATAGGGGCAAAAGAGCCCTGCTAAGGGAAAGCACCATGAGGACTCACATGATTACTCTTCAGAGTATGAAATGGGGAGAGTTCTGGTACTATTCAGCTGCGGCCCTTCCACATGGGCTGAGGGCCAAGCCCTCCCTCCTCCATTTTTACTGGTAAGAAGAACCCATCCCACTCTATGATTAGTGAGGGACTGCATCTTTATGTCAGACAATGAAGGATGGCAGCAGTGCTAACCCTCCTGGGACCTCTGAGTATTCCCACTTTACAGTGAATGTAAGTTTTATGTGTTTTTTTTGTTTGGGGCATGCATGCATGCATGTATGTATGAATGTATTTGTATTTGGGAGTGAGTGTTATGAATACGTGTGTGTGTGTCTGTGTGTGTGCATGTGTGTGAATGAATGGGTGTGAGTGATTGTGCATGTGTGCCTGTGTGGCACCCCGCCCCCCTCCTTGGTACAATTACTGGCCACCACTGGTAATATTCGCACTGGTTTTCAAACTATGGGTATATTGTAGTGAATGATCAATGATGCTGTGGCTGCTGCTTTAAAATCAAATAATTGTCCTGTATCCAACTTGCCAAGATGGCTCCCTGATAGTAATAACAATGACCCTGATGAGAAGGATGTCAGTGAATGCTGTATTTATTTATTTTTTACTGGAAATTTATTTTATTTGATTCAGACCTCAACTGAGGTCAACAAATACAAATACATAAATATAGAACAGTTATATTCGTATTTTTAAAAACAACTTTAAAAACTCATTGTAAGCTTAAACAGGTTATAGCAATTTGAGGTCGGCAAGTACAAAATACACGAGTTTGAAACTGTTAAATTTGTGAGCTTTTAAAACAGTTTTAAAAAACTCTTTACAAACTTAAACAAGTTATAGCAAACAAATTCATTTGGGGGAGACTTACACACCGTAATTAAATCTTGAATTAAAATAGCGTTGTATCTTAAGCAAATAGGCTTTATAAATCGTCGCCGAGCCTTTACCAAAATCGGATTTGGAAAGATTAGTAATACGTGAAAAGATCTTGTGTTCCACCATTACACAAATCACAATTACCCAAGGGATTTTCAGGGGAGTTCCATCTGGAGGAATATACTTTTAAGGGAGAATGCCTAATCGCAGAAGAAGGATACAGCGCCTTACTCTGTGCTCTGACTGGAATTGTAGATAGTGCCCTGGGGTTTTAAATATTATGTTTTCCGCAATTTTTTTAATAATACTTTAATTGGATACAATATTCCTTATCTAATTCAAAATGTATTCTCGGCGTCATATGTTTTAAAAAGAGCTTCAGATGCGCTGCAGACCAAGCCTGCAAAAGTTCTACGGTGCATTGGGATGCCTCGAGGGCTATTTTAAGGTTCCTATTAAAAGTATGCTGTGCCGATTCAACTGTAAAAGTCTCCAATTTTAATATGTATCTTAGGGAGCCAGGGACTGCGTGTAAAAGGTTAAAGGCCCACCTTATAATGTTGGAGACGGCTCAAGCATATATGCTCGTTAAAGAAAGCTCGAGACGTAAGGCTTGTACAAGGACTGATTGGGATACTTTTAGCAGTTTCCGTAGAATAATCCCTTCTTTCACTTTTACTGGTTGCCAAGTTTTAATCTGTATATATTCCAATGCATAAGATAGAATAGGTGGGATTTTCATACTGTAAACCTCCAACAGGGATTTAAAATGTCTATTCCCAGTTGGGCAATAAAATCTCTGTAATGCCCCGACATGGGAGGCTGCCTTTCGCCCAAGATGGGAGCACTTTGTAAGTTGTACGAACAGATTCGGCCAAATAAATGTATTCTTTCACTATCTCGATAGGATTACCTACCAGTGACCATGTGAAAGGTAGAGATTTCCCTCTTCCTCTAAAAGGTAAAATTTTGGTTTTAGATATGTTAGGAACCAAGAAATTTTCTTTGTGTATCAGTTTAATTCGTTTAGATTTCTTTGTAGGCCAATTGGGGTACGATTGAGTATTACAATGTCATCAGCATACATTAAGCTATGGATATCGCGTTGTGCTAATTTTGGTGGGAAATTATTAATTTGAGAAAAGTACCCCGGTAGGTCACTTATGTAAATGGAAAATAACATTGGGGCGAGAAGGCAACCTTGTTTCAGTGCATTCATCGTGGGGATTGGACTGGTTAACCCCTTTTCTCCCCCCATTTGAATTGTACACCACGTTGCCCTATGCAAAGAAAAAACTATTGTAAGGAGATCATGGGGAATCCCTAGACTCTAGCTTTTTCCATAATGTTTGTCTATCCACGCTGTCAAAAGCGGTCGAAAAATCAATAAAAGTGCAATAAACTATTTGTGAATTTAACATTACATACTTATCAAGGAGTCAAGGAGGATAGCAATATTGTCCGTAACTGAATGTTTTGGGCGGAAGCCAGCCTGTGTTATAGGAATCACATTATTCGAGAATGCCCAATCTTTTAGATGGTTTAATATGCATGCAGCAAAGATCTTTCCTGTGTCATCTAGAAGGGCGATTTGTCTGTAATTGGTTTGATTCGATCTGGAGCCTTCTTTTAAAAGGGGGACCAATATGCTCCCCCGCCAGGATTTTGGTATTTTCCCAGTTTCGAAACAATATTGGAAAAGAGGGGTTAAAAGGGTTTGATTGTAGAACTTTGATCAGGGTGTTGTCTGGACCCATTGCTGCAGATGATCTGGCAGATTTAATAAAAGCGGCGATCTGTGTAGACGATATGGCTAACATGTCCTGATCAGATTGGCCCTTTCGAAAGGGGCACTGGCCGGGAGAGACTTGGTTTTGAATGTTAGATTTATATAATTTGAGAATGTGTTTTTCCCATTCGGATGATGAGACTGGTGACGCTTGAATTGATTTCCTTATCCCCATTGCCCAACTACTATGCTCCAGAATGTCTTGTTAATTTTGTGTTTTACTGCAGTTTGGATATCGACCCAGTTTCTATCTTTTTGGTCTTGCTCTTCTTTCTCTTTTTTTCGTTGGCGAAGTTTTTTCAACTTTCTTATTTCTCTTTGTCTTGTGGCACAGAAAGATTGAAATTGCATTCTGATCAGATTATTTAATTGTTTTGATGGATTTTGAAGTGTAGCCACGACTGATTGTCTTCGTATCTGGATATGGGATCACCTTCTCCATTTATAAGGGCTGGTAAAAAGGAAGAAATTGCAGTATTCATTTTGTTGATTGCTTTGGAATTCCAGTGGATCCTACCTGATTTTTGGTTTACATCTGCCCGACCATTTAAGGAACATAAAGACCATGGGGAAGTACACTGTGTTAAAATTTCAATTCCCATAGTCAAATGTGCATGATCACTTTCGTGTGTGTACTGAATGATTAATGATTGAACTTTCGCAAGCAGATCTATACTGCAAATTACGTAATCTAAAATAGAAGAACTACAAGTACCCATTCTAGTGAATGCGGCCGGAATATCTCCTTCTGCCTTTCCGTTTAGAATGACGCCATTAATTGCCACAATATGAGACAGAAGCAGTTTCCCTCGTTTGTCTGCTCCTATCTTATCAGGGAATATGGGGGTTGGAATTGAACAAGCTGCCTCTTGTGCTGGCTTCCTTCTGTTATTCAATAAGGCGCTCGAGTTTTTTCTGTTGAAGTCCCCAGCTATTATCATTGGAGGAAACCCCCTGGATTCTAGAGTTTGATCGATTTTTGCGAAGGATTTTTCTTTGAGGGGATCATTTGAAGAACCGTGTGGAATATATATATATATATAAAAGAGTAGTAGATCTAGGGCAGGCTAGGTACTTTCTTTCCGGCATTTGATGTTGACGCATTGCACTTTCGGGACAGAGAGCTCTATTTCATCAGGATCCCAATCGATTTCTTCTTTTAGTAAAATCGCAAGGCCTCCTTTTGCACGGCCTCTTCTTGTGGCCTCTGCTGCAGTGACAAACACACAAAGTAATCTTTTTGAAAGAAAGGGGCCAGGAACCAAGTTTCTTGCAGCAACACAATGGGTGACGAGTTTTCCAAAATAAAAGATAACTTTTCTGAAGTTTTTCCATGATACTATTTTTAAGTTACTGCTAAAAAAGGGAGTTTTAAGTCTGTGCCCGATTGATTGCTATTTAAAGAGCCAGCAATCCACGCCCAGGTATTTTTATCAGGATGGGGCGACTTTTTTGTATCAGAGCAATTCCAGATCCAGCGCACTCCGGGGCATATTTACAAGGCCCTTGCGCCACTTTTGCGTCACTTTTCCCATGTTAAAAATGACGCAAAAGTGGCGCATGGGGCTTGTAAATCTGCCCCTCCGTCTTTAAGTGAGATCATCAGAGGGCCATCCTGAATGTTCCTCGATATTTCATGGCCCATGAGTTGCTGGCTATTATTATTGAAGGGGACCTCATCCCCTTCTGTCTCTTTTGAATATTTATAAAGAGCGTTGATTTCTTTAACTACAGATATATCGAATCAGTTTTTATGAAGAGTGTCTCTTTCTTTAATAATTATAGAAGAAATTACATTGGGCCAAAACTCAACAATTGCCACTGAACAGAGGAGTTTATTTGGGAAAGAGACTAATTTTATTTCTGCAGTGGTGAGTGATTGAAGTGAACGAATTTTATGTAATAGGTATACTATTCTCCCGCGGTTTAGTGGAATATTGTTGCTGGGAAATACATCTGTTAATTCCTGGGCACTTGAATTGTTCCCCACTGACCTGCATGTTCTGATTGGCCAAGTGTTTTACAGTATCAGGGTTAGCATGCTTTACAAATTTTGTCACGAAATCTGGTGCAAGAGGGTTTAAAACTTTATAGTTGTCTTGGGTTTCAAGGGGAGCAGGCTTGCTCTATTATGATTTGAGTTGCATTTAGAGCTTTTGTTTCACAACTAATTTCTTCGTCTGCCTGCTCTGTGGAGCAAAATTGAGGAAACATTACTTTTCTTGAGGATCTTCTCGATATTCTTCGCTTGGCTCTTTTCTTCTTGTTATTATTTTTGTTTATTTTCCCCTGATTGTTTTTCCCTTTTTTAATTAGCAGTGTTGTAAACTCTGTTTGATTTATTTGTTTTGAATTGAATGCTCCCCCTGACACCTTTTCATCTTTTTGAGGAGGGGGGATAAAACCGCCTTGATGATCTTTTTGTGCAAAAATTGGGAACAAAGGGGTTGAAATTTGGGGAGTACTCTGGATAGTACTCTGGGAAGTACTCTCTGGCAAGGGTTCGTTGAATAATTCTCAGAGGGAATAGATTTTGTCGCCGTTAAGACTGTTCGTTTTCTGTTTAAATTGAGAGCCCCCCGTCTGAGTCGCCCTCTGCTTTTTTTGAATGGAAGAATTACTAGGCTCTGGGTGAATATAGAGACACTTGTCTTCTCTGCCCTTGTCGGTCTCTGAGTTTGTGAGTAGCATTTGGACATCTTGAGTAGATTGTTTTTTCCTCTTTTTGACCACGAGGTATTGCAATAATCTTGTTTGGGTTTCCAATATCTGGTCTGTATTTTCCATGTTCTTTTCTATAAGTGATAATATAGATCCCATGATTCTCTGAAGAGACAAGATGGTGCTTGAAATGGGGTCTCACCTATTCGAAGATTGTTGCATGATGAATGACGGGAATTCAGAAGATTGTGAGAGAGTTTGCACAGCATCAATAAGATTACTCAGTGTGCTATGGAGCAAGTGTAGTGGATCTTTAAAGATTCTATAGAGTCAGGGTGGAGAGGCGGCAAATGGTCTATCTCCGGGAGAGTGAAGTCGGTAGCTAGAATTTGTGGAGGCTCCTCCAGCAGTTCTGTTATGGTGATTTGAGAAGAATGCTCTTGCACTGCCATAAATTCCATAGACTCCGAAGGTGCCGTAGACTCTAAAACTTTTGTAAGGTCTGGCATCTGTTTACTTTCGTGAGCTACTTCCTTATATAGGTCAGTGTAAGCCATCGAGTTCTCCATCCCTATGGCCGCTTTATCTATAGTGTTAATTGATTCTTGGAAGCCTTCCTGCTCAATTGGAGCTGATAAATCCCCTGTTTTCGGAGTAATTGCAGTTTTCCCTGTTGTTGCTGCAAAGTGAGCCACTTTGCAAATGCTTGTTATAGATGCTTGTGCTGTGCCCACCTTTTTCATATGTACTGTGCGGGACCGTAACCTTTTGTAAACCATACCGTTTTATGAGTGGATAGGTACCTGGTTTTGTTCAGTTTAGGAGCGCTTGTATGGCAGAGTAATAGAACTTAATTAGACCAAAGTTAGCCACAACACTATCTATCCTATACTTATGTAGAGAATGGCTTTGGTCCTACCGTAGTAGATGATAAGGAGGTGGTGAAGAGTGATTATTTCCTTCTTCTTGAGGAGTTTCCTGATTATTTCTTCTAATCCAGATTAAAAACAGTGCACCTTCTGTTCATCAATTGTATGGCGGAGCAAGTGGAAGCCCTCGGGCAGACTGCAAGCCACACCTGAACCTAGCCAGGCCCCTCCGCGATCACCCTTGGGCTCACCCTCAGCGGGAGCTGAGTACTACTCCCACACTCGCAGCTTTTGGAGATATTCCTGTCACTTGCAAAAGTGGTGAACCAGGGAGACCAGAGATCCGGAGACCAAAAGAACAGGTGGGGCTGCGGGTGGAGCTACAGTTCCTGGCTGGCTGCCGGGTCACTGGGGGGATCTTCAGCAGTGCCACAAGTGGTCGAATGCCACGAGGAAACCCTCCAGCCCCCCTGCCTGGCTCCTCTGCTCCCTGCAGCGCCTTGCCCCACTTCGCCCACCAGCTCACTCGCCGGTGCATACCTCCTGAGCAGCACCTGCTCCTTGATTTCCCAGCGAGTCCCAGCGAGTCAAAAACGCGGCCGACGTAGCTATTGTGGCTGTCGTGGCAGGGACAGCAGCAAGTGCGCGGTTAGCAGCAGAACCACGGGGCAGCAAGGGGGCGGCTGGAACGGGCGTGCGACGAATCGCATCGAATCTCTGCTGGATTGGCGAGGGCCTCCTGGCCTGGACAACAAGGAACATGAGCAGCGTGAGCAGCGTGAGCAACGGAGTCAGCAAGCTGCAGTAACCCTTTCCAAAACAGGGTGAACTTGTGCTTGAGCTAGTGGAAGTTCTGCAAAATATTAAACAAAACTTGACTTTCCAGGTGCAGTTTTGATCACGGATGATGCAGCTTTTTTTCAACAGTATTAGCACAGGTATCCTTTGCAATGATGCAATGAAATGTTTCCTCCTACTGTTACAGTGGACTGGCCTTTTGTCACAAGGTTTTATATTTTCAGTGGAAGCTTTCCCACTGAGGGTAAAAAGAAATCTTATTCGACCTCTACATTCTTCACTTCACTAATAGCTATATAATCTATGTTCCTTGCTACGGGATTCCCAGGCATTAGCAGACTTTATGCAATAGGGTAGTTTATGTACCTCTATAAAATTTCTTTCAGATATTACATTTGATTCCCTATGTGCAGCCCCGCCGCTGACAACTCACAAAAGTCAACGCTAGTCTCCGCTCTTCTGGAACTAAGTAATTTAGTCCTAAACTTGAAGAGATGATAAAGAAGAAAGCCCATGGTCCAAATGTTCCCATTCTGCAGAGATGGAGGATTTGGTTTCAGAAGAACCCCCAATTTCTTAAAGAGCCATAGGTCGAGGCCAAAGGGTCCTTGTTTCAGGCGAAGCCTGCCTGTAGACTTCCACGTCCACCCCCTCCAAATAGAAAGCCATGACTATTTGCCAATTAGATATTTCAAAGAAGATCCTGTGGGAGGTTGTCCAAGAAAGTTTTTCGCAGTCTGGAACAATTCAGTTTTAGATGTCTGGGTCCTAAATACAGGATGCCCAGGCTAAACAATACAATGTACTGACCCTCCTTTAAACAACTTCCAAATAATGCCTGCTCTTCGTTGTCTTCTATGACTGATACATTTTCTGGATTTATCCAAAATACTGCTGGAAGGTCCCTGGAAAATTTGGTAACAATAACTTAATCAATGTACCAAATCTGAGACAGAGAAGTTGGTGTACAATAACCCCACAAACCTTCTGCTTATTAAGTGCAGATGGTGTTTGTAGCTAACAATCATTACTGTGAGATTCACAGGAGTGCTTGTTGCTAGTAGGTTCCAAACCCTCTTTCACCATGAATAGACACACCCTGGAATAGGCACTAAGGATATATCGTTATAATTTGTATTTAAGATAACAAGATGTCAGGATTGTAGCAATAACAGTGGCTACCAGGCTAAATAAAACAAAATATTTCAACATAATATTATTAATTCAGCATGTTAGTCTTTTTGTCCTCCAATCACACCCTTTCTGTCTCTAGCTAAGGTAATTTAGCACCAAAAGGCACCAGTAAGAATTATTAAATGGCCTTGCAACCACATCCTTTAATGGAACAACAAAGATATTTTGTACAAAGGAAGTTACTGTCTTCACTCCGGCTCCCAGCGGTTACGGTGTTCTAACAAAGGTTGATAAAACTTTCTGGCTTTCTCAAGGTGACAGCCAGCATCTTTGACTTTGAAGAAGATATTTGTAGCGTCTGTACCAAACCTCGATGCCTCAACCCCTGGAAGTTCTTCTCTTTCTCTATGTCTAGTTTGCATTGGTTTTTATTTACCTTTCAGGGCTCTTCTAATGAATGTTTTTAAAAATAACAATCAGTATGTCACCTCTTATTGAATGTTACAAACAGCAACAATCAATATGACCCTTCAACTACTTATTAACTCTACGACACATCGTTGACCGGTGAAATGGAGATATGAATAGTGAAATGACCCAACGTGAAATAGTATGAAGCAAGCAATTAATATCTGAGCTGCTCATGGCAAGTAATTGCTGGGCTTTCAAACCATACTTGTACAAACATAAAGCAAAGTGTTTATGCAAACCAAAGTTAAATGCGAAACGTGTTTATAACTGTGAAATATGCAATCAGATAAACATGCAATGGGGGATTTTAAAGCAGAAAAAGCAAAGACCACATCTCAGTGAAAATCTCTCCTCCAGGGAGATCATGATCCTCTTCAGAAAGAAGCCATATTCCAAGTGGCGGAGTCAGATCAGGAACAGGGCTGTTATTCAATCTTGTTTCTGGCGCATAAGCAATCTCGGGAGAACCACCTTAAGATGGACTTCATTCCTCATGTTCCTTTTAAGATAGTGAAACTGCAACTAATCATTCCTTTAATTTCTTTGAGAGATTTTCTAGCTTCCCTGAACTTAAAGGACGCCTATTTGCATATCCTCGTTTATCTAGAATCTTACTAAAGTCTGAGGTTGTGCAGCCTTAGTCTTCACTGCCAGTTCTTGGTTCTTCCATTTGACCTTTCATCAGCTCACAGGTAGTTAGTAAAGGTTTAACCCCTGTGGTGGATAATTAAAATGTTATGGGTATCAAACTCTTGTCTTAACTAGATGACTGCCCAATTTCTTCATTCTTTCTTTCAAAGAGAAGTGAAGATGTCAAGAGATGTGTCAAGGTTCCAGCACTTTGGATGGAAAATCAACCAAAGGAAGTCACAACTCATTATTTCAGTGTCTTCATTTTATTGAGGAAGTTCTTTGAATCAATGTAGGGAGAGTCTTTCTCCTAAATAAATATTTTGTCACCTTTCATCCTGACCAAAAAGGATTATGCTAGAGCCAGGAAATTGCTGGAAGTGCAAGGTGTGATGGCAATCTCCCACAGTGTTATCCCTTGGTTACTTAGTCATCTACATCCTCTGGTGCAGCACCTTTGTACCCTCTTAAATCTATCATCAATGGATTACTAAACTCAAATTCTCATAATTCCCTTAAATGTTCAGTCTCTCATTGGTGGCTCCATTCCCTTCTTTCCCCAGTCACATTGACTACAGATGCCAGAAGCAGGAATGTGGTGCAATTTGTATGGAAATAAAAATTGGTTAATATTTCCAGTAGAGAACCTTTGGTCTTCCATGTAGAATTAGCTGCAATATTCCAGCCCCTAATTCTATTCTTGAGCCTTCTTCAAGGTCAGGAAATATAAATCAGAATGGACAATCAGGTCCTTAAGTAAACCAACAGGGGAGTCCACAAATGTTCATGCAGTTCTAGCCCACAACATTTGTTGATGTGCAGAAGCAAATTTCCTTCACCTAGCACTAGTATGTCTTCTGGAGAAGGATAATGAGCCTGACAACTGCCCGAACAGGATATGTCCCACTTTGATAACCATTACACTATCACCGATAGAGTTCCACAAGTTGTAGCCCTATTTGGTTAACCCTGGTTGGGCTTTTCCGCTTCAGAGTCCAACTCTACTTTCAACATTTGCTCCCTGACTCCATCTAAGAGGGCATGGGAGACAGATGCCCTAGAAGTAGCATGCATAAGTAGGGGTGCTGTGTGTGCTGCAGCACCCCCACAAATAACCATGACACAATTCAGAAGGTGAATGAGGAATAAAGGTGCCTTTAAATTTTGTGTTTATCTAGCCACATTTGCTGCATTTTCAAAGACAAAGGTCACATGTCAGGCTATTACTTCTGACAAATTGCTGCTTATTCAGAAACTGGAGCGTACTTATGTGAGAGGATTTTGTAAAAGTAATTTAGGTGACAATCCTGCTGGGGTACAGGAAACGAATAGAAAGACTGTTGGATGCCAGTTGTTTTCTAACATACTGTTAAATATCAGTATATTTGAAATTATATCAGCAATTGGAAAAGCACAAATGAAGCACTTTTTGTAAGTCTGAAGTGCAAAGGAAACAGAGATTTTAGTAAGCTCAAAACAAATCTAGACACTTTATTTGGTGATGCGAAAATGATAAATGTTTGCTCAAACCCGATTTCCACACATTATTGTTTTTGCACTATATAATTTTACCAGTGAAACTGCATGTCTATGCAAATTTAGTGCCCATTCCAATGTAAAATGTACTGTCTGTAAATGACAGTGTACTACCTCACCAGTGCTCCAAAATGCACCACCAGCTACACACCACACCCTTACCACTCTCCTGCTGAATGAGCATGGCACATTTGCTACACTTGTTTTTTGTATGATGCTTGGATTATTCACAATACAGATGACTTTGATGATATAACATTGATGGCAGCACCCCCCACTGTGAATATTGTTCCAGCATCACTTGTAGCATGGCCTAAAATTCTACTGTATACCTTTCCTCCATTTCTATTAACACGCACGATATCACGAAAGAGAGCCGAAGTGAGAGAGCCAGCATTTTATTAGTAGTAGGATATTGTCCCAGGCAACACTCTAGTCCCCCTCTTATCCAGCTTTCATGTCAACCTCCATAGATATTTCCCATCTTCCTACCCCCACTTAGAACTTAGGGGCTCATTAGGATGGCGGAGGGACCGCCACCGCCGGGCCAGCGGTGGCGGTCCCTCCGCCATCTGACTCCCGTTTCCCCCGCCACATTAGGATGGCGGGGGGAATCGCTTTGTGACCGCGGCGGTCACAAAGACCGCCATCCACACTTCCGCCACAGGCAATCGTCACGATTGCCTGGCGGAGCGGTCAGCATGGGTATAATGGCGGTGGTGCCTAGCAGGCACCGCCCGCTAGATTACAATGCTGGCGTCAGCCAGCCTTTCCATGGTTGTGGAACCGCCATGGAAAGGCTGGCGGAGGCTGGGTTAGGGGGCCCGTTGCAGGCCCCCTCTGTGTGGGAGGAGGGTGTGTGTGCACTGGGGGTACCCATGGTACCCCCTACATTTCCATGCACAAGGTGGCAGGCACCGCATGGTGCCTGCCACGTTGTGCATTGAAATGCACTACGTGGCATTCTGGCATTGTGGACGGTGCTGCAGCCAGCAGCACCGTCCGCAATGATCAGGGCCCTGGATTCACCTGCCATAGTGGCGGGCACATCCTAATACACACAGCGGGACCGCCGCTTTACCGGCGGGCGGTCCCAGGACTGCAACGATGGCGGGTGGACTGATGTCCGCCCGCCATCGTAATGAGCCACTTAATTTCTATCCCAGCCAGCCCTCTGGTGCCTTTGTCTGGGGGTTTGATACTGAAAGAGTTAATCTTGGTGGCAAAGGTTGTTTGTCTGAAGTTGCCTACTGCATCCACTAGTCTTCAAGGCCAGCAACTATAAAGGTTTACTCAAGACTTTGGAGAAACTTTGAGTCTTTGGATCAATCTCACAGTCTGTAGCCTGCTTCCTTTGAATCAACTAAGATTCTGGAGCTCAGTTGTAATGTGTTTCCATTTGGGTCAGCTGTATCAACTTTGAAGAGCCAGTGGGTAGCATTTAAAGTCTTCAGCTGACCTGAGGTCAGGTCTATAAGTGGTTTAGCTTCCAGGGCCAGTTATACATTTCCTGGCTTCGGCCTGGGATTTGGCTCTGGACCTCGAGGCTTTGAAGCTGTCCCATGAAATCCATCAAAATCTATAAATTTAAAGTTTCTGTCAGCCAAAGTATAGTTGTTTTAGACAAAGAAATAGTGCCCAGCACCTTCACCTCCTGCACCTAACCCCTATGGTGCATATTCAGTCCATGCAAACCCGTTGGAGGTCTTTTGGCACAATCAGTTGGTACGATTCACAATTTCAAATGAAGACCATGAAGTGTTCACACAAAGGGGTCGATTCCGATTCGGGCCGGAAATCTCTCCGACCGAGCCGGACCCAAAGAGATTTCCGACCGAATCGGACCCGTGCAGTCCGACCGAACGAGTACGATGCGGCCGTATGTTATCGGACACGAGTCGGTCGGACTCCCATTGAAGTCAATGGGAGCCGGTCGTACAACGCGTACGCGGGCTCCCATTGCCTCAATGGGTGCGAGGCGGACAAGGGCGCCCCTACAGCGAGTACGCCGCGAGCGCTCCGCGGCGTACACGCACAGGTAGGGGG
The DNA here is from genome assembly GCA_963921515.1 of Calotriton arnoldi. Classification (NCBI taxonomy): domain Eukaryota; kingdom Metazoa; phylum Chordata; class Amphibia; order Caudata; family Salamandridae; genus Calotriton; species Calotriton arnoldi. The sequence continues at coordinate 590,077 of CAWUFW010002202.1, forward strand.
ACCCTTGGGTCCCCCCTGTGTGCGCTCGCACGGGTACGCGTGACAGGGGGTCCGACACGGACCCCCAAAGTACGGCTCCGACAGCTCTTACGAGCCGGAGTGCGCGGCTCGGTCGGACTGCTCGCGGCGCGCATCGTACTTACCCGGCCGGGAAACGTCTCCATTGCGCGGTGCGAATCGGGTCCGAGCGAGTCGGTCGGAGCGGTTCGAGTCCGAGCGAGTCGGTCGGAGCTGTCGGGACGCCCGGACGAGTCGGTCGGCGACTCGCATCGTACTCGCTCGGCCGGACCCGCGTACGGTTCGGTCGGGAAACAGGCTTTCGCATGGCTTTTTTCCCGACCGAATGGTATTGGGTGCGCCTCCGACCGAGATCGGAATCGGCCCCAAAGTGATTTTCTTTATTCAAGTAAAAAATATCATCAGCAGGAACAATTAGTGCAAGAAACAGCAAACACATGTTTCGAAAAACACTCTTCTTTCTAAAGGCTGTATTAAAAAACACTACTAAGACAATACAGACATATACTTTCACAAGAACCTTTACAATTACACCATAATTGAATATTATTCTTTTTTTTCTTCTTTTTCCTTTCTTTTTGGATTTAAGCTTATTCTTACTTGACATTTTTATTTAATCTTAGATATTTTTTTGTAGTGGGAGCTATAATACTGTAGATGTGGATGAACTGTGAAATAATGCACTGGTAAAATATCTTACTGCGTATTGAAGAGTTGGTCTGAGGCTCCAATATTTATACCTGGTGCCAGCCCTTGAAGTTGGAAGAACTTCTAGACTTCCCCCCACATCTGGTTCTCAAATTCCTTCCTTTCCCTGCCCAGGCTCCAAGGGTCAGGGGTGACAATAGGCTGGTGTCAAGTTCTTTGTGAGTGTGCTCGAGGCAGCCCCTTTGAAATGTAAGTGGGCATGGAACAGCTCCGCCTCTCCTATCATGCCCATCCTGCCAACACTTAGTCCCCCATAGTCTTACAATCTGGGAGAAATACACAAAGGCCAACTGCTAACTACACCCAGTCATGTGACTCAATATACACCATGCACCAAATGGCTAGGACAAGAAAAGACCAACTTTCAAAAAGTGGCATTTTCAGAATAGTGATTTAAATTCCGACTTTACCATAAAAGAGGATTTTAACTTACAACTCATTTGAGATCATATTTGACATTTCTACCTGTTCTCAATAAAAAAAACACTTATTAAATGTAATAAGGTAACTCAATGTTACCCTATGGAAGATGTAGGCCTTGCAGCAGTGATAAACATATTTAAGAGTTTTTCACTTCCAGGACATGTAAAACGTAAAAATGCAGGCCCAACCATTTAAATACACTGCACCCTACCCTAAGGGCTGTTTAGGGCCTACCTTGTTCGTAGCCTTTATGTATTAAAAAGGAAGCTTTTGGCCTGATAGGTTTATTTTGACAAGTCGAACTGACAGTTTAAAACTACACACAGGCTGCAAATGGCAGGCTTAAGATATGTTTGAAAGGCTACTTAAGTGGTTGGCCCAATAAGCACTGCAGGCCCACTAGTAACATTTAATTTACGGGCCCCGGTACATGTAGTACCACTCTATTAGGGACTTATAAGGAAATTAAATGTGCCAATTGAGTGTAACTCAATTTTACCATGATTAGGGGAGAGAGCAAAAGTACTTTAGCACTGGATAGCAGTGGTAAAGTGCACAGAGTCCTAAAGCCAACAAAAATGAATTTCAGCAAACAGGAAGGCAGAAGGCAAAAAGTCTGGGCAAAGACCATATCAAAGGCTGTCAAATCTAACATATCAGTAATAGTGGGTGACATTCCTTTGTCTTCTAAAATTTCAGTCTTAGAAATTTTACAAAAAACACTCTTCATTTGCAACATATTGCTATGGATTCCTTTTTAAACAATTGGGTGTACCCTTGTTTACGGTGCAGAGACAGAATATCGATTGAAAAATATCTACTTGCACAAATATCGAGTTGCAAATATCGTGGGTCAGAAATATCGACAATCCAATACTCGTGGTTAAGAATATCGATTTTAGGTAAGTAATATTGATGTTAAAAATATCGAAGTGTTTAATATCATTTGCAAAAATATAGTTGTTAAAAATATCGTTTGTTTATTAATGTTATGTATTTTAGTATTTATTTTATATGTATGTGTTGTATTTTTTTGTATAAGAATTGTTTGTATTTTTAATATATGTGTTAAATTTCTAGTAGTTATTAATTTGTTTTTTAATTTGAATTTTGCGTTTTTAGTTCCTTAGCGGGTTGTGGGTTTATAGGGGAATAGGGTGGGAAGTAATTTAATTATATTAAATGTATTGATTATTTTTTATTTATTAATATTTGTTTAATTGAGTTGTTATAGTGTTAAATGTGTAAAGTAATTTATTATTAATTAATTAATAATAAGTTGTTAATTAATTTAAAATAATTAATCATAATTAGTTATGGTAATTGTGTAATTAATTTTAGGTGTGTGTTGTGGTGTTTTTAGGTGTTAAGGGTGGGAAGTAATTTATTTTTAATTGATGAATTAATAATTGGCTGTTAATTAATTTTAATTAATTAATTGGTAATTAATTATGGTAATTGTGTAGTTAATTTTAGGTGTGTGTTGTGGTGTTTATAGGTGTTAAGGGTGGGAAGTAATTTATTTTTAATTGATGAATTAATAATTGGATGTTAATTAATTTTAATTAATTAGTAATTAATTATGGTAATTGTGTAATTAATTTTAGGTGTTTGTTTTGGTGTTTATAGGAGTAAAGGATGGGAAGTAATTTGTATTTAATTAATTAATATATAGTTGTTAATTAATGTTAATTATTTTATATGTATTTTGGGTAATTGTTTAATTTTTTGTCTGTTGTTTTTACTTTTAAAGGGGTAAAGGGTGGGTATTAAATACATTTTAATTACTTTATTATTAGTTGTTAATAGTAATAGTTTGTAATTTATAAATACGTTTTCTTTGTGTTTTATTATTTTAGAGTTTAATTTAGGTGTGTGTTGTGGATATCATACTGTTAAAGTGTGTTTAGTCAATTAATGTTTATTAGGTTTCATTTATTGATACTATTTTTTAAATTGATTATTAATTATGTTAAGTTTGGATAAAAATGTATTAGAAATGTTGAAATGTTTTGTTATTGGTGTGGTGTTATAGGGTAGGAAATACAATAAATACATTATGTATTAATTAATTGTCATTAATCTTTATTCAGTTTAAAAAACCATAAAAGTGCATAAAACATGTAGCATGTGCAAAAGGTGCATATAGGTATCTAGGCTTTCTGCATGAATTCTAGGCAAGTATAAAATGTAAAGTGCAAGTGCAAAAAAGTGCATATGAATATTTAAAGCAGCACATAGTGATTTGTAACATTAACATTTCATGCCTTTTTTTCCCTTAATAAATTGACGGCAAATAAGTATCTGCTAACACTAAAAACAATTTTCTGTGAAGTATCTGATTTTAGTATTCTTGTTGCACCAGAGCAAGACCTAATTCCAAAGTTCCGACAAATGGGTTTAATCCATTTTCGCCTTGGGATGGTGTATGCTGGACAGAAAAATAATATATGCAAATCGTTTTTTTGTACGTTAGGTTGACATAAGAAACAATAGTCATCATTATCATCACCATTTTTCCGACCCCATTTCGCTGTATTAGAATTGACTTGCAAAACACCATAGCGAAACCTCATGTACAAAGATTTTGCCAACTGAGGTTGGACTTTGTCCAGATATTGCTCAAAGGACGGGAGAGGTTTTATGAGAAGAAACTGAAGCGTCAATATACCAATATCTGAACTGTGGGAGATACTATTTTGCATATATGCCAAAATGTAGTTTTCTATATTTTTTTGAAGACAATGTCAATAAAGTGGGCGCTTCCCAATAATGGTTCAACCCAAGTTTACAGAACCATGTATGCACATGCTTAACCCACTGAAGGCTAGCACACTGATCAAACCTTAAAATCTCTTCTAGCCCTTCTTTGTAACTTGAGAGTTCTGCAGTGGTCCACAATCGCATCTAAAACAACAGCGGTCTCAATACGTTTTATATTCAAATCCATGACAATGGGGATTCCGGGTGTGCGAACAGGAAGACATAGCAGCATCCTAAAAAAATTATTTTCTTCCCCCGCAACGTGTTCCTACAAGTAGTTCCCCAAAGTTCTGCACCATAAAGGGTTGGTGATTGTGCCCTGTATTTGTACACTTCTAGTGCAGGGGACACTGCCTTAGTAGTACTATTCTGATGTTTTTTTAGTATTGGCGAGGAATTTTGGAGCAGATTGGTCTTACTTTTTTGCAGGTGCGGGTACCTAGTCAATTTAGTATCAAGTGTGATACCTAGATAGTTAAAATTCGACACATATTCTAGCTTCTGCTTTTGGACAATAATGTTCTTCTTAAATGATTCATGCGGTTTAACTGCCATATATTTTGTTTTACTAGAGTTTATTTCAAGGCCCTTTGAGTCGCAATAATCACTGAATGAGTCTAATAGATTTTGGAGTCCCTTCGGGGTTTGAGATAATAAAATAGTGTCATCCGTAAATGAAAGATCTGGCACTGGCACCCCACCTAACTTCGGTGAATCATGTCTACACTAGGGGTGGGCGGAATTTGCGTAGTCGCGTTACGCAAAGTTACGCGAAGATGTAAAAAATCTCAGCGAGCTACGCAGAATTCCGCGAGCACGCGGAATTGCTTGTTCCGCCCGTTCGCGATGCGTTTTTCCTGTTCGGTGACGCTGTTTGCGCGCTCGGGGGGAAATATCTCGCGAACTTGCCCATGCGGTCACCAATTGGCACGGCCATCTTGTTTCACTTGTCCCGCCCGTTCACAATGCGTGTTTCCTGTTTGCGAACGCGGATGTCCGATGGCGCGTCCGAATGACGTGTTCACGATCGCACACTCTCACGGGATCGCGCGGCCGGATAGGAAAACTCATCGGCGAACGCAGGGATCCCGGTAAGTCGCTATCGCATGCACGAACACGCATTTTGAAAGCGCGAACAAGGAAAAAATTCCGCTACGCCGCGGATCGCGGAATTTTCAGCAATTCCGCATTCTCCGCGGAACTGCCAAAATTCCGCAAATTCCACGAGCGGAGCGGATTTTACCGCCCAGGCCTAGTCTACACCCCAAAAGATGTTTCGGGGCATCATTTACATATAGTGAGAAAAGGGTGGGTACCAGTACACAGCCCTGTCTTACACCCCTTCTTATGGGAATTGCCTCGGTAAGTTATCCCCTGGGTCCCCATCTAACTTTCGCGTAATTGTCTTCGTGTAATCTCATTATCTGTACAAGGAGGTCCTCAGGTACACCTTGGTTTTTTAGGGAACTCCAAAGCAAATCTCTAGGGATAAGGTCAAAAGCGGCCTTCAAATATATAAAAGCTATATACAGATGGCCTTTCTTTAAAATCGAATATTTCCATCCCATACAAAGGAGTCTTAAGGCCTGATCAGTTGTGCTGGTTCTACCTCTAAACCCAGCCTGGTACTGTGATAAAATATTGTTTCCTCTATCCAGTCATTTAATTTAGATAAAATCTGCTAAGCATAAATCTTTTGTAGGGTGTCAATTAAACTAATAGGCCGGTAATTTTCAGGGTCTTGACAATCTCCCTTTTTAAAAATTGTAATGATTGCTGCCCCTTTCGAAGACTCCGGTATTGGAGCGCCTGCTGCCACAGCATTACAGTGAAGATTGATATATGGCCCCCAAACAGCTTTATCATGCCTCAACAGGTTGCCTGGTATGTAATCAGGGCCTGGAGCTTTCCCAGGCTTAACTGCATCAATAGCTGCCAAGGTTTCCTCCTATACTAAAATATGGAGTGTAAATTTGTTCCATATTGGTGATTGCTATAGGGTTTATTGTGTGTCATTGTTAATTGGTTCAGTGGTAATCTCTGAGTATAGTTTTGAAAAATGGTTAACCCTAGTACTTGAGTCCAAAAAGAGATCCATACTACTCCCCGTTTTGTTACCCTTGGCTATCAATCTCCAAAAGCCTGCGTGATCCTTAATTTTGGCTGCAATAATCAGTTCCATCCAGACACTGTCATCCCAATCTATCTTTGTTTGCGTGAATAATATTTTTTGCACTTGGACCTTTTGACTCTTAGTGCCTTGACATCATGTGATTTCGCTGCCGTTATAAGCTCACTCTTTGCGGCACTCACTGTTATACCACTGGTTAGCTGAGGTGTATGTAGCTGCATTCCCCACCTCATTCTTTCTAGGGATCTTACTCAGGATCAGTTTTAGTTTTCCAATCATTTTGTGATGGATCTGTACTATAGGAATCTCTAAAGTAGGCAGTTCAATGTAGGGAGAGATGACATCTGAGAAGGTGTTATAGATCCTTGTCATAACCTCGTCTTTGCCCACTATTGATGGCCATTTCAGGGCTCTACGGTTGTTGCTATCTATGGGTTGGATTAGAATTGGGTTGCTATCATTATTTTTCCAATTCGTAGGTTGGAAAATGGAACCTGCTAGTGTTAAGCACAGGGGATAGTGATCGCTATCGTCTCTGATTTCAACTTTTAGATTGTGCATATTAGGCCAGAAGTTAGCAGATACCATTATATAATCAATGCTACTCTTGGTAGTTCCCCTGCTAAATGTAGGGGCACTTGGTCTGTCTGACGGCAATCTACCATTACAGGCCCTTAGTCCCTGCCCTGTGACTAGTCAAATAAGTTGTGAGGCCGCAACTGTGCAGGGTACTGCAGGGCCAGCTTCCAGAGAAGGAATATTATTTGCCATGTCCTCCTCTTCAAAAATGTTTTCCAATCCCACTACCGGTTCAAATTTACAGTTCAAATCTCCCCCCACAATTGCCATTGCCCTAGAGTCTATTGTACTTAAAAATTTGTCTAACAACTCTATGACTGGAGATTCCTTACTGGATGGACTTGGTCTATTGTAAATATTTACTATATAGATGTCAGCTTTGTCAGGTGTTGATATCTTAATCCCCAGAATATCTTGTGTTGAAAATTCCATGTGAGTTATATCAACACTTAGGGTGATTTTTACGCATAGAACAAGACCACCCGATGGTCTACCTCTTACTGAGGGGTTGGCACTAATGCTAAATGTTTTGTACCCGAGCTTGTAAGGGGTTTCCAATGCCCAGGTTTCTTGCAACAGGCAGATTTCTCTATGGTTAATATATTCCTGCCATTTGCCATCTATTAGTTTTCGTTTCAGCCCTGCTATGTTCCATGATGTCAAACGCATTTCTAGTTGCTCAGTTGGTAAACTTCGAAGTTGTGGGCTTGCTGGGAAATGATCTGCCCCTATTTCTCCCCTATCTGCTTGGATAGCATGATGCTTAGTGGTGGAATCATTTGAAAATGGCTCTTCATTGAGTAGGATAGGGGTCCCATGCTTCGGTTGAGTATGGAAGGCAGCATTGGCTGTCAATCAACTGCCTCCAAGTTATTATTTGATGGATCAGGATTAGGTAGTGGTCTGGGATTGGCAGATTCTTGATGGTTCCCTTCTGTTATACCACGGGGATTACATAGTCTAAAGCTCACCAGGCTGCTGGAAAGTGGACCTGTTCTCAAATCAAGTGCTGCTAATCCATCAGCTATGTCTTTTGTTTTCAATGTTAGGAGTATGGTATCAAAGACTGAATTCTTAGTAGTTAAACGTTCCACCGCCAATAGATCAGAACGTATTACAGATAGACAGTCGCACTTGTGTCGGATCCAGTGTTTTACTTTATTTTTCAGCGACTCTGGGGCCGATTCCGATCTTGGCCGGTAGGGCTCCGAATCGGATTCGGCTTTACTGGATCCGATTCGGAGCCCTATTTCCCGACCGAATCGTACGTGCATCCGGGCGAGCGAGTACGATGCGTGCGCTCGCGAAATCTCCGACCGACTCGTTCGCAGGACCCGACCGCTCCGACCGACTCGCACGGACACGACTCGCACCGCGCAATGGAGACGTTCCCCGGCCGGGTAAGTACGATGCGCACCTCGACCGCTCCGACCGACTCGCGCAGTCCGGCTCCAAGGAGCTGTCGGAGCCGCACTTTGGGGGTCCGTGTCGGACCCCCCTGGAAGCGTAGGCACGCGAGTCGCACACAGGGGGGACCCATGGGTCCCCCCTAAACGTGCATGTACGTCGCGACCCGCATCAACGCGAACACGCTGTAGGGGGCGCCCTTGTTCGCGTCGTGCCCATTGAGTCAATGGGAGCCCGTGTACGCGTCGTACGACTGGCTCCCATTGACTTCAATGGGAGTCCGACCGAATCGAGTCCGATGGCATACGTGCGCATCGTACTCGTTCGGTCGGGCTGCTAGGGTCCGATTCGGTCGGGAATCTCTCCGGGTCCGGCTCGGTCGGAGAGATTTCCGGCCCGAATCGGAATTGGCCCCTCTGTGTCCTCCCTATATGAAGAGAGACTAAGTTTGGGGATGTTTGTCAAAATCACTTTCCAGCCCATTTGTTTAGAGGTACAAGTTTTCCTATAAGTGGTGAAAGTCTGCCTGTCCTCTGTATGACTAATGGATTGGTGCCTCATGTGCTGTGTAACATGCTGGTCCTGCTCCCATACTGTGCTTTCCCTGCCCATTCTAGGCCAGTTGGTGTGCCCCCCCCTATTTGTATTAGTTTGGATACTTTTATAGGTGCTAATCCTCTGCGCTCTCCCTGTCCACTCATTCCCAGTCTCAGGTCTTGTTCTTCCCTGAGTACAGTTCATTCTGTTTTCCCAGCCGTATCTATCCTCAAAGTTTTTACATAATGGGTCAGGTCTTGAGCCCTCGGATTGTGTATCAGTTCTTGGGTCCTCCAATTTTTTATCTTCTTTCACTAGGTCTTGTAGTCTCGGGTTGTTAATTACAGGAGCTCGGGGGTCAGTCTGGCTCCTCTTGTGGCATTTCACAACATTCGTCTAGAGCAGGTTCCCTACCTGTACTGTTGTGACTGGTTAGGTTTCCTATTATTACCTTTAGGTTTGCAACCTCGTTTGTTAGTGTGACTAATTTCTGGACAAGGTCAACTATCAATTGCATGCTTTTATTAGTTTGTAAACTATTGACCTGTATTGCTGGCATTTTTGGCATAGCATATGTTTAGCTGACTTTTCCTTGTGTATTGTCATTTTTTTGTGCCTGCACATTTATATTAGATAGCTGGTTGGGTATTTCCGTGGTGTCTATGTCTGTCACTGTTACCAAAGCTAGGGGGGAATACCTATTAGGACAGACACTCGGTATCAGGGTCTCTCTGCCTCTCTCAGCTCTATTTGGCAAAACTGGTGCACAGCACTTCAGCTCCTGACGGGCATCATGATCGCTTTGATTGTGGGGCATGTGTTGGGGGGAAACAATATCTGGTGTACATCGTGGGGGCTCAATTGTTGCTGTGGTCAAGCCCTTTGTTGTAGGGCTCTCAACTTGAGAGCGTGGATACCATTTGGTATAGAAGGCAGTGATTTTTGCTTTGCTCTTACTAATTGATTTACATTTGGTGTTTAGCATTGATTCCAGCTCTTCATTTAGATTATCTATTTCTTCGATAGAGCAATTTCCGACTGAGCTTTTTCTTATTTTTTGAGGATTTACCTTTATCTAGATCATCAAGGGCCTTCCGTTTGCCCATTTTATCAGCACATTTTATGTGTTTTAGGGCTAGGGGGAGCATCCTTTCCCAAAAGTACACCCACTCAAGATAACCCTATAAATTCCCCCTTTCCTTGTTGCTGGTACTATGCTGATACAGAGCTCCACTAAATGAGGGAGGAACAATTAGTAACAGAGCACCGAGAAAAGGAGAAAGATAAGATCTAGTAGACCACGGTACACAGTTCACCACTCAAAGGAAATAACTGGATAACAAGTTTTTATGTCTTTATCAGGGCCGCTCCTCTGTAGAATAAATGTCAAAATTCGAATATACTCCCGGTACTTTGTAGAAAAAATAGAATAATACAATGGTCTTTCTTTTAGTATTGCTATTGTAAATGGGGCTGGTGAAAGGTTTGAGAGTCTTATCTAAAGCTGAAGGTGGTCAGGGCGCCAAAACCAAGGGGGGTGGCCCTGCCCTGTCTCTTACTGGCGCTGACGGGCGCAGACGGGCCTGCCCTTGGCCCGGGCTTTGCCCTTGCACGTCCCGCGCTGCGGGGCCCGGCCACTGATGTTATGCTCCTCCGGGCACAGGAAGAAGGTGGCAACGGCCGCGAAGGCTGCTGGGGCTTGTGGTCCTGGCTGCCCCCTCCTCTCAAAAATGGGCTTCCACGTTGCGGGGCCCGGCCACTGATGTTATGCGCCTCCAGGCACAGGAAGAAGGCGGCAATAGCCGCGAAGGCTGCTGGGGCTTGTGGTCCCGGCTGCTGGCTGCCCTCTCCTCTTGAAAATGGGCTCCCATGCTGCGGGGCCCGGCCACTGATGTTATGCGCCTCCGGGCGCAGAAAGAAGGTGGCAACGGCCACGAAGGCTGCTGGGGCTTATGGTCCTGGCTGCTGGCTGCGCCCTCTTCCCGAAAACTGCAACTCACAAAAATCACCTTGAGAGAACAGCAATACAAAGAAAACAAAGAACACATAGGTGACAAAATATATTGGTCGCAATAGCCTGTTCGCATTGGCAATTGCGTCATAGTCAAAGTCCCCCAGAATTATTCTAAATTGTATAAATAGTGTGCAAACTTGTCCTGTTGAGATCCCGTTTCAGTCTTCCTGCCACTGCAGCAATGGGTTCGGCGTACTAGCTTCCTACTGTGACGTAGGACACGGTGCGTACACTCCCAGCATGCGCCAGGGCTTGCGCACACTGCAATGAAGGCTCTCTCCTTATATTAATTAATTTATTTGTTTGTAAATATTTTCTAGTTTAAAAGAATTTTATTTTATAAATCGATTTATTATTTAATATTATATATTATTTGTAGGTTCTTTATATGTAATTAATATTATAATATTTTTTATTTTTATATATTTAATATATTTGATTTTTCATTTCTAAATATTGTTTTATTTTTAATGATTTTTTAATAATTTTTAATGTCTCTTCGCTATCCAACACTTTCCCTACTGTTGCACTCACTGGAGTGGGAATAGAAATTTTTACCACTCTGCTATCCAACACTTTCCCTACTGTTGCACTCACTGGAGTGGGAATAGTAATTTTTACCTCTCTGTTATCCAACACTTTCCCTACTGGTAGAAACATTCTTTATTTGGTTTTTTACAACCGTAAAGCGTGATACTAAAAATTATTAAAATACAAGTTAAAACAGTTTAACAAAAAAAAGTACATCATTATATCTGGGTATATACAGAATTTTCGAACTCATTTGCAACCATATTTGCAGGTTCAATGTCCGCTTTTCTTAAAAGTGAGTCAATCAGAGTTAAAAACTTTGCCCCTCGACAAATTAAGATGTTTGATGTCCCCCCCGCCCAGCGGGTTATAGTCTGCCTACAAGTACGAATGTTGAGTTCTCTTAAAATTGGTTTTAAAAGCGTCCTTCTAGCTTCGTTGACCGTAGGACATAGGACAGACACACATCACATGGCATAGAGATTCGTTGTGATATCCACATAGTCGACAATTTGTGTTTTGATGTTTCCCTTTCCATGTTGGTCGCAAATCCTTAGTTTCATGGACTCCAAACCGATACAGCATATACTTCTTTTTTAATGACAATCTGAAGTGTGCTGCTAGATAATGTTGCGGTTTGAGTTTTACATAAGAATTTATCACAGTCCAAGAGTGTCGCCGTTTTGCCACTGTATTTTTGTCTTCTAAAAAAGATAATTTCTTTGCAGCGCCATTACACACTCTATTGAACGCCACCCTCTCCATTTTACTGTCCCATGCCTCTTGGATGTCTAGATCCACCAGAGCTGATCTTAGATGTTCGCCCCATGAATATGATGTTTTTTGATCAAACTGGGCCTTTATTTCTGTCCAGCATAGATTGTTCATGGTGCCGGGTTCCGAGGAGTGAAGTTTCCAGCATAGTTTCACAAAAACAGATTGTCTCTGGAATTTCTGGTTTTGGAGCCCAAATTCCAGGCGGATCTGTGCTGGTGACACTGCTTTGGGAAGGTTAAAAACAGCTTTATACACTTTTGTCTGTAGCTCGTTTAAAATGCCAAATTCCCGGCCATGCCATATTTCTAATCCATATGCCAGCGCTGGAAGTAATTGTGCTGCCATTGTTTTTAAAAGATGGCTGTATGAAGGTCAACTCAGTTTCGATTGCAGCTGTTTGTATGCAAAGGTTAGAGTTTGGGCCTTTGCTCTTATTGCGCATTTTTGATCAGTAAAGGACATGCATCGCCCTAAATTGATGCCCAAATACTTATAAGTGCCAACTTCCTCTATTTGTTTGCCCTTTGCAAACCACCTAAATATTTTGGGCCGTGGGCCCGCTAATCGCACCACCTTTGTTTTTTTCTTGTTTATCTCCAGCCCTTGACGATCAAAATAATTAATCAGATGGTCAATGACTCTTTGTAGGCCAATTGGGGTTTGACTCAAGACCACTATGTCATCTGCATATTGCAGATACTGTATGTGGTCTTCTGCCAATTTCGGAGGATGGCCATTTATTTTTAACAAATGGATGTGCAGGTCAGCGAGGTACAGATTAAAAAGGCTTGGGGCCAAGACACACCCCTGTTTCAGACCATTATTTATATCAATCTTAGATGATACTATACTGCCATCTCCCAGCTTCACCCGGGCCCAGGTTTCGCTGTGGAGGGCTACTATGGAGTTAATTAATTGTTGTGGTACTCCCCATCCTTTCAATTTTATCCAAAGTCGATCACGCGGGACTCTGTCGAAGGCCGATTTTAAATCAATATAACATGCAAATAGACCTGATCTCTTGAAAATTGCTTTTTCCGTAAGGATTGCTAATGCTGCCAAATTCGTACTTGTGCCCATTCCTTGCCTAAAACCAGTTTGATATTTGGGAATTATACCTTTCTCCTCCATCCATTCTTGTCATTGTAATAATATACAGGAAGCATAAAGTTTTGCATCAACGTCCATCAGGGCTATAAGCCTGTAATTACTAGGCTCGTTACGATTACCATTCTTGTATATGGGGTGAAATATGTTCCCTCTCCAAGAGTTAATGATCTTATTTTGAGAGTACAGGTGATTAAAGAGCGGCGTAAGATAATTTGCCCAAAAATCCGGTTTGTGTTTAAAGATTGCATTTGGAAGACCATTTGGCCCTGCTGCTCCCTCCATTTTCAGTTTTTTTTATTACTTCTTTTAATTGAGTGTTATTAGTTAGAGTATTTGAGCCATTATAATTTGATTCCTGTGACTTGTCTTCAAATTGTACTTTGTCATGGAGGAGTGAGATTTCTTCAAGTTGTGCTTTTTCCTGGGAAAGGGGGCTGATGACAATTTTTCTATGCTTTTCCTCCTGCAGAGCATCCATCCCAGTTTCCGAACTCATTGTCTTTTCATTGTTTGTATTGTTGTATACATTTTGTATGTGTTGTTACCATGTTTTCTCGCTTATACCTGCTTTTTGAAACATTCCTGTTCCCTTTGTTAACTTGTTTATTATGCCCCAAAATTCACAACTGTTAGGCAGTTTGCTGGCCCAAAATAATTTCTCCCAGAGCTTTTCCATGTGTTCCTTTTTTGCCACTCTACACCTCTCCTTGTATGACTTCCTCATGTCTGTGATTTTGTTGTTCATTACAGTTTTTCCCGATCTTGCAGCAATAGCTGTTTTTCTCGCTTCCCTTGTAATTTCCCTTTTCAGGTCGCGAAGCTGTATGTTGAACCATGGTTCGTATATTCTTCTTTGTGTACCTTGACATCCCGGGAGTACCGGAAATTTATTTAAAAGAAAATTTCCTAATTTTTCCCAAACGTCTACTAACGATAGGGTACACTGCGACCCACTATCATTTATATATTTATGACCAGCATCCATTATTTGTGTAATGTTCGTTCCGCGCCATTTTAGTTTCTTCAGATTATATATTACCGGCATTTCTGTTAGGAGTGTTATTTTCTTTTTCTGAAACAGCTTTACGTTGATAGTCAAAACTTGCGGCAGGTGGTCACTTTCCGGGCGAGATTGTATATAGAACGAGTCAACTATGTGGTAAAGTTCTTTGCTGACCATGGTATAGTCAATAATTGATTGTTTTTTCCCACTTAAAAATGTGATCCCAGCCGGTTGATCTCCCTTTGTTTTTCCATTCAGAATATATAGTCCCAAGGTGTCCAGGTCATTTTTCAGTTCGTTAATCTCCAACTCCTTTTGACACATTCTCTTGTTTATCTTGCTCCCTATTATATTAGAGTTGAAGTCACCTGTGATTATCATCTCACAATTTGGATGGCTAATTTGCAGAACCTTTATCAAATTTATCAGGCATACCAGTTTTTCCTTTTTCCATTTTTTGTTGGGGTGGATATATATGTTTAAAATCAGTAGCTGCCAAGGCTTTATATTTGCAAGGTTGTTGCTCTCCAGTTTCACAACCTGTAGCCAATTTTCACCCGTGTCAAGTTCTTCCATTTGCCAAACTAATTTTTCTGTAACATAAGTTGACAGCCCACCCCTTGAGTGCCCGTATTTATAAATTTTTTCCGCCATAACATGACATTCTACGTATCCGATAATAGGTTTTGATATCAGGTTCCACGTTTCTTGTAACAAGATAATGTCGAAACTTTGTAAAAAGCTTGAGTCTCTGGGTCTTGGCCCATTTCTCTGAACCCATGAATATTCCATGAACAAATTCTAATTTTATCATCCTTGGGCATACCTGGGTATAACTCTGTTAGCTGTATCCTATGAGGACCGTTAAATACATCAGGGTCATTGTCGGCTCAGGAATTGGGGCACCCACGACCAATCGTGAACTTCTTCTAACTGTTGATTTAAACGTGTTTGGTTCTGGTTTGTTATCTCCATTGTCTTGCTCGAAGAGTCTGTGTATTTAGGAGTGGTGCTTCTAGCCCCCTTAGGCAAGTTGTTGGACGTATCTCGTTTCCTGATATATTTGGGGTCACTATGTCAGATAAAAGTGGGTACGGATATTTTGTTTTTTTTGGATAGGATACTGATATACCCCATACTTCGAAGTTTACTCTTGCTGAGAATATCAAAGCTGTTAATTCATTTGAGGACCATGTTGTATGAGTCGCCTCTATATCTGATCTTTTTTCCATTTGCAGAAATTCTACTGTCAAAAGATTTGCTGATGTGATATTACGCAGCTTTGGTATCTCTTTAAACAGTCTCATTAAGTTTCCCCTGTTCAAAGAGTCCAATCTGCCCTTTGTTAGGTATTCTGGCTCAAAGACCAGTTTGTTAGATGACTCAGCCGGTTCACTTTGTCGAATTCCCATTAGATGTATACTGTTTTGTTCTGTCTGTGGTTCGTTGACCTTGTTTCCATTTTGCACTACGTTGCGAACAACGACCCTTTCTTGTTTTAATAAACTCACTTTTTCATCACTTAGTATTATACTTGGAGTGTTATCTACTTTAAAACTTACTTCCATTCTTACGGGATCTTGTAAATTAGATGTTACTGTTGGGAATTTACAGACCCGTCCCTGGTTATCTGAAAAGATTTTTAATTGGTTCCAATTTTCCTCTTCCATATGTTCACTTAAATTACCCAGCGATTTTTTTATAAATTGCCTCGTGTCCTGTTTTGTTTTATTCTGATCTTCTTGTATTTTGGTTCGAGAACTTGCCACACTGTATTCGTTGGAATTTCCTTCACTATTTCGAGATGTAATTTGTAAATTTAGTGAAGTTCTATTTTCGCCCTTTTGTCTATTGGTTACGTTTTTTGACCAAGCCGTGTTTTCGAGATTATAATATGCTCCTTATCATTTTTTATTTGTTTGTATCCTTCATTTGGAAGATCTTTGATTTTTTCTTGTTTGCGATCCAATGTATTATCTCGAACAAAAGTTTTGGAATTAATAATGGAATCCTGCTTTTTTGCAGTTGCTATGCACTCTTTGTCATATTTTATTTGTTTGGAACCTTCACTTAAGTGTACTTTGTTTTTTTGTACACATGAGGGTGAATCACTTTGAAAAGATTTGTTAAAACTTACAATTGAATCTTGCAAATGTAACCTAGTACCACATGAGTCCCCAGTAAGGATTTTGTTACTTTGCTGGTTAGTTTTATGGCTAAGTAGTTGTGAAAATATTGGATAAATTTGTTTCTTTTCTTGGCCAGTTTTCTTACTCACATTGTGCTTGGCCTTACGAGCTCTTTTTCGTTGTCTTTTTGTTAATACAGCATTTGATAGACTAAGTATGGAAGTTGATTGCTGGGTGGTTTGCGCTTCCCCGATTCCGTTTGATTCCTTAATTTCATTGTTTTTAGTACTGCCATCATATTGAGAGTTGCATATCGTTCGGCACCTGCTCTGTCGTTTATCCCATCTTTTTTTTCAGTCATTAAAAAGTGTTCCTTATTTTCCTTGTTTTCTGTTGGTTTAATGACATATAGGATTTCTGTTAATATTTCTGGTAGGGATGCTAATTTATCTATTATCTGGCTGCATCCACAATTTAGATTTGGTAAGCGTCCGCTACCTGGAACCTTACTTTGATTTTCCTTAGTAATCAATACTGTTAACATGTCCAATTAGGTATTAATACCTGTGATGTGTGTCGCGATCAAGTTCATTAGATCTACCTGGACATCAAGTTTATCTGATTGAAAATTTAATGCGTCTATGGCTCGCTGTAAGGATCTTAAAAGAGTTTCACTCCATTTTACTGAATGGGTAGATTGCGTCAGAAACCCTGAAATTAAATCAATCCCACTAACTGAAGAGATTGTAATTGGGGGTGACCGGGATGTTTGTCTACCCATAGGGCTAGTATTTAGTGTGATGTTTTTCCCCGCCTGCTGGTCCGTGCTTGTTAGATTTTTTATTGGAGTGGAGGCTATCCCCCCTTCCTCCCTAACTTGCCGATCCGGAGGTATGCCAAAGGCTAGACTCTTTCCTAGATCTTGGATATAGGCATCCTCTTTAGGTTGTGTATTCAAATCCAGGACTTGGATGAGGTCTGCGTCGTTTGACAAAGAGAAAGAACTAATCCATTCGTCGGTTTGTACTTTTTCTTTATCTTGGACTCTAGCTTCACCTAGGGTTCCTTTTTTATTTTGATATTCTCCACATTTCCCTTCTTTATTTTGGTCAAGCAAGGCCTTGGGCAAATGCACCTGCGCTATTGTAGATATCAACCCTCTATTTGAGGGAGCCTCATCTCTAACCGCCTCACTTTTGTTGGCTTCTTGGCTTGCCTTTCTTAAGTCCTCCTCACATTTATTTACTTCGTGGCTAGCCTTCCTTATGTGCGGGGAACTTTCTCTTGGGAAACTTGGTTGTATTAGTTCGACCTTGGAACTTGGGCATCCCGGCGACTTCTTTCGCCCTGTTTTTTTGGAGTGATTGGACTTGGCAAACCTTGGGCCCCATCTGAGGCGTAGATTGCAGCCATTGGATCCTTTAAAAAGTGAAAACTCTGTTTGTCGTTATTACCCCCAAAATTAAAGAATGCACGTTTCGGTGTCAATACCGAAACCAACTTCTCCTTTTGTGGTATTACATTTTCTTTCCTTCTCTTTGTGTTTGAGGTGGTGTTTAAATCTGTTTAAACCCAACGACGCTGGGAGCAGCCCCGACACCCACGACCACGCACGCAACCTGGGAGTCATCCTCGACTCAACGCTCTCCATGGCCAAGCAAGTCAACGAAGTCTCATCCTCCTGCTTCAACACCCTCTGCATGCTTCGCAAGATCTACAGGTGGATCCCGACAGACACAAGAAGAACAGTCACCCAAGCCCTCGTCAGTAGCAGGCTTGACTATGGGAACGCCCTCTACGCGGGAGCCCCGGCCAAGCTCATCAAGCGACTGCAACGCATACAAAACGCCTCCGCACGCCACAGCCACATCACCCCCCACCTGAGGAACCTGCACTGGCTCCCCGTCGACAGGAGAATCTCCTTCAAACTCCTCATCCACGCACACAAGGCACTCCACAAGACTGGCCCAGCCTACCTCAACAGACGACTCCTCTTCTACGTCCCCAACCGCCAACTCCGCTCCGCCGACCTCTCCCTCGCCACCGTCCCTCGCATTCGAAGAACTACCACCGGCGGCAGATCCTTCTCCCACCTCGCCGCCAAGACCTGGAACACCCTTCCACTAAGCCTACGACAGACCCAAGACCTGCTGACCTTCAGGAGGCTACTCAAGACCTGGTTGTTCGACCAGTAGCAGCGCCCCCCCCCTTTTTTCCCTAGCGCCTTGAGACCCTCGCGGGTAAGTAGTGTGCTTTACAAATTCTGTGATTGATTGATTGATTGATTGATTGTTGTTAGCACTCTCTTTTTGGGTTTTCTCAGCGGTGTCTGTCAAATTTTTCCTGATCTCATAATCCTTAGGTGTTTGACTCGACCCCCTGATAAATCCACTCTCTTTTGAAGCAAATTACTCAAACGAGGTTCAACTAGTTCTGCTGATCTGCCGGAGGTCTAACAGTGGGTTGGGGGTGTAGTCTAAGGGGTAAGGGGTGACCCTCACACGCCCCCACTAGCCGAGCTGCTTGGGCTATTTAAAATTCTATGCACCTGGAGAGATCACCCAAAGGATCGTGCAGAGAGCAAACAATTAGTTGATTCCCTTCTTTGGTTCTGGCGAAACAATGGCTATTTGGGCAAGACAGTTATTCAATTCAGCTTTGAAGACACTGCTGCTAGGGAGGTTATCACTGCTCCCACCGCTGTGGGGAGACGTTGGAGGGCACTCTCGCGGTTTCTACCGCTGTCAGGCCAAACCCGCGGCTACGGCCGCTGCTGGGGAGACTCACGCAGCTCCAGCCGCTACACGAGAACTCACGCGGCTCCTGCCGCTGCAGGGACATTCACAATCCTGCCTGCCGGATGGTTCCCGCGGCTCCCGGACTGTTGGGCGACTCCCGTGGCACCTGGGGAGACTTTCGCGGTACTGCCGCAGAGAGGCACTCACGCTGCAGCAACCCCTCGTGGCAAGCTGACTCACGCGGCTCCGGGGGGAGACTCGCAGCTCCGGGGGAGACCCGCGGGAGGGACTCGCGGCTCGCGACTCACTGCTCCTGTCGCTGCCCTGCGGAAACACTCACTCCTGTTTTGCGTGGCTCCTGAGTAGCTGGCCAGCTGGGCGGCTCCTGGGCTGTTGGGCGGCTCCCGGGCTGTTTGGCGGCTCCTTGCTGAATACAGCAGGAGGGTCCGTGTAGGTGGTTTGTGGACAGATATGAACAGATGTGAGCGAGCGAGGCTCCTACATGAGGCTCAAGCTCAAGCTCCAGCTCCCTCTCTGTTCTGCCTGTCCGTTCTCACCGGTAACCACCGGCGCTGACACCAGCTGCCAGCTGCCACCCCCCGGTGCAGGGAGGTATCACAGCACCTCTCTCCAAGGCTGCGGGCCGGGCCGGGAGGAAGTGCAGAGCTTCCCCGTCTGCCGTTAATCACCCCCGTTGCTCACCTCAGTCCACTGTGGGGTGGGAGACCAGGGAGACCGGGGAGATCCGGGGAGATCCTGCAGCGGCCCTCGCTGCAGCTCAGGAGCCCGGGAAAATCGGGAAGACCGGGAGGCTCCAGCCGCCACTGCTAATTACCAATTGCCATTTGCCAGTCGAGGCAAAGTCGTGGTAAAATTTAATGAAGTTGCAGGCTCACCGGCCGGGAAACCTCCGGGAACCTCCGGGAAACCTCCTGCTGCCGCTGCTGCTACCGCCGCTCTGCACGCCTGCTGCTGCTACTTGCTCAGGCGCAACGAAAACCTGGCACTGGATTCCCCAATGACTCCGACAACTACACAGTACTATGACATGAAACCCGATCTTTAGGACTGAGGCTGCGATGGAGGGGTACAGCTTAGAATGGGGGATGATAGGTTCCCTACTGTTGCATTCAGTAGAGTGGGAAAAGTAATTTTTTCCCCTCCGCTATCCAACACTTTCCCTACTGTTGCTCTCACAGGAGTGGGAATAGTCATTTTTACCCCTATGCTATCCAACACTTTCCCTACTGTTGCCCTGTTTGGAGTGGAAATAGTAATTTTTCCCCCTCGGCTAACCAACACTTTCCCTACTGTTGCTCTCACTGGAGTGGGAATAGTGATTTTTACCTCTCCGCTATCCAACAATTTCCCTACTGTTGCATTCACTGGATTAGGAATAGTAATTTTTTCCCCTCCGCTATCCAACACTTTCCCTACTGTTGCTCTCACTGGAGTGGGAATAGGAATTTTTACCTCTCCGCTGTCCAACACTTTCCCTACTGTTGCATTCACTGGAGTGGGAATACAAATTTTTACCCCTCTGCTATCCAACAGTTATTCCACTGTTGCTTTCAGTGGAGTGGGAATAGTAATTTTTACCCCTCCGCTATCCAACACTTTCCCGACTATTGCACTCTTTGGATTGGGAATAGTAATTTTTACTCCTCCGCTATCCAATACTTTCCCTACTGTTGCATTCTTTTGAGTGGAAATAGTAATTTTTTCCCCTCTGCTATCCAACACTTTCCTCACTGTTGCTCTCACTGGAGTGGGAATAGTAATTTGTACCCCTCGGCTATCCAACACTTTCCCTACTGTTGCACTCTTTGGATTGGGAATAGTAATTTTTACTCCTCCGCTATCCAATACTTTCCCTACTGTTGCATTCTTTTGAGTGGAAATAGTAATTTTTTCCCCTCTGCTATCCAACACTTTCCTCACTGTTGCTCTCACTGGAGTGGGAATAGTAATTTGTACCCCTCGGCTATCCAACACTTTCCCTACTGTTGCACTCACTGGAGTGTGAATAGTAATTTTTACCCCTCTGCTATCCAACACTTTCCCTACTGTTGCATTCACTGGAGTGGGAATAGTAATTTTCACCTCTCCGCTGTCCAACACTTTCCCTACTGTTGCACTGTTTGGATGGGAATAGTAATTTTCCCCCCTCTGCTATCCAACACTTTCCCTACTGTTGCTCTCACTGGAGTGGGAATAGTCATTTTTACCCCTCTGCTATCCAACACTTTCCCTACTGTTGCACTGTTTGAAGTGGGAATAGTAATTTTTTCCCCTCCGCTATCCAAAACTTTCCCTACTGTTCCTCTCACTGGAGTGGGAATGGTAATTTTTACCTCTCCGCTATCCAACAATTTCCCTACTGTTGCATTCACTGGAGTGGGAATAGTAATTTTTTCCCCTCCGCTATCCAACACTTTCCCTACTGTTGCACTGTTTGGATGGGAATAGTAATTTTTTCCCCTCAGCTATCCAACACTTAACCTACTGTTGCACTCACTGGAGTGGGAATAGTAATTTTTACCTCTCCGCTATCCAATACTTTCCCTACTGTTGCATTCTTTGAAGTGGAAATAGTAATTTTTTCCCCTCCGCTATCCAACACTTTCCTCACTGTTGCTCTCACTGGAGTGGGAATAGTCATTTTTACCCCTCCGCTATCCAACACTTTACATACTGTTGCACTCACTGGAGTGTGAATAGTAATTTTACCCCTCTGCTATCCAACACTTTCCCTACTGTTGCACTCACTGGAGTGGGAATAGTAATTTTTACCTCTCCGCTGTCCAACACTTTCCCTACTGTTGCACTCACTGGAGTGGGAATAGTCATTTTTACCCCTCTGCTATCTAACACTTTCCCTACTGTTGCACTCACTGGAGTGGGAATAGTAATTTTTACCTCTCCGCTGTCCAACACTTTCCCTACTGTTCCTCTCACTGGAGTGGGAATGGTAATTTTTACCTCTCCGCTATCCAACAATTTCCCTACTGTTGCATTCACTGGAGTGGGAATAGTAATTTTTTCCCCTCCGCTATCCAACACTTTCCCTACTGTTGCACTGTTTGGATGGGAATAGTAAATGTTTCCCCTCCGCTATCCAACACTTAACCTACTGTTGCCCTCACTGGAGTGGGAATAGTAATTTTTACCTCTCTGCTATCCAATACTTTCCCTACTGTTGCATTCTTTGAAGTGGAAATAGTAATTTTTTCCCCTTTGCTATCCAACACTTTCCTCACTGTTGCTCTCACTGGAGTGGGAATAGTAATTTTTACCCCTCCGCTATCCAACACTTTACCTACTGTTGCACTCACTGGAGTGTGAATAGTCATTTTTACCCCTCTGCTATCCAACACTTTCCCTACTGTTGCACTCACTGGAGTGGGAATAGTAATTTTTACCCCTCTGCTATCTAACACTTTCCCTACTGGTGCACTCACTGGAGTGGGAATAGTAATTTTTACCTCTCCGCTGTCCAACACTTTCCCTACTGTTGCATTCACTGGAGTGGGAATACATTTTTTTACCCCTCTGCTATCTAATAGTTATTCTACTGTTGCATTCAGTGGAGTGGGAATAGTAATTTTTACCCCTCCGCTATCCAACGCTTTCCCTACTGTTGCACTCTTTGGAGTGGGAATAGTAATTTTTTCCCCTCCACTATCCAACACTTTCCCTACTGTTGCTCTCACTGGAGTGGGAATAGTCATATTTACCCCTCTGCTATCCAACACTTTCCCTACTGTTGCACTGTTTGGAGTGGGAATAGTAATTTTTTCCCCTCCGCTATCCAACACTTTCCCTACTGTTGCACTGTTTTGATGGGAATAGTAATTTTTTCCCCTCCGCTATCCAATACTTAACCTACTGTTGCTCTCACTGGAGTGGGAATAGAAATTTTTACCTCTCTGCTGTCCAACACTTTCCGTACTGTTGCATTCACTGGAGTGGGAATAAAATGTTTTACCCCTCTGCTATCCAACAGTTATTCCACTGTTGCATTCAGTGGAGTGGGAATAGTAATTTTTACCCCTCTGCTATCCAAAACTTTCCCTACTGTTCCTCTCACTGGAGTGGGAATGGTAATTTTTACCTCTCCGCTATCCAACAATTTCCCTACTGTTGCATTCACTGGAGTGGGAATAGTAATTTTTCCCCTCCGCTATCCAACACTTTCCCTACTGTTGCACTGTTTGGATGGGAATAGTAATTTTTCCCCTCCGCTATCCAACACTTAACCTACTGTTGCACTCACTGCAGTAGGAATAGTAATTTTTACCTCTCCGCTATCCAATACTTTCCCTACTGTTGCATTCTTTGAAGTGGAAATAGTAATTTTTTCCCCTCCGCTATCCAACACTTTCCTCACTGTTGCTCTCACTAGAGTGGGAATAGTAATTTTTACCCCTCCGCTATCCAACACTTTACATACTGTTGCACTCACTGGAGTGTGAATAGTAATTTTTACCCCTCTGCTATCCAACACTTTCCCTACTGTTGCACTCACTGGAGTGGGAATAGTAATTTTTACCTCTCCGCTGTCAAACACTTTCCCTACTGTTGCACTCACTGGAGTGGGAATAGTCATTTTTACCCCTCTGCTATCTAACACTTTCCCTACTGTTGCACTCACTGGAGTGGGAATAGTAATTTTTACCTCTCCGCTGTCCAACACTTTCCCTACTGTTCCTCTCACTGGAGTGGGAATGGTAATTTTTACCCCTCCGCTATCCAACAATTTCCCTACTGTTGCATTCACTGGAGTGGGAATAGTAATTTTTTCCCCTCCGCTATCCAACACTTTCCCTACTGATGCACTGTTTGGATGGGAATAGTAAATTTTCCCCCGCCGCTATCCAACACTTAACCTACTGTTGCCCTCACTGGAGTGGGAATAGTAATTTTTACCTCTCCGCTATCCAATACTTTCCCTACTGTTGCATTCTTTGAAGTGGAAATAGTAATTTTTTCCCCTCCGCTATCCAACACTTTCCTCACTGTTGCTCTCACTGGAGTGGGAATAGTAATTTTTACCCCTCCGCTATCCAACACTTTACCAACTGTTGCACTCACTGGAGTGTGAATAGTAATTTTTACCCCTCTGCTATCCAACACTTTCCCTACTGTTGCACTCAGTGGAGTGGGAATAGTAATTTTTACCCCTCTGCTATCTAACACTTTCCCTACTGGTGCACTCACTGGAGTGGGAATAGTAATTTTTACCTCTCCGCTGTCCAACACTTTCCCTACTGTTGCATTCACTGGAGTGGGAATACATTTTTTTACCCCTCTGCTATCCAATAGTTATTCTACTGTTGCATTCAGTGGAGTGGGAATAGTAATTTTTACCCCTCTGCTATCCAACACTTTCCCTACTGTTGCACTCACTGGAGTGGGAATAGTAATGTTTTCCCCTCCGCTAGCCAACACTTTCCCTACTGTTGCTCTCACTGGAGTGGGAATAGTCATTTTTACCCCTCTGCTATCCAACACTTTCCCTACTGTTGCACTGTTTGGAGTCGGAATAGTAATTTTTTCCCCTCCGCTATCCAACACTTTCCCTACTGTTGCACTGTTTTGATGGGAATAGTAATTTTTTCCCCTCCGCTATCCAATACTTAACCTACTGTTGCTCTCACTGGAGTGGGAATAGAAATTTTTACCTCTCCGCTGTCCAACACTTTCTGTACTGTTGCATTCACTGGAGTGGGAATAAAATGTTTTACCCCTCTGCTATCCAACAGTTATTCCACTGTTGCATTCAGTGGAGTGGGAATAGTAATTTTTACCCCTCCGCTATCCAACACTTTCCCGACCGTTGCACTGTTTGGAGTGGGAATAGTAATTTTTACCCCTACGCTAATCAGTACTTTCCCTACTGTTGCATTCTTTGGAGTGGAAATAGTAATTTTTTCCCCTCCGCTATCCAACACTTTCCTCACTGTTGCTCTCACTGGAGTGGGAATACTAATTTTTACCCCTCTGCTATCCAACACTTTCCCTACTGTTGCACTCACTGGAGTTGGAATAGTAAATTTAATTATTTTGCTATCCAACAATTTCCCTCCTGTTGTACTGATTGTATTGGGAAATTTAAGTTTCAATATTTTTTAATAGTTAAATGTCTTAAATTATTGTACAATGCTTTTTTATATTTTAAACTATTGATATATATATATATTTTATATAATTTAAAAGATTTAAAATAAATTAAAGGTAATAGTTTATTAATTATTTTAAAGAAAATATATATATATGTATAAATTATTATGTTTGTGTGTTTATTTTTAATTACGTTTATTTGTTATATTTTGTTAAAATGTATATTAAATTTAATTTATTTTGTTAAAATTAATATAAATATTTAATTTGTTCAATATATATTATTTTATTTTATATATATATTTAAATCAATATTTTTTACTTCGATATTTTTGATTCAATATTTTTGTACTTACCTGTGTATGTATGCAAAACCAACAGTTGATGGACAGAATGCAGAACAATGTCATACATTCACCCCAGTACAGAGATCCGTCCATCAATTGTTTCTTTTGCATTTGTCGCCCTAAGTGGGAAGGGTATGCCCAGACGTGGGTCCCGTGCTCACTACACCACTGGATTCAAGCTAGCCTGGCTGAAGAAGGGTGATGCCCTGAAACCGGTCCCAGGATGCTTGTTTCCGGTCCAGGGAGGACCTGGCTTGGCAGTTCGGGCTGGACTGTTCCCACAAGGAACAGGGTCAAGACTGATTTGCATATGGCTGGGTCCAAACTGCGGTGGTGTGGTGAGCAAAAGAATGATGGATTTAACCCAGATCCTTGTGACTGGGGGTGAATGTTTGCATTGTCCAGCATTCCGTCCATCAATTGTTTCTTTTGCATTTGTCGCCCTAAGTGGGAAGGGTATGCCCAGACGTGGGTCCCGTGCTCACTACACCACTGGATTCAAGCTAGCCTGGCTGAAGAAGGGTGATGCCCTGAAACCGGTCCCAGGATGCTTGTTTCCGGTCCAGGGAGGACCTGGCTTGGCAGTTCGGGCTGGACTGTTCCCACAAGGAACAGGGTCAAGACTGATTTACATATGGCTGGGTCCAAACTGGGGTGGTGTGGTGAGCAAAAGAATGATGGATTTAACCCAGATCCTTGTGACTGGGGGTGAATGTTTGCATTGTCCAGCATTCCGTCCATCAATTGTTTCTTTTGTACCTGTGTATGTATGGCAGTCGATATTTTTTTATTCTATATATTTTTTCCGATATTTTTAACATGGATGTTTTTGTCATCGATATTCTATCAGTGAACCTCCACAGCGGAATAAATTCTATTTCTCCAGCACAGCAAAGAAGGCTGCCATCAAAGAAATAAGGATCTTTAGGAGTTCTTGCCCTGCTGACAGATCTCTGTTAGGAAAGGAGGTGGGGGTTAATTATCTGAACATCAGCTTATACTCACCTAAGAATGTTGAGGGGGGAGGTAGCACAAAGTGTAGACAGGTACCCAGATAATAACAAGTTTATACTAACCAGAGCTCTTTTTTGATCGCGCCTTCCCCACAGGCTAGTGGACTTCTGCCACGCTAGTATTTACCCTGGGTTTTAAACCCAATCTGAGTCAGTTTCTTGCTGGTGGAGAAGGGGATGTTGTCATTTTCGTATACCTGTCTCTGGGAGGACTAAAATATCTCCACAATGTCAATGGGGTCGGCCATCATTGGAAACTCCAAAACAGTGCTTTCTCTGACTGTTTTGAAATGAAATAGAAGAAGAGCAATAAAAGGGGGATGAACAGAAGTGTGGTAATTATCATAAATCCCATCACCAATTACAAGGCAGACACTTGCAGAAGAACCGAGGATGAATTTGTCTTTGTCGGCATTGGGTAAGGAATGATGCCTTGCACTCAAGCACTCAAAGTGATTCTCAAGGGTCAGACCAGTTAGCCTCCTGTAGTTTCTGATACATAAATGACAAAAAGGCATTTTTCTAGAAGAATCAGCCTGTGTACTGGACTTTGCCTAGACTCTGCTTGAAGAGTGTGGTTAAACTTGGCTTATGTCGGAATGTTGCTAACAAAAAACTGACATAAATAAATACGTATTGCTCCATTGACTGTGGGTTTTCTTTTATTATCTTCAGTGGTGATGTTTTTGTAAATGATATTTAGGACACAGTGGGGCATATGTACAAGAATTGGCGATATCTATCGCTAATGCTAGTTAGCAGCAGTTTTCCTATCGCCGTGTACCGCGGAAAACTATCGCCTTGTTAGCAACGTGTGTACAAGACGTCGCTACATGGTGATATCTTCAGGGATCAAAACTGCCGCTAACATTAGCGTGATGGCGATAGGAATTCCGGCGTTAGCGGGCGAAAACCAACGAAAGGCCCTTTAGCGGCAAAAAAACGCACGTTAGTCAGCCCAACGTGATTTTTTTTTGCCTCTAATGGAAAATAGGCAAAAAAAAACAATGAAATGCAGAATGGAGCAGCCAGGGCCAAGTGCAGCACACATCAACCACCCCCTCAAGCCACACAACATCCAGGATGAGAGCCTGGATGCCTCGCTGGACCTGCGTCTGGAGCCTGGATGCCTCGCTGGACCTGTGTCTGGAGCCTGGATGTCTCGCTGGACCTGCGCCTGGAGCCTGGATGCGTTGCTGGACCTGCGTCTGGAGCCTGGAGTGGGATGTGGAGGAGCTGTGGAGTCGATGAGCCGTGGCGGTAGACATTGAGGCATGGCGATTGCATGTACCTGGTGGTGAAGTCTGGTCGGTCGCATGGAGACACGTTGCTGACCTGTGTGAGAAGACCGCCTTGCACCCCTTGGAGCTGTGAATTGTAGAGGCGCTCCTGCGCACCAACATAGGGAGGTCTGCATCGCATACTACGATCCACCACTACACCGGGGTGCACAGAGAGGATTACCAACGGTGGGCGGCACCTCTCTGCATCACAGGCCGGATGAGGTTGCGCGGGCCGGACGCTGTGGAGGGTGAGGCCCCTGAGCTGCGCCAAACTTGTGTTGTGGGAGCGCTGCAAGTTCACGCCTAAGGGGGCCCTGCTGCATCAACTGCATCGGGAGGTTCACCAGTGGACTTGGCGGCGACTGCTGTACCCACGCTTGTGAAATCCCACCTGGCTGAGGCTCCTGCTGGGTGAGTCACAGATTTGGAGAGAGTTTAGCGGATTGCGCCACGGTGTCAATGTCCAGGTAAGGAGAAGATGAGACACATAGCGGAGGAGGCCCGGGGTTCGAGTCGCCCAGGCCTAGCACCAGTAGATGACGCACCCCCAGTGTTGGCTCATCCGCTATGGCGGAAGAGTGTCGCCCCACTGCTTCCAAGCAGTGCAAGAAGAGGAACAATCATCACATGATGATAACTTCCTGATGTCATGGTGCAATGTTTCCGTTGTGGGCTGGAGGGTGGGTAGGGCTGCTCCACTAACGGAGCAGGGCAGGGGCAGAGTGGCATGCCCACTCAAGTGCGCAGTGACTGTTTGGTCAGCCCGCTCAGGCTGCACAAAGCAGTCATGCGCACTGTCCTGTTCGCAATGCAGGCTGCATTACAGCCTGCATGGAGAACATGCCCACACCTCCAGCCCCTGGCTGAACGCCTCGTCCCGGCGCCAATGACCAATACCAATGCTGCATTGCAGAGTTGTGATTGGCTTAGGGGAGGGAGCCTGGCTGCCTACTTCCTGTTCCTGGAAGCAGACTCAGGAGAGCAGGATCAACGAAGACACGGGACCCGGCCTCGAGGTAAGATTTCTCTCATGTAAATATTTACAACACCCGCTCACACACACACACCCGCGCCCCATCCAGTGTTCTTTCCGGCGTTTCCCACCTCCCAGTTGTCCAGTCCCCCCGCAACACTTCTCAATGGCGGCCATGCGCAGCGGGCGTACCACTGGTGTGCCAAAGGTATATATGGAGTTACGACGCATACCATTATATCGCATTCCATTACAATTCATACTAATACTAGGCATATTGCAACAGTAGGGAAGGTGTTGGATTGCGGAGATGTAAACATTACTATTCCCACTTCAGTGAGTGCAACCCTAAAACTGACCCTTGCACCCCAAAGCAAACCCTGAACCCTAAAATTCATCTTTGAGCCCCCAAACACACCCTAAAAATCATATTTGACCCCATAATACACCCCACATTTCATCTCCAACACCCAAAACCCATACCCACCCTAAAAATTAAAAATACCCCATTGCTGACCTCACAATGCGTTGTAATGGAATGCTATGTAAAGGCACCTGCGTTGTTGGATTTGCGCTGTAAAGGCATTACGATGTAATGCCTGCATTATAATGGACGTCTCCCGTGCCAAAGGCAAGCCATAGGCAAGCCCGTCTGCGTCTGTCTGCCCCTGGACCGCGCTCAGCACCAAGGACCCTTCCTCTCGGACACTCCACCCCTACGGCGCCAGCACCCTCCTCGCCATCAACCCTGGATGACACATCGCCTGCCAGGACCAACATCTGCTCCGGACCGGACATCACCATAGCCATCACTGACTGCTACTAAATCACCCACAAGGACCACCCCGACCGTCCAGGAGGAGGCATTGCCATCACCTACAGAAGCACACTCCGACTAACCACGCACTCTAATGACCCAACGGTGACCATGGAACACCTTAACTTCCAGATCAGGACCAACCCCAATCCCAACCCCATCCTCTGCGGCACCCTCATCTGCAGGCCCCCCAGGCCATGGAGACCCATTCTCAAATACCATTGTAGACCTCATTGCACACCAGGCTCTCCCATCCACCGACGACATCCTACTTGGCGAACTCAAGTTCCACCTGGACAACCCCAGTGACCAGAACACCAACCCCTCCTGGGGTAGCTCCACAACATCAGACTCAAGCAGCTAGTCACTGCAGCAAGCCACATAGCAGGACACACGGTCGAGCACGTCTCCTCCGCCAGCGGGACCTTCAACTACAACCACACCACCGGACTCTCCTGGACCGACCATCATTGTATACATCACGTCTTCACCATGCCCACCGTACACAACCACCATGATCGCCCCCCTCGCAGCTGGATCAAGGCCACCGAAGTTCGTCTTGTCAACTCCCTCAGCACCACCACTCCGCCAAAGCTTACAGACGATGACACTACAGCGCACAACCGCCACCAATGGATCTCCAACTGCGCCAACACCTGGGCACCCCTCAAGAACGGCACTGCGTCAGTACCTTACGCCTGCATGATGGCAGACGTAAGGGAGACGCAGAGCCACAGGGATAGGTGGCCCCATGCATTGCTGAAGTTGCATCATGGTTGTGACACGACTGCAGCAATGCGTGACTTTAGCGCAGACAGATACGTCAGGATTCCAGATGTATCTGTCATTACTTGCGTCATGGAGCGCTGTCCAGTGAATACAACGCATCCGTGGTGTCGCAAAAAGGGGGTAGTGAAAAGTGTTGCAACGCTTTCTTGTTGCAGCGCTGCAACACTTTTCATGCGTGAGGCCCAGGAATGCGCACTACCTTATTGATGGTGCGCAGTCCTGCCCTGTAGTTTTGTCGCAGGGCAGCGCAGCAACATTGCTTACAGCGCAGTCCAGCAACAAAATCTTCTGAAATGAGGCCCCAAGTGTTATCTCCATTTTTAAGACCAGCTATTTTCTGGTCTTAAAAAACTGCCTCTAACTTCAGTTAGAGGCAGTTTTTTTGGTCCTCCAAACTTAAAGAATCCCCTTGTAAATATCGCGAAGTGGGGTTAGCGGCCGTTTTTGCACAGGAATGCCTCCCTTGCATGTCATTATCGCTAACAGAAGTGGCGATCTTTATAATGGACGTTTTCGCCGGAAAACTACCGCTAACAGAGGTTAGCGACAGCTTGTACATATGGCGATAAAAATATCGCCGCAAAATCGGCGGAAAAGTGACGCTAACGCGGCGTTAACTCCTTGTACATATGCCCCAGTGTTTTTGTCAGATGATATTTAGGCTACAAAATTGTGGGACCATAACCTGAGGAAAAGGTTACTAGGACCCTATCAACAACACCTATATGTTAACTTTGGCACTTTGTTTAAAGGCACTTTTGACTTTGAAACTTAAAAAAACCCAAATCTTTCTCTCTTGCAACTTTAGCATTGTTTTACTTATTACATTTCCTTTATGTTTTTGTATGTCGTTTTACTAATTATACTAAAGGCCCAGACCATCACAGTCCAACAAAGGGTTTAGCTCAAACAGCAAGGAAAATTACCATCACCTTTGCTCACCCTGAAGCAGCTAAGTACTCTGGTTACAGGCAGACGAATATTGCAGGAATCCCCCACGGAGAGGCATGAACAAATTTAACCAAAGCCTTAAAACCGAACCAGGTTTGCAATATCTGCTCCTGGAATGTGAACGGACTAAGTTCAAAACTAGAAGACCCTGACTTCATGGAATTCATTATTCAGCATGATCTATTCCTTCTTCAAGAAGCATGGCAAATAAATCCCTCTCCAATAGTAGGTTTCAAAGAATACCTGAACCCGGCGAAGAGAGACACAAAACATGGCAGAGCAAAAGGTGGCCTATCTATTTTTATCTCGACCAATATCTCATGGCATGTTTCCGCCATAGATCTGGACTCGACTTAGATGCTATGCATCAAATTGGACATTTCGCCCTCTAACAGCTTGCTAATATTGAACGTCTACATCCACCCAGCGTCAAAACAAAAGAGGGGAAGAATCGAGAAATTAATAGCAACATTAGTCACACTAAAACTCGCCCACCCACATGCCAACACCATACTGTCTGGAGATTTTAACATGAATTTATTACCTGGCAGGAAAAAAAGGACACTTGGCCGTACACAAGCCTCCAAACGACGAGACGCACATGGCAACAGATGCGCGGCGCTTCTGGAAGACCTATCAATGTGAGCGCTCAATGGACACGGCCTGACAGATAGCCACCCAGCATTCACAAGGGTTACACAAAACACAGGATCAACCATTGATTATACATTCACGGACTACGACCTCCTCCACCACATCTCGAACTTCCAAATAAAAGAAAGGGCTGAAAGCGATCATCAACCTCAAACTTTCACACTGCACATATGTCTGGCAATACCAGTAAAAGTCAACGCAATGTCCCAACCATCTCAATGCTACAATTTAAAACGCCTTATCTGGAAAAAAGAAAATATAGGTGACATCATGGGCACATGCACTAGCCTCTTGGACCGACTTAAAGTTGAACCCTCGTGTATAGAGGCCTGGGAATCCTTTATTCACGAACTAAATAACGAATTTTCAAGACAGGGCAACGGCCAAAAAACAGGAAGACCAACAGGGGCTGTTTGGTTCACCAGCAGCTTAAGGAAACAAAAAAAACAACTAAATAAATACCTAAGACAACTACGAACCTGGGGTTCAGAACCCCCCAAGAAATCCTTTCCTGAATATTAAGATCAAGAAAAGATTTAAAAAGGGACATTAAGGTGGCTAAGAAAGAGTTAAATGAACATTTTTGGGCGAAACTCCTCTACGCCAGTAAACAAAGAGATTCCAAACTCTTCTGGGAAAATATTAACCAGTTATCAAATGGGAAGAACCGACACTACAACTCGGATATAATGGAGGATACCTGGAGAGCCCACATCGAACTCACATACAATGTAATTCCATCTTTAGGCACCACAAAACATGAAACGCCAACGGGGAAGGGGGACCCCAGTGTAGGAATATTCCACTATATACCCAAGTTAAAATCACCGGAACCTTCCCCGCGGTTTACACAAGAGCAGGTCCTTAAAATTATACATAAACTATGTTCGGAGGGAGCCCCAGGGCCCAACGGCCTTCTAAATGCCCTATTCCGGCACGATCCACCATTTTGGGCAGGCCTCCTCACTCTGCTTTTCACTCACGCCTTAGCGTCTGGTACGATCCCCGACTCCTGGCGAGGAAGTATTATAAACCCAATATATAAATCTGGCGTACGCTTGGATCCTTCCAACTACAGAATGATAGCATTAATCGATGTTGAGGCGAAAATGTACGCATCAAATTTGTTGGTAGACTTAGAGGACTGGGTGAGCCGAACAAAATTGATACCAAACACGCAAACTGGATTTCGGGCTGGAATGGGTACCCTCACAAATATTTCCGCAGTTACTCTTTTAGCTAACTAAGCCTACAACAAATCCAGTACT
Source organism: Calotriton arnoldi (assembly GCA_963921515.1). Taxonomy (NCBI): domain Eukaryota; kingdom Metazoa; phylum Chordata; class Amphibia; order Caudata; family Salamandridae; genus Calotriton; species Calotriton arnoldi. The sequence continues at coordinate 623,163 of CAWUFW010002202.1, forward strand.
CTGTATGCGTGCGTCATTGACCTTAAAGCGGCCTTTGACAAAGTACCGAGAGCAAAGCTATGGGCTAAAATGCAAGGTTGGGGAGTTCCATCTAAACTCTTGGAAGCTATAATTAACCTTTACTCACATACGTGGGTTCAAATAAGGAAAGGAGATGGGCGCAGCATAACTAACAAGATATAAACATTCAACGGGCTAAAACAGGGGTGCGTGTTAGCCCCCTGTCTATTCAACATCTATACCGCGGACCTTGAGAACCATCTTTGTCTAATTCAAGCTGACCCCCCAAAATTGGGCAAAACACCAATACCCAGCCTCCAATATGTGGACGACATCGTCCTCCTTGCCCAAACTCCTATAGGCCTGCAGCGTTTGATCACCCAACTAGGTGCCTACACCATCTCAGCCCAACTGACAATTAATCACCAAAAAACCAAGGTGATGTGTTTTTCCAAACATCACAATGCAAGGAAAAAATGCAAATTCACCTAGATATTAGACGAAAAACCACTCTCAAGGGTGGACTCATACAAATATTTAGGGTTTCAACTTGACAGCAACCTCAACTTTAAGCTTCATTTGGACCAAGGGAAAACGAAAGCGAAACAATTGCTCTTCGCATTTAAAATCTTACAGAAGAAGCTCAAAGACTGCTCATCTGGTCATTTGCTTAGGGTAATCGCAGCAAAATTCCTACCGTCTATATCATACGGCTCAGAAATGCTGAACACAAAAGACGCCACAGCCCTAAACTCATTGCAATCGAGCTTTTTAAGAGCTTGTTTTTAATTCCAAGACATATTTCACAGGCTCAAATTCGTCTAGAATATGGGCTAAAAAATCAGAAACCAGCGAGATAAGGGGCAATCGCCAAATATTATTGGAGGATGAGGGCAGCAGAGGATAATACCTTAGCCCATTATTGCTGGGAAGAGATTGAAAATCAAGCCAGGCTAAACAATTCTATCTTTACAGTATTAAAAGAATCTCTCTCGGCATTACAGCTAGAGGAAGCCTGGCTCACCATTACCACATACTCCGGATTTAAAACTGTTGTCAATAACGCAATCAAACGGTTCTCGCTATTAATGGATAAAACAAACTTTGCAAAGAAACATCACGCATGGGCAGTGATACAATCCTATCAGACAATGAAACCTCAACCGTACTTGTCTGAACACCTCTCATTAAAAAAAAAGCATTATCTGACGCTGCTGCGGCTGGGGTCATTCCCCTCGAAGGATTTAACCCCAAAATGGAAGCAGACCTGGCCGACAAAAGAATGCCGCCTCTGCGGTCAGGGTGAAGAGACATTATTACATCTCTTATGTATTTGCCCCTCATTACTGGAAATTCGAAAAAATGTCCTTCGATAGTCGCTAAGGAAAGAACAAATAAGGACATGTAGAGGGGCGGTCATAAAATGCCCCGGAGGTTCGTCGATCCCACTGTCCTGCAGGGCTATAAAATGTTGGAAAATTGTGGCAAAAGAACTGGCTAAAAAAAGCAATCTACTATGAGTATCCCTGAATTGAACTGTTTGCACACTTGCTAATTGCACAATTTACATTTTAATATTTTCTACTGAATGGTTAGCACATTTTTTTATTGTACTGATTATACCTTTTAAGATTGTTTCTCAATCTAATTAGATGATGATTGTCTGAGGATAGGACCTAGTTGTGTCTTTTACTTTTAGCGTATATAAATGTTTTTCCAATGTATTATGTATACCAGTGGTTTTCCCACTCTTTTATGATTTTTAACGAAATCAAATAAAAGTATTATTGATTGATTGATTGATACTAATTATACTGTTTGTTTTTGTTCTATTGCTTTCAATGTTGTGATGCTTTGAGCCAAAGATTTGTCATTGAAATCTGCTTTACTTAACAAGGCACTATGGGGCACATGCATCAAGGTAGGCTTTTGCGATTCCTTAATTGCGATTATTAAGGAATCGCAATTAAGGAATCGCAAAAGCCTATGCATGTAGGAATCGCTATAAAAATAGCGATTCCTAAACATTCCTTAATTGCGACTCGCTAATTGCGAGTCGCATTTAAGAATACCTCCCCATTAATTCCTATGGGCCTAGAGGCCCATAGGAATGAATGGGAAGACATTCTCAATTAGCGATTCGCAATTAGAGAATCGCAAATTGAGAATGCAATTTCAAGGGTGCCAGGGTGTCAAAATGACACCCTGTTGCACCCCTGAAATTGTGATGTGCACCCATGTTGCGCACACACATGCCCCAAGGGCATGTGTGTGTGTAACCTAAAACTTTAAAAAATGCATTTTAGAGCATTTTTCGAAGGTATTGCAAATTACAGACAAGTTTGATTTGTCTGTAATTTGCGGTCCCAAATAGCGAAATCGCTATTTGAAAGTGCTTCTAGCATTGCATTTAAGGAATCGCAAATTGCGATTCCTTAAATGCAATCGCAATTTAGAATTCGCAATTAATTGCGAATTCTTAAATTGCGCATAGAAACTACTTTCATGCATCTCCAAAGGCCAATTTGCGATCGCAAACGGCCGATTTTGCGAGTCGCACCGTTTGCGATCGCAAAAACCTTTGATGCATGTGCCCCTTAATTACTGCTTTGGTAGAAATTTGAACCCTGCCCCCTTCAATATTCTAGAGTCTCACAACACTACCTCCCTCTCCACATACTTTTTAAATGTCCTTGTGCCAATTCCCTGATTCTGTCCTGTATGATAGGGCAGGCACTCTTCTTCTGGTAGGGAAAGTTGAGCTGGCTCGCAAAGCAGTGGATGAGGGTCATGATCCAGAAAAATGAAAATGGGATTAGGACTGTCCATCTACATTTGACTGCCCAAATTAGCTTTTTGGCTTACCGTGTCATAGATCACATCTGCTTCAAAGCAGGTTTATTCCCAATGGGTGGCCCTCTTCACCTGTCTCACTCAGCCGCTGTGGCAATGCCATCTGAGGATTAACATGCATTGTGACTGTGGAAGTGCGATTATCCTATTTAATCAGCTCTGATATCTTCATAGGCCCTGTCCATCTATTATGATGTGAAATTATTTGCAATTGATAGCACAATTCATGGGTTTCTTATCTGTGTTGTTCCTTTCCTTCTTCTGAATCTAACACTTTAATGTGAGCATTGCACAATCCACATGTTATTTTAATAGAAACTGTGGGGAAGTAATTGTGTTTGTGTTAACTGTTTTTTTTCTGACATGCAGAAAGTGACACTGCACAGCATAGATTATATTAGTCCACCTGCACTGCAATATTTTTTTATTAGGACAAATGCAGCCGTAACGATTTATATTTGTAAAATTCTTTTAATTAGTCATCAGTGTCTGCGTCCTACATAATCAACTTTATCACAAATTATAGTAATATTGTATCAGAAACATTCATAGACTTCTATCACCAAACTTTAAATTCCTTCCTTTAGGTACCCTGCCAGGCAAACGTGGCCATGTGGAACAAAACAACCATTACAGAATTCATTCTTGTGGCATTCATTGGAGGTTCCGGGCTGCAGATTCCACTATTCGTCGTAGTTCTGTTGACCTTCATAGTATCCCTCTTGGGAAATGTTCTAATGATAGTGATAATATGCTTGAACCGTCATCTGCACACCCCAATGTACTTCTTTCTCTGGAACTTGTCCCTGGTGGAAACTTTCAACATCTTAAATGTTGTTCCTCTTATGCTTAAACTGATACTTTCATTGCAAGTGTCAATAACAGTTGCATATTGCTTTACACAGAGCTTTTTCTACTTTTACCTTGCCAGTGTTGTTTTGTTACTGTTACCTGTAATGTCCTATGATCGTTATGTGGCCATATGTAAGCCATTGCGTTACGCCATCATCATGAATGGTAGAGCCTGCGTTCAGTTAGTAATCAGCTCTTGGTTGGCAGCTTTCTTTTATAACCTCAGTTCCACGGTTCGACTAGCCATGCTTCCATTCTGTGGCCCTAATGTAATAAACCATGTCTTTTGTGATAGTTTCTCAATTATGACCCTGGCCTGCATTGATACTGGATATCTCCAGTTCATCATTGGAACCACATCCTTCATCGTGTTGTTGTGCTCCGTCGGGGTGATTGTTGCATCCTACATCTTCATAATTTACACTGTTTTAAGAATCCCATCAACAATCAGAAGACAGAAGGTGTTCTCCACATGCAGCTCTCACCTTACTATGGTCACAATGGTCTATGGAAGTGCTATTTTTATTGAAGTGAGTCCAGCAATGAGCCCTTCACAGGAAGTCTACATAACGGTGCAAATGGTCTGCAGCATTTTATCCCCCTTGATGAATCCCTTTGTTTACACTTTCAGAAACAAGAAAGTCAAGGAGTTTTTTAAGGACCGCCTACTTCGGGTAAGATCTAGGACTTGATATAATCATTCATTGGATATGCTCTAACTCGTCCACAGTCACTCTCTCACTGAACCATTGTAGGAGACACGTTCTCACTGATTTCAGGCAAGAGAACTACAATGCAGCCTTTTCAGAAGAGTAATTTTGCTCTCATACCTCATAAACATTTTCAATATGGTACATGACAATACAAAGTGTAAATAAGTCAATATTACATATGTTGAAAGGTCCCAGTCTATACATTATAAGGACATTGTAAAACACTGAGGGGCCTATTTACAAGCCCCTTGTGCTGCCGGTATGTCGCTATTTCTCATTTTAAAAATACTTGACAGCCTACAATAAGAAAGCAGCAGATGAAGGTCCTTTTTCAGATTTAAGTACTCCAAAGTCACTTACAATGTCTAGTTTGGGTCATCAGCTGCCTGGTACCACAGAAAGGGAATTTTTTGGTTATATTTATTATTGTTTTATTGTGTTGAATTTCCTTCCAATGTCTTCTATGCCACTCTCTACAGCACTCTGGTGCACCCATGGTACTTGGTTCTCAGTATAAAAATAAATAAATACATAATAAAACGAGATGAGGAAACCTGAAAATAAAACGGAACATTGCAATGGAAGAAGACAGAAATTAACATATTTTCTATAGTTCTTTTGCATGCACACCATGCCTTTATTTCCCTTTATGAATGTACGAGGTCCCTTTTACTTTTACACATCCAACATGTTCGGCAACATCATCATTACAGTAGAATTATCTGCACACAAAAGGATCTCAATGACGAAGTTTCAACATTAGATGTGTTTATTTATCATTGAAGCATACTCTGTGAGGATAACTTAGATCGGGGTGTTCTTCGTCTACGAATTTGCCATGTACCCGAACTAGGTGCCTGATTGCGATGGCGGTGAACCCGCCACCAGCAGGCTGCCGGTGGTGAGTTCACCGCCATCGTAAGGTTATTCACCGCCCGGCAGTTTGTGATGGCGGGTGGTGTACTGGCGGGCGGAAAGCCCGTCCGCCATAGGTCCGACAGAGGCAATTGTTACGATTGCCTGTCGGACCCGCCCGCATCCTCAGAATGGTGGCGGTGCCTAGTAGGCACCGCCCACCAGATTTGGTTGCTGGATCCCCGCCAGCCTGTCCATGGCGGTTCAACTGCCATGGAAAGGCTGGCGGGGATGTATTTTGGGGGCACGTTGCGGGCCCCCCTTGTGCAGGGGCAGGTGGATTTTGCACTTGGGGGACAGCTATGGTGCCCCCCCTACATTTCCCTGCACCAGGTGGCAGGCACAGTGTGGTGCCTGCCACGTAGTGCAGGGAAAAGCAAAACTTGCATTTGTACTATTGTGGCGGGTGCTGCAACCAGCAGCACACGCCTCAATGTTAACACTGCCTTTTGCGGCCGCCGTGGTGGAGGCTGCATTGTAATGTCATTTGCGGGACCGCCGCCTTATAGTCGGCGGTCCCAATCCCCGGGAAGATGGTGGACAGACTGAAGTCCGAACGCCATCGTAATGAGCGCCTTGGTTTTGACTTTGCACCAGGTCCTGTCTGTTTCAATGTTAATGCTACTGAATCCCATGTGACAATTCTGGAATTTGAGGAAGTAGGTATGTCTGAAAGTTTAGGAGCATATCATGCGCCTTCACATCAATTGTCACCTCAAAGGACACTTACGGAGACTCAGGTACTGTTGTGTAGTTCCTATAAAACCTATACAGGATCTGCGCATTTGGACAACATACACTGCGGGTTTGGTATCAAGACTGATTCCAGACACCCCCACCGGATATGTTGGCCTGTATACCAGCTAGCTCACAGTGCCACTAGAAACTCCTCTTACCAAGGAGAGAATAGTTATTGGCAACTATCGAACATGACAACCCTTATCCCTCAGGACCGTGGAACCAGTGTACTACTTTCTGCTCAGTCACTCATGCTTACTTAGTCTCAGGGAGATACACAGAATAAACGGTATGGACGTTTTTCAATAAGTATTTATTGAACAGTCGTTATTCTAGTGTAAAATAGGTGTGCTGAAACAATCATTAGACAGTAACAGATATAGATGATTAGAAGCACTAGGAAAGTAAAAGGATGGTAGATTTCTACCATTTTGCTATAATCATAAATCCTATGATGCTACCCTAACTAGATGTACCGAAGTGTACCTAGCATGTATGTAGGTGTAAAGCCAAGAATCCCTCTAGGATAAAGTCAACCCCATTACCTGAAGTGAGAGACTGTGGGACCCCGTCTTGGTCTCGAGCGGGACACCCACAAGGGATGTTAGACCACTGCGAGCGTGAGTATCTGCATGCAGGAACCTCAGCATCTCACGTCAGTGTGTGTCGGCAGGGAAATCCTGATCTCCTCTAACTATCTCAGCAAGATGTGATGTTTATATACCTGAAGGTATCCCCAGGGGTTCTACCTTGCTGTGCCACTGTCGGACTTAGGATGATGTCAGGAATGAACCTTGTACATAGTTATTAGGCAGGAGATGGTAGTCCTGCTGAGTTTCCAAGAATCCAAGGATCCTCACGCATAATGTATGAGGCTATTGTTCAGGGAAAACCCCACGTTCTGTAAGCAGTACTGTAACTAGGTAAAGGGTTAGTCCTAGCAGCCCGTTATGTATGTAGTGTAGGGACGAATATAGTTGAAAGGTTGGGATGTTACCCTGGCCTATATTGGGGTACCTATATGGAATATAACACCCACTCCTCATCCGACTGGACAACATAATCTAATTCTAACGTACTACCTAACTAGGTACTGGTACGCAAACATATGTAGTAAAAACCATAGTTGTGCTAAAAAATGTAAAAAATTCTACAAAGTGCTAAAACAGAACAATTGTCACTCAAGCAATAGCTCTACTGTGTCTGCATATAGTTCGAACAACTACAAGCATCAGAAAGCCATGCAGGTCGAAAAAGTGTCAATTTATTTTGTAGTTCCAATTTGGAGTTTGTTTAAAAAAGGCTGAATTTTTTCCCAGCACACGACGAGCCAAATGTTTATGTGTCCTGGCTGGTAGACGCAACATTGCTGTTGCCTGCCTTTGCAGACGACGATCCCTGTAACACCTCGCAGATTACGTCAATCAAGCACAGATGATCTTCTGTACTGCCTGCAGCCGATGCTGGGGCAGCCTGTTCTGCATCCAAGGCCTGGGTGTCAGTGGAGGAGCCGGTATCGATTCCAACAGGAGCAGAGAGTTCCTGTGGAGGCTCTAAGAATGCCGCCATCAACATAGGAATACGCTGGGGACACTGCAGAACATGGGCCATTATTGGGTCCAGCAATGCATCAACGTTTGGTTGCGCAACTGATGGAAGCGTCAGACAGCGATCCAACATGAATTCTTCTACGCAGAACAGGCATCGGAGAATAGGTAAGATACAGTCCATCCAGACTGGTCTAAATGACAGGAACCAAGAAGTGCTTAGTTCCCGTAGGCGCAATGTGCCCAGATGTTGTATCATGCGATCACGGTATTTACACTCCAGGAGCACTGTTTCCATCTCCTTGGTGACTGGGTCGTCCATTACGTAGCAGAAAAATTACAATCAGGATACCTGCTATTAGAAACAGGATCAGCGGAAGTCCTCCAAAAATGCTTCAGAATACGGAGTGTATAAAGTTTGGTATAACTCCGAGGACTATCTGAAAGGTGCTTAACAGTCCCGAACCTATGGTCTTAAATAGGTGTACTATACCCGTCCTATCAGACATGTTAAAGATACGATTTACCATTTCTGGGAAATGGAAGGGGCAGTTCGTACGTATGAGTGCCTGTATCTCTGCCGAGGGCCTTGCTACTTGGAGATCAAAAGTCTCCCGGGTGGAGGTTAAGGGCACGGTTTTCTGTAAAAGCATGGCTTTCATTCTTCTCGGAGTATCAAACTGTATAAAGAAAACATTCAACGAAGGCCATAGCGGCGCCTCCCTGACTGTGTGTGTCGGTGGAAACAATACTTGCATACAGCAAGTAACCCTGGAGCTCACGGTGACTAGATATGCGATACCCGGATGCATCCCACAACAACCTTGATCATTCAGCATCAAGTAACTCCCATTCGAAAGTAGCTTGAATACTGGGGTAATCACGGCTGCTGGGGTACCCCTCAAATGACAGGATAGGTTCGCAACTAAACAGTTGCAGGCCCCGTGTAGCATAATATCTAACCCCGGGCGCACTGTGCATAGCTGGGCTACGCGGAAGTCCACGAAGTTGCAAACAAACTCCGTGAAACTCCGCTCCACTCTGCTACACCACCCGCCTCCACCCCCCCTATTATAACAAGTAATTAAACATTAATAAAAAATAAATTTAAAACCACTTACCTGTACTGCTGCGTCCCCGGGCTGCCCTCCTCCTCTTCCTCGCCGTCTTGCTAATTCTTGTGAAAACTGTGCATGCGCGCACGCATGCGCATTTCTTGCGGGTTTTAAATTTATTTATTATTAATGTTTAATTACTTCTAATAATAGGGGGGTGGAGGCGGGGGCTGGCCAACTCCGCTCCGCTGCGGAGTGTGCGGAGATTTGCCTTCTCTGCGTTCTCCGCGGAACGAGGAGAATGCAAATCTCCGCACACTCTGCGGGCGGAGTGGAGTTCGCCACTCGGGGTTAATAATATCCTGCCATATGAGAGATCCACTTAAAGCGTTCTCACAGTTTGTACCGCTTAGAAGCATTTCAAGATCCCCACTTCTGCATCGAAATCTGTACGGTAATTCCAAAGATTCCTTGATGAATTCCCTACCCATTTCTTCATATCTGCCTGCCTGTTGTAGTTCAAGGCAATACTGAAACTGAAAAGTTGTGACCGGTAATGTTATATGGCCATTGATTAACCATTCTGTGGATGGGGATTCTGCCACAGTAAAAGGTAATCTGTCCAGTTTTTCAATAAGCAGCATTGTATATTATGCTCCTCTTTGTGCAATTTTCATCTGTTTTTCCATTAGATTGTATGCAGAAAACAGTGACGTACTGTTGATAAAACGCCAAGGCACATAACCTGCGTGCAATGATTGCAGCGTCCTGCTCAGTAACATAATATAACATAATTGTGATTGTCCGTGCTGTAGTATGGACAAATCCTGTTCTAGTATATCAATAGCAGAAGATACAATGTTGCCCAGTGAATAAATCCTGGAAGTTAACGTAGTCATGGCATTGTCAACTACGGCTAACGCCTTTTCTAAGTTAATCCTATCTATTACTCGTAATCTCTCCACTGCTTCTTGTTGGGAGATTTTCCAAATTACATTATAGACAGCATAATAGAAACGTTTTTGACGTGGCTTTCTGGGACCTAGTAAAAAATCCTGTAGGTCCACATCCTCTGTCAGTAAGAATAAGTGTTGTTTCACCTGTGGTATTGTTGAGGTCTTTAGCCAATCGAGGCATAATTTCCCAACACTGTACGATGTCACCACCCCCAGATGTTCTCTTTGTACATAGCGTGGGTCTGGCCTATGGATACTGAACCCTTCGGTGGTACCCCTGAATCTTTCTTGACATCTATTGATGTCTGTGGGCCAAACCACCCATCCCTTCCAATCGGGATCTGATCTATTGTATTGTAAGATGTCATCTAACGTATCCCTTTCAGTGATGTATAATTACCCTCGGCCTGTGATGGTGTTGGAATCCGAGGTGTGTTCAAATCCTTGTTCTTGGCTATTCCAAGACAGGAAGTCTGTTGCACAGTTTCATTTAGAAATATCATCTACTGAGGAATGAGGCATGCTCTAAATAGCGCTTCTATTCCCTGGACTTGCCAGTCTCTAGAACCCAGACTGATTTTAAGTCTACAGTGTCTTTCCATAAGTTTGAAATTCTGTTCAGCCAGTTGGGTAATAAAGGAAGCAGAGTAAATCTGTTTGGTGTTGGTCAGCATATTTTTCTGTGCGGATGTCAGTGCAACCTTATAGTAATATGAGGTTGGGTCTGAAACATTAAACCCTGAAAAATATGAACATTTTTGTGCAAACGTTTTCGAACTACTTTTCGGTGGTGTTGGGCAATGTTCCCATTGGTGATATGTGAAAACATTCCTAGGGCTACTGGATTTGTGTAGAAAATGATGACCATAATGTTGATAAGAATACATTGTGTTAAAGTCTGATGTGTCTTCTAACATTTCACTGCTAGAAAATGCGGCGGATTGTTCTAAATCAGACAACATTTTATTTACAGTTTCAAAATCCCAATCATCGGAAAATGTACTGGAGGTAATGATATCATTTAAGGAAATTTTAAATAAATGTGATATTTTTAGAATTTGTTCGGACCAAATATGTCATAATCAACCTTGCCCATACTATACCATCAGGTATAAGAACCGCTGTAATGTTCACTGATGACAAGTCTCTTTGTTCACGATGTGATGAAACATGAGATTTCAGGATTAAGTTCACTCTTGATGCTGCAGAGCTTTGGCAAAGGTAAGTTCCATTTATAAGTAAGCAAAAGACAGTTATTAAGCCTATCCAGAAAAGAAAGAAAAGTATCCCAGTGCTTATCCAAAGTTCTATCCAAGGTGATACCAGGTAAGTCTTTTTAAGACAAATGAAGAAGTCTTTGATTTGTTGTTGACAAGACATTGGGGCTGGTGTTGTTTCAGATACACTCGGATCCAAGGAAAAGGTATCGAAGTCGCTGAAAGAGCAGGATGCAGTTCGATCTATTTTTTGTAGCTGAGCAGGTTTTGTTTAACTTGTAGATGGCTCTTGTTGAGGCATGTTTATGTAGACATCAGTGTTAGGTCGAATTGAAATTTGTCTTTCATTTTGATTTTGAATTTCTGTATCAAGAGGAACGAGTTCCATGGCATTGTTGCTTAGTCCATTATTCTGTATGGGAGACTCTTCAAACGTAATGAGCCTTTCGGTCTGAACTTCCTGCATGGTAGCGAGAGAAGCATGTTGGCTACCCAGGAACCCATGAGGCCTACTATTCAGTATCGGCCACATAGTGTGGTTTTATCAGATCAATGGAGACAAATCTTTTCTCCTTTTTTCCGGCAAGAGGTGGCAGAAGTACAGTTCTTGTTCCTTCAACTGCCAAGACAGGTACAGACTTTCTGTATGATGGCCCAAATTCTTTTTCGTCTGTTATCTTTTCCCTGACCAGATCCCCGACTTTTGGAATCCAGACAGGTCTTGCAGTGACTGACTTGACTTCCCAGAGGCGGACCTTTTCACTTGGACATTGCTCTGTAGTGCCCTTGATTTGTTCAGTTCCTGTAAAACAGCCAAACGTTTATGGATGTCAAAAGGTTTTTCATCCGCCACTGTGCCTTCACAATCTAGATCAGGTACCCACATTCTCGTCCCAAATAGGACCTCGTAAGGGGTGACCCCCCATAGAGAGCTTCTTGGCATGTTGTTTAAGGCCCTCTGAACCCCATATAAGTGATTGACCCAACTACCACCGCGCCTAATACTCTAGCTGTTAATGACTGCTTTAAGTCCCGGTTTTTCCTCTCCACGACCAAATTTCCCTCGGGATGGTACGGAGAGGAGTACCGCAATGCTACACCCAAACCTCCCATGGCCTCCTTGTAAGCCCTAGAGATAAACACGGGGCCACGGTCAGAATGTAATGTGCCAACTGCGTATGTCCCTATAAAGACTTGCAAATCTTTGATAACAGTTCGAGCGTCAGCCGAGCGCTGAGGCCATACCCATAGGAATCTCGAGCAGGAATCCACTGCAACCATTATGTACTTGTGAGCCACATCAGATTGTAAGGGGCCACAGTGGTCCAAATAGACACACATGAGAGGTCTGTCTGATATCAATAATGGTGTCTGCGCTGGACGTGTTATGGTTGAGCCCTTCATCTGTTGACAGATGTTGAACTTTAAGACATAGTCTTTGGTCTGCTTCGTTAACCCTGGCCACCAATATCGTTGTTTCAGTAAAGAAACCGTCACCGTAACTCCTGCGTGTGCAGAACCAAGACCCTCCTGTGTGTGAGAAAGTGCCCTCTTTCTGCATGGTTGCCCCCACCTTTTGCTGAATTGCTGATGTACTTTGACTGAGTGTGCCCTGGGCTCCTGCTAATCAGGTACCCAGGGCCTATGTTCTTTCCCTAAAACTGCATTGAAGCCTAAACCCAATTGGCATCTCTGGCCACAGGGCAGCCCCTGGTAAATGGTACCACAGGTACCCAGGGCACTGTGACCAGAGAAGGCCCCTAAGGGCTGCAGCACTTATTGTGCCACCCTTAGAGGCCCTGTACCACTACACTCACAACCTGCCCTTACAGGCTGCGTGTTTTGGTGCAGGACAAAGTGAAGAGTCAACATGGCACACATCCCTGTGTGCCATGCCTACAACCCACTGCCCTGGCATAGATCAGTCACCCCTCTAGCTGGGTGCACTGTACCAGTGGTGAGGGTACAGGTGCATGAGCCCTGTACCCCTACAGTGTCTAAGTCCATTCTTAGACGTTGTAAGTGCAGTGCTGCCATTAAGAGTATATGGTGCTGGGAGTTTGTCATTACGAACTCCACAGCACCATGGCTACACTGAAAACTGAGAAGTTTGGTATCAAACTTCTCAGCACATTAAACCCACACTGATGCCAGTGTGGGATTTAATGTAAAATGCACACAGAGGGCATCTTAGAAGATGCCCCCTGAAACCTAACCCACCTCTAGTGTCCAGGCTGAGTGGCTGCTTTCAGCTGCCACCACCAGACATGTTTCTGGACTCCTGGGTCGAGAGCCTGCTGCTCTCTGGGGCCTGAAACAATGCACATCCTGGGACGAGGTGCCAAGCCTCCTCCCCCAGGATGGGCAGGGTTCACGAAGGGGAAGCTTCAAAGGCTTGCCGCCTTTGTGAGCTTCCCCAGGCCACTTGCTGTACTCAGCAACTGGTCCCCACTGGTTCTGACCCCCACTTTTGGTGGGAGAACCGGCGGGAAAAACAAGTGAGGAAGCTGTATACTGCGGTCTGCCGAGGCCCGCCACCTAGCCCTTCCACGCTGCAATACTGCATCCAAAGGGGGCAGAGCTTTCTCCGTCCTGGTTCCACAACTATGGAACCAACTGCCTGAACACCTTCGCAAGGAACCCGCACTGCTCCCGTTCAGAAAGCAGCTCAAAACGATCCTATTTAGAGAAGCCTTAGACACGGTTTAGCGCCCTGTCCTTGCACTATTATGGTACCGCTAGCAGCTCTGATTTCTCTCTCCAAAGCGCTAAGAGACCTGCCGGTGATTATGCGCTATAAAAATACCAGTTAACATAACATAACAAGGGAGGTGTGCGCACCTCTGCCAACTACACTCCTCAGGTGGGGGAGGCGAGGCGAAGCACAACTCTCAGTCCCCGCCATCTTGAAGATAGGGGGACTCAGCCAACCAGGGACTGGCTCCTGCCCCCCTCCCACTGGAGGGTGGCACAATAGGGGGTGTACCCACCTCAGGGAAGGGGCCCATTGGTCCCTGCCCTTTACCTACCTGTAACGCCCCTAAATCTAGTATTTAGGGGCACCCCTGAACCTTGCTTCCTCAGATCCAGACAAGAAACAAGAAGAAAAGAAGAAGAAGGACCGAACAGCCGTTCAGCAGCTAACAAGAGGAAGACGCCCACTGACTTGGCCCCAGCCCTACCGGTCTGTCTCCCCCTCGAACTTGCTCCTGCGAAATCCCGGTGTGTCCTGCAGCCAGCAACCTCAAAAACCCCGGAGGACCTGCCTGCCTTCACTTCCAAAGCCTGCTTCTCCCGTGAACACCGGATTTGTTCAACTGCAACCTCTGGCAGCAGCCGAAGACCGCAAATCCGCCCCACTCTGCACCCGCCGTCCACAGTCCGAGCTCGAGTGGGCAAGCACCACAAGGATGTCACCCCAGCAATCCTGAACCAAGATCCGGCGACCCCTGACCTGCCTCAAGCCTCCAGCTGACGCCTGCAGCCTAAATCCAGAAGGCCTCCCTAACCGCGACCAGCAGCTGGTAAGAAACTCTGACCCCAAAAGGCACCCCTGCACCTGACGCCCCACGGCCTTGTGTGCCCAAACCGACGGTGCCTAACCAACCCCTAACTTCCCAATTTACCTCTCGAAGTGGTGTTCGTACCCAGAAGTCCTTCGTCTCCCTGCCTGCAGTGTCTTTCCAAACCGGAGGCTCTCCATTGAAAACAACAGGGCGTCCGACGTCAAAACAGCACTCTGCACCCGGCCGCACTAGTGCCGCTGAGGGTGGCCCTTTGGTGCTAATTTGTTTCCCCATTTGCCCTGAGCTAAAATCCAGGAGCTTTGCTCCCACAACCCAGTGGCCTGCTTGCCAGCAGCCACCAACCGGAGGCCCCCTATCCCCCATTGGATAACATTGGGCCTCAACACTCTGCACCCGGCCGCCCTAGTGCCGCTGAGGGTGTAACAGGAGTGCATCACTGACCCTGGGGGACCCCTGAGTCTAACCCCAGAACATCAACTCCAAAGACCGATTACTTACCTACAAGCCGATAACCATATTTTCCTCCATAGGATAACATTGACACTTTTTCCTGAAAAAGTTTCTAAGTGTGGAGTTTTGAAACCTAAAACAATTCTTTAAAATTGTACGATTTAACCAAAACACTTTTACTCACCTGTTTACAGGAAATGTCCCAGTGCTGCATCTAGGCATACAGCACTGAGTAAGAAAAGTAATCCAAAAGTAACTTACCTGCTATTTTACTGAAAATCCCATTGAAGTCAATGTACTGTATTTACAAGTGATTGCATTTCTCTGAAACAATACTATAAGTCGAACCATAGTACATTTACAATTGCAATTGAACTGTTTTACAATCAGCATTTATTACTGTAAAGTATTTATTGCTTACCTGTGCCAGGCTTGCTTGGTTCTAGAAATAAAATAACTAAAAGAATATTTTTATACAAAAACAATTGGTCTGAAGTTCAGTCTTTGAGTGTGTGAATTCATTTGCTGACTGAGTGTGTACAACAAATGCTTAACACTGTCCTCTGATACTGCCTTACTGCTCTACCACACTACCACAAATAGAGAGTAAGGTTCTATCTAACTTTACCTCTGCCTACCTTTGGGGATCCACTGGACTCTGTGCACACTATACCTCACTTTGGTATAGTATATACAGAGCCAGCTTCCTACAGTGTGCAGCTAAAATTAAGCCTAATCTGCGATCCATGTTTAGTATTACTCTATCCCCCTCTCCAGGAATCTGAGCAAATGGAACGTTGTTTGCATCTAACTTGTAGGAGTACTTGAGTGGAAAACCTTTCGCAGCGCTTTGTTGTCTTTGCGTGAAGCAATGACAGCTACCATTATCTGTCCGTCTATTCTCCATTTCGAATGAGTGATTGCAGCTATGGACGCAGTTCGTATTGCCCCCTTCGTGGCTTCATCAGCCAATGAATTCCCTTCAACGTGAACGCCATCACGTTGATAACTCAGCGTGTGTATCAAGTGAGCTCTTGGTAGTTCGTTTTTCAACTCAGCTACCTGTTCCCATAGCATTTTGTGCTTAATTGTGCCACCTTTTGGGTCTTTAAACCCATTTTGTCCACAACAGTGAAGATATTCATTGTATGACTGGACACAGTAAAAGGAATCGCACACAATTAGTGTGGGGAATTCTCGAACTGTATTAATCAGTGCCAGTAAAAGAGCTTTTAGGTCTGCTAACTGAGCCGTGCAGTCTCCTAGAGACTGAGTCTTTGTACAGCTTGGATGGAACTTTCCATCCTTCATTCGACCTTTAAAAATCGCACACGCGGCACTGTATTGTTGTTTACTTCCGATGGCCAGTTGTGCACATCCGTCAGTATAAATTATGTATTCATACTGATCCAGAGGCATAATTTCATTCGGTAGAGGATATTCTTGTTCATATTGCAAGAATGCTTGTGTGTTTAGACTTGGGTCGTATCTGTATTCTACATCTGATGCAGTGAGAGAATTAGCTCATTGTATCTATCTCGGATGTAATTCTTTAGCATTCGGGACGCTTGCCTTTGTTACAGCCTCTAAGGCTGGTACTGGAGTCACAACAATAATTCGTTTCCCCTGAGCCAGTGCTCTTTCTCTCACTACAGCAGTCTGTACCGCTGTCAGAATTTTTTTGTAGATGCAAAACGCATCTCAGCGTTTGTGTACAAATGTGATTTGTATGCTATTGGGACAGTTTCACCTTCATTGTATGTTAAGTAGGTGTACCCAGAATGACCCGCAACTATACAGATCACTAGATTGCAAACATTTACACGTGTCTGTAAGTTTTCTGAATCTATCATGTCAGCTTGTAGGGAACGAAGGGTGTCTGTGTGTCCCTGTGTCCATTGCCTAACTGAAAATTCAGGTCTTACGAGGTTGTAGAAAGGTTTAACCCTTTCTGCATAATCCAAAATGTATGATCTGCCAAAATTCAGGAACCCCAGAATGGATTGTAAATTTATTTATGATTTTGGAGGTTGAAGCAGCGCACACTTTTCTAAAAAGTTAGCTGCCAAGCTTTCTCTTCACTTGAAAGCTCATATCCAAGAAATAGGACATTGAGGTGGGCTATTTTTGATTTTTTGAAGTTGAATTTGTAGCCCTCAGAGGCAAATCCCAAAATTATGCTGCTCACCCTAGTCGAGTGTTCCTCCAGGTCATCATCCGTCAGATAAATGTCATCTACATAGGACAATGCATAGGACAATGCCTCCTCATCCAGATTTTGAAGTAACTCAGTTACCCTGGCGGAAAACAACCCCGGGCTGTTCTTATACCCCTGGGGGAGTCGACAAAATTGTCGCTGGGACACCAGCGCTGAGAATGCTGTCAAATATCTGCTCTCAGGCGCTATATTTTGGCAGAAAAATCCATTTGTGATATCTAGTGTTGTTTTGTATTTTTTCCGCACAATGTTATTCATTAATGCGGCACTGTGTGTGTTTTGTCCTGCAAAAGTTTTTGTGCATGAGTTTAGATGTCTATAGTCTAAAACTAGAGGATATGAGTTGTCAGGTTTCATTACGGGAAACAAAGGATTATTCATTGAAGAGGTGCAAGTTTCAATCACACCTTGGTATTCAAGTTGATCTAAGATCTCCCTGACCTGTTTTTTAGCTTCTTGCTTAATTGGATACTGTCTCTGTGGAGTTGGAGTAGATTTTAACCCCTTGCATGCTGCGCTGTCTAGCATCGTCAGAGCCCATTCCCCGTTCAGTAGTTGAGTCCTCAGAATTCTGGGCATGTCTAATTTTTAGACCTGCTACATTCTTCTTTTTGAATTGAGATTTTGCTTTAGGTTTCTGTTCTTTTTGGAAGCGTAGTCTGAAGTGCGTTGTGCGTCTCTGAACTTTGTACGCTCCTCTTGTCTGTGTTCTGACCGTCGTTCCCTCTCCAAGTTTTTCGATGAACCCTGAAAGGAACGAGAGGAATGTGTATCAGTGTCCTGATACCTGTCAGGTTTCCTAATTTTGTCCCTATTCCTAAGGTTATACCTCCTTTCGGAGTGCTCTTGTTGAGGAGACCTACCTCTGGATTGAGATCTATTGTCTTTATTCTTTTGTTGTTTGTTACTATCCCATTTCTTCTTTGAAGAAGCAGGTGCTTGCTTGAAGGTATCTTTTTTGGGACAACCCATTAGTTGTGGTTTTATTGCTCTACCCCCCAAACTGTCTCTGCCTAATTCTGCATAAGCAGTTTCAATTATTTTTGGTAATTCATGTTCCTGTTGTAGAGGAGAAAACTCCCTTAGGCGTTGGTGTATTGCCACCGATGCTGCTTCCCTTTTAATATTTGCTAATATTATAGCTGATACCTACTAACTTCATCCCTAAGTTCAGAGCAGGTTCTGCCCCATACTTGTTCTGTATTTGTCTTAATACAGCTGGTATTACTGCTAATGACGGATACCATGAGTTCTGGTATATATGGTAGCGAAAACTGTACCCCAAGAGGTAAAATCTTCTACCTGGGGCGTTATCCCCATGGGCAAGCAAATTTTTAACATTCTGTGTTTTTAATTTAATGTGAGCTGATGTTTGGAAATACCGCCTCTAGCTGTGTTATTTTTTGAGCCACCCAGAATGGCATTTGTTTACGTTAGTGGCCATTTTACCCATTACTGAGTGTAATGTTTGTGGTGTAATTTTAGTTGTTGATGTTTGAATCTGACCTGTTGGTGTAGCCGTTGCTGGCTGAACTGTGAGTGTCCGCATCACGAACTGTGTCATGTTTCTGTAAAGTTTCATTAGATCTTTATGCTTTGTAAGTAAGTGTCCTGCTGGCATCGTTTCAATGCCAGGTTGTGGTGCGTACGCTGCTAATACTGGCCATGTTGCTCCGTCTCTTCTGAGCGGACCGAGTCTTACCTTAGCTCTTGTATGTGGTAGGGCGCCTTTAAACCAGTATAAATGCTCCTGGTAAGTGAGCAGAACTTCAATGTCCTCATATGGACAATATTCATCCGGTATTTCATATTCTGTGTAGTAATGAAATGTCTTTGTTAGTGCATTTGCCTGTGGGAATGTAACCCATGAATAGAATACCTCTGTTCTAAATGATTTGTGTGCCTCAATCACGAATGTTACTGACCCACCCCTAGCTGTTAAACCATATGAAGCTAGTTTTAGGATGATGGCATTTCTAACATTTTCTGAAAGATGTATTGCATCTGCATCTTCTTCTTCCTCTGTTATATGCAGTTCACGTACCGTGTCTCCCTCGTCAGTCATTGTTATGAGTTAGAAGAGTTTTCCAAGGGAACTGAGATAAGGTGTTATGCACAATAGGAACAATGTGTCCTTCAAGCTTGAATTAACCAACAGCCAATACATAGGATTTTTCCTACTCAGCTGCGACGGATTTTGTTCCCTCCCACTCCAGACGTCTCTGGGGAAATGTGAGTAGGGGTCTCTGAGAATAGCATGACTGAACTACTCAGATTTGACTGTTAAATAAGTACCCAACCAACGTTGGCGGCGCCATGTCGTGTAGTTCCTATAAAACCTATATAGGATCTGCGCGTTTGGACAACATACACTGCGGGTTTGGTATCCAGACTGATTCCAGACACCCCCACCGGATATGTTGGCCTGTATACCAGCTAGCTCAGAGTGCCACTAGAAACTCCTCTTACCAAGGAGAGAATAGTTCTTGGCAATTATCGAACATGACAACCCTGATCCCTCAGGATCGTCGAAACAGTGTACTACTTTTCGCTCAGTCACTCGTGCTTACTTAGTCTCAGGGAGATACACAGAATAAACGGTATGGACGTTTTTCAATAAGTATTTATTGAACAGTCGTTATTCTAGTGTAAAATAGGTGTGCTGAAACAATCATTAGACAGTAACAGATATAGGTGATTGATTAGAAGCACTAGGAAAGTAAAAGGATGGTAGATTTCTACCATTTTGCTATAATCATAAATACAGGCAAGTATATAAAATACATGACAATAAAATGCGTACTCCTATGATGCTACCCTATTATTTATTTATTTATTTATTAAGGAGTTTTATATAGCGCTGGCCAGGCACGAATGCATCAGAGCGCTTTACAACATTTGTAACGAGGAAATCACACAATATAGCAGTAGTATACATATTGGCTCGTGGCGCTTCGGAAGTCTCAGCGCGCTGTACAACATTCAAGCAAGGAAGTCATGTAATATCCCAGTAGGGTGCTCGTTGGCTCGAGCCGAGTCTCC
Source organism: Calotriton arnoldi (assembly GCA_963921515.1). NCBI lineage: Eukaryota > Metazoa > Chordata > Amphibia > Caudata > Salamandridae > Calotriton > Calotriton arnoldi. The sequence continues at coordinate 643,246 of CAWUFW010002202.1, forward strand.
TTCAGGGAGCGGGGGATAGATGGAGGGGATGGGGAGGGGGGAGGTAGATGTCTTAATGTCAAGGTGTCTGTGTGCTGCAATGTGCATGTTTGTGCGCTTCGGCGGCAGCTATCGATTTGGGAGAGAGCGATTGAGGAAGAGGTCTTTGAGCTGTTTTTTTAATTTTAAAAAGGAGGGGATAGTCCTGATATGGACTGGGATGGAGTTCCAGATTTTGGGCGCATTTGCAGAGAAGGAACGGGCTGCGGTTTTTTGTTTGCGAGTTTTCAGAGGGATGAGGAGTAGAGTGTTGGCACTCCTGAGGCTCCTTGTCTGACGGGCCTTCTTGAGTTTGGAGGCCAGGTAGGCGGGTTTCCCTGTGTGCAGGGCTTTGTGTGTGAGGCAGGCAGTTCTGAAATTGGCACGCATTTCGACTGGGTGCCATTTTAGCTCTCTGAGTGCGGGCGAGATGTGTTCATATTTCTTTATTCCGGAGACCATTCTGGCTGCTGCATTGAGAGTTGTTCTGAGGGGAGCTAGGTGGGATTTTGCTGTACCTGAGAGGGTTGCATTTCCGTAGTCTAGTCTGGACAGCACCAGGGATTGGGTAGCTTGTTTGAGGTCATTGGGCGGGATGAAGGGTTTTATTTTGTTGAGCAGCTTCAGGTTGAGGAAGGCGCTCTTTGCGGTGTTCTTGATGTGTTTGGCCATGTCTAGTTTTGGGTCCATGGTGATTCCCAGCAATTTTACGGAGTCAGCCAGGGTGAGATTGCTGTTGAGAGCATCTATTGCTTTTAGCCATTCTACGATTTGGGGGTTCTCCTCTTTGTTAGAAATGAGGAGGATTTCCGTTTTGTCTTGATTGAGTTTCAGGTGATTTAGTGAAAGCCAGTGCTGGACTTCTCTTAGAGTGTCGTTGCGTCTCTGAATGTCATCAATGGAGGAGGTTTCAAGATAGATCTGGGTGTCGTCTGCATATAGGTGGAAGGGGATGTTGTTTTTTTTTAGTATGGTGGTGAGGGGTTCTATGTAGATGTTGAAATGTTGTGGGGAAAGAACTGATCCTTGGGGGACACCCCTGCTGACGCAATGTAGGTCGGACGAGAAGTTTTTGAATTTTATTCTTTGGGTGCGGTTCTGGAGAAAGGAGGAGAACCAATGTAAGACCATCTCTTCTGCACTAGGCCTGGGCGGAAAACTACGCTACGCTCGCGTAGTTTGCGAAGTTTGCGCTACTTCGCACTACGCGAATTGCACGTAGCACAGTGCAAACACGCGTAGCGTAGCGTAGCGTAGCGTAGTGCAGCGGTCATTTTTTGCTTGCTCGCGGTCCTCAACGTCAAGTTGGCGACCGCGAGCAAGCAAAATGACATCCCGGCGAGACTTTTTCCTCGTTCGCGATCAGCAACATCAAGTTGCCGATCGCGAGCGTGGAAAATAAACCTCCCGGCGAGATTCTCAACGCGGGGAGGTCAGGTTTCTCATTGCGAGTGGTCGCGTATGCTCGCGACCGCTCGCGATGAGAAACTACCAGTCCGCGTTGAGAAAGCTGCCGCTCGAGTAAAAATCTACTCGAGCGGCAGTAAAAGACAGCTCGCACTGTGCAAGATGCCGTTTTCAATGATTGCACAGTGCGGACAAGCATCCGGCACTGTGCAATCATTGCGAACACGCACTACGCAGTTCGCGTAGTGCTACGCGTAGCTCGCGTAGTGCGAACTGCACTTTGCGTAGCTTCGCGAAGCGTTACTTCGCGAACTACGCCCAGGGTTATTCTGCACCTACCCTTTCTTCAAGTACCTTAATGAGTAGATTGTGGTCAACCATGTCGAAGGCTGCCGATAAGTCAAAGAGTATGAGTAGGCAGCTTTGGTCCGAATCGAGTGACTTGTGGATATCATCTATGACATTAAGGATTGCTGTCTCTGTGCTGCAGCCTTTTCTGAAACCTGATTGGTGGGGGTCCAGAAGGTTGATGCTGTCCATGTGTTGAGTCAGTTGTATGAGAACACACCTTTCCAGGATTTTAGCTAGGAGAGGGAGATTGTAGACGGGTCTGAAGTTATTTAGATCATTAGTGTCCAAGCCTGGTTTTTTCAATAATGGTGTGACTTGGCCGACTTTGAGGCAATCCGGAATGACTCTGGTTCGTAGGGAGCTGTTTATGATCTTGCTCCAGAGTGGGGCTAGGTAGAGTTTGAGCTTTTTGGCCAGTTGGGTAGGTAAAGGATCCAGGACGTGTGAAGAGGGTTTGGAGGTGGAGATCAGTTTGACTATCTCTGCTTCGGAGATGGGGATGAAGGATTTCCAGAGTTTTGCGGGGTGCTTGGGTGCGATATCTTCTGTTCCTCGGGAAAGGCTCCTGTATAGGGGAGTGCGGTTGTCATCCAGGGAAAGCTCAATCTTGGTGATTTGGTCGTTGAAGAAGTTGGCGAAGTTTTCGCACAGGTCTTTGGAGGCCTGAGCTGAGGATGACAGGGGCTTGGAAGTTTGTTGCCTAATGAGGTTGAAGAGTTATTTGGGTCTTTTTTTTGCGTGGTCTAGAGCGTTGCAAAAGAAGGACGTTTTTTCGTTCTTGATGTGTTTTTTGTTCTTCCTGTGTACTGATTTGAGTTGATCGCGGAGGATTGAGGACGGGTTGTTCCTCCAGAGTCTTTCTGTAGCTCTTAGTTGTCTTCTTTCGGAGTTTATGTCTGTGTTGAACCAGGATCTAGATGGAGTGTTCCTGACTCTTTTTAGTTTCAAGGGGGCTAATTGGTCCAGAATGGAGGTCATGGTTGTGTTGTAGTGGGAGGTGAGTTCTGTTGTGGAGAGATCGTCTGTGGAGATGGGAAGGAGAAAGCTTACCCTTTCCTCCAGGACCGCCAGGGGAATCTGAGTTAGATTTCTCGCCCATTGGGGGGGTCCTGCGTGGGGGGTTGGCATAGGATCATTTGGTTGATGTGGAATAGGATGATGTGGTGGTCTGACCAGTCAACGGGAAGGATGTGGTCGATCGTGACTGTGTCGCGTTGGGCAATAATGGCATCCAGGATTGATTCTCTGTTATGGGTTTCCTCTGAGCAGTGTTGGGTAAGGTTGTTGTTGAGTAGAAGATCATTCAAGGTTTGGATTAGCAAGTTGTTTTCTTCATTCCAGTGTAGGTTGAGGTCCCCTAGAATTAAGTTGTGTGAGTCTCGGAGTGAGCAGTGAGCTATCAGGTCGGACAGGTGTTCACCAAATGCAGTGGTGTTGCCTGGCGGATGATAGAGGAGATGGCAGACTAGTGTTTTGTTGTCACTCGTCTTAATGTTGGCGGTTAGACATTCAAGAGTGTTGTAATTGAAGGTGTCCATTTCCGTCACGGAGATGTTGTTCTTGTGTATGATTGCTATACCCCCTCCTCACTGGTTTTTTCTGTCTTTGTTGATGATTGCAAAGCGTGGGGGCACAAGCATGTCCATGGGTGGGGAAGAGGACTCGTTTAGCCATGTTTCAGTGATGAACGTGATGTCTATGTCATGGGTGAGGATGGTTTCTGCTAGCTCTGTTGCATGTTTGGTGGCTGATCTGCAGTTTAAGAGCATGCAGTTGGTGGAGGGCCCCCCGTTTTTGTGTTTCTTCATTAGGGGGGCCCTGGGAATGTTGGTGAGGATGGCAGGGGGTCTTAAGGCCCTGGGAGGGGAGCGGTCTCTTCTGAATCCAGTGATGAACTGGATCTTAGATTTTGGGGTGACGGTAGAGGAAGTGTCATAGGAGGAGGCAAGATCCAACGCTTCACTCGTGGACATTGCAGCTCTTGTTCTTTTGGGTCTCTGTGTCTGGTTCAAGAGGGGGGTTGAGTTCCACCTGGGACATAGAGCCTTTGAAGGTCTTTGATGTTTGGTACTGGAAAAAGTGGGGGTCAGGTGAGGGCGTTGGCTCGGCTCTCGGAGTGTGGTGAGTTTCAGTAAGATTTCATTAAGGCCCAGTATTACAGTTTCTAGCTGGCTTTCCAGCAGAGCGAGACACTGCATCGTCTCTTCAGAGGAGGGTGTGGGGGTGTTCTGAGCGGGGTCATCCCGAGAAGGAGAGAGCTTGTCATTGATATGCTGGCTTTTGGTGTTCGTGTTGCCAGTGTTGTCTCTGTGCGTGTTTGGTGCGGGGGGACGGAGGGGAGGTTGGTGTCCAGGGGGGAAAGGTTGGCGGTGTTGGCATAGGACGTGGGATTGGTTTGTGGGAATTCTTGGCGTGTCAGTCTGTCAAGGGAAAGGGAGTCCGTCGGGCGGGGGAGATGTGCGTGAGAGGGGGCGTTTCGTAGCGAGGGGAAGAGGGAGTCAAATGCATCTAGGTTGTCATCGTTGGCTTGGATTAAGACTGTGCCATTGGAGAAGATGGTTGCAGAGGTGTTGCCACTACGCCTAGGGCGGTTAGGGATTGAGATCATCAGTTTGCAGCTGTAGGGAGTGTTAGTTGTTTTGGATATGTGGAGCTGCGATCTGAGAATGGAGTTCCAGTTTTTCGGTCTTTCCATATGGAAAATGAAATCCATTTTCAGCTGACCTTTGAAGGAGCAGTGGTATATATCTGCGAATAGTGTTTCTGGGTGTTGTCTGAGCAGTCTGTGTTTGAAGTTTCTTTTCGCTTTTGGTGAGAGGTTGGGGGGGAAAATGATGGAGAAGGAGTTCGGGCCATGAGGTTTTAGGTGATTTGGTGTGGAGGGGCTGAGGGAGGTAGGAGTGGCAGATGGCATTTTGTCTTAGTTGGATGGGAGGATAGCTCCTCTGAGCTCTTCTGAGGTTTTTGGGTTTTTACCACAGCCAACTATTTCTTACTGTCTGTGTGTGCTCAGCATTCGCGCCTATGGCCTGAGTTGACTGGACTTGGTTGGGTCTCAGTGTTAACCCTCAGAGGTCTCCCCAGACTGAGGGTGTAGGAGTAGTAGAGGTGGGTAAGCCGGGGTGACGGGGCTTGATCTGAGTTATGTGGCTTAGGTCTAGATGCATGCGGGTCCTTCCAGGGACGCCATTGGTTGTTGGAGATGGAGGAGGAGGGTAAGTAGGGATGTCAGGGCTTGTTTTTGCTCATAGGTGGCTTCGGGACAATTGTATAAAATCTTGCCTTTCCTGTCTGGAGGTGATTTGCGGCTGGAGGTCGCCGTCTTAGGGACGGGCGTTGAGTTTTCAGGATCTGCGCCTCTGCCTCCCCTTAGGACAAGGTGCTAGTGGAGGTTTGTTCGAGGGGTCTGATGAGTTAGTTTTGACTATCTGGTGCTATGTCGGGTGGGGGATGTTGTTGACGGACAGAGGCCACCGTCTTGGGGGCAGGTATCAGGTTACTATCAGCTGTGCCTGCTGATGCTGGGGCTAGCTCGTCTGTGGTAGTTATTCTAGGGGGCTAAGGGATGGAGTTGAGGGATGGTTTATTGCGTATCGTGTTTACATCGCTCGTGGCCCTAGTTGCTGAGGTTAACACGACTGTAGGGTTATTCAAGGGAGCGTGGGAATGTATTTTTTTTTCTTTTAGGAGACTGGTAGATTGCGATTCATTGAAGAGGGTACGGTGTTTGTCCTATAAGTAGGAGTGGAGGTTGGACAGAAGCCGCCATCTAGGGCCAGGCATCATGTTAAGGACAGGTAACGGCAATTGGGTTTACAGCCGCCGTGCCTTCTTTCGCTAAGGCAGCGCAGCTGAAGGGTTGATCTAGGTAGCCTAAGTTATTTATGTATGGGAGCCGCCATCTTGGGGACAGGCATCACATGATGTGAGGAGATGTAGTGAGCTGCGCCTCCCGCTAATTGAGGGCCCCGGGTCTGTGGTTAACTGATTGACAGGTTCAGAGAGACGATGTGGGCAGTGGAGGTAGTGAGTGAGGTATAGGGGACCTGTCAGCTAATGAGTGGTTAGTGTGGGTTGAAAGCCGCCATTTTAAGGTCAGGCAGTGAGGTCACATGTTTTGTTTCTCTCGTTCCTGGGTCAGCGCGTCCTGTAGAAAGTGATTCAGGTGCCTAACTAGATGTACCGAAGTATACCTGGCATGTATGTAGGTGTTAAGCCAAGTATCCCTCTAGGATAAAGTCAACCCCATTACCTGCAGTGAGAGACTGTGGGACCCGTCTTAGTCTCGAGCTGGACAACACGCAAGGGATGTTAGACCACTGCGAGCTGGAGTATCTGCATGCAGGAACCTCAGCAACTCGCGTCAGTGTATGTCGGCAGGGAAATCCTGATCTCCTCTAACTATCTCAGCAAGATTTGATGTTTATATACCCGAAAGTATCCCCAGGGGTTCTACCTTGCTGTGCCACTGTCGGACTTAGGATTACGTCGGGAATGAACCTTGTACATAGTTATTATGCAGGAGATGGTAGTCCTGCTGAGTTTCCAAGAATCCAAGGATCCTCATGCATAATGTATGAGGCTATTGTTCAGGGAAAACCCACGTTCTGTAAGCAGTACTGTAACTAGGTAAAGGGTCAGTCCTAGCAGCCCGTTATTTATGTAGTGTAGGGACGAATATAGGTGAAAGGTTGAGATGTTACCCTGGCCTATATTTTGGGGTACCTATATGGAATATAACAGTACATGCTGAAGCAAACTGTATCTGGTCTAGTGGTCGAGAAGACCTCCTCCTCTGGGTCCTTACATTCTGTTTTTCTCATTTGAAAGTGTGTTTATATTTTAAATAGGAGACTAATTGCCTTTCATATGACATTCCCAGCAGTTTATAACCAAGAGACAAGCACAGAAAAACTGTGAGTGGCCGGGCAAGGAAGGAGCAACAGAGGCAAGAGAGTTTAGGAGTTTAAAGTTAAATATCCGATACTGTGTACCATAAGGCACTTTTCTCCTAGTGACTGTCTATATTTGTTGATCACATCATACATTTGAAAAATAGGAGCAAAGTCCCTATTATACTTCTCCTCTATACATTTACTAGGGTATTCAGACAGAATATCGAGTTGGAAATGTGGACTTACACAAATATTGAGTTGGAAATATCGTGACGCAGAAATATCGAAAGCAAGAATATCGTGGTCAAGAATATCGAATTTAAGGTAAGAAATACAGGGCCCCATGCATCATCCGAAAATCGGGTCGCAAACGGGCAGATTCGCAGAATCTGCCCCTTTGCGACCTGTATTTTTGCATTTGGGATGCATCATCCCAAATGCAAAAATCGCAATTTAAGGAATCGCACAATTGCGATTACTTAAATTGCGATTGCATTTAAGGAATCGCAAATTGAGATTCCTTAAATGCAATGCAACAAAGTAAAAAAATTAGCGATTTTGCTACTAGGGGGCGCAATTTACCATGAAGTTGAACTTCATGGTAAATTGCAAAAACTTTGAGAAATGTACTAAAGTGCATTTTTCAAAGTTGAAGGTTACACACACACATGTCCTTGGGACATGTGTGTGCGCAACATATGTGCACGGATCAATTTCAGGGGTGCAACAGGGTGTCCTTTTGACACCCCTGCACCCTTGAAATTGCATGCGCAATTTGCGAGTACCTATTGGTACTCGCAAATAGCGCTCGCAATTTCCCATTCATTCCTATGGGCCTGTAGGCCCATAGGAATGAATGGGAAGCCATTCCTTATTTGCGACTCGCAATTTGCGAGTCGCAAATAAGGAATGTGAAGGAATCGCTATTATTATAGCGATTCCTACATGCATAGGATTTTGCGAATCCTTAATTGCGAATCCTTAATATTCGCTATTAAGGACTCGCAAAATCCTAGCTTGATGCATGTGCCAGACAGTTTTTAAAAGTATAGTAGTCATTAATATCGTTTGCAAAAATATAGTTTAAAATATCAATTTTTTAAATTAGTGTTATGTATTTTAGTTTATATTTTAACCCCTTCCATGCTCATGACGGAATGGTTCTGTCATGAGCATAAGTGCAAGTGTGCACATGACGGAACCATTCCGTTAATAAGTACACTTTAAAAAAATCCCTCTGCTGTAAACAGCAGAGGGATTTCCCATTTTTTTTTTGCTTTGGGAGGTGGGGAAGAGCTTCCCCAACCTCCCAAAGCACAGATTGGGTTTTCATTGTAATGACGATTGCGCGCATGGTGCACTTTCGTCATTACAATGAAAACGAAACAGAAACTTTCAGTTTCATAGTTTCGGTGCTTGTGGGGCTATCTCAGCCCCCTGAGCACTGAAAAACATGGGTGAGGTATCGTTGGAAAGGGGAGAATCTCCTACCCCACAGCGTTCCCCTCAGTCTCCCAAAAAGGATACCTCACTTGTGTGTGTGTCCAATGCAGAATTGGCTAAAAACGTAATTTTAAAAAAAGGTAGCACTTAGAATTCTCAGTGCTTTACCCTTAATCCCTATGTTTTGGGCTCTTTCCAGTCACAGGCCCTTGCCCCACCCACACAAGTGAGGTATCATTTTACTCTGAGACTCAGGGGAACGCTGTGGGGTAGGACATTTGTGCTGGCACGTTGATTCCACACAAAAATATGTGGAAAAGGTGGTTTTTTCAGCTAAATTTGAGGTTTGCAGGGGATTCTGGGTAGGAAAACGTTGGGGGATCCACGCAAGCCATACCTCGCTAGACTCCCCCGGGTGTCTAGTTTTCAGAAATGTGTGAGTTTGGTAGTTTTCCCAAGATGGCCGCCGAGCCCGGGGCCAAAAACCCAGGTGACCCCCCTTGCAAAACCAGGTTGTTTTGTGATAGGTCATTTTGATGTCTCCTCAATAGGTTTTGGGCCCTTGCCTGTCGCGAGTACTTGACCCACCCACGCGAGTGAGGTACCATTTTTATCGGGAGACCTGGGGGAACACTGGGTAGTAGGAAATTTGTGGATACATGCAGATTACAGAACTTTCCCACACAGAAATTTGAGGAAAAAGTGATTTTTTCAGCTAAATTTGAGGTTTGCAGGGGATTCTGGGTAGGAAAACATTGAGGGGCCCACGCAAGCCATACCTCGCTGGACTCCCTCGGGTGTCTAGTTTTCAAAAATGTGTGGGTTTGGTAGGTTTCCCAAGATGGCCGCTGAGCCCGGGGCCAAAAACACAGGTGACCTCCCTTGCAAAATCAGGTTGTTTTGTGATAGGTAATTTTGATGTCTCTGCAAAATGTTTTGGGCCCTTGCCTGTCGTGGGTAACCCTGGGCGGAGTTGCACTACACGGAACACCGCAAAGTGCAAAAAAAACTCTGCTGCACTACGCGGAGCTCCGCAAGCGGCGGAGTACGATAGAAAAATGCCGTTCACGGTGATTGCACAGTGCCGGATGCTTGTCCGCACTGTGCAGTCATCGTGAACGGCACCATGCACAGTGCAAGCGGTCCCTGCTTACCTTTTCTCCCGCTCGAGTAGGTTTTCTACTCGAGCTGCAGCTTTCTCAACGCGAACGGGCTGTTTCTCAACGCAAGCGGTCACGAGCATACGTGACCACTCGCAATGAGAAACCTGACCCCCCGCGTTGAGAAATCTCGCCGGGAGGTTGATTTTCCACTTGATGTTGGTGATCGCAAATGAGGAAAAATCTTACCGAGAGGTTGATTTTCCTCGCTCGCGGTCGCCAACTTGACGTTGACGAATGCGAGCGTAATTTGAGGTTTGCAGGGGATTCTGGGTTAGAAAACGTTGGGGGATCCACGCAAGCCATACCTCGCTGGACTCCCCCGGGTGTCTAGTTTTCAGAAATGTGTGGGTTTAGTAGGTTTCCCTAGATGGCTGCCGACCCAGGGACCAAAAACGCAGATGCCCCCTATGTATCCGAAAACTACCTAGTTTTGCAAGGGGGGTGACATGAGTTTTTGGTCCCGGGCTTGGCGTCCCTCTAGGGAAACCTACCAAACCCACACATTTCTGAAAACTAGAGACCTGGGGGAGTCCAGGGAGGTATGGCTTGCATGGATCCCCCAACGTTTCTCTACCCAGAATCCCCTGCCAACCTCAAATTCTGATGAAAAAATCAAAGTTTTCTCAAATTTCTGAGTGGGAAAGTTGTAGGATCAACAGACTGACACAAATTTCCTACCACCCAGCGTTCCCTCAGGTCTCCCAATAAAAATGGTACCTCACTCATGTGGGTGGGTCAAGTACCCGTGACAGGCAAGGGCCCAAAAAGTATTGTGGAGACATCAAAATTACCTGTCACAAAAAGATCTGGTTTTGCAAGGGGGTCACATGAGATTTTGGTCCCGGGCTTGGCGGCCATCTAGGGAAACCTACCAAATCCACACATTTCTGAAAACTAGAGACTCGGGGGAGTCCAGGGTGGTATGGCTTGCGTGGATCCTCCAACGTTTCCCTACCCAGAATCCCCTGCAAACCTCAAATTGTGCTGAAAAAAATCAAATTTTTCTCAAATTTCTGTGTGGGAAGGTTGTGGGATTACCGGGCTGACACAAATTTTCTACCACCCAGCGTTCCCCCAGGTCTCCCAATAAAAATGGTATCTCACTTGTGTGGGTGTGTCAAGTACCTGCGACAGGCAAGGGCCCAAAACGTATTATGGAGACTGGAAAATTACCTATCATAAAGCGATCTGCTTTTGCAATAGGGGTCACATGAGTTTTTAGTCCCGGGTTTGGCGGCCATCTAGGGAAACCTACAAAACCCACACATTTCTGAAAACTAGAGACCTGGAGGAGTACAGGGAGGTATGGCTTGCGTGGATCTCCCAACGTTTCCCTACCCAGAATCCCTTGCAAACCTCAAATTTTGTTGAAAAAAATCTATTTTTTCTCAACTTTCTGTGTGGGAAAGTTGTGGGATTACCAGGCTGACACAAATTTCCTACCACCCAGCATTCCCCCAGGTCTCCTGATAAAAATGGTATCTCACTCGTGTGGGTGGGTCAAGTACCCACGACAGGCAAGGGCCCAAAACGTATTGTGGAGACTTGAAAATTACCTATCATAAAACGATCTCCTTTTGCAAGGGGGGGTCACATGGGTTTTTGGCCCGGGTTTGGTGGCCATCTAGGGAAACCTACCAAACCCACATATTTATGAAAACTAGAGACCCGGGGGAGTCCAGGGAGGTATGGCTTGCATGAATCTCCCAATGTTTCCCTACCCACAATCCCCTGCAAACCTCAAATTCTGCTGCAAAAATCTAATTTTTCTCAAATGTCTGTGTGGGAAAGCTGTGGGATTACTGGGCTGACACAAATTTCCTACCACTCAGCATTCCCCCAGGTCTCTCGATACAAATGGTACCTCACTCGCATGGGTGGGTCAAGTACCCGCAACAGGCAAGGGCCCAAAACGTATTGAGGAGACATCAAAATTGCCTATCACACAACAACCTGGTTTTGCAAGGGGGGTCACCTGGGTTTTTGGCCCCGGGTTTGGTGGACATCTTGGAAAACTACCAAACCCACACATTTCTGAAAACTAGACACCAGGGGAAGTCCAGCGAGCTATGGCTTGTGTGGATCCCCCAACGTTTTCCTACAGAGAATCCCCTGCAAACCTCAAATTTAGCTGAAAAAAACACATTTTCCACATATTTTTTAATGCTATAACCGTACCGCCACAAACGTCCTACCCCACAGCGTTCCCCTCAGTCTCCCGAGTAAAATGATACCTCACTTGTGTGGGTGGGGAAAGGGCCTGTGGCTGGGAAGAGCCAAAAACATAGGGATTAAGGGTATAGCATCGAGAATTCTAAGCGCTACTTTTTTTTAAAATTACGTTTTTAGCCAATTCTGCATTGGACACCCACACAAGTGAGGTATCATTTTATTTGGGAGACAGAGGGGAACGCTGTGGGGTAGGACATTTGTGCCGGCATGGTGATTCCACACAAAAATATGTGGAAAATGTGTTTTTTTCAGCTAAATTTGAGGTTTGCAGGGGATTCTGGGTAGGAAAACGTTGGGGGATCCATGCAAGCCATACCTCGCTGGACTCCCGCGGGTGTCTAGTTTTCAGAAATGTGTGGGTTTGGTAGTTTTCCAAGATGGCCGCCAATCCCGGGGCCAATACCCCAGGTGACCCCCCTTGCAAAACCAGGTTGTTTTGTGATAGGTAACTTTGAGGACTCCTCAATATATTTTGGGCCCTCGCCTGTCGCGGGTACGTGACTCACCCACGCAAGTGAGGTACCAATGTTATCGGGAGACCTGGGGGAACGTTGGGTGGTAGGAAATGTGTGGATCCATGCAGATTCCAGAACTTTCCCACACAGAAATTTGAGAAAAAAGTGATTTTTTTCAACTAAATTTGAGGTTTGCAGGGGATACTGGGTAGGAAAACGTTGGGGGGTCCATGCAAGCCATACCTCGCTGGACTCCCCCGGGTGTGTAGTTTTCAGAAATGTGTAGGTTTGGTAGGTTCCCAAGATGGCCGCCGAGCCCGGGGCCAAAAACCCAGGTGACCCCCCTTGCAAAACCAGGTTGTTTTGTGATAGGTAACTTTGAGGACTCCTCAATATGTTTTGGGCCCTTGCCTGTCGCGGGTACGTGACTCACCCATGCAAGTGAGGTACCAATGTTATCGGGAGACCTGGGGGAACATTGAGTGGTAGGAAATTTGTGGATCCACGCAGATTCCAGAACTTTCCACCACAGAAATGTGAGGAAAATGTGTTTTTTTTTACAAAGTTTGAGGCTTGCAAGGGATTCTGGGTAACATAACCTGGTGAGAGCCAGACAAATCACCCCATCCTGGATTTCCCTGGGTGTCTAGTTTTCAAAAATGTATAGGTTTGATAGGTTTCCCTGGATGCCGGCAGAGCTAGGGTTCAAAATCTACAACTAGGCACTTTGCAAAAAAAGGGTCCGTTTTCACTGTGAAAATCTGGTGTGTCCACGTTGTGTTTTGGGCCGTTTCCTGTCGCGGGCACTAGGCCTACCCACACAAGTGAGGTACCATTTTTCTCGGAAGACTTTGGGGAATGGGGGGTGGGTGGAATTGTTTGGATCCACACAGATTCCAGAACTTTCCACCACAGAAATATGAGTAAAATGTGTTTGAGGTTTGCAGGGGAATTTGGGTAACAGAACCTGGTGAGAGCCAGACAAGTCACCCCATCTTAGATTTCCCTGGGTGTCTAGTTTTCAAAAATGTATAGGTTTGCTAGGTTTCCCTAGTTGCCAGCAGAGCTAGGGTTCAAAATCTACAGCTAGGCACTTTGTAAAAAAAGGGCCAGTTTTCACTGTGAAAATGTTGTGTGTCCACGTTGCGTTTTGGGCCGTTTCCTGTCGTGGGCACTAGGCCTACCCACACACGTGAGGTACCATTTTTCTCGGAAGACTTGGGGAATGCGGGGTGGGTGGAATTTTTGGGATCCACGCAGATTTCAGAACTTTCCACCACAGAAATGTGAGGAAAATATGTTTTTTTGACAAAGTTTGAGGTTTGCAAAGGATTCTGGGTAACAAAACCTGGTGAGAGCCAGACAAGTCACACCATCCTGGATTCCCCTGGGTGTCTAGTTTTCAAAAATGTATAGGTTTGCTATGTTTCCCTAGGTGCCGGCAGAGCTAGGGTTCAAAATCTACAGCTAGGCACTTTGCAAAAAAAAAGATCAGTTTTCACTGTGAAAATATGGAGTGTCCACGTTGCGTTTAAGGCCGTTTCAAGTCGCGGGCACTAGGCCTACCCACACAAGTGAGGTACCATTTTTCTCTGAAGACTTTGAGGAATGCGGGGTGGGTGTAATTTTGTGGATCCACGAAGATTCCAGAACTTTCCACCACAGAAATATGAGGAAAATTTGTTTTTTGTTTACAAGGTTTGAGGTTTGCAAGGGATTCTGGGTAACAGACCCTGGTGAGGTTAGACAAGTCACCCCATCCTGGATTCCCCTGGGTGTCTAGTTATCAAAAATGTATAGGTTTGCTAGGTTTCCCTAGGTGCCGGCAGAGGTAGGGTTCAAAATCTACAGCTAGTCACTTTGCAAAAAAAGGTTCTGCTTTCACTGTGAAAATGTGGTGTGTCCACATTGCGTTTTGGACTGTTTCCTGCTTCGGGCACTAGGCCTACCCACACAAGTAAGGTACCATTTTTCTTGGAAGACTTTGGGGAATGCGGGGTGTGTGAAATTTTGTGGATCCACGCAGATCCCAGAACTTTCCACCACAGAAATGCGGAGGAAAATGTGTTTTTTTGACAAAGTTTGAGGTTTGCAAGGGATTCTGGGTAACAGAACCTGGTGAGAGCCCGACAAGTCATCCCTTCCTAGATTCCCCTGGTTGTCTAGTTTTCAAAAATGTATAGGTTTGCTACGTTTCCCTAGGTGCCGGCAGAGCTAGGGTTCAAAATCTACAGCTAGGCACTTTGCAAAAAAAGGGTCAGTTTTCACTGTAAAAATGAAGTGTTTCCAAGTTGCGTTTTGAGCCGTTTCCTGTTGCGGGCACTAGGCCTACCCACACAAGTGAGGTACCATTTTTATAGGGAGACTTAGGGTAACACAGAATTGTAGAGCAACTGTTATTACCTATTGACTTTCGATGCATTTCTGCCTCCCAAATGAAAGACAATGTGTAAAAAAGAAGTCACTTTGAAAAATGTCCTGTGATTAACATGCTAGTATGGGTACTCACAATTTTGGAAATGTGCAAATAGCTACTGTTTCTAAACTCTATATCTCGTTCCAATTTCAGAAATACATAGGTGTCTTTCATCCCGATTTTTCACTGTATATATTTTCCCAAATTAATTGCTATATACTCGGTACATAATAAAAAATCATTGCAAGATGCTGCTCAGTTATTGGCTCTGGGTTCGTCGGGTTCTTGGTGAACCTACAAGTCCTATATATCCCCACAACCAGAGAGGTCCAGCGGATGTAACGCTATATTGCTTTCAAACATCTGTCATAATTAGAAGACGTTACAGGTGAAAACGTTGGCACAAATGGCTGTTTTTATCAACTCATTTTGATTTTTCCTAATTTCAACTGTAAGGGGCCGATTACGATGGCGGTCGGAAAACCATTCCGCCCGCCGTGGCAATGGGAAAAGTCCGCCCGCATGGCCTGCGGCACCACCACTGATCACATTACGATGCACCGCTGGAAAAATCCGACCGCTGCGGTCGGAACCCAAGAAACACCGGCGGTGCACGTGCAGAAAATGCGAAATACCCTCCCCGGCGGTCGGATCCACTGCGGAAAGCTCACTACCCCTCGATACACAAGCGGAATTCCCATGAGTGCAATTATGATCTTACCGCTTGTTTCTGACCGCCGCGATTGACAGCAATGATGAATGGGAGAGCTGGAGGAATGACCATTGCAGTCCGACCTCGGCGTACGCGCGGAAATAGTAATGGCGGTCGGAAGCAACTACACCACAAAACCACCAAATGTGGCTGTGTATCTGGCTCAGCCAATGAAAACAGCCAACACACCCCATTGACACATGCCCCTGGCAAATAAGAACTACAAATCCCAGCCCAACACAGACAACACACCTGACATGAATATTCAGTTGGGACCCACCCACATAGCAGAGCATAAAACCAGCCCCTGCATGACCACAATTCTTTGCACAACTCCAGAACAGAAGGGCCCAACAACATCACACAAAGGATAGGCAACCCTGCACACATCACACCATCACAAACACACACACACCACACACATCACCACCACCACCTGCACACCTGCACTCTTAACCACTCAGCACATCACACACCATGGCACATAAGATGCCCAAATTCACTGATGGTGAGTTGTCAGTCATGGTGGATGAGATAATAAGAGTTGAGCCATATATTTTAGGAAGCAGGGTCCAACAGACCCCAGCAGCCAGGCAAAATCAAATGTGGCAAAGGATAGTTGACAGAGTCAATGCTGTAGGGCAAGTTCCACGCAACAGGAAGGAGATCAGGAAGAGGTGGACTGACCTCAAGAGCAAGGTCAAGGAGAAGAACAGCAAGAACCGTGAGCTGGCAAACCGGACTGGCAGTGGCCCTCCCATACCACCAAGAACATTCAACGCATGGGAGGAGAAGGTGCTTGGCATACTGCACCCAGAGAGTTGCACTGGAATTGAGGGGGGAATGGAGGCTGGTAAGTACCAACAAAAGTCTGCCATAACACTGCTATGTAGTAGCTTGCACAACTAAAAAGCAACACCTCCTAGGCCCAAATGTACTCATGTCCACCACACTGCCCCCAAACAGGTCTCACAGATCCCACAAGAACTCCCTCTCATTCACCACAAAGGTACATAACAATATTTACATGGTGGCACATGTACAGGCAGCCAGCACTACAACTCCCAACAGGCACCCTTGTCCCACAGCTGAGCAGGATGGAGCATCCCCCACACCCCCAAGCATGGGGCAGCCATTTCCCTCCAATGTGTAACTTCACAGGTAGGTAGCCATCTCAACAGGGAGGGGTCTTTGTGGCTGTGAAGTCTGCACTACAACTCCCAACAGGCCCCCTTGTCCCACAGCTGAGCAAGACGGAGCACTCCCCACACCCACAACCATGTGGCAGCCATTTAATTCCTCTCACCAAACTTACAGGTAGGTAGCCATCTTAACAGGGAGGGGGGTATGTGGGTAGGAAGCCAGCACTACAACTCCCACCAGGCACCCTTGTCCCACAGCTAAGCAGGATGGAGCACTCCCCCCCACCCAGAACCATGTTGCAGCCATTTCATTGCTCTCCTCAGACTTACAGGTAGGTAGCCTTCTCATGCACCATTGTCCCACAGCTGAGAAGGATGGAGCATCCCCCACACCCCCAAGCATGGGGCAGCCATTTCCCTCCAATGTGTAACTTCACAGGTAGGTAGCCATCTCAACAGGGAGGGGTCTTTGTGGCTGTGAAGTCTGCACTACAACTCCCAACAGGCCCCCTTGTCACACAGCTGAGCAAGATGGAGCACTCCCCACACCCACAACCATGTGGCAGCCATTTCATTCTTCCCATCAAACTTACAGGTAGGTAGCCATCTTAACAGGGAGGGATGTTTGTGTGTGGGAAGCTTGCACTACAACTCCCACCAGGTACCCTTGTCCCACAGCTCAGCAGGATGGAGCATGTCCCCCCACCCAGAACCATGTGGCAGCCATTTCATTCTTCCCATCAAACTTACAGGTAGGTAGCCATCTTAACAGGGAGGTGTGTTTGTGTGTGGGAAGCTTGCACTACAACTCCCACCAGGCACCCTTGTCCCACAGCTCAGCAGGATGGAGCATGTCCCCCCATCCAGAACCATGTGGCAGCCATTTCATTGTTCTCATCAAACTTACAGGCAGGTAGCCATCTTAACAGGGAGGGGTCTTTGTGGCTGTGAAGTCTGCACTACAACTCCCAACAGGCCCCCTTGTCCCACAGCTCAGCAGGATGGAGCATGTCCCCCCCACCCAGAACCATGTGGCAGCCATTTCATTCTTCCCATCAAACTTACAGGTAGGTAGCCATCTTTACAGGGAGGGGTCTTTGTGGCTGTGAAGTCTGCACTACAACTCCCAACAGGCCCCCTTGTCCCACAGCTCAGCAGGATGGAGCATTCCCCACACCCACAAGCATGGGGCAGACATCGCATTGCTCTCCCACAACTTACACGTAGGTAGTGACTGCATGTACCCCGCCATCCTCATCTAAATGCATGTAGCCACATAACAACATCAGCACTAACATGTCAGCCAACTTGGCATAGTTTTCAATGCCACATCCAGTGTGCAGACATCTAAGTGCACGTAACTGTCACATATTTTGGACTCATACTCACCAAGTCACAAGTGAAACAAATGCATCCCACAATTGTGCACAGCAGAGAATGCAATGTGGAAGTGCCATGGTGTCTGAGCATGAACGCCCATCTCAACACCAAACATGCATGGTCTACATGGAAAAAAGGGAAGTACATGTGATTCCAAAGCTATGTATAACATGACAATGGTTCCTACTAGCTCTGTTGAAATAGATAACATGAACAGCTAAATGAAAAGACGCACAACAGAAAATTGATGTCACGCAATTAGGTAGATGAGGACATGTCCGTGTATTAACACTATCTGTACACTGCACCAAGTATCAATTCCCAACGGACACCATGGACTTAAAAGGTATGTACCTCAACGTCATGACATGGTGCACAGCATATAGCAGGCATACAAAGTCATTGCATTGTAAAGTGTGTGTTGTATCAAATGTCTCAAACAATTGTCTAACATCAAGCTTGTGTGCAACTCAATCACCATATCACCTCTGTTCAACAGGAGATCAACAACTAACTGCAGAGGATGACACCAACATGCGGAGCCAGTCTCCCCCCCTGGAACGTGGACTCTCGGATGCAGATTCCCCAACATTCTCGGACGAGGATTCTCAAGCTGGCCCCTCTGGTGTGGCAGGGACTAACATGTCTCAAACCCTCATTGTCCCCACCACCACCACCACCACCATGGCAAGAACAACCGTGCTGCCCCCTGCCACTACGACCTGTGTGTGCTCCACCACCACCACCACCACCATGGCAAGAACAACTGTGCTGCCCTCTGCCACTACGACCTGTGTGGCCTCCACCACCACCATCACCACTGCTGCCTGCAACACACGCCCTGCCACGGTGGTTACCAACACCACCACACAATCCCAACATGACAGGGAGAGTGTGCCAGTGCATCGGGGGACTATGCCACAGGTCCGTGTCAGGAGGGCAGGTGGGAGTACAACTAGGGCAGAGACACAGGAGGACATTGACCCTGAATCCCTGGCCACCATTGCAAGAGTCCTTGGTGCCTACCAAGAGAACCATGGAGTAATGGGCCAGCTTGCTAAAGACATGCATGAGATCCGCCTGCTGCAGCAGTCCATGGACACACGGATGGGCCAACTTGTCGACCTTGTTGGCCAGCTAGTGGGTGTCCTGAGGGACAGACTCCCAGCCCCAAGTGCCGCTCCACACCCCTCCAGTGGATTGCCTGCTATGCAGCCCAACATTCCAGCTGCAGCCACAGAGAGGGGTGTGCAGGAGGAGAGTGAGTTCTCAGACACCACTGACCCTGCAGCAAATGCCCCCCTCCCAAAAGCACCAGGGGCCGTCCGATAATCCACAGGGCAGGATTTGGTGGCAGGCCACCATACCAACGCCACTCACAGAGCCATCCATGATGGTATCTTGTTGTTCCCCTTTGCATTGACTATGTTGACTATTCTTGCTCACATTGCCATGTTGATGGCCTGAGTCTGTTGGACTGTGTGACTTCAGCTTTGTGGTGACTACACTATTTGTCTCAACTACCATGACTGACAACTCATTTATTCACTGTTCACATTTATGTACATATCCCCGTCACTTGCACAAAAACGAATTCCAAATAAACACTCTTCACATACCTATGTCTGTGTGAGCTACATGTTTATTCCAGTATGTACAATGACAAATCAGAATTCAATGTTCCAACAGCTGTGAAGCAGAGGAGGCATTCAGAGGGTGAATGAACCTAGAAAGACACAAGAGAATGACATTTACTCATCAGGTGACGCCTTCACAGCAGAAATACAACACTAGGCATAAAGGTACAAAAACAAACACCACTAGCAATGGTCAACAACCTCAACATACACATGATGTACCTGGATACACATACCCTGTGCCACACACATCATCCCTCATCATACACACAACAACAGCCAGCAGTTAGAGTTATCTTAGCCTTGATAGTAACATCCAAGCAAACACACAATGTCACTTGTCGACAAAGTCACTTACATTCAAGGGAAGTAGTTGGCAATGAGCAGTCGACGCAGGTCAACACCTTCCTCTTCACCACTATCGTCCTCACTGGAAGTGTGTGGGTGTGCAGGAGGGGGCATCATCTGCTTATCGTCATCCATGATCAGCGGAACGGCTTTGCGCAAGGCAAGGTTGTGTAGCATGCAGCATGCTACAACTATCCGGCACACCTTTCGAGGGGGATTCCAACAGTGCACCTCCGCTCTTGTCCAGACACCGGAATCAGGACTTCAGTAGGCCAAAGGTGCGCTCCACCACACGTCGTGTCCTACCATGTGCCTCGTTGTAGCTGACTTCACC
Source organism: Calotriton arnoldi (assembly GCA_963921515.1). Taxonomy (NCBI): domain Eukaryota; kingdom Metazoa; phylum Chordata; class Amphibia; order Caudata; family Salamandridae; genus Calotriton; species Calotriton arnoldi. The sequence continues at coordinate 663,179 of CAWUFW010002202.1, forward strand.
CGGGGTACTTGGATTCCGCAGTGGGCTCAGCAACCACGGCCTGTTGGGATACGCTGAGTCACCTAAGTGTGACATACACAGAGAAATGTTGTGATACAAACAGTTGACGAGAACAGCATGTCACACACAGCACACTACTTGACTCAGTGTACTCACCTACAAGCCATGCACGCTCTGGATGTAGATTTTCCATCAGCCGGGGTACAATGCTGTTCCGCAGGATGTAGGAGTCATGGGCGGAGCCAGCAAATCGCGCACAAACATGGCTGATGATCATATCAGCTTGGCATACCACCTGCACATTTATGGAATGGTAGTGCTTCCTGTTCCTATACACCTGCTCACATGCCTGTGGTGGGACAAGGGCAATGTGTGTGCCATCAATGGAACCAACTACATGAGGAATGTGGCCAAGGGCATAAAAAACAGCCTTCACAGCAGGCAAATCTGCTGTATTTGGGAATCGTATGTATTGGTCCTTGTATAGCATCATTGCGGACACCACATCCCAGAGCACCATGCTGTATGTTGGTTGCGACATCCCACCGGAGGTGGCCACCGTGTATTGGAAAGAGCCTGTAGCGAAGAAATGCAGCGCTGCCATGATCTTCACGGTTGGGGATAGGGCAGTTGGATATGTGCGTTGAGGCCTCAGATGGGGCTCCAACTGAGCACACAGCTCTTGCAGTGTAACGCGATCCAGACGAAATTTCTTGATGATGTCCACATCCTCCATGTCCGCCAGGACTGTGAAAGTCCGGTGCACATTTGGTCGTCGCCTACATGAAATGGGAGAGGACTAATGTTATTCAAATTACACAATGAAATGTGTCCGACTTCTCACATCTTGACTCACGCAGCAGAAACAATGAACGTACTCCAACAATGGCTTAATCCACAACTCAAATGCAGAGAGACATTCACCACATGTGTGTTTACAAGGGGTCATGTTGTACATACTGACTACCAGACAAACATATTCAGAGGTTGTGAATGGTACACCAATACATCTGGTGGCCCCAGGCCTAGGAGTAGGTGACACAGCACAGGTATGAGACAGCAACACTGCTGACTCAGATGTAGCTGCTTTACCTGCCACACCTTCTTGCTTAAGTTGCACAGACCACAAGTTATCATTACAATGTGCACAGTGTGTGTAAGCTGAGCACATATCCTACTTAAACCAGCCATGGGTACAGTAACATACCACCATTATGTGTTCAGGCAATCATTACTGTTGTTTGATTAGCCATCTCACACATTAAGTTGATTCCAAAGATGAGACAACATCATACAACCAATAGATGTACATCCACACACATATCATAGGTGACGTGAGTAAGTGCATGGCAATGCATGTCACATTTTCCACAGACATGGCATGTGTAGGCATCAGTGAGTTTAATGTCACACCAGCATTCATTGTACAAAACAAGTGCATAAAGACACTATTTAGGCATAGTGTTCAATTGTTAAATTAGACCATTGCCATTGCTAGTGCATGATGTGCCCATAACCGCGGTAGGCGTGCACCGCCACCGCAGGTCTGCTCATTGGCCACACTTGAATGATGCAGCATAGCGGTAGCGACCGCCTGTCCTCCGCGGTGTGACACCACCAATGCCATTGCAGCCAATGGGACCCGCGGTCGCGGTAGTGAAATGCTACTTTGGAACCCGCGGTAGGCATGCACCACCACCGCGGGTCAGCTCATTGGCCACACTTGAATGATGCAGCATAGCGGTAGCGACCGCCTGTCCTTCGCGGTGTGACACCACCAATGCCATTGCAGCCAATGGGACCCGTGGTCGCGGTAGTGAAATGCTACTTTGGAACCCGCGGTAGGCGTGCACCGCCACCGCGGGTCGCTCATTGGCCACACTTGAATGATGCAGCATAGCGGTAGCGACCGCCTGTCCTCCGCGGTGTGACACCACCAATGCCATTGCAGCCAATGGGACCCGCGGTCGCGGTAGTGAAATGCTACTTTGGAACCCGCGGTAGGCGTGCACCGTCACCGCGGGGCCGCTCATTGGCCACACTTGAAAGATGCAGCATAGCGGTAGCGACCACCTGTCCTCCGCGGTGGGACACCACCAATGCCATTGCAGCCAATGGGAACCGCGATCGCGGTAGTGAAATGCAACTTTGAAAACCGCAGTAGGCGTGCACTGCCACCGCGGGGCCGCTCATTGGCCACACTTGAAAGATGCAGCATAGCGGTAGCGACCGCCTGTCCTCCGCGGTGTGACACCACCAATGCCATTGCAGCCAATGGGAACCGCGATCGCGGTAGTAAAATGCAACTTTGAAAACCGCTGTAGGCGTGCACCGCCACCGCGGGCCGCTCATTGCCCACACTTGAAAGATGCAGCATAGCGGTAGCGACCGCCTGTCCTCCGCGGTGTGACACCACCAATGCCATTGCAGCCAATGGGAACCGCGATCGCGGTAGTGAAATGCAACTTTGAAAACCGCGGTAGGCGTGCACAGCCACCGCGGGGCCGCTCATTGGCCACACTTGAAAGATGCCAGCCAGGTGGACCAATTGCAGCAGCTGCCTGCCACTGATAGCAACCCAGGGGCCTATAAATCTCTGTGGGAGAGCCACACATTTCACATGCATTCAGACCCTGCAGACTGCCATTCCTCTACAACTGCATATTTTGCTGTATCCTGGACCAGTGATGGCGAGAACAGAGAATGTCAGGGCCTGTCCCTTCACTACAGAGGAGCTGGAGCTTCTGGTGGACGAGGTCCTTGCACAGTATGGGAGGCTTTTTGGTGCACCAGATGTACTGGTAAGTGTCCCTTATTCCAAGTGTGAGAGTGATCAAAATGATACCATGATGTTGCTGTGCAGTAGTATGTGCCTGTGAGTGCAAGTCGATGTACAGGCATCCTAATAATTGACATGGCATGCTTCATACATGTTCTGTGGGACTTGACTTTGATTATGTGTAGAAAATGCACACTCCTACAGCCATTCTTGCACAAACTTAATGAACATGTTGGTCTGAGACTAGGTGATGTAAATGTGTGTTACACTGCCATGCATGCTAACTTCATGTCAATGGTGTCTGTAGGCTTATTTCCACACCTACATAAGTTGATTGTGGGTAGGGGGAGACATGCATTGTTTAAAGAGGCACACAGATACGATGGTGTTCTGAAACAGCACAAGTCGGGACTGATTTTTACTGTGCCATGTTATGTGACTGTCCACTCACTCTTCACAACCTCATATGTGACTGTTGAAATGTATATTGGTATGGAGCACTAACTTATGTGTGTTGACTATTTTTTAAGTGCACTATGTTGATGTGAGCATCATGCACAATAGTCCAATGCATGAGTGGAACCCACTTGATGTTAATGCAACAATAACACTTCACATCAATGTAAGTAGTAGATGTCATCCTTACATTGATTTGAACATGTGTTCAGTCTTGCATGTGTTGGCACTTTTCACCCTCTCATGCTGTACATCTATGTGATTTATCTGAGGGACCATGTTGAGCTGCACTGTGAGTTCCTCTGGCCTGCACAGACACTGTCCAATGTTACTCAGAGCCATGCCTAACTGGACTGAGTCAAACATGTGTTTAGTCCACACACCTAATACTCACTGAGCCATCATAGTCCTGAGAATTGCACAATCGAGGACTTAACAATGTGAGAAGTGCGTGATAAATCAGATTATGTACCAATATGTTTCCTGAGAAATGCATTGAGCCATTCACAGGCCAAGGGCATCGTGGGGTGTGTAGTGGTGGACACAGTGAGTCTGCCACTACACTTCATTATTACTGTATTGCATGTCATGCTCACTCACATACTGCATCACAGATGAGGGCCTTCTGCACATGGCTGTCTGTGCTGCCATTGTGCATTTGTATGAGATGGCCATGTACTGTGTGCCTTGCCATACATGCATTCATTTCTGTGTAGTATTGTAATGAACATGTACTATGTGTCATGCTGTATGGCCTCTGATGAAAATGTAGCGATTTGTGTGCCATGCATTTATGTTCTCCTGTGCTGACACACAGTGTGAATGACACAGGGTCTCTGATACTTCCTTTTCTTGTCTCCTATGCCTGCAGCTGAAGGTCCACCAGCGTAAGGCCGCATGGAAGAACATTGCACGGAAGGTGCGGACTCTGGGTGTATCCAACAGACGGCACACACACTGCCACAAGAGGTGGGACGACATCTCCCGTCTGAGCAGGACTGTGGCAGAGATGACGGTGGGGCTGGTCCCTCGCAGTGGCAGGTTGGCGCGCCGAACCATGACTCCACTAATGTCCCGCATCTTGTCTGTGACACAGCCAGAGCTGTATGAACGTTTGAGGGACCATCAGCAGGGAGTAAGTGGTGAGTATTCTGCGTAGGCTGACTTTGGGTACGAGTGACTGCATGAATGGCGACCGTGAGACATTGCTGATCTTGCTGCTGTGTAAATTTTTAGGAACTACTTCTCAGTGGCCTATGTGTTCAGTGCAGGTGTCATGTATTTTCCCATAGATGGACTTGATCATGTGTTTCATACAATGGCCCTTGCCGTTGCATGATGAGATGTGGCTTTATGACATCTTCTGCATTCTGGGTGTCATGGACATCACCAGGCAGTGTACAGCAGTGTGTATCATGTCAGTGTGCATTTAACGATGTGTGCACTACAGGACTTGTTAATGGTGTGAAGTACACATCTGACACAAACGTGCATCAGTTTGCAAGATGAATTGCTCACCTTGTCAGACATCAGTAGCTCATGGACATTATTAAGTAGAAATTTGAATCTGTATCTGTGTTGTCCCCTTACAGTGACTCCATATGTGACAGAGGCAACATGCTGAGATGTATGCCTCTCTCACATACAGGCACGTGGGTATGCTTGCAGAGATGTTTAGGTTACATTACAAGGAGGCAGGGACCTGCTATTTGCCGGTGTGAACCTCACATGGCTCATTGATGTAAACAATGCATATTTCCATGCATCTTCTGTGTTCAGCATGATTGTTGCACATGCAGACTGCACAGGGTGTTGTGCAACTTGGGGTTGTCATTATCTAGTCTAGTTCTGTGCTTGCATTTGATGTTTGTGTGTATGGCACTGTACTGAACCTATGTCTCTGTCCATTGCAGCATCTACCGAGTGCATGGAAGGCCATGATACGGACACCAGTGCTGAAGCATGTGGCACGCATGATAGCCATGAGATCACTGACACTGATGTGACCAGCACCTCGGAGGGGGACAGGAGTGTCCTTGAGGACTCACGCGCAGAAAGCACAACCTCAACATCATCGGACTCCAGTGGGGAGTCAGCGACAATGGTGGTCACAGGGAGTGACAATCCTGCCTCTTCCTCCACCACACATCGGCCAGTGCCCACCATCCCGGCTACTACCACTAGTGCTGTCCGTGCCCGCAGGGCTGTTAAGGGTAGAGTCGCCTTCACCCCAGGCACCGCTGCCCCTGCCCCTGTCTCCCCTGCTGCCCTCAGTGTTGAGGCGATTGAACTCTTGCGCCAGCTGTGTGTGGGTCAGACAGCTCTCCTAAATGCTTTCCAGGATCAGGACAAGAAGTTGGGACAGGTTCTGGCATTTATGGAGGGCATTCATTCGGACGTGGGTGGGCTACACAGGACTGTCCAGGGTTTGTCCTCCAACGTGACGGCAGCATTTAGCTATCACAGCATCCAAGTCCAGCCCCAATGCCTTCACCAACCACCCTGCCAGTGGCAACCCCTGAGGGGAGTGACCACACAACTGAGCCCTCAGGCCCGAGTCGTCGACACCCAGCACATGACAGCAGCGCTCCAAGCGTGCAAGGCCACAGACACCATCCCCAAAAAGTGACACAGGCACACAGGGACGCAAAGGAAAAAGCCCTTCACATGACACTCAGGGCCATCAGGCAAAGAAGCAGGCCTCTAGCTCACGGTCCACAAGATTGCACCCATCACAAGAGTCTCCCATCCACACAACTGCTCCAAGTGACAGACAAACAGTTGGCATGCCTGATGTGGTGCTGGTGCCGCTGAAGGGAAAGCCCACAAATCAACCTAAGACTGCTTCACCCAGGACCTCTACTCCCACCCACACCCCTGTGAAGCGTGGTCAGGAGAGCAATGTGAGTCGTTCACCAGGGCCACAGGGGATGGAGGGCAAAAGGCAAGCAAAAAGCAAGGCGAAGTCCATATTCTGCAAATCCCCACAAGGAGGGCCACCTGCACCTGTCACATCTTTGGTGGGGAGGGACTCTGTTGTGCCAGCCACACTTCCCACTACTCCCAAGACACTTCTGCAATATCGTATACCCAAGAAGTGTAGAGGCAGCCCTCAACATTCACCCTCACCCACTGTGTCTCACGGCAGCGTCTCTCCGCCTCCACGTGCCACCATGCCACCCGGTCCGAGCAGCCCTACACCTGCCACAGCCACTACTGCCTCTGTGTCTCACGGCAGCATCTCTCCGCCTCCACGTGCCACCATGCCACCCAGTAGAAGCAGGCCTACACCTGCCACAGCCACTACTGCCTCTGTGTCTCTCGGCAGCATCTCTCCGCCTCCACGTGCCACCATGCCACCCGGTCCAAGCAGCCCTACGCCTGCCACTGCTGACTCTTACTCTGGCGATCCTCTCTCTCCCAGGTCCAGTTCCGCCAGTGGCCACGACAATCAGCCACCTCCCAGTCCAACTGACAGGCAAGTCTGAGGCACAGACCCCCTCCCATACCCATCACTCCCACAGCGGTGCCTGGACTGCGCTTTGATAGCCCCGGTGCTTTGTTCATTCACATGGCAGTGTACGGTGTTCCACATTCACTGTAAACATTTTCATGCACACATGTGCATTTGTTTGGACAGTGGACTGGCCAATGGCCTTTTATTTGTTTGACATTTTGTGCCTATCAGGTTATTTTGCAATAAACACTGTTACTCCTGTTGTATCGTTTGTTACTGCCCTTGCTTAATTAAACATTTTGATGTGTGGGTATGGATGAATGTGCCACATGCTCTGCATGGCACTTCCACATTGCCATTTACTTCATTCACTTTGTCATTGTTTGGCAAACGTAACACACACTTTTGGTCTGCTTGACTCTGAGGTTTGGGGGTGCAATGTTGTTTGTGGGTGTTGATGTACTCTTGCAATCATCATTTGCTGTTGATTTCAGTATGTTTGTACACATGTCATGTTAGGGGGCTATACCACAACAGAGGTGAATTCTACACACAGTCTAACTTGCGGGGTGTCCAAGGTTGGTGATGTCTGTGTGATGTGTTTGGATGTGTGGACAGCAGTGTGTGTGTGGTAATCTTGTGAAGGCCTGTCTTCTTACTCACATGGGTATATTTGGATGTGTGCAGTTGAGTGGTCACACAGTGTGCTTGGCCTGTCCTTGTCAGTGGTGTTGAGGTGTATGTGGCCCTGTACATGCCAACTACAAACATGTATGTTCCAGGTGGGGTTTGCCCCCTACTACTCATCTTGGCTGTGGCAGGAAGGGGGTTTCACAACACAGGCAGCTTTTTGGCATTACTTTGCAGGTGGGGTTTGCCCCCTAATACTCATCTTGGCAGTGGCAGGAAGGGGGTTTCACAACACATGCACCTTTTTGGCATTACTTTGCAGGTGGAGTTTGCCCCCTACTACTCATCTTGGCAGTGGCAGGAAGGGGGTTTCACAACACAGGCAGCTTTTTGGCATTACTTTGCAGGTGGGGTTTGCCCCCTAATACTCATCTTGGCAGTGGCAGGAAGGGGGTTTCACATCACAGGCACCTATTTGGCATTACCTTGCAGGTGTTGTTTTGCCACAATACACCTATGAACTTGTTCACATACATCACTATCCCTGAATGTCAGATGGGCACACATTTTGATGTTGAACAGGGTGGGATGGCAGGAGCTGTGATGGTATCAGGTAATGTCAGCTGCTACCAACAGAGGCACATGATGTACATTTGGGCCAGGGCCAACACAATCCTTACACGTCCCTGTGACTGCCCATGCGTACCGCTGGCCCTGCCTACTGGATTGTGCGGAACTTTTCCCGCGTCTTCACCGCTGCGGTGACGTGACCGGGAGGATGCGGTGATGACGTTGTTGATGGATGGGCCCGATGCGGAGGTGTGGCATTGACGTACCTGTGGTGTTGTCGACAGCGGCGGCGTCTTTGTTGATCGCGGATCAGGAACAGCAGCGGTAGGGCTTGTAGAGCAGGATCCATTGCGGTAGCGAACGCGTGGAGTTGTGTGTTGTTGCCGTTTTCCTCCGCAGTATTGTTTCCGCTGGGTTTCAATGGGTGGTTTCTCCGTTGCGGTCCGATTGCCTATTTGAGGCATTGTGATTCGGACGGCGGTCTACATGTCATTCCGCACGGCGGTCTCCCGCTATTGGCTACGTCCGCCGTCGTTGCTGAACCAAGGTACTGGCGGTACTGAAAACTCCGCGGTGGTAGGGATTTGGCCTATGTCTGCCCATCGTAATATGGCGGTCGGGGATTCGCGACCGTGGTTGGCAAAACAGCACCCGCCAGGCCGGCGGAAGCCACCGCAGCCACGGCGGTGCCGATCCGCCCGCCATCGTAATCGACCCCTTAGTTTCTATAAAGAAACCTTGAAGGATCTACACAAATCACCCCTTGATGAATTCAGAATTTTGTCTACTTTTCAGAAATGTATAGCTTTCCAGGATCCATTATTGCTTTCATACCCATTTCTACCATTAACTGAAAGAAGGTTGAAAGCACAAAAAATACCAAAAATAGGCTAAGTCCCAGTAAAATGCCAAAACTCTGTAAAAAATGTTAGTTTTCTGACAAAAGTCTGTCAGTCCCTGAAAGCTGGGAAAATGGTGATTGCATCCCCACAAACCCTTTGTTGATACCATTTGCTGGGAAAAAACCTGACGCTTTCATTTGCAGCACTTTTTTCCCATTTAAAAAACAACTTTAGCTGTATTTTGGCTAATTTCTGGGTCCCCTCCAAGGGAATCCACAAACTCTGGGTACCTTTAGAATCCCCATGATGTTGGAAGTAAAGGACGCAAATTTGGCGTGGATACCTTATGTGGTCAAAAAGTTACAGGAGCCTAGATGACGATTGGACGGAAGCCGTGCAAAGCCCCAGAGAAGTCGCGATTAGGGCAAGATTCCGACTGGTTCAGCTGAGAATACTACATAGGTCCTACTCCACTAGCACACTCATGTTTAAGCTGGGTCGCACCCTTACAGAAGAATGTCAAAGGGGCTGTAAACAGAGGGGAACATTCTTCCATATAATTTGGGATTGCCCAATTATACAGCAATTTTGGGGGAAGGTGACGAGAGTAATGTCAGAGGTTACTGGGCAAGCAGTGCCAATGGAGGCCAGGTTGCATGTATTGTGCATATCTGGTGAGCAGGCGTGGCCGAAATATAAAAAAATATGTCTACTAGTAGCTGCGATGGTGGCCAAGAGAAATATCTTTGGGGCCTGGGGAGCCGCTCAACCACCGACAGTGGCACACTGGAAAATGGATATGGACTGGTGTTGCGCTGCTGAGAAAACAATTTATGAGAGCAGAGGCTGCCCCAAGAAATGGGAAAAAGTATGGAGCCAGTGGGGGTATATAGGGACGCATGAGGGAAGTCAGGTTACCTAGATGGGAAGAGGTGGGAGATTAGGGTTCACTCGGGGGGGGGACCTCTTTAGAACGATCTGTCAACTCACTAATGACAATGTACCACAGAAATGTAATGTATGGTGACATACATGTATTACAAACCAGAGAATGTAGTAATGATGTGCAATAACGCTGACGTTTGTTTAATAAAAAGACGTTTAAAAAAAAAAAAAGTTACAGGGGCCTAAGCGCGAACTACCCCAAATAGCCAAAAAAAGGCTTAGCACAGGGGGGGGGGGGGAGGGGGGGAAAGGCCTAGCAGCGAAGGGGTTGAATGTATTTTTTTTAAAAAAAATTTTTAATCCTCATAAGCCTCTTTAGTGGAAAGAAAAAACAATGACGTTCTTCCACATGCACATGCACATCTTGTTGGACACCTGAAAGCCTGTGCTCTTGTGCTTTACAGCAATACGGGTAGGTACGAGTAGAGAGGGAGATGGAGGTTTCTAAAGGCCCTTGGAATCGAAATCCATCTACTCTCTTGTCCAAATGTCTGCTTTCTTCCTCTACCTTTCCAACCGGCAGACCTAAGCCCGAAAACCTGATGAGGCTGGTAAGGCATAATCATAGGACCGCTGAAAAAACCTAACTATTGTCGTTTAGAGCGTCACACCATTCAATCAAGGGAAGCCAAAAGTTAACATCTCTAGAGCTCATCCTTTCCATAGTAACTATGGGGCCGATTCCGATTCCGGCCGGAAATCTCCCCGACCGAGCCGGACCCGGAGAGAATTCCGACCGAATCGGACCCTAGCAGTCAGACCGAACGAGTACGATGCGCACGCATGCTATCGGACTCGAGTCGGTCGGACTCCCATTGAAGTCAATGGGAGCCTGTCGTACAACGCGTACGCAGGCTCCCATTGACTCAATGGGTGCGAGGCGGACAAGGGCGCCCCCTACAGCGTGTACGCGTCCATGCGCATCGCGGCGTACATGCACAGGTAGGGGGACCCATGGGTCCCCCTGTGTGCGACTCGCGCGCCTACGCGTACAGGGGGGTCCGACGCGGACCCCCAAAGTCCGGCTCCGACAGCTTTTTCGAGCCGGACGGCGCGAGTCGATCGGACTGCTCGCGGCGCGCATCGTACTTACCCGGCCGGGAAACGTCTCCATAGCGCGGTGCGAGTCGTGTCCATGCGAGTCGGTCGGAGCGTGTTGAAGCCGCGTTCGAGTCGGTCGGCGATTTCGCGGGTGCTTGCATCGTACTCGCTCGGCCGGACCCGCATACGATTCGGTCGGGAAACAGGGCTCCGAATCGGATCCGGTGAATCCGAATCCGATTCGGAGCACTACCGGCCGAGATCGGAATCGGCCCCTATGTATTTAATCGAGACCAACACATTTTCCAGGCTAGGGGAGAGGGGGGACACCCATAACTTGCAGATTTCCTTGCGCGCCAACAGTGCAATGTAAAAGATAAGCCTTGCCTGAGCTTTAGTAGGTTTTACTTCAGGCTCCAACTGACCGAAAATAATAAGAAGAACGCTTACCTTTACATGCAGCTTAAGCATTTGAGACAGCGCCCTACTCACATCATTCCAAAAAGTTTGCAACTCTATACATTCTACAAACATGTGGACGTCATCGGCCTTCATATTGCCGCACTTCGGGCAGGGGACTTCACCTCCTCTCCCGAACTTTGACAGCTTCAAAGGTGACCAATACGCTCTATGGATGGAAAAGAGATGATTTCTCCTCAGGTATGCAGGCTTAACCAATTTAAAAAGCATAGCCATAGATACTTGCCAGTATTTTTCCAGCGATGAATCCGGCAAGTATTTTCCCCACAGTTCCACAGGAAGCGTAAAATCACCATCCTCCATATCCACCAGTAGCCAATAAATAGTCGCTAGCTCCTTCTTTTGACTGGATTGCTGCGTCAGCTTAAACTCTAGGTCGTTTGGTACACCTATCTTCGTTAGTGGGTCGTGGATCCAGCCCTGCATTTGCACATATTTAAACCTAGATAGGTGAAAGTTTGTAAGCTGACTACATATCTCCCAGGAGATAAGCTCACCATCACTTAAAATCTGGTCCCAGTGCGTAAAGCCCCCTTCTAACAGTGGTTTGGCAAGGATGTCTTTTGTCCACTCCGGGGAGCCGGGTCTGTCCCAAATGGGAGCTAAAAAACTATGGTATGGAATTTTCATGTTTTTCCTCACTTTATACCAAGTCTCTGCAAGCCCCCTCAAAATCTTCAGCCTGACCTTTTTAAAAAAATTTGGGTCAGCATATTTGAAAAGAAAGCCCACATTGCCTCCCGACTCCAGATTCGCAATTTTGGCCCATAAACCTCCTGCCATAGAAGGATTTGGAGAGCTAAAGAGACACTTCCCATTTTTTAAAAGAAACGCCCATGAATAAAAGAGTAAATCTGGCAAGGCTAAGCCTCCTTTCTCAACCCTTCTCCGCAACTTCTTCCAAGCTATTCTTGGACCTTTACTCGCCCATATAAAGGAACCTATTTCTCCTTGTAGCTTTTTGATCCAATCCGTATCAAAAGGTAAGGGGATAGCGTCAAAGATAAAAGTCAGCTTTGGGAGAATTACCATCTTAATCAAATTACTTCTTCCGAGAAGAGATAGCTGGAGATGAGACCAATTTTTCAAAAGTTTCAAAATCTCCTTTCGGACTTTATCGAAATTTAGTTTCGCTATTTTGCCAATATCATGAGATATCATCACACCCAAATACCTGATCTCATCCTTTCCAGATTCCCCCTCGATGTTCCAAGACATAATTTCAGACTTATCGCCGTTAACCTCGTAACCTGAGACCTTCCCAAAGTCTGTCGTTAGAGCCATCAAACGAGGCCAAGTAATCACAGTATTTGTAGTTAAAATCACGATGTCATCCGCATAGAGCCCAAGTTTCTTTTCCCAGCCAGAGAAACTAAAGGGTATAATTTCAGGATCCTCTCTGATCTTTCTTGCCAATGGCTCTATATAGAGGTTGAAAAGCAAAGGCGACAGGGGACAACCTTGCCTAGTTCCTCTGGATATCATTACAGGTTGGGACAAGCAGCCATTAACTAAAATCCTGGCTTCAGGGGCTTGATAAAGACCAGAAAGAGCATTACAAAAATTTGTACCTAGGTTCAGGGAGGTAGCGACTTTTTTTAAGTAGACCCAGTTCACACGGTCAAAGGCCTTGGTAGCATCCAAAGCCACCAAGGCAAAAGGAAGATTGTATGTGGATGCTAGATCTATTGTGCCGACCAATGTAAAAGTCAGATCTTTCAAAAATCTTCCCTGAATAAAACCTTTTTGGTCGTAATTTATTAGCTCATCCATCACCCCATTTAACCTGTCCACCAGGGTCTTAGTAAAGATCTTGTAATCACTATTTAGAAAGGAAATAGGGCGGTATGAATCACATTTTCTGGGGCATTTTCCAGGCTTCAAAATTAACGATATTGTGGCTTCCTTCCAGGAGGCTGGCAGGTTCACATGTTTGACGAATAGCTCATTAAAAAGATTGACTAAAATAGGAGCTAAAGTACCAGCCAAAACTTTGTAGACCTCTTGAGGAATGCCATCTGGCCCAGGGGCCTTCCCCTTCTTTAACTGAGCAATTATATTTCCCACTTCCAGGACGTCTATTTCTCTACTTAGGAAATTTACTTTTTCTGTTCTCAAAGGGTTTCCCATGCCCTGTCCTGCCCATTTATTAAGAATATCTTCAGATGGCATAAGATCTTCTCGATAGACTTTACTAAAATGGCTTTGGAATACTTGCTCAATTCCTCTACTATCACCTACTCGGCTGCCCGTTTGGTCGCATATAATTTCCTCAACTCTATTTCTTAGTTGTTCTTTCTTTGCCTTCCATGCCAGAAGTTTGCCACACCCTTCGCTATATTCGAAGTGAGCCATCTGACTGACCTCCCATCCCTTTCTCAATCGCTCTTGCAATACGATGGACAAACTCGCCTTCCCCTGTGACAGTTCTTGGAACCAACTCATCCTGGCCTCATCATCTATATTTGGATTGATTAGTTTTTTTCCAAGCAACGAATCTTCTCCTCCTGTACTGCCACTTCTTTGTAATAACTCCTCCTCTTCTCTGCCGCTAAAGCCCCAAGTCTGCCCCTTAAGAACGCTTTATAGGCATCCCATGTGACCCCGGGGGTGCGGTTCCCCAATTGAGTTCAAAAAATTCTTTTGTTTCTTTTTTAAGGGCTTGTACCACTTCCTCTTCCAACAAAATTGTGCGGTAAAGGGTCCATCTAGACTGAGTACCAACCTTACTGACCTCCAATGTGAGCATCACCGCTGAGTGGTCTGACAAGTGTACTCCCACATGTTCAATCTGCTGTATTTCATCCTTCAACTTACAATCTACTAAAAAGTAATCAATCCTAGACTGATGCCTGTACTTCTTATTAAAGAAAGTAAAGCCCTACTTTCTGTCTCCATATATCCAACAGACCCAGTTGTTCCATCATTTGCTTTATTAAGCTAAGCATCTTGGGGTTAGTCTGAGCTCTACTATGTATGGATCTATCCAATACGTGATTTAGTACAACATTAAAATCTCCAGCCAGAATAATTGGATCAGAAGAATTTAAAAGTTCGACCAACAGATCTTGCAGAGGACCAACTTCATCGTGGTTAGGCCCATAGTAGCCGGCTAACGTGAAAGGCCGAGCCAAGATCTTTACTTTGGCTACTACCCATCTACCCGCTTTATCAGATGTATAGGAGTCCAAACTTACTTGAAGACCTCGCTTGATTAAAATTGCCACCCCTTTTGTCACTGCTGCTTGGGCTGTACATGCAAAGTGCGCTACCCATTTAGTCACTCGAAAGAGCTCTACTGCCTCCTTCTCGGTTAAATGAGTTTCCTGGGCTATAATAATTTGAGCTGAGGAATCTTTCAAATACTGAAGTATTTTCGCCCTCCTACCTCTGGCCCATAAGCCATTTAGAGTCCAGGACAGAATATTTATACACCCTCCCTTTTTACTACCCATCATCTCTTACTGCTAAAGCCTTTGTTTCTAAAAAGATAAAAAGAGACTCTAGAGGAAACATTTTTTTGATTTTTCCCCACTGCACCCCACCCTGTGCACCCTCCCACCCATAGAGAACCCCCTCCCAACTATTCCAAGGCCAAAGGGCCATATGGAGTTCCCCTCAGAGCATATTACCATCTAGTGTAAAAAAACTACCATCCCAATAAACATTTTTATACTAAAAAGAAAAAGGGAAAAGAAGGAGAGGTTTTTATATATATATATATATATATTTTTTTTTTAGTAGAGAAAACTTTATATAATTCACCTCGCAAATATGTTCGTTTATTTTCAACTTAATTGTTATTATTTTATATTTTATCTACATATTTTATTTTTATTTTTCTCTCTTTATTTCTTCCTCCGCCCCCCGTGGCTTTCTCCCATAGTCTAATCGTTTAAAATACTTGACTATAACTACTCTTTAGCTAATTGAGCCAAGTGGCAGGGTTAGAAAGGCGTTAAAAAGAAAAAGAGCATTATTTCCTGTTAGATTGAAAATCTTTTAAGAACTCATCTACCTTCTCACAAGAGTGAAAGATAAGCATTTTATTATCAATCATCAGCTTGAGGTACGCAGGGAATCTCAACTGGACTACAGCTCCCAAACTTTTCAGTTGGTCCATCCTTTTGCCTAACTCCCATTGCCTGTTTGAAGTGGCAGCTGAAACGTCTGATCTAAAATCATACTTTACCCCATCCACTTCTACAAATTTCAGGCTCAGAGCTTTTGAAAGTATCTTCTCCTTTAGAGAGAAAGTTAAAAAATTAAGCAACATTTTTCTAGGCTTTGTCCTATTTTTGTTTAGCCTAAACGGGTCTCTATGTACACGCTGAATGTCCTTACTTATATCCTCTTCAGATTCCTCTAATTGTAGCTCTCTTTTTATCAGGCGTACTACGAAGGCTTTGATATCTTCTCCCTCCTTTCCTTCAGGAACCTTCAAGATTTTTATATTGTTTCTCCTCTGAAAATTTTCTAATCTTTCCACTCTCTCTAAGCAGTCAGACTCTGATAGCTTTAGCTTTGTAATCTCGGCTGAGTTTATGCTGACCTTCTCCCTGAGCTCCTTTACCTCCCCCTCCAACAGGTCTGTTCTACTATTAAGGTCGTCCATCTTTCTCTCCAAAGTATCGCAGGCTTGTCTTATCTCCCTCTGATTTCCTTCCGAAGTCTCAAATCTTGCTCTAATCTCTACTGTGAGGGCTTTTAACAGACCACTCAGCGGTAGATCATCATCTCCCGAGACCCCTGAAAAGACCAGACCTTGGCCTTGGCCAGGGGCTACTGAGACTGCTCCCTGCTGTAACCCTCCCTGTATAGGTAGGGTACTCATGCTCTCTTCGGCAGGAAGCCCGGCCAGTATTTGGTAGCTATTAGAAGAAATATTGTTACTCCAATCTATGGCATTAATCAAAACTTCGGGGGATTTCACACTCTCAGTGATCTTATCTTTATCCACCTCCCTTCCCCCCTCCATCCTGCTCTCTGTCAAAATAACAGTTTGAGGTATAGCTTTAAAATAAGCCTTTAGTGAGGGAGTAACCTTAATCTCCTGGGCAGCCTTCCGCTTCTGAACTGCAAGCTTTTTCCCTTTAATCTTGCTTATCGTTACCTTTTCCTCCACCTTCCCTTCTCCCCAAGACTTACTACCCCCTTTCTTTCCCTCCCTTACCTCCTTTACCACCTTTACTTCCTTTTATTTTTCTAAGGGGATATCGAGGATGGGGGGGGAAGTGATTGCTCACTACCGCTAAGCTGGGGAGAAGACCCAGTAGGACTGAGAAACGTTTCCCCTGAAGGAAATCCGAGAGAGCGATCCTTGCCTACAATCCCCTTATGGAGATCCGGGGGCTCCGCCGAACACCCGCCTAGAGCACAGCTTCGCTCGGGCAAACCTTCCTGCCCACTGGCTCCGCGACCTCCTTTCCCCCGGAAGGGGATTCTGGCTACCACACCTCTCCCTCTACGGAGCTCCAGGGCAGCCCTCCCCCACAATCGTCCCGTCGCGACCTCCACGCTGCCGCCGAGTACACGCAACCCCACTCCGCCTGCAGTTCCTTCGACACCGAGCAACCCCAACCCGCGCTGGGAACCTTGCTGGGAGAAAGGTCAAGGGGATAAACTCCACTTCAGTCCGCACTGACTTGGCTCACCCAGACATGGTAATTTTTTTTAAATCCTCTAGACGCTCTGAGGGTGCTTCCGCGACCTGCTAAGCGCTGGCCGCCATGTTCTCCTGTATGCATGTATCTGTGATGTATTTTTTTTGTATACGTATTGTTTATGTTTTTTAATATATGTGTTACATTTTTAGTAGTTATCAATTTTATTTTAATAACATTTTGCATTTTTAGTTCCGTAGCGGGTTGTGGGATTATAGTGGAATAGGGTGGGAAGTAATTTAATCATAATAAATTAATTATTATTTTTTATTTTATAATATTTATTTAATTGAGATTTTATAGTGTTAATTGTGGGAAGTAATTTATTTGTAATTCATTATTAATTGGTTGTTAATTAATACTAAATAATTAATTGATTGAAAATTAATTATGGAAATTGGGTAATTATTTTAGGTGCGGGTTGTGGGGTTTATAGGGGTAAAGGGTGGGAAGTAATTTATGTTTAATTAATTAATAATTAGTTGTTAATTTATATTAATTAATTGATTGTAAATTAATTATGGAAATTGTGTAATTAATTTTAGTTGTGGGTTATGGGGTTTATAGGGGTAAAGGGTGGGAAGTAATTTATGTTTAATTAATTAATAATTAGTTCTTGATTAATATTAATTAATTAATTGAAAATTAAATATGGAATTGTGTAACTAAATTTAGGTGTGGGTTGTGGGTTTTATAGGGGGTAAAGAATGGTAAGTAATTTACGTTTAATTAACTAATAATTACTTGATCATTTATATTGATTAATTAATTGATATTTAATTACGGTAATTGGTTGTATTTTTTGTGTGTGAGTTTTACTTTTATAGGGGTAAAGGATGGAGAGTAAATTAATTTTACTTACTTTATAATTAGTTGTTAAATACTATTAGTTTTTTAATTGAAAATAAGTTTTAATTGTGTAATTAATTTTTTACACTTTAATTTTAGCTTTGGGTTGTGGGTATTATAGGGATAAAGTGTGGGAAGTTTAATAATTTTTATGAGTGTTAATTTGCTTTTTAATTAATAATATTTCTATAATTGGTAATGAATTATGTTAATTATGTAAGTACATTTTTTTTAAAAATTTAGATGTGGTTTGTGAATTGTGTGGTGTTATAGGGTAGGAAATAAAAAAAGTACATTTATGTAATAATCAATGTTTTTGTTCTTAAATAATTTCGAATTAAAAATATTTATTTGCTTGAAAATTATATTTTATTTTATTTAATATGATATGTGTAGGTATTTGTCATATGTATTTAACATTATAATATATATTTTTATACATTTTTAATATTGAATATATTTGTATTTTATATTTGAACATATTTATATATTTATTTATTTTGTTTTTTAAATATTTTTGTTGTTAAAATTTTGTTTGTTTTTAATTTTGAACAGATGGGTTGAGAATATTAATTGGTACCCCTCCGCAATCCAACACTTTCCCTACTGTTGCACTCATTGGAGTGGGAATAGTAATTTGTACCCCTCCACTATCCAATACTTTCCCTACTGTTACACTCACTGGAGTGGGAATAGTAATTTGTACCCCTCCGCTATACAACACTTTCCCTACTGTTGCACTGACTGGAGTGGTAAATATAAGTTTAAAGATTTTTAATAGTTTAATGTTTTAATTTATAAAAGAATGTTTTTTATAGATTTTATGTTTTGTGTAGATATATATATATATTTTTAAATTTTTAGATAATTTTAAAATTATAAAATAAATTAAAATTAATAGTTTATTAACTGTTTTAAAGTTAAAAAAGAAATATATAAATATATATTTATTAATTGTTATGTATGTGTTTAACTTTTTTTAATTCAGTTTATTTGTTATATTTGTTAAGATGTATATTAAATCTACTTTATTTTTTTAAATTAATTTTATTATTTAATATATTTAATATATTTTGTACAACTATATTTTTAACATCGATGTTTTTTTGGGATATTTTTTTACATACCTGTTTAAGTACAGGGAGTTGAGTGCAGTGCATGACCTTCTTAAAAAAAACACAACAAAGCGCAGAGATGACTGCCGATTGATAACTCCTACTTCCTGTACTACGGACATTAGGCACTTTACAGTCTGACCTTTCTGTATTTGAGTTTTAACAATTGCTATGTAGCCAACCTAATTGTTGTGGATTTAAACTATTTTTTGGGGGGCATATTACAAGTATGTTTGTGCACGATAGCCCTATCAAGATTTACTGTTTCTCACATATCTTTTACTTTGATGTATCTATAATAGAATTTAAACAGTTAAATTGCCGATCGCACACCGCGAGTTTTATTCTTAGGTAAATGTCCAGTATTTGTAAAGTGTGAACAATTACCCGAGGGCGTCAAGGCGCTGGGGGCCGTCGGGAAGATTAAGCGAGCTAATGCCCAGAGTCACATGGTGCTGGGCTGATCTGCCACCGGTGCCGGGGATTGAACCGTGAGCCCCCGGGTTCCGGAGTCAGCCACTCTGGCTGCTGCGCCACACCTCTTCCCGGGTACTATGTGTCAGTTACGTTAGGGGCATTGCAAGGACCTACTCACTCTTTTGTTCTTTGTATAACATGTCTTTTAAATGTCTTATATTGTCATGGTTTTAATTAACTACACAATAAAATTTCGTACAGTATAGGGAGTCGATATTTTTGCATTCTATATTTTTTCGGCAGTATTTTTTACATCTATATTTTTTACATTGATATTCTGTCAGTGAACCATTTACTATATTCCTTTCCCTCATTTCTTCTCACTAACCCTTAACCCCTCCCCCTTCATGCCCCATGCCAGTAAGCAGGGACACAGGATTTGAATGTATAGTAAAAAGAAGCACCATGCATTAGTTCAACATGTATTATACCCTATAGAAAGGAAATGCGTGCAATTGTTTATACAAACAAGACCTATAATCTCTTTCTGAGGGGAACCACTGACTCAATGCAGTTAGCCACACTTAGGGAATAACTAATCAGAGACATGCAACATACTAGGGCCACACATCATAAAAAGCTGCTCACAATGATACCCTTAATGTAAATAGCATGAACCAATATATCAGGTGCAAGAAAGTCTTATCCTACCTCGCCACTATAACACAAGGCATCACTCCTGTGCCCAAATGACTGTAGGAGTTACTACTTAGGCATTAGTAACCATCAAAGATGAGGCATTGATGAGGGGCATGGCTAAGATGGTGGCCAGTGCAGACGTTCCTCGCTGAGCTCCGCTCTGAGCCCCGACTGAATCATACAACATCCTGCACCTGGTGCCCCGGAACCCTTGCTCCCCTTGTGTGTGGCTCCATGTCTGAATTCCTGTGGGTGCCTGCCTGATTTTTGGAGTCTGTCAGACCGAGGATGAGGAATGATAGTGAGAAGCTGGCCTGCAAGGATTGTTGGGCTCGGCACCGACAGTAGGGCCTGCCCAGTCTCGGCTGCCGGGAGCCAGGCGGTGAAAAGTTCTTCAGAACAGCAGACCGCAGTGAGGTGATAGACAGCATCGGCTGGACCCTTCAGGGTTGTGGACCACCACAGACGATACTGTGGGCCCTGTCATAGAAGGCCGCCTGATGGCAAACGGGCATAGGAAGCCCCACAGCCAGGAGCTTTGACAGGGGAGACCTGAGACAGCTACGCTGCAGCAGAGTAGTGTCCACATGTCTCCTGCCACTGTGGCCCACTTGCCGATTATAGTTGATACAGCTGCATACCGAGGAATGCACAGGTGGGTCCCCGGACCTGCGTGGCGCACTGGCATGTCAGTGGAATGGAAGCCTAGGTGTAGCTTCAGATGAGCTGATTTGTACCTAGTATGGCCTGGGGAGGTAACCCACCTCGCTTAAGCACTGGTCCCCCAGGATCCCTCCTTCCATATCAATGCTACTATAGCCCTCTAATGTTGGTGCTGAGTGAGATGGAGTGAGACTCCTTACTTGGGAAGCGCTACACCATGGGGTCACAGGAGGACTATGTACTTCTTGTTCAGTAAATCTCGGCTAACCAGAGATGGCGAGTTTGTGTGGCGGGGGTGGGCAATGTGGGTATCTAACAGCACGGTGAGGAGATCACCGACGGAGATGGGTGAGCACCGGGGGCGCCCCCATGCTGAAGCCCCATGTGTCAGTATATATCCTCCTAGTAAGATAGTGAATTGTATAGGGAGTAGGATGCCCCCTTTATCCCCTAAGGAGGGACAGGATGTCTTCAATATGTTGTCTCAGCGAGTGGCCTTGAGACCACCTTGGGGAAGTACTCGAACAATTTGATAGAGTATTGCAGGCTACACAGGACACTAAAACTACTTTGGAAACAAAAAAAGACACAGTCTAACTAGAGGTGTCCTTGTTGCGAGCTAACCACTGAAAACTGTCTGAAAGGGTGGATAATATGAAATCTGCGCTTACCACAATGCGCCCCACTTTGAAAGATGTGCAGTCACAGATGCAACTTCTGAGATCTGATATCAAGTGCTTCCAAATAAGAGCAGAAGACGTAGAGGGTAGATCAAGATGGAATAGTGCTTGCTTTCTTGGTCTACCGGAGATGGGACCTAATATGGAGTTGTTTCTTGAGCAGTGATTAATGAACACAGTTCTGGTGGGGAAGGTCCTCAAATTCTTTTCCATTAAAAGAGCCCCCAGAACCCCAGGTTGGCCCCCCCTTCAACTAGTGCGGTCCCATGTCCTGTGATTGCATGTTAGTTGAATTACATGGACAGATACTTGATCCTGAAAGCCTTTCGGGCCAAAGGACTGTCGCACTGTGAGGGAACCATGGTAACCGTCTACCCAGATTATTCTGCAGAGGTGCAGCATTGGTGCAGTTCTCATATGGTGGTTAAGCAGCAGCTGTGCCAGATGGGCCTCAAATATGCCCTTCTCTTCCTTGCCAGGCTACGAGTGATGGAGGGAGAGTCAACGCACCTCTTCCAGACATCTGATGAAGACTGGGCCTGGATACTTATGAGGGGAGGGTCAACCCCAACTGATGACAAAATGGCTGGCAGTTGATGGTAGACTCAGAGGTCAACAAGACAATGCAACCAAAAACCCAAGACTTGATCAACTAGTGAACAGGCGGCTAAGGAGAGGGCACAGGTAGTCGCAAATGTTATGCTACATTACAGGAATCCCTTCACTGCTTTATTACCAGATCATGGTTCAGATACCGAGACTGGCATATGTGGATCTAATGCCTCGGAAGAGGGGGAGGCCCAGGGACCAGACCTCACTCCCCATCTGGTAGAAGCTATTGTTTGAAGGGGACTGGACATTGGATGGTGCCAATAGTGGTGGGTGAAGGTATACCTATTGCTACTTGAAGGGGAGGCTAAAGGGGGGGTTGGGTGCCAAGGGCACTGGAGACACACTAGCATACTTGGGGCTTGGCTGACTGAGGGGAGGTACGGGCACCACCACTCTCCGGCTGTTTCTAAATTGGACATACTCACAATGTTACTTGATGATTACCAGCTTTTGTATTGTTTTATGTTTGTTGGCTGGATATGCAGTAGGCGACCAGCCTTGGGGTGGGTATTTGGGGAATTGTTTCATGGATTGTTGGAATTTTGGAGTCCGTGTACTGAGGACCACTATGCCACATATCTCGTACGGCATACCAGGGACCACTGGTTGGCTGAATGGGGGCCACGGGTGGACATGGGTTATCACGCAGGACAGCATAGATGGGGGATAAAACACGAGTAACAGCCTCAGCATACCATTTCATGACATGGAATGTGAGGGGCATGGCCACATGCAGGAAGTGTCATGCAGTGTGCACGTATCTCACATGCCGCCAAGTTCATATAGCAATATTACAGGAAACACACTTGATGGTGGTGGAGCTACGAAGGGTGCAGACAGGCTGGAGGGGGTCTCAATATGGTACAACTACTCTGCTTTATCCCAGGAGAACTGATTTGGATTGCACCGGGGGTTCCCCATGTGGAGAAATCTCATGAAATAGCAAGGAGGGTAGATACTTGGCCCGAGACGGTCTTTTGGATGGGGACCCGTTCTCATTAGTCGCGTTATATATGCCCCTCAAATACACCATTCTGATTTCCTGGCCCAGATGATTTCTGCTTTTCTGCATAGCCCACAGGTGACGAACATGTGGTTGGGTGATTATAACTGTGTAACAGAAATAGAATTTGATAGATCCACTTCCCCATTAGGTGGCACAGCAAGCCGAAAGGTGAGACAATACTTTCAACAGTAGATAGATGTATGATGCATGGTGGCTGCTGCACCAGAACACCAGAACACCAGAAGTACTCATTTTAGTCCCCAGTACATGATATACGTGCACAGCTAGACTTGTTCCCCTGTAGTGAGGTGGTGTGTAGGCGCATATTAAAGACAGAATACCTTGAACATACTGTTTCTGACTATTGTCCATTACTGATCACCCTGCACTGTGCAGGGGCAGAGCTATAATTCCAGCATGGAGGTTGCGGATGGAGGCATTACAGAATGCACCATTACCTGCCACCATAACGTCATATCTCACACAGTACTTTGAAATTTACATAGGTTCCTCCGTGGCTAGGGCCATGGAGTGGGTGGCTCACAAAGTTATAATCACTGGAGGGTAACTGTTCCTAAGAGAAAAGCAGGCCTATTAGGTCGCTGAAAGGGCTAATGAAAGGGACTCTTTCAAAGGATAGGTTGGATATGATAGTCTCAGAGGGGGGAATTCCTCCTTGTTGAAGAAGTGCCCTCACACACCCAACCGGGTGTCATGCTTCATCATCGGGTGTTGCTCCTCGTGGAAGTGGCGCTGCTGTCCCCCACGGGCCCCGCAAGAGGGCTTTTTATCAGAGATCTTTTGGAGGAACGCCGCAGTGGTGAGTGTGGGTGTGTGGGGAGTGATGTGAGTGAGTTAAAAATACCACACTGGTAGTCTTAGAAAGCTTTATTGAGGAGTCCGTGTGCTATAGTTAAAAACTATAGCCAAGAGTAATACTCTTGATCTAATAGTCAGAAGTGTGAGTATTTTCCTTCTGCTAATCTTGGTGCTAGTGGTGATGAAAGTTAATGATTCTAGGTCGACATGTTTCACGCCTCTAGAGGTCCCTAGTGGATCATATGGCGTTTCTTCAGGACTGTGCCAAGTGTTAGGAGTGAAGTACAGGGGTCTGAGATGGCGACACTCAGTACACAATGTAATACCTATATTCAGGTGTGGTCAGGGTGACTCTGCACCTGCAAGGATACGACCACATAAGTTTCTAAATCCAACCCCAACCGGTAGTTTAGGGAAGACTGGCAAATGCTGGCATTTGAGCAGCGGAGGGCAGGTAACGAGCTTTTATCTTGAAGACACTTCTCCATGTCGCGCTCAATGCCGATGAGGCTTCCCTAAACTACTTCTGACTATTAGATCAAGGGTATTACTCTTGGCTCCAGTTTTTAACCATACTACATGGACCCCTGAATAAAGCTTTCGAAGGGTACCAGTGCGGTATTTTTAACTCACTCACATCACTCCCCACACACCGCACTCACCACTGTGGCGTTCCTCCAAAAGATCTCCGATAAAGAGCCCTCTCGCGGGGTCCGTGGGGGACAGTAGCGCCACCCCCACGAGGAGCAACGCCCAATGATGAAGCATGACACCCGCTTGGGTGTGTGAGGGCACTTCTTCAACAAGGAGAAATTCCCCCCTCTGAGACTATCATATCCAACCTATCCTTTGAAAGAGTCCCTTTCACCAGTCCTTTCAGCGACCTAATAGGCCTGGTTTTATTTTAGGAACAGTTACCCTCCAGTGATTGTAAGGTTAACTTTGGGAGCCCGGGTACTGGACCTTTCTTTCCATTTGCTCCTAGTCCCCCCTCTTTTTGTGTGTTTGAGGCTCACAAAGTGGTCATGCGAGGCCACTGTATCAACATGACATGGGGAGTGAAGCAAGGTCTATGTAGGGAGTTGGTAGACACTGAGGGGGAGTTACATCACATCCCGACTCAGACTGCTAAGATGAGGCCCCTTGGAGCTTAGTGCACAGTGAACTAGTTATTAGGCTCTCAAAACTTGATTATAAGGAACACACAGCTCTCCAACAAGGGGAGAGGGAACAAGATAGCAAAATGCTGGCATGGCTGTTGTGAGGGGAGCTGCCCCACTCCCCAATAGGGGCCATTCGCACAAGAGAATGGGGAAATAGGTAATAGCCAAACAGATATTAAGATGGCCTTTATAGAATATTGTTGCACCCTGTACGCAGCACAAGATGATGCCACCACAGACCAGATACTGGAATTCTTATGAGAAATCCCCCTCACCCGCCCTAAAACACTCCAGTGGGCTGAAATGGAGGAGCCCATACATGTGGAAAAGATACAGAAGGACATAACACATATAGCACGTAATAAAACACTTGGTACAGATGGCTTCCCTATAGAATATTATGCAGCCTATTGCATACTTCTCACCTCAAACTGAAATGGATGAAGAAGCGTTAGATAAGGGAATGCTCCCAAAACCCTCTGCTCTGATCGTCGTGCATCCCAAACCAGGGAGAGATCCATTAGATGTAAGGTCTCTCGCTGTTAAACCTAGAATAAAGATATTGGCGAAATTTCTGGCAAATAGGTTAGTACCAGTTCTTGGTTTTAGACCAGAATGGAACACATTTCTGAATATCCACCGCTTGTTGATCTTGATGGGGATGAATATCAGGGACCCAGAGACCTGCCTGTGGTGTCACTTGACAGAAAAATGCATTCAACACCTTAAGTTTGTATCTTTTTGCAGTGCTAGAGCGCTTGGAAGTGGGTCCCACCTTTTTTGCAATAGGTGAAGACATTATATAGCGGACCAACTGCAAGGGTTAAGACTGGCAGGATAATATCTGACAGGATCAAGATACACAGAGGCACCAGGCAGGGATGCCCATTGTTCACGCTCATTTTTGCACTTGCCATGGAGCCCCTAGCTGCCTGGTTAGGCACTAGGGCTAAGTTGTGCTGCGTGACGGCGTTTGAGAACTAAGCAAACACAAGGAGATGATGGACGGAGCGCTGAAACTTTTCAGACACTCACCCCCAGTCACAGATCTGGGTTGAATCCATCATCATTCTTTATCTCACTTCGCCACCTCAGTTCAGACTCAGCTATATGCAAATCAGTCTTGACCCTGTGCCTCATGGGAACAGACCAGCCCGTACTACCAAGCAAGGTCTTCCCTGAACCGGAAACAAGCATCATGGGACCGGTTTCGGGGTAACACCCCTCATCAGTCAGGCTAGCTTGAATCCAGTGGCAAAGTGAGCAAGGGACCTACATCTGGGCATACCCTGCCAACTTAGGGCGAACAAAGGAAACACAAGGAGATGATAGACGGAGTGCTGAAACTTTTCAGACACTCACCCCTAGTCACAGATCTGGGTTGAATCCATCATCGTTCTTTAGCTCACTTCGCCACCTCAGTTCAGACCCAGCTATATGCAAATCAGTCTTGTACCTGTGCCTCATGGGAACAGTCCAGCCCGAACAGCCAAGCAAGGTCTTCCCTGAACCGGAAACAAGCATCCTGGGACCGGTTTCGGGCTAACACCCCTCATCAGCCAGGCTAGCTTGAATCCAGTGGCAAAGTGAGCAAGGGACCCACATCTGGGCATACCCTGCCAACTTAGGGTGAACAAAGGAAACACAAGGAGATGATAGACGGAGCGCTGAAACGTTTCAGACACTCACCCCTAGTCACAGATCTAGGTTGAATCCATCATCGTTCTTTAGCTCACTTCGCCACCTCAGTTCAGACCCAGCTATATGCAAATCAGTCTTGACCCTGTGCCTCATGGGAACAGTGCAGCTCGAACTGCCAAGCAAGGCCTTCCCTGAACCGGAAACAAGCATCCTGTGACCGGTTTCGGGGTAACACCCGTCATCAGCCAGGCTAGATTCAATCCAGTGGCAAAGTGAGCAAGGGACCCACGTCCGGGCATACCCTGCCAACTTAGGATGAACAAAGCAAACACAAGCAGATGATGGACGGAGCGCTGAAACTTTTCAGTACCTCACCCCCAGTCACAGATCTGGGTTGAATCCATCATCGTTCTTTAGCTCAATACTCCACCTCAGTTCAGACCCAGCTATATACAAATCAGTCTTGACCCTGTGCCTCATGGGAACAGTCCAGCCCGAACTGCCAAGCGAGGTCTTCCCTGAACCAGATACAAGCATCCTGGGACCGGTTTCGGAGTAGTACCCCTCATCAGCCAGGCTAGCTTGAATCCAGTGGCAAAGTGAGCAAGGGACCCACGTCTGGGCATTTGTTCGGCGTTTGAGAACTGGCACATAGTGTAACTATACCGGGTGATGCCCTGATTTATTTACGTGATGCCAGCATATGCTTATGGCCTTGATAACAATGCTGAATCAGTTGGGAGACATGTGAAAATTAATTGGACTAAGTCCTGCTTGTTTCCGCTTCAATGAATAGCGGCTCACCACAGAGAGACCGTGATGCCTGCCAGACTCGAATGGCGATTTGATAAATTTAAATACCTTGGTGTGAATGTTTATCTGACACTCCTTTGAAAGAGGGCAACCTAGACAGAGCAGTAGCTTTGGCTCACAGTTCTCTCCTCTTCTGGCTTTCGCTGCCTTTATACACGATGGGCCGGGCAACTATCGCGAAAATGTTGATTTTGCCCCACCTGCTATACTTGTTTTCGGCCTTGTCACTAATTCTTCTGGAGCGCTCCTTCAGCGGTCTTTATTGGTTGCAGTCAGATTTGACCTGTGGGACAGGTAGGAAGTGAGCCGCATTATGGATAGTGCAACATCTCATGTTGGACGGCGGCCTAGGGGTGCCTAATTACAAGATTAACTACACAGCAGGCCAACTCCAGTTGCTGATGCACTGGTTGGGCACTGCCCCAAATGCATAGAGAGACGCAGTTAAACATGCCTTTCAAAGTAATGACATCAGATCTTGGGTGTGGTGCAATGCTCGAGTACGCACTCCAGAAAACAGACTAATGTCAGTTGCCCTCAAACGTTGGCACAAATACATACATGGTAAGGACAGACACCTGCCATGTGCCCCCCAGTTATCGATTTGGGTGCTACCGATGGTAAGGGACTTTATAGACCAAAGTGCTACATGTTACTGGATAGAGGCAGTGGTGTCACTGACTAAAGACCTGTATGAGGAGGGAGAACTAAGTTCATTTTAAGCCCTGAGAGACGACCACTGGATACCGATTACAACATCATACACCGCGTAGTTACCAATATTTGGGGGCAGGGTCATGCAGAACCAACAACATCAGTGTCACTACAAATTATGCTAACACAAGGTGACATGAGGAAATCCATCACTGTGATAGACAGTGCCTTGCATGCACAATGATATAGAGTAGAACTGCCGGCTAGGGAGTAGTGGGCAGTTGTCCTTGGAACTGGACTTTCTGACATGAAATGGGCATGCACTAAAGCACAAGAAAAGGAAGTATCTAGAAACCCATGATTCCATTTCACACAATTCAATTACATCCATCAGACATATCTAACACAGAGGCCCATTCACCATATGCTCTCATGGCCCCACACGGCGTGGCGGGAAGTGACATGATTGCTATCAGAATTAGTAGACCACATGATACCCCTCACCCCGAATATTTTCTTCTAGGTATCAGGCCCAAAATTTAAGGGAATAGATACAGCCGCAGGTTCACTGATCTAGCCTTTGTGCTTTTTAGGAGGCAGATAGCAATGTCCTGAAAGGCTAGTTTGGCACCTGACATGAATCTCTGGGTACGTGAACTTGTGAAATGGGCAAGGCAGAGGTGCATGCCATTAATAAGACACATCTACTGGGTGGAAGGGAGTTTAACAGCACTATTTGGGACACATATGTCACAAAACTGGAAATCAAGAGTGACAAAAGACCACCCTGAACAGGGAGCACTAGATACAATTGTTATACACTGCATTGTTGCAGATCTGATCATCGGTATGCTCTAACATCTTCATTATTACTTATTGTACCCCAAACCTGATTTCATTGTATGACCATTACACTGGTTGCATGTGCTTACTGGTTGTGTGGGCATTGGACTTGCACCCAACAAGGTGGTCTGCCTAGTATATGAAACTGCAACACTGATGATATTGGAAGGGCATGAGCCTGTTTTTTGTTGATTGTTTCATGCTTTAGTGTATCTCCAATAAAGAGCTATAAAAAAAAAGATGAGTCATTAATGGTGCCAGAGGCCAAAATTATTCCAGTTTGAGCTCTTCACACTGTTCATGTTCTGGGATTCTGTAACCGCAAGTTTGGAGATTGCACACATATCTCAGCAGTAGATGATTCACCCACTGGTCTATATGACCCTCCTAATTTTCACACAGTCTAAGAGAGAAGATGGACCAACTAGACATAGGATATATAAGCAGACTATCGGTGTTACTTTAAGGCCATTTCTAGACCATAGTATTGCATGAGGTGTTACGTTTGGAAATCATAACTTTGTTTTACTGGTGGCAAAATGCCTTTCAGACAAAAGAAACTGACATGTCACACATATGCATACTGAAAACAGGGAAATGTCACACATAAGTAAAGGAAAAACCTGGCAGCTATGTAACAAATCTGTGACTACTGATTCTCTGCTCATCAACCTTTGGCACAGTTAAAACAAATATCACTAGACCAGCATAGTTCTAATTGTAAGGTTCATGATGTTATGGACAATACAATGAGACTTAAAAATGATCCTTTATTCACTTGGTGACCAGTGCAGCTGAGCAAAAGAGAACTTGCATGTGTAGAGCGAATAGGAGTATTAAGAATGACCTGCAATCTCTGAATAAGACACTGTGTAATACCAAGCTATAGAGAATTAGCATAGTCTAAATACAGGCCACTAAGGGCAGAAACAACCAGGTATTTTCCATGAAAGGACACTCAGGGCAAGATCTTTACTATTAGTCTGAGATATTGTGAGCAGGAATAGACCACAGAAGTCCTCTGGCCTGCAAGTGAAGGTTTCCAGTTGATTCCTATGCCTTACTGAACTGGAAGGGGCAGGAAGCAGACCCAGCTCAATGGGCCAGTAAGTATCAAGTCAATTTAATTTAATTCAATTCAAAGGGATCTGTTAAGCCCATGTCTACCCAACGGGCTTCCCATCGCTAAGGTAGGTTGGGCACGGATTCAAGCTCTCATGCAAATAGGTAAGTTAAGTTGTTTCTCAAAGCTGAGTAAATTGTAATTTGATAGAAAAGTAGTAGACAAGGTGTTCTACATCTTGGGGCAAAAAAAAAGCAAAAGGAACACCCCCACCCCACCCTTAGCCTTTTTCACCCTAGAGATGCAATGAAGGCAGTTTCAACCAATGGTAACTAAAACTTTGGATTTATTGACATCAATCTCCTATTTATTACTGTCCATGCATGATCAGTTGAAACTCATGAGCTTTTGGAATGAAAGACAAGATTATTTTCCAGGCGTACAAATAATTTCTTGTCATCAGGAGGCATAGATAGTTTAACACTCAATTCAGTAAGTGCCTTTGCCGTGGGGAAATGCAAATATTGAAAAGAAGGGGGGAAATGCAGATCCCCAGGGCACACCACAGGATGTATGTAATTTCTGAATTGAGAAAAAAGGAAACTTAATTTGACTAAAACCCTGACACCGTCTAGCAAGATGGCATGGCCAAGTGCTCCAAGGGATCCCATAGGGCTGAGGCATTTATACATTCAAACTCTTTTTTGAGTTTAAAAAGATTCATTAAGGAATATAATGTATAACATTGCACTATAGGAGAACAATTATAAATACAATAATAATAATGACTTAACAAGCTTGCCAAAGAAGTCCGTAATATTAAAAAACATAATCAACTGGTGAAGAGATACATTAAGGAATATGCACGTCATAAAGGTGCAAGTTCTGTACAATACAAAACAAGCTTATTTTGGGTTTTTTCCCATTTATTGTGAGAAAAGGGGGGAATGGCAAAGGGAGTGATTCATAGATTTAATAAGGTACGTACATTACAAATTGATCAGTAAGAGATACACCACAAAAGCATCATAAGCAAACTAATATCAGTAAAATACAAGCAAGTAAATCAAGAGCAGAAATAAATTGCTGAGAAAATAATAGAGAATTCAAACAATTTAGGGAGCTTTAAAGGTATCAGAACTTAAAGTTGGATTAATAGCAAAAAATTATCTCTATCATGTGACCCAAGAGTGGAGGCCGTGTAGGCTCTATCTAACCTTGAGGATAGCATACTGTGTACCACCATGCTGTAGCAGAAATATTAGCTGTGCATTTCCAATTGGCACTAATTTGTTGAAAGGCACTGGCCAGTAAAATATCAAGTAATTTCTTGTTAAAATGACTGAGGTGTCCTTGTTCATCTAGAGAGCCAAAAAAAAGGTCAAGTAAAGCTGGGTAAAGGTTTGGAAGATACAATTTATTTGTCTCCAGACAGTATGCCAAATTGTAGGATATTGGGACAAAAAAAAACATATGTCTGAGATGGGAAACAACCATTACATTGCATGCGGTTGTTACAACGACCGCGTTGTTACATTGCAGTACATTACAATGCAAGTTGTTACATCGACTTGCTGTAGGTGGCGCTCTAACCTGAGGAATAGTATAATTTACTATTCCAACACCTTCCCTACTGTTGCGCGCACTGGAGTTGGAATAGTAAATTATACTATTCCTAAGTCCAGTGCGCCCCCTACAGCAAGTCGGTGTAACGACTTGCGTTGTAATGTACTGCGATTTAACAACGCGGTCGTTGTAAGAACCGCGTTGTATTTGCAGGTGTTGTAAACGCATGCGATGTAACGGGCTATATTCGTTTGAGATCACTATGTAAACAGGAGCATGACCAACAATGAGTGTCTGTATTTGGAGAGAGTTTGGAATTGGAGAGTGGGGTAAAGTGAAGTCTGTTATAGGCAAAAATAATATCTGATTGAGAGTTGAAGTCTAAGATGTTTCATTAATTTTAAGCCAAAGTTTATTACAAAACGAAGTGGACCAAGAACATCCCAAGCCAGCCTCCCAGAGGTTTTCTGTACAAGTTTTTTAATCTGGAAGAGGGGGGCGGCTGTCAGAGATTTATAAAGAGAATGTTTGGGTTTAGTACATTAAAGGTGAAATAGTCAGTAATCTGCAAGGTCGGCAGAAGTATCGTCAAGTAAGGAAACAAAAACATCCAAAATTAAATTAATTAGGAGGGAGAATTTGAACTGAAAGGATGAAGGACATTTAAAGTTTTGTTGAAACTAAGGAAAGAGAATTGGGGAGTTATCAAGAAACAAATCTCCAATCCAAACAATTTCCTTTGTCTTTCTAGGTTCTCCAAAAAAGAGGTTGATTATGAAGCTTGATAAGATTGTTATAACTTATGCAACTTTGGAGAAAGTTAGTTCAGTTTAGTTTTTTTGGAGAAAGGGAAGTGGGTAATATTTGACAAAGATGTTTGAAGACTAGAGAAGAAAGGTGTGTATGATTAGGGGAGTGAGAAATATATTCTTGAAAAGAGAAACAAGAAAAAAGTGATTTTCCTACTGCCAACCAGAGTGGTGAAGAGGAGGGCAGAGTTCTCGACAACCAAAAAGATGCCTGTTGTTGAGTAAAAAGCCTTATGATAATTCTGAAAGTCAGAGAAGTTGATTCCACCATCACTTCCTAGATGTTTAAGATGGAGTAAATACATTTTTATTCCATAGAAATTGTACTAAAAGGAAATCAAGTTTCTTGAATTATAGATGAGGAATATGTACAGGTATCATAAATAACGTATAAAGGAAAATGGGAGATATCATCATTTTGATTGGATCCATTTGACCCCACCTTCTTTGGCTCATGCCCAAAGAGAGACCTATCTCCTGAAATAAAAATCAGAGGGGCATATGTACAAGCCCCTATCGCCATGGGAACGTCACTTTTTGTGACGTTCCCGTGGCGATAGGGGCCTTAACGTGGCTTAACGCTGCCTTGTACATAAGGCACCCTTTCACGCTATGGTTAGCGTGAAAGGGGCATGCAGTGGGTGTTGTGGTGGGCGTTCCACCGCAACACCCATTGTATTTGACGCTGCCTCTATGTACAAGGGTGGCGTACATAGGAGGCAGCGCCAAAATTAAGACCAGGAAAACCCTGGTCTTAAATTTGCGAAATGCATTATTTCTCCTCGTTTTTGCTTTTTCCATGTGTGCTGCCTTGTGCAGCATACATAGAAAAAGCAAAATGCCATGGTTTGTTTATGTACAGGAAGGTGTCCCTTCCTGTACATAAACAAACTTTTAAAAAAAATGCAATTCTGTCACTAAAGCAGCACACATGAAAGTGCCAGAATTGCATTTTAGAATTGTTTATGTGCAGGAAGGGACACCTTCCTACACATA
Source organism: Calotriton arnoldi (assembly GCA_963921515.1). Taxonomy (NCBI): domain Eukaryota; kingdom Metazoa; phylum Chordata; class Amphibia; order Caudata; family Salamandridae; genus Calotriton; species Calotriton arnoldi. Next base: position 696,450 of record CAWUFW010002202.1, read on the forward strand.
AACAATCCTCCCCTGCACGCAGACACCCTTGCACTCTGGTGCAAGGGTGCCTGCGTTGGCGCTAAGTTGTTTAACTTAGCGCCATTGCAGGGGAAAACGCAAATATGGTGCAGCCTTGCGTTTTCGAAGTGGCGGAGCGTGTCGTTAAGCCAAGGAGGCTAACGACACGTTCCGCCACTTTATTGTACATATCCCCCAGAATCTTTACTGGAACCGGGCCCTCCTAGTATCCTCCAACTGACAGTTAGCAATATAACATAAATGGTTAGAATGCACACCACTTTTCAAAAAGTCTTCAGTTTAGTGATGCTCAAAGGCCAAGTTTAGGCGTGCTCCCCTGGAATCGCGCTCCGTCCATGCACGTGAATGTTTTAAGATAACTGGAGCCTCGTCAGGTCTACAAAAACCAAGATGCACAGCCAGTGAAAATGACTGGACAAGTTCCAATGATTTCTTCCATTTCAATCCATTTTATTCCATGAGTAATCATGTTTAATCCCAATAATTTCATCCTTCTGAATTTCAACAAGCAAAGTTCACAGAGATGCCTATCCAGGCTTTTCTCGATAACACATGGAGGTGCACCATTCGTCATAACTCGACATGGATAAAATCAACTTAAAGCTCTTTGTGCAAATTGCCCTTCCTCAGGGGTAACAAAAATAAAAATAATGAATAAAAACCAACAATAACCACCTTATAATCAAAGCAAAATGCTATACCAATTTTTTAAAAAGTGTATGTGTGCCACAAAGTTTTACAAAATTAGGAAAAGCAACCCTCCAAAAATACCTTCAGTGAATGAGAAAACACGAGTGTAAAAACAATAAGGATTTAAAGCTCAGATAGCCAACATAAAGTTTTATCACATGATGAAAAATGTCCCACTGTTTAAACCTTAAACTAAACTGCGTGCTCCATACCAAAACATGCCGCAACAAAAGCATGCTCGACACGTACGTGTAAACACCACTATGTGCAGCTAAAACCAAGTGAACCTTTCAACCAATTTTCTGGATGTGCCAGTTACAGAAAAACTAAACTAAACATTTACCTGCAGCGATGATGTGTGCCACAACTATCCAGTCCGTTAGTGAATGTGCTGCTTAACAAACACATGTGCATCCAGTGTTCCTAAATTATACTATGTGATTGAACCATACCACATGACCCAACCACCCCGGTGGCTTGAAAATCAACAAAATATTACTCATGCTGTGCAAATACCGTGACACAAACACATTGAAAAAAGAAACGAAATGTACATATAACAAACTGTAATTAAAGGATACATAACTATATTAGAATACATATGATATTTAAACATTGACATTTCTTTGAAAAAATGCAATTAAATACCAGTTAAATGAAACACAAACTGAACAGAAAAAAGCCTGTTAATGTTTTTGAAACATTGTTAAAAAAGTGAACCGCCAGTGTTACATCCTGTACCACACCTCCAATCTTGACATTTTTTGTAATAACAAAGCTCAAAACGGAAGACGTTTTTGGAGACCTGACGAGGCTCCAGTTTTCTTAAAGCTAGCAATATAGCCCACCTCCTAACTAACATCATGAACACAACAATTTACTCCGCTTGCTACCCAAGGCTGTGGGGTGAGGCTGCTTGTATCCACAACTGATAGTATCAGGCGTCTAGCTGATGAAGGGCAGCCCATGGTCCTGATCTTTTAGAGCTATCCTCGGCCCTTGATACCATCTCTCCTACCCTTCCCACTGAACCCCTACAATCTTTGGGTATCGTTGACCTGGCCTTAAAATTGTTCATGATCCTCCCTGAACCCCAAATTATTCAACTTGTACACCAGGCCACTGGCTATATTGATCAACTCCTATGGTCTGTAGGTTGTCTCGTATGCCAACGACACACAGATCATTGTATCCATCTCTAAAAATATACAGGCCACAGTATCCAACTTCTGCAACTGGAAGAGCAGGAACTGTCTCAAGTTGAACAGAGAAAAAACCGAGGTGTTGATGTTTGGAACTCATGCATCTGTATGGAACCAGAATTGTTGGCCCAACAGCTTGGGGGCACTGCCCCTCCCTACTAATTTAGCCACAAATTTAGGAGTCATCCTTGATGTTGACCTCTCCTTGGATCTTCAGGTCAATCGTACAATGTTGTTCTGCTTCTACATCATTAGAACTCTGAGAAAGATCGTCCCTTTAATTACTTCCCATGCACAGAAACAGGTGCCCCTGGCATCAATCACATCTAGGATTTATTACTGTAATGCCCTTTATCTGAACACTAACAAGTCTATTCTTGCCAAATTACAACTGGTGCAAACCCGGTGGCCAGACTGACACTAGGCATCCCTAAACACATCAGTCTCTGAAGGACTGCATTAACTTCTCTGGCTCCCTTTACAGAAGCGGATCACCTTCAAGGCCATATGTATTGTTCACAAAGCACTTTACCATGCGAGCTTGGGAGGAATCAAATCCATGTTTCAGTGGTATTCTCTTAGTAGACTTCTTCGATCAGCAAGTCACAATTTATTGGTCACCCGCAAAGTGTGCAGGAAGAGATGGGGAGGCAGAGCTTTTTTGTTTGCAGTGGCCAAGCTCTGGAACTTCCTACCCCTCCATCTGACGAGTGTGAAGCGCCATATCTTTACATTGTGACTGACCCCGTCATCTGGGCATGTTCAGGTATACTGTCGGGATTGGCAAGAAGCGCCTTGACGCCCGTTGGGCAACTGTTGCTCAATACAAATCTATATCACATCTATATCATATCATATCATACCATGAAAGGAATAGGGGAGTCTGAGGGGAAAGTATGGTTTCAGTTCGAAGTATTATGGGAAACAGAGGATTCAATGAAATAAGAGAACCATGGGCCAGATGTACAAAGCATTTTTGCAGTTACAAATGGTCCAATTTGCAAAATCGGGCCTTGAAACCGCAAAAATGCTTTTTCAAATGTACAAAATGCAAAATACGATTGGGTAGCTTGTTACTGAATCCAAATTTCCATTTGTGATTCGGTATTTGGAAGGGGTGTGTTTTGGGCATCCCTGCAAAAACCAAATCGGTATGGTATGTATTAAAGTTTTGTGACCAAATTCTGGTCACAAAACTGTAATACTTTACCTCCAGTTTAAAAGTGGTGTCAACCAATTCACAAATGGAAAGGGGTCCAATGGGTCCCCTTTCCCTTGAAATGTTAAAAAAATATTTTTAAGAGCAGGCGTTATTTGCATGTACCACTGCCTACTCTTAAAAAAAGAAACTTCAAAGTTTAATTTCTTCTTTTTAAACACATCCCATCTTAAGAAAAATGGACTGTATTAAAAAAAAGATCACTTTTAAAAAAGCAATCACAGACATGACGGTCTGATGACCACAGTGGGCCACAATCCCTGTGATGACTGGGATTCATAATGGATTGCGGATTGCAACGTACCTCATTATCATTCGCTAAGTAGGTCAATTTGCGCCCTACCCCTCCATGTGTATCATATTGAAGCAAGATATCAATTGATTTTGTTGAATCTTAAAAAGAAATGGTTCCAATTTGAGAATAAACAATAATGTAGATAATGGACACCTGTGTGTGTAACGAGAAGATATACCATTAACTATAACAGATGCCTTTGGGTAGTCATAGAGAGCGGAGATTAAAGAGAGACTTTTCTGGCTAAAGCCGTGCCATTGTAAGGCTTCAAGCATAACGGTCCAACCAAGTCTACAAAAGGATTTTTCAGCATCAATAGTAATAGCTGCAAGAGGATAATCCAGGATCATAGCCTTACTTAAGACATTAAAGAAGAGTCTAGTGTTATCTGAGCCCATTCGGCCTTTAATAAGGTTGACTTGTTCAGGACCAAGTAAGTGGGGTAAGAAACATGTAATAAATAAAGTGAGAATTATAGCAAAAATAAAATAATCAACATTAATTTTAAAGTAGGATCTTTGCCGGGTTTTGGAATAAGGCAAATGGTCACTTCTAAAAAGGTGCCTTTGGGAGAGTGAGGAGAGTAGAAGAATGCAAACAAAGTGAGCATTTCTGGCAATAGAGAAGAAGAGAAGTGAGAGTAAAATGCAACAAGAAAACCATCAAGACCCAGGGTTTTGCCTTTTTGTGATAGATGCAGGGCAGAAGTTATTTCCATAAGAAGAATATCATAACCCAAACAGGAAAATTCAAGGGCTAAGTTAGTCTGTATGTAAACAGAGGCAAGACAAGAATCAATATATGCTTCATCAGGACTAAACTCTAGGGTATAAAGTGTTTGATGAAATTTCACAAACTCTTCAAGGATATCTATGTCTCGACACAGTGAAGTGCCTGTGGGAGAATGTAAGGAGTCTATTTGTGATGGTCTTGGCATATTGTAAGATAGTTGACCAGAAGCTTGCCCACTTTATTTTGACCCCCATAATATCTAGAGCTGCTTTTTAGCAGGTAAGTAGAGGCAATATCAGAGGAAACATTGTTACATTGCAATTTGACAGCAATTAAATAATTTAGAACAACATTATTTTTCCATGAATTGTATTTGTGTTCCAGATATTTAATATCTGCCATTAAAGTATTATATTGGGCTAGTATAGTCATTTCCTTTTTAGAAACATAGTCAATAATAAGGTACTATGCCATAGTTTTAAAGGAGTCTCATAATAGCTGTGGATGTACAGGAGGAAAACATCTATAGTGAAAGCTGTAAAGGAGGAGAACATTTGGTCATCAAATAGTAAGGAGTTATTAAATTTGTCTGCAAAAGGCGTGAGTCTCAATCAGCTATGACTTGTGTATGATCTGAGATTAATATAGGTTCAATCTCTACTTTAAAAATGTTCAGAGAAAGAGATTTACTAATAAATAGATGATCTAATCTTGTGAGAGAGTGATGAACAGGAGAGAAGAAGGTATATTCATGAGCCGTGGGATGACTTAACCTCCAGACGGCAGCTAAATATCTGTAAGTTATAAAGGGACAGAATTGTTTGTGCATTTTTTGTGGAATAAACTTGCCTGACAAGACAAAAATGTAATTGCAATTTCCATGAAAATAAATTATCCATCATGAAATTGTAGACATGTTTTACCAATATTATTCCAAAACAAAAAATCATTTTGGGTTGTAGCATATATATTAAAAACTGTAATGCAGATTTTATTTACATATCTTCCATGAGAATCTATTTCTTTGGAAAGAACAAAACATCAAGATACTTATTACAGAGAATAACAACACCAATGTTCTTATATGGAAGAGACAAGAACGATGCCAAACCAGGATCTATTCTGTGCTTCCAAATCTGTAGGATGGGTCTCCTGAAGGAATGATAAATCTGAATGTGAACAATCATACAAAATAGAGACGTATACTGATCAGCAATTAGGCTGAAATAACAAGTAAGTTCAATAAAGAGGAAAGGAAAAACAAATGAATCGGGATAGAAACCTAGTCGGAGAGACATGGATATGCAATCATGAAAAAAATGGATGGAGGACAAAGGGAGAAAAAGCAAAGATGGAGAGACAGTAGATAGTACATGCCACAAACGTAGTGAATGAGGAATGTATCTGCGAATTTCAGAATATTAGGGGTGGGGTGGTGACGACACATCACAAGGATGACAGAGTTGGGGTATCAAATGATAAGGGAAGCCAAAACTCGAATTGATGAAATGATGACAAAGGGTGAAAGAAGACAAAACAAACCTGAAACGAGAAGAAAAAAATATTATGTGAGAGATAGCCAATTAAAAGGACAGTAACGAAAAGTAATCTGAGAAATCGATAAAGAGGGAACAGAAGCGATCAGGTCAGAAACAACATAAATACAGTAGCCAACACATAGAAGGATCAACAATCACCATGGAGCTATTAGAGTTATTTTGTAGAAATGTTTTCAATTCTGAAGGGTTTTCAAAAGAATAGGCTTTATTGTTATAAGTGACTTTAAAAGTGCAAGGATGGAGTAAAAATTAATTGAGCACCAAAGATTGTTGTGCCGGGTGAAGACAAAGAAATTCCTTCCGTCTATCTGCTGTAGACTTGGTGACATCTTGTGTGAAGAAGAGTTTGCAGCCAGGCCCAAGTTTTTGTACTTTAAATTTTGCCACTCGGTATATTCAAGAAATAGTATCATAATTCCTCTGGGTTTAAATGCAGAAGCTGATGTAGAATATCTGTGGCCAAACCTATGCGCTCTCTGAATGTTTAGGACTGTAGATTTGGGGAGATCAAAAAATCTTGGGATCTTTGCCTTCAATATCTTCCGGAAGGCCATAGATAGGGAGATTGTTGCACCGATTCCTGCTCTCCAAATCCTCAGCATGTTTTTGAAGAGAATGTATCTCCATCTGCATGGAAGAAATCTTGAAGGTTTCATCCTAAAGACTGCTGAGATGAACCTCCATAGAAGAACATTTAGCACCTAGAGCTTGTATTCTTATTTTTGCTTCCTCTACAAAAGGACGCAGAACTATTATTTCATCCAGTAAAATCTCCATAGAAATGGATGTGGTGGACTTGTCAAGAAGTGATGGATCATGTTTAAGTCTTTCTGAAGAGCCAACTGGTCAAGGTTTTAATGTAGGAGTAGGTTTAGGAATGGATGAAAGCATGATGTCACTAGAAGAAAGGGCATCCATGAATGCTGGGGGGACTTTTGCATAAGATCTACAATTCAATTTGAATTTGCATGCTTTACCCATACAAATAGAAAGAGAGTAAAAAAGTTATAGGACTTGGCTTGAAAGAAAATAGAGGAACTGGATGAAAGAAGGAGAATGGATGGAGTAGACCTTCCGCAGCAATGTATGTCACTTAAAAATATATTAAAAATATAGGAAATGCCATTTAGTCATTGATGTTGTAGGTAATCCAATAACAGGTGCTTCACAAATGAGAAGAAAGAAGATAAAACCCAACTTGACCAATATATGTAAGAAAAATTGTAAAGAGTTATTTCAGCAACGACATGGGGAAAGGAATGTTGCTCTAAAAAGTACCTGCCTTTTGAGGAGAAACAGAGTAAATGGTCCGGTATGCTAAAGTGGCTGCTGTGTCTGTGAGGAGAAGCAAAGGTGGCCCTTTGGTCAGGAGGGAGAAGAAGGGTTAAAAAGATAGTCTTCACCGCTGAGGCATCAAGAAAGCTTTCTTCATTACTGGCGGTAGAAGAATTGTTAGGAACAGAGCTCCTGAAGAAAAGACCTCCAACATGATGCAGAGCTCCATCAGCCTGCTGCTATCCTCTTCAGCGTGCAAGCCACACCCCTTTTGCACTATGTCCAAACTCTTGCTGTGATCTGAGATCATCAAGGATAGACATAATAACCACATCTATGCTGTGAAAGTTCGCAGAAAGTTAATTAATAAATCACTGTTCCGTAAGTCAGAGCTTATTTGTTTGGCAACTGATTTTGTGAGGCAAATAGGAGCAAAAATAAGAAACAATAGTTTTCGGAATAGATGGATCAGAGTCTGTTTTATTAACTTAGCAAAGACAGTAGCAGTTTTAAATGAATAGAGCACATAGTTTTGAGCCAAAGAGGAGTCAATTAGAGAAGCCAATGCAGAGGTTGCAGCCTTTCCAATCTGTTTGAGCTCCAAGGTTAGACATGTGTACAGAGGGAAGCCTTAACTTGCCAATGAAAATGATAAAAATGACATCCTCTTCTAAGAAGAGTGCAAAGGCTGTACATCTAAATGTACAGTGATTCATTTCAGTAGTAACCACAGGGAATAGGCATTGGTCAATTCTGTTATGGATAGTCACATTTCTTTCAATAATCTAATGTTTAGGGGAATCAAATCAATCTTGGGAAGAAAGCGAGGTCATAAGTATATTAGAGAGTTCATTAAAAATCTGAAAGGCAGCCTTTTGTGCAATATTGCCAGAGGTAGTTCTTTAGGGCTAGGATAGAATCTTCAAAAAAATCATCAAAGGAGAATTTTGAGATTGTCAGGCCTATGTCCCTACCTCCAGCCATAAATAACAGATTGATTCCCACACAAACATCATGTGACAAATTAGCCACATTTTTCAATGATAAAACTGCAAACATACATAGGATGTTTATCATACCCCCTGACAATTCCCAAGAAAACCTTTTGGCTCTGATCCATCCTTTCCATATCTCTTCTACTCTTGCTGAACTCTCTCTCTCATTACTCTTCAAAATATGAGAGATCTTATTATTTATGCTGAGTCGGGATCCCTCCTGGACCCATGCCCCCCTGATATACTTAAAAGAGGAGCCTCTGTAATCACACCTGTTCTTTGTGATATACTTAACACTTCCATAAAAACTGCAATGATCCCAGATGCCTGGAAGCAGGCTCAGGTCATGCCGTTCCTGAACAGGTCTAATTTGGACCCTGTGTACTTCACTAATTACGGCCCCATATCTCCACTCCCAACCTTCGTGAAGATGCTAGGGAAGCATATTAACTAACAACTTTCACTATATTTAGAAACTAATACTTTTCTTCACAATTCTCAATTTGGTTTCAGTTCTAGTCTCAGTACAAAATCTATACTTCTGACAGTATCTGATCATCTTAAAGCTATCCTGGACACTTGAGGCACGACAGCTCTTGCCCTCCTTGATATGTTGCCAGTATTTGATAAACTTTCGCTCCCAACACTGTTACATGATCTATTTAACTCCTTCATTTTGTATGAGTTTGCATCTCAAACATGTATTCTTAAAAAATGCCATCTCATTAGGATTGCTTTGGTACAAATTTTTGTGCGTAGATGATTCAATGACAACAAATTCCTTTCAGATACCATGGGAATGTTGGCATTGGGATTTCCACATGACAGGTTATATATTTTAATTCGAATGATGTCCTAAATCCCTAGATGAGGATTTGCACAATATAGATAAGCAAAAATGCATAGATTATTATGAGTATGAGATGAATAGACAAGATGTTCGGCAAGGTGTCAAAACAATTTGGGAGATGTCCATATAGTACGATGGTACATTCCAAGATTATTCCAGTTCATGCTTCAAGGCAGTGCATTCTGTGCTAGTACAATCAGATAAATTCTGGTCAGATTCTTTATATAAGACTGTTCAGAATCTAAGGTAGGGAGAGGGAACTCTGTCAATCCGAGCAGAGGTGTGAGACTGGGAAACTCAGGTGCAGGCAATTTGCTCGAACCAGACTGCCAGGCTGAGAGTAGCTAAGCCCTCCCTTTAAAGGAGCAGGAGAGATCTAGATATGCACTCAGCGCAGATGGAGCAGTTCAAGCCCTCCCTTCATATTTCCAGATTCTCAGAGTGCTTGAAAATGCTGGCATGGATCCAGGCCCTGGTAGAAATTGGCAAGAGGTATGGATTACGTCACTCCCAACGAGTCAGAAATGATAATAGCCTTTTAGAAGGGAAGACAACAACAAATAGGCATAAAAGAAGTCAATAGGAACAGATAGAATTAGAATGCAGAATTGCCCAGCCTAGGCAGTCTAGGGTAGTCTAAGGTAGACATAGGGAGGGAGAAATTCCCCAATATGGTCAAAAGCTTTCATTTGTTATATATTCCTCATTACCTCAATATTATATGTATGCTTAATCTGTCTAGTGATCGCAGCACACACTCTTGTATCGACCTTGTTAAATAAATAGTGTTTGTAAAATACAAGCTGTGTCTTATTTGGTATTAAGAGTCTTGTCTTGAATGTAAGCATTTCCTTGTCAATAAAAGATCTCTTTCTGATCACCACATTTATGCCCTGGTTCTAGGAGACAACAGGGAAACTGTCAGTATACCTGAAATATCTTATCTCTGTGGTTTTGGGAGATAAGGTGGGTAGCAACTTTCACCTGGAACCAATCCATTGTATAAATAGAGATTACACCTGAATCTTAAGTCTCTAACAAGTTAGGAGGTTCAGACACCTCTACCCATTAAGCCAAGCTTATTTTTTGATACATGACATTGCGCCCAACCCTAGATAGGCGCAATAAGATCGGAGGCCCTGAGTAGTTGTGAATGCGATACATTCAAAAGATTTATGATTATTAATATACAGATTTGTCCGTGGTAATATATAATTCTTCCCTCCTTCAGAGTAATAAGGAGAACCTTTTGGTCTGTTGGTTTGTCAAGCCTGACATTTAAAAGGACGAACCCTAAAATATATGATGCAGCTTTAAAATTTGATGCGAAAAGAACAGATGATGGATGGAATGCTGAACAAATCAAACATTCACCTACAATCACAGATCTGGGTTAAATCCATTGTTTCTTTGCTCGCCATGCCATTCCCGGTTGGACCCAGCCACATGCAAATTAGTCTTGACCCTGCTCCCATAGGAACAATTCAGCCAGAACTGCCAGGCCAACTCCTCCCTGCACCGGAAACAAGCATCCTGGGACCGGTTTTGGGTTATCACCCCTCATCAGCCAGTCTAGCTTCAATCCGGTTCATACTGAGCATGGGACCCACGTCTTGACATACCCTTACTCTCGGGGAGACATATGCAAAAAGAACAGATGATGGACGGAATGCTGAACAAATCAAACATTCACCCCCAGTCACAGATTCGGCTTAAATCCGTTGTTTTTTTGCTCGCCATGCCATTCCGTTTGGACCTAGCCATATGCAAATCAGTCTTGACCCCATGGAAACAGTCCAGCCCGAACTGCCAGGCCAGGTCCTCCCTGGACAGGAAACAAGCATCATGGGACTGGTTTCGGTGTATCACCCCATATCAGCCAGGCTAGTCTGAATCCAGTGGCATGACGAAGACAGGACCCACGTCTGGGCATACCCTTCCCACTTAGGGAAACAAATGCAAAAAGACCAGATGATGGACGGAATGATGAAAAATTCATTCCATAGTAATATATAATTATTCCATCCTTCCGCAAAATAGGGAGAACCTATTGGTCTGTTGGTTTGTCAAGCCTGGCGTTTAATAGAAAGAACCCTAAAATATATGATGCCTTTTTAAAATTTGAGTCATAACTTAAATCCATTTGTAAAACTAAAATATGTGTTGCCTTTTTAAAATTTGAATCATGACTTAAATCCAATTGTAAAACCTAGCAAAATGACAGTTCCACCAGCAATGGTGATTGAACTGCTGTAACACAACACTTACAAGCATATGGTTTAGCCAACACTGGGGGTGATATGACATTCGTAGTGTGTGCAGATGCAGAACTACCAAACGAAGCATTTTAATTATGGGTACATTTTTAAGCAGTTGATGCAGTCTCTACTCATTTTCACGAGTATGGTCCAGCAGCAGTACCAGTGGCTTATAGAGCTTATGAGTACTTAGAAATATCATTAACCTACCATGAACATGAAAACGTGTTTGATGGTCGCCTTCCACACACACATAGATGGGTCAGGATGTGTCCTTTAAACAATGACGGGCCTACAAGGCCAATACTGGCAGGTTTAACACCTAATTCAACACTGCTAATCTCACAGTTCCAGAGCTAGTAGCATTATTAAATCAAGTAATTGACATCATGTCTACAGAACATTAAGTGGAATACAACATAGGGCTTTTCCACTAGGAGCAGGACAGGCTGCAGGGGCAGCCATCTGCCCATGAACAAATAAGGCAATCATGGGCAAGACTTTGCTTGTGACCCATTAGCTTTCTGGATTGCACACAAAACAAAACAGTTAGAAGCAGTGTACCCGCAGACCACACCACAAGATACACATAGGATACTAACTATAGGCCTGATTACGATTTTGAACGTGATCGATATCCCGTCCACAATATTACAAGTTCCATAGGATATAATGGGATTGTAATACTTCGGACGGGATATCTGTCATGTTTATAATGGAGTAATCCTGTCCGCCAAACTTGTAATCAGGCCCTACATGTCTTCTATTAGGTCTAGTGGCACCCAATGAGGATGTGCGACATGGGGGAATATTTTCGCATGCTTGTATACTACAACACATGGGATACTATCCTTGGAAGTATTACCTGACATTATACAGAAGGCTGAGCAAGAATTTGGAGCAGCACCAGCCCTAGATTTAGGGGTGAAACTGGTTAGAAATTTTTCCTCCATCATTCTTGGTAATGTACACAGTGAAGCAGAACAGCTGACCATATGCCAGATGTGAGAAGTTGGCCTGGTATATGCTGTCCACTAATTATAGTGGGCACCTTGCACCAGTCCAAACAACCCCTTATTGGAGATAGGTTAAAGACAACCTTTATTGAAAGCTATCCTAGTGGTAGCTATGGAGAGCAGCCTTCAGGCTAAGTCTTGAAGGAATGTAAAGCAGCTTGTTTTACCAGTCTATAATCTCTTGAGTGACCAAATGAAAGAGGACCACACCAGGTATATATTTAAAATATATGTATTTAGTCTTAAACACACCCCTCTAGTCTCTTTATGAGGCTAGAGTTTGAAGTACATAAGTTACAAGTCAGTTATCAACAGTAATAGCACAAATACACGTTTGAGCCCTAGGGGCGTACCAAACCATATACCAATAAAGTGGTATAAGAACCACGACTGAGCTAGACACAAGGCCTAGAGCCTGTAGAAGTACTTGGCCCTCAAGGAACCACCCAAGGTAGTGACACAGGGGACCCACGGGGACGCGTGCAGTGTGAGAACACAGCCGCGAGCCGCCGTTGACTTCTATGGGGAATGTCGCGGTTGGAGTTTTAAAGAAAAAGGACACTTAGAGGAGGACTTGGAGCAAACCCCTTTAGAACTAGGTTGTTCTAGAGTCTATACCCACGGGAGCACCAGAGTACTCGAGTTACCTCACCCAGGGAAGCCGGGTGCATAGGTGTCTTTCGGGGTCGGGTTTCGTCGTCGTTTTCAATGGCGATCTGCTGCAAAGTGCTGCTGGCGACCAAGTCGAAAGTGTTCGGGTGGATCCAAGGGTGGATCGAAGATCTGAAGAACCTGAAAGCAGAGGGGACAGAGTCTGGGTCACTAGCCAGTGACCAGGAAGGCGATGAGCAGATGCCCACCGATGTCGGGTGCTTCAGGTAGGTTGACGGTCGTCTTGACTCTTCAGCCACGAGGTCCAGGAGGTGTCGACGATGACCAGGAGCTCGATTCCAGCTGTCCCACAATGTCTGTCGATTGCTGGGGTGTCGGCGACCAGATTGAACCCAACAAGCCTTGGCAACGGCAAGTCACGTGGAAACAAAGAAAGGACGTTGATGCAGACCAGCAAGGTCTGGGGGACTCACCCAGCAAGGGTAAGTCAGGGCACATCTGGAGCAACCAGGAAAGCCCAAGCAGAAGAAGAGTTGCCTTCAGGAGGGCCCACTAGCCAACGGACTAGCGACCGCAAAGGAGCCTTGAGTGGATGCACTTGGAGCTGGCTCACAGGACACTCGTGTAGTGGAGGCCAGTGATCTCAGAGCATTGGATGCTGGAGGCGGGGGCTACTCGGAGCCCAAAGCACAACTTTGTGAGAGACCCAGAAGAGGATGCACTTACAAAAGTACTCGGTGTCCAGGGGTCACGGTTCCACGTTACCCACGACAGCTACGGGCCTCAGCTTTGCTGGGGACTCAGGGCAGCCTCGGGGAAGTCTGGAAATCCACCTCTGGTGATGCAAAGACTTCGGCGACCGGCGGGAGCTTCAGCGATGAAGAACGGACAATTGCTTCTTTGGTGCCTGCCAAGCAGGGGAGTCACTCCTTGACCCCAAGGGAGATTCTTCAGTCCTCTAATCTTAAAGTAGAGCGTCGAAGGTCCAGGATTCTGTATCAGAGTTTCGTCCAGGTAAATCTAAAGTCCTAAGGACTGGGGTCCCATACTTATACTAAGTTAGGGGGTTGGACATACTCTGGGGACCCACCTATGGGAGGGTCAGGGAAGAGGGGTGGTTACACCCATTCCCTTTGTCCAGTTTCACGCCAGAGCAGGGGCAGGTAGCCCCTCCAACCGGTTTGAACTGGCATATGCACAGGGACACCAAGTGTGCCCCCAGTGCAGGACTTCTGAGCACCAGAGAGTGCTCCCGCCCAGCCCCAATACACATTATCCTGTCTGGGGAGGTGGTTACACCTCCCTGTGACAGGAAACCTATTGTCCAGGCCTCCCCTGCCGGAGTTTCAGTCAGCAGCAGGAGGCCAGACCCATGTCTGTGGCAGCGGCATCCATTTTGTGATGCCAGGGCTCTGGAAAGAAGTTACCGGGTAGCCCGGTGTGTACATGTCTCTCCCTCTAGAAGGGTGGAATGCTACCCCCGCCGCCAGGACTGGCGGGGGGGGGGGTAGTATTCCAAGATGTTTGACACCAAACACGACATGTTTTGGTGCAGCCAGTCCAAAGTTAGCATTGTACCGCGAGGATATAATGCACTTAAGAGTATATGGTCAGGCTGTACCACAAACAGCATCAGAGGAGGGACTCCGAACGCTGTAGAGGGGCTCTGCTCATGCAGGGGCACCCTCTCACATAAGAACCAAGCACTCTGCCTTCAGGATTGGCAAGGCCTGCCATAGGAGTGACTTATAGGTTTATATGTGTGTGCAATGGTAGTGATATAGGTAGCCTATACCACTGTAAGGGGTGCATGCACCACCTTACCCAGGCTGCAGTAGCAGACCTGTGGTGTCATTTTGGATGGCCTTCCAGGGGTGGCACAATACATGCTGCAGCCCCTGGTAGGCCTCTGAGGTACCTATGCCCTGGGTACATAGTATACCATATACTAGGGACTTATAAGGGCACTCCAGATTCCAATCAGAGATGTGCCTAGGGCACATGGAAACCATTTTAGAGAGGAAGCAGCTAGGCTGGGGTTCTGATTAGCAGGGCCCCAGCCAGACTAAAGTCGAAAAACAGTGAAGCATCAGCAAAAAGTGGGGGTACCCATGTGAAGCAGATCCTACTCTCCTACACAACCCCCTCCCCCAAACGTAGGGACATTAAACTAACCTTGACCAGTTGAGTCTTCATGTTCTAAGTGGAAGTACCTAGAGAGTCCATCTGCATTGGCATGGTTACTCCCAGGTCTATGTTCCACTGTAAAGACCATCCCCAGCAGGGAAATGGACCACCTAAGCAGTTTGGGGTTTTCACCCTTCATTTGTTTTAGCCATAGGAGGGGCTTGTGGTCTGTTTGAACAAGGAAGTGAGTACCAAACAAGTATGGCCTCAACTTCTTCAGAGCCCAAACCACAGCAAAGGCCTCCCTCTCTATGGCTGACCAACGTTTCTCTCTAGGGGTGAGCCTTCTGCTAATAAGAGCTACTGGCTGATCCTGACCTTCATCATTTAATTGTGACAGTTCAGCCCCTACCCCCAATTCAGATGCATCTGTTTGGACAATGAACTTCTTGGAGTAATCAGGACTCTGGAGAATGGGAACAGTGCACATGGCCTGCTTCAGGTCATCAAATGCCTTTTGACAGCTAACTGTCCACTGAACCTTTTTGGGCATTTTCTTGGAAGTTAAGTCATTCAGGGGTGTCACTATTGATCCATACCCCTTGACAAATCTCCTATAGTACCCAGTCAGGCCTAAGAAGGCTCTCACCTGAGTCTGGGTAGTGGGAGCAACCCAGTCCATGATGGTCTGGATTTTGCTCTGCAGTGGTTGAACCTGGCCTCCACCTACAAGGTGGCCCAGGTACACAACCTGACTCTGCCCTATCTGGCACTTGGTGGCCTTGATAGTGAGGCCTGCCTTTTGCAGGGCCTTCTAAAACATTTCTGAGGTGGACCAGGTGATCCTCCCAGGTGGAGCTAAAGACATCAATATCATCTAGATATGCTGCACTGTATGCCTCCAGACATGTAAGGACTGTATTCACCAACCTCTGAAAAGTGGCAGGTGCATTCTTCAGACCAAAGGGCATTACCACAAATATATAATGTCCACTAGGGGTTGAGAATGCTGTTTTTGGCTTTGCATCAGCAGCTAGTCTGATCTGCCAGTAGCCAGCTGCCAGGTCAAATGTGCTTAGATACTTGGCTGAGGCCAAAGTGTCTATTAGCTCATCTGCCCTAGGTATTGGATGGGCATCAGTCCTAGTGACTGCATTGAGACCCCTGTGGTCCACACAAAACCTCATCTCTCTTTTCCCACCACTGGTGTGAGGTTTTGGCACAAGGACCACTGGACTAGCCCAAGGGCTATCTGAGGGTTCAATAATTCCCAAATCCAACATTTTCTGGACTTCTGTCCTGATACAGTCCCTGACATGGTCAGGTTGCCTATAAATCTTATTTTTAATAGGCAGACTGTCCCCAGTGTCCACTTCATGAGTGCACCAGGTGGTCTGACTTGGAGTCAGAGAGAACATATGTCTGTACTGATTGAGCACTTGTCTACAATCAGTTTGCTGCTGAGCAGTGAGGCTGCCTGCCAAGGCTACACCATCCACTGACCCATCATCAGGGTTCTGTGAGAGCAGGTCAGGGAGTGGGTCACTCTCTTCCTCCTGTCCCTCATCAGTAGCCATGAGCAAGCCCATGTCTGCCCTGTCCACATATGGCTTCAATCTGTTGACATGGAGAACCCTGTGGGGACTCCTGGGTGTTCCTAGGTCTACTAAATAGGTAACCTCACCCTTCTGTTCAACAATGGTATGGGGCCCACTCCATTTGTCTTGGAGAGCTGCTGGGGCCACTGGCTCCAGCACCCACACCTTCTGTCCTGGCTGGTAAACAGTCAGTACAACCTTTTGGTCATGCCAGGCTTTTTGCAGTTCCTGGCTAGCCTCAAGGTTTTTAGTTGCCTTTTTCATGTATTCAGCCATCCTGGAGCAGAGACCAAGTACATAGTCCACTATGTCTTGCTTTGGGGGCTTGAGAGGTAACTCCCATCCTTCCTTCACCAAGCACAATGGACCCCTGACAGGGTGACCAAACAAAAGTTCAAAAGGGCTGTAGCCAACCCCCTTTTGAGGCACCTCCCTGTATGCAAATAAAAGGCAGGGCAAGAGTATGTCCCATCTTCGCCTAAGCTTTTCTGGGAGCCCTTTAATCATGCCCTTTAAGGTTTTGTTGAATCTCTCAACTAAACCATTGCATTGTGGGTGATAGGGTGTGGTGAACTTGTAAGTCACTCCACACTCCTTCCACATTGCCTTCAAGTATCCAGACATAAAGTTTGCATCCCTGTCGGATACAACCTCCTTAGGGAAGCCCACTCTTGAGAAAATTCCCAGGAGGGCTCTTGCCACCACAGGTGCTGTAGTGGTCCTAAGGGGAATAGCCTCTGGGTACCTAGTGGCATGGTCCACCACCACCAGGATAAACCTGTGCCCAGATGCTGTTTGGGGATCCATGGGACCAACAATATAAATCCCCACTCTCTCAAAGGGAACCCCCACCACAGGTAGTGGTATCAGGGGGCCTTTGTGGTGCCACCTGCCTTCCCACTGGCTTGGCAGGTTACACAGGAGCGACAAAACTCCTTGGTGTCTTCAGACATGTGGGGCTAGTGAAAGTGAAGGACAAGTCTGTCCCAAGTCTTGTTCTGGCCCAGGTGACCTGCTAGGGGAATATCATGGGCTAGGGTCAATAGGAAGCCCCTGAACTTCAGAGGTATAACCAACCTCCTGGTGGCACCAGGCTTGGGGTCTCTACACTCTGAGTACAAGAGTCCATCATCCCAATATACTTTATGGGGACCACTAGCATTCCCAGCAGCCTCAGCAACACTTTGCTGTCTGAGGGGTTCAAGAGAGGGGCAGCTCTGCTGCTCCTGGCTCAGGTCTGCCCTGGAAGGGCCCCCTGTCCCCAATAACTCAACCTGGTCAGGTTCAAGCTCCTCTGGGACAGTTCCTTCCTCAGGACTGAGATCATCCCCCTCAAGAGACTGATCTTCCTTCTGAGCCAAGGGGGAAGGTACTGCCTTAACCCTACTACTCCTCCTCTTGGAGGGCACTTGGTCCATGGTTTCAGGATCCAAGGCCTGTTCAGTGTTAGACATTTTGCTCTGTGACCTGGTCACAGCAAACACATCTGCAGGGATCCCCAGCATTTCTGCATGGGTCCTGAGCTCCACTTCTGCCCACGCTGAAGTTTCAAGATCATTGCCAAGCAAGCATTCCACCGGTAGGTTTGCACTCACCACAACCTTCTTAAGGCCA
The DNA here is from genome assembly GCA_963921515.1 of Calotriton arnoldi. NCBI lineage: Eukaryota > Metazoa > Chordata > Amphibia > Caudata > Salamandridae > Calotriton > Calotriton arnoldi. Next base: position 714,513 of record CAWUFW010002202.1, read on the forward strand.
GTTACCCCTCCCCAGGAGAAGTTAACAACGGCCAGAGCATGGTCTGTTCTGACGTTGCTAGCATTGGTCACTTGGTACATTTCACCAAGTATAATCTGCCCAGGATTCACAAGGTCTTATGTCACCATGGTGACACTTGCCCCTGTGTCCCTAAATGCCAAAGCCTCTTTTCCATTGATTAAGGGCTGTTGCCTGTACTTGCCCAGATTACTGGGACTCACAGAGGAGGTCACATCCATGCCTCCATCACAGACTAGGACAGCCTGAGTGAGTTCTCTGACTAGGCCAGAGCTCATCTCATTACCCAGGGTCAACCCTACTAAACCCTTGGCCTGTGTACTCCCACCACCAATTGTAACTGCACTAGGGGGAACAGGTGCCTTAGGGGCATTGGTGGGTGCTGGAATAGAGTCTTTGGACTTGGTGCAATCACTGGTCCAGTGTGTCTTTTGCTTACAGACTTTGCACCATGGTTTTTTTTGGCCTTTTCCCTTGTTAGACTGTGAATCCCCACCTGAAGAAGATTTTTGGGGACCTTGTGAAGACTTCTGGTCTTTACCCTTCTCCCCACCCTTATCAGAGTTTTTAGAATCTTGCTTCTTAGGGTCACCACCTTGGTTCTGTACCTTCTGCCTCACCCTGGTTCTGACCCATTTGTCTGCCTTCTTTCCCAATTCTTGGGGAGAGGTCAGATCAGAGCCCACCAGGTACTGATGCAACAGCTGATTTTGACAGTTATTAAGAATCTGCTCCCTCATGATAAGATTGTACAATCCTGTGAAGTCACATACCTTACTGCCCATCAACCAACCTTCCAGAGCCTTAGCAGAACAATCCACATAGTCTACCCAGTCTTGAGTCTGTGCTTTTGGGTATCTCTGAACTTTAACCTGTATTGTTCAGTTGTTAGGCCAAACCCATCAATTAGAGCACTCTTCAAGATTTTGTAATTATCAGCATCCTCTTCTCTAACAGTGAGGAGCTTATCTCTACCTTTGTCTGCAAAGGAGAGCCACAAGATTGCTGCCCACTGCTCCTGAGGGACCCTCTGTACTCTACAGGCCCTCTCCAGTGCAGTTATCCATTTGTGGATGTCATCCCCACTCTGGTAGGGAGGGACAATCTTGCTCAGGTTTCTATGGTCATAAGACCTTTCCCTATCTCTGGGGAAATTGCTGCCACCATGGGACTCTAGTCCCATCTTTTTTCTCTGTCTATAGAGATCTAGGGACTCCCTGTCTATAGCCAACTGCTGTTTTCTGAGCTCAAGCTGGGCTTGCTCATACTGAATCAGTCTCTTTCTCCTCTCATGAGAGGATTCCCTCCCATGAGAGGAGACAGAGGTCCCTACTGAGGTGTCAGAGTGGTTAGACTCCTGAGAAGGAGATCTAGTCCTTCTGGGCACACTCTCAACACTTCCTGGGGGACAGAGGGGAGGTCATTCTGGGCCTCCTCCTCTTCCTCAGGAGTAGCTGCACTTTCCAGGTCAGGATCATTGTCATCCCCTGGCCAGTTTCAGAGGTTGGGTCCTGGGTATTTTCATCCCTGGTCTCTCCCTCTTCTTCTGCCCCACCCTCTCTGCCTACCCTTTCAGACCTTATGGGTCTTCTAAGAGTCATCTAGCAGAAGCATCTCTAGGAGACGTTGGGTGTTGGCACTTTTGCCTGTCTTCAACTTCCTAACTTTGCACAACTCTCTCAATTCCAAGAATGTGAGGGTGTCATATCTGGATGGCAGGAGCTCACTGGTTCCTGGCAGTGAAGACATTACTAATGTGGTGTGGTGTATGCACTACCTACTCTAGTGTGGCCTACTAAACTCTCTTGAGTTGTAGAAAGGGTGTGCTATCCCTTAACACACAACTCTAAGTTCAGTAGAACTTACTGTATCCTAAGCTTGATTTATATGTACCTAAGGTACCCTTAGTGGTTTTCAGTTGATCAATTCAATTGAGATTATCTGGTAAAACAATAGCAAGCTGGAATCCCACACGCTGCACACCAATGTGAGAAGTTGGCCTGGTATATGCTGTCCACTAATTATAGTGGGCACCTTGCACCAGTCCAAACAACCCCTTATTGGAGATAGGTTAAAGACAACCTTTATTGAAAGCTATCCTAGTGGTAGCTATGGAGAGCAGCCTTCAGGCTAAGTCTTGAAGGAATGTAAAGCAGCTTGTTTTACCAGTCTATAATCTCTTGAGTGACCAAATGAAAGAGGACCACACCAGGTATATATTTAAAATATATGTATTTAGTCTTAAACACACCCCTCTAGTCTCTTTATGAGGCTAGAGTTTGAAGTACATAAGTTACAAGTCAGTTATCAACAGTAATAGCACAAATACACGTTTGAGCCCTAGGGGCGTACCAAACCACATACCAATAAAGTGGTATAAGAACCACGACTGAGCTAGACACAAGGCCTAGAGCCTGTAGAAGTGCTTGGCCCTCAAGGAACCACCCAAGGTAGTGACACAGGGGACCCACGGGGGACGCGTGCAGTGTGAGAACACAGCCGCGAGCCGCCGTTGACTTCTATGGGGAATGTCGCGGTTGGAGTTTTAAAGAAAAAGGACACTTAGAGGAGGACTTGGAGCAAACCCCTTTAGAACTAGGTTGTTCTAGAGTCTATACCCACGGGAGCACCGGAGTACTCGAGTTACCTCACCCAGGGAAGCCGGGTGCATAGGTGTCTTTCGGGGTCGGGTTTCGTCGTCGTTTTCAATGGCGATCTGCTGCAAAGTGCTGATGGCGACCAAGTCGAAAGTGTTCGGGTGGATCCAAGGGTGGATCGAAGATCTGAAGAACCTGAAAGCAGAGGGGACAGAGTCTGGGTCACTAGCCAGTGACCAGGAAGGCGATGAGCAGATGCCCACCGATGTCGGGTGCTTCAGGTTGGTTGACGGTCGTCTTGACTCTTCAGCCACGAGGTCCAGGAGGTGTTGATGATGACCACGAGCTGGATTCGACGTCTGTCGATTGCTGGGGTATCGGCGACCGGATTGGACCCAACAAGCCTTGGCAACTGCAAGTCATGTGGAAACAAAGAAAGGACGTTGATGCAGACCAGCAAGGTCTGGGGGACTCACCCAGTGAGGGTAAGTCAGGGCACATCTGGAGCAACCAGGAAATCCCAAGCAGAAGAAGAGTTGCCTTCGGGAGGGCCCACTAGCCAACGGACTAGCGACTGCGAAGTAGTCTCAAGTGGACACACTTGGAGCTGGCTCACAGGACACTCGTGGAGTGGAGGCCAGTGATCTTCGGTGCAGTTGGTGCTGGAGGCGGGGGCTACTCGGAGCCTAAAGCACAACTTCGTGGGAGATCCAGAAGAGGATGCACTTACAAAAGTACTCGGTGTCCAGGGGTCACGGTTCCACCTTACCCACAACAGCTACGGGCCTCAGCTTTGCTGGGGACTCAGGGCAGCCTCGGGGAAGTCTGGAAATCCACCTCTGGTGATGCAAAGACTTCGGTGTCCGGCGGGAGCTTCAGCGATGCAGACCGGACAATTGCTTCTTAGGTGCCTGCCAAGCAGGGAGTCACTCCTTGACCCCAAGGGAGATTCTTCAGTCCTCTAATCTTAAAGTAGAGTGTCGAAGGTCCAGGATTCTGTATCGGAGTTTCGTCCAGGTAAATCTAAAGTCCTAAGGATTGGGGTTCCATACTTATACTAAGTTAGGGGGTTGGACATACTCTGGGGACTCACCGATGGGAGGGTCAGGGAAGAGGGGTGGTTACACCCATTCCCTTTGTCCAGTTTCGTGCCAGAGCAGGGGCAGGTAGCCCCTGCAACCGGTTTGAACTTGCATATGCACAGGGACACCAAGTGTGCCCCCAGTGCAGGACTTCTGAGCACCAGAGAGTGCTCCCGCCCAGCCCCAATACACATTATCCTATCTGGGGAGGTGGTTACACCTCCCTGCAACAGGAAACCTATTGTCCAGGCCTCCCCTGCCGGAGTTTCAGTCAGCAGCAGGAGGCCAGACCCGTGTCTGTGGCAGCGGCATCCATTTTGTGATGCCAGGGCTCTGGAAAGAAGTTACCGGGTAGCCCGGTGTGTACACGTCTCGCCCTCTAGAAGGGTGGAATGATACCCCCGCCGCCAGGACTGGTGGAGGGGTAGTATTCCAAGATGTTTGACACCAAATACGACATGTTTTGGTGCAGCCAGTCCAAAGTTAGCATTGTACCGCGAGGATATAATGCACTTAAGAGTATATGGTCAGGCTGTACCACAAACAGCATCAGAGGAGGGACTCCGAACGCTGTAGAGGGGCTCTGCTCATGCAGGGGCACCCTCTCACATAAGAACCAAGCACTCTGCCTTCAGGATTGGTAAGGCCTGCCATAGGAGTGACGTATAGGTTTATATGTGTGTGCAATGGTAGTGATATAGGTAGCCTATACCACTGTAAGGGGTGCATGCACCACCTTACCCAGGCTGCAGTAGCAGACCTGTGGTGTCATTTTGGATGGCCTTCTAGGGGTGGCAAAATACATGCTGCAGCCCCTGGTAGGCCTCTGAGGTACCTATGCCCTGGGTACATAGTATACCATATACTAGGGACTTATAATCCAGCCAGACTAAAGTCGAAAAACAGTGAAGCATCAGCAAAAAGTGGGGGTACCCATGTGAAGCAGATCCTACTCTCCTACACCAGAGGCTTTAGCAGTCCCAGTACAAGAAAGGAAACCCAAATCACCTAAAATATTAGCTGAAACATACATATCATTGGTCTGGGATAGCCTAGGTTTAAAGTCATCAAAACCACAGATTAGGAGCATGAGCGTAACAGAGGACACATTTAAAGACAGAGCAGAGCCACAGTCTGAAAAACAAGAAAGAGTTTTGGTGACAGCAAAGAGTCTGGGGGAGAAATAAAACAAGGACTGGATCTTCTCCACACCAAGAATCCAGCAAGGGTTATATGGTCTGCGAGATAGGGAAAACATTAACCAACACGAACAGTACACTGATATCTGTTCTCATCATTCCTTTCAGGAGTCGGAAGAGAGGAAACCAGAAAGGGGGTCGTGAATAGCAAAGATGACCAGAAGCAGAAGGAGAAACTAAAAAATCTTCTGATTTTAAAACACAAAAAGAAGACAAAGCAGCGGGAGCTAAAAACAAGTTAAAAAAAAAGAAGTAGCAGGACTTTCTAAAAAACATGCCATCCTACCTGAGGAACCTCCTCAAGAACGGGACTTGGGCTCGGACAATTCTAGACAGCGCAGCCGAGATTATGATTCTTCACCAGAATCTTCAAGAGTTTCTGGTGCTGATTTCGGCAGAGAAGGATTGACAAACGGATTTTATTCGAAATGCACACCGGGGGGGGGGCCTGGGGGGATAATTAGAACAGCTTTTTCCCAAGCAGTCCCTGTCGCCCTCATGGAGAAATATGCAAGAGAATCAAGCAGGCTGGGATAAAAATTCAGTCCCTTATATAATTCCTTTGAAAACTGAGCTAGAAGTGCAGAACCAATAGCCTATAAAACAAGAAGCGAAGCAAGATTTATTGAATTTTTGCGACTGTTGGAGTGTCAAGGTATAATTGAACCTTGCATGTCTTCCATGAATAACCCTCTATTTCCCGTTCTTAAAGATGATGGGACTTACCGGGTGGCCTTAGATTATAGGATGTACAGTCTCACACTAGAACTTAAGCCATTCAGAACACTCACAGTACGAGTTTAATTTCCAATATAGTGAGGAACAAATATAAAACAACATTAGATATATCGAATGGATTTTTTTGTCAAAATGTAGCGCCTGAATGCAGGTATCTAACTGCTTCCTCAGTGCTTGGAACGCAGTCTTGCTTTCGAAGACTGCCTCAAGGGTATAAGAGCAGTCCACATCTATTTACTTCCTGTATCATTGAGATCTTACAATCCGATCCAGAGGTCTTTTCTTTTATAGATGACATTTACATTACAGATGATGACTTAGAAACACAGAAAGAGTGGGTACTGTGGTGACTATATTAGCTGAACACGGTTACAAACTCTAATTTAAAAAATCCCAAATTTCTTACCTTTCAGTGATTATTCTAGGATATGAATTATCCAGTAAGGGTAAAGGGTTGGTGCCTGGATTTCTTCAGAAAAATTTCACCTTCGAACCTCCAACTAAATTGAAGAAGTTACAGGCCCTTTTAGGTTTCCTAAACTTTGGCAGGGCTTACATTCCACATTATGAAGAGAGATTGAGGCCATTATATGACCTTATTTCACTTAACTTCAGTAAGACAGACTGGACTCCTGCACACACTAAACTTTTGTGTGCATTGCATGGAAGAGATGTTGGAAGTAAAATACTTACACACAAGGGATAGCAAGACAGATTTAATGATTTGGGTTATTCCAGGCACAGCTGGATAAAATGAAATGAAAATAAGACTTATAAAGCGCAAACATGTGCCCTGAGGCGTCTTGGTGCTAACCAGAAACAGATGGGAGGACAAAAAAAGGAGACTAACCATGGTTAAAAAGCCAAGTCTTAAGATTCTTCCTGAAAGAGGACAGAGATGAACAGGATTTCAAATGTTGTGGCATGGCGTTCCAATGGTGAACCGTACCAAGAACAAAGCTTCTGCCTCCCCAGCGGGCTCTCCTAAATCTAGGAACGACCAAATTGTGTGCTAGAGCAGAGTGCAATGCTCTTGGGGGAGTGTACCAAACACATTTCTTTTGAAGGTAATCAGGGCCCATACCATGCAGGGCTTTAAATGCTGGGTATAAAGCCTTGAAATCAATACGTTTTTGCACTGGCAGCCAATGGAATTGAACAAGGGCCTATGAGATGGATTGATGTTTGGGAATATGAACATACCTATATTGTCTCTAATGGAGGAAACACAGTGCAAAATGCTTACAAATCAAATTTATATTAAAATGCTGAAAAACGCTTTGCACCAATTGAGAAAATCCTGACTGTAATTCATACAGCAATAATAAAAAGAGCAGGCCTTGTCACATGGTAATACTATCACAATAGTTACACCAATCCCAGCTGCAGAACCATCAACTAGGGCCAAAGTTTTGAATATAACGGCTCTGCATCCCAGATGGATATAGTGGATTTCCTCTTTAAATGTTAAAGATGTCCTGTTTGAATTTGATCCTTTCCTAAGAACACAGAAATTTTGGGATTATGAGGAAAAGTTACCAAGTTTGACACAGGCTTTGCCTTTAAAGCAATATTATACTGTGACCTATACTGATGGATCTGCTCAACCAGCTATAGGTACAAGGGGTAAATATTCTTCAGTTTGCGCTGCTGTCAATGGTATGTTTGTGAATGGCGAATTTGTGCTGCAAAAAACCTATATCACAATCTTGGGGGAACGTACAGCCCAGATAGCAGAACTCAAAGCATGGTGCTTGCTTTAGAAAAGATGGACCCTGCGGTTCAAACACTTATAGTTTCAGATTCATCTTATTGTATTTAGGGGCATATTCACAAGAACGTGTGATAACTACTGCAAGAGTAGCGTAACGCAACTTTCAATAACGCAGCCTATCACGGGAAAATAACCCTGTGTCAACGTGGAATTCACAACAAGGCGGTACCATGCGATAGCCTGCCGAAACCGCGGACAAAGTCCGCGATACAACCACCACAATGGAGATAAAAACACAAACCACAACACCAAAAAACACGCGATGGGCCAAAGCGCGATGAGGAAACCAGCGACAAGCAGCGCCAGGCCTGCAACACACACCAGGCAGGCGTCAGAAACCTCCATAAAAGCAGAAAAAAAAACCCACACACAAACTGACCAACACACAAGCACCATGGAGGCAGCCGGAGCAGGCGCAGAGGACCTGCGCAACCCCACAAGCACCCCGGACGACCAGCCTGGGACCTCGGGGACAGGGAAGGGCAAGGACAAGAAGACCAGGAAGACCAAGTTCAGTCCGCAGGCGAACAGGATCATAGTCACGGAGGTGATGGAACACCATCAACAACTCTTCGTCACCTCCAACGTGTCATTGGGCACCAAAAATGGAATATGGCGTGACATCGTCGACAAGGTGAATGCCGTCGGAGAGCACAAGCGGACAATGGACGAGGTCAAGAGGTGATGGAATGACATCAAGCGGAAGACCAAGGATAAACTCTCCGCCAACCTGAAGGCAGAAACGCAGACCGGAGGTGGGGGCCCAGCGCCACAGCTGGAGCTGGATGACATGGAGGAGCTGGTGTTGACAGTCATCAGTGTGGAGACTGTGGCCGGAGTCGGGGGACCGGACACTGCTCGACAGGACACAACACAACCGCAACAGGTGAGTGACCACCAGGTACTGGGGGGACGGGGGGAGATGGCCACAATGGCACACATGCACAAGCAAGCAGGGCACAGTGCACACCCACAATCACTCTGGGCCCTCGCCCAGACCCACACACTGTCACAATGTAAAATGCCATGCTGTACCATGCGGCTACATACATGTGGACACATTGTAATACACCATCTCCCCTTCACATCGCAGGGGCATCTTCAACACCTCCTGCAGAGCAGTCACAGCCACTCTTCACTGATGACGAGGAGGAGGACAACACCAGCATCGACATCCAAACCATCCAAGACCTCATTGACCACCTCTGCAACTCACCTCCAGGATCAGGGCAGCCCAGCCACATCCATGAGACCCCACCCACCAGCCAAACCACCCAGCAGGAAGCACCCACAGCCCCGGCACCCTCCCAAGACCCCCAGGAACAACAAATGGCCTTCCAACGCCGTGTGCTGGAGGGCCAGAGGGAGACAGCTGAGCAGGTGCGGGTGGGGTTCGAGCTCATGGCTACCAAACTGGACGCCATCCTTGGGTGTCTATGTCCGCCCCATGGTCTCCAGCGAGCCCTGACTGACATCTCTGGAGTCATGACGCGGAGGGAAGAATACCTGTCCGCTCACAGTGGCCCCAGCGATGCCAGCCTTGAGCTGGCACACATGCGGAGGCTCATGGAGGACATGGTGCGGATGGAGGCTGCACATCAGCGAAATGTAGCTGGGATCTACCGTGCCCTGCATGTCCTCGTCATGGCATTGCTGCCACAAGGCGTGGCGATGATGAATGCTGCTGCCCCCACACCATTCACATCTCCGCCCCCTGGTGTGTCAGTGCCTCCCAGTGCGGCAGGCGTATCCCCTCCGGCACCTGATGTGTCACTGCCACACAGTGCGGCCGACAATCCTCCTCCGGCCCCTGATGAGTCAGTGGCACACAGTGCCACAGCCGACACTGCAACACCCACAGGTGGGGCAGGGCACACACCCGGGGACGAGATCGTGGATGGGACTGTGGTCAGGAGGACCAGGCACTAGCATCCATTACCGCCACCTTGCCTGTTTCTGCTTGGTGCCCCACATGGCCTCAAGACCTACCACTGACCCCGATACACTCTGAGGCACTCACCTTGGACAGCGACATGGACTGCCACATGCTGTTTGATGACCAATGACATGGCGGACAGACTGCGGACTGTACCCTTCCTCTTCCGCAGTACAGGTCATCCCAGGATGGACACTGGCCGGCCCTCCACGGGCCCATATTGTGTGGTGTGCTCGGCATTGCCCTGTACCGCTCCAGCTGCATTACTGCACTGGATGTGCAAATAAACATCCAGTGACACACTGCTGTGTAATGTCTTACGTCATTCCTGTGTGGATGTGTGGATGAATGTGGGGACAGTGCCTTCCCTTGCGTCAATGATGTTCATCCTGTAGGATGCCAGTAAGGGGGTGCGACATTGCATCTTGTGTAGCAGGTTCCGTGAACACTGCAGCAGGGACACACGCATCAGTCACTTCCTTGTCCGGACATGGACTGGACCACGCCCAGAGCCCACGAGTCATTGTTGCAAGCCCTGCGCTGGTCGGGCGTACGGCAGGCCAGTCCACTCCGCTTACGCCCCGAGGGGGGGGCCCTCATTGCTACCCGTCGCAGCCGTACTCGCTGGTGGTGTGCAGGTCACTGGTCTAGTCGTCAGCATGTCACAGCCACTCCCTGAGGGCAGGTTTTCACACACACCACACCCATCCGGCACAGGCGTCACAGGCCATGTGACTCCGCCAACATAAGGGTCCGACGACGTCACATTCCTCTCTTCCGGTGGTGACTGGATGACGGACGCCCCACGGTTCGCACTCATATAGGGCCCATGAGTTGTTGCGCACAGGGTTAGTGGCATCCGAGGCCTTGAGTACGTCACGGGCCTACCACCACGTGGCGCAGACTGGGGTTGCACAGGGTTAGTGGCACCAGAGGCCTTGCGGACGGCACAGGCACCCCGCGACGGGACGGTGACTTTGGGTGCACTGAGTCAGTGGCACCTTGAGCTGCTGAGCGGGTGTGCAGCCTGCGATGATGCCCCGTCCCGGCGGTCCGGACAGCTCAGGTTTTGTGTGCCCTGCTGGACCGCAGTGTAGGCCAGAGCCAGCGGGTAGTGCGGGCCTACCGCCCCGTGGCGTAGCTTCCGGGATGCCAGAGTTGGTCGCACCCATTGGGCTGAGCGGGTGTGCAGCCTGCGATGGTGCCGGGTGCACTGGTATGTCCTCTGCCATGGAGTAATCAAGACCCAGCACCAAACGTGAGACCTGGTGGCCTGCGGAGCAGGGCTGCATGATGTGGAGGGTGCCATGTCCGCGGGCCCCGGGCTTGTGGCTTGCAGCGGCACGTGGTGGGATCTCCTGTCTACGCGCCGGTGGCGGAAGGTGAGCATTGAGGCCTGGGTGTGCATGGGCGGGCATGCTCCGATGGGCGGTGGGAGAGGTTGGGGTGCCTCTGCCTGGGTGTGCATGGGCAGGCAGGCAATGTTGTCTTGTGCAAGTGTGTGTACTGTGCCAGTCATGTATCTGGGCTCTGTTTCAGCTGACGGCTCTGAATCAGATGTGTGACCTGGTGAACTGCCCTACATACCGGCACGTGGTTGGAGACACACCAGTGGCAGCAGGTGAGCAGTGGGGCCTGGGTGCGCAGGGGCGGCACTCTCTCTCTCTCCCTCTCTTCCTCTCTCTCTCCTCTTCTCTCTCTCTCTCCCTCCCTCTCTTCCTCTTCTCTCTCTCTCTCTCTCTCTCTCCCTCTCTTCCTCTCTCTCTCCTCTTCTCTCTCTCTCCCTCTCTTCCTCTCTCTCTCCCTCTCTTCCTCTCTCTCTCTCTCCCTCTCTTCCTCTCTCTCTCCTTCGCTCTCTCTCTGTCCTCTGATGTGCCCAGGGCACACCTTCTCATCATGTTTTTTGTCTTACGGGCTGTGACCTACGTATTGTTTGGAGGGGAGCGGCCATGTGTCTTCATTTCATTTCGTTGTTCATTTTAATAAAGTTTAATTTGTTGCTTCGAAAGTGAATGTGTGCTGGTCATTTCTGTAACGACACATCCATGTCACCAGTTGTGATTGTGCGGCATCCAGCGGAATATTTTGTACATGTTTAGGTGTGGCTGATGTGGCATGTCTTTGGTCGGGGGGTGCCAGGGATGGGTGGTCCTGGGGTGGTGGCGGTGGGTGTTGTGGCCCTCTTGGGTGTCCGGGCCGCATGATGTGTGGCTCCATGGCATCTGTTGCCTTTTGGATGTGGCCCTGGGCTGTGCTTCCTTTTGTGGTGTTGGCTGCCGTCCGAGTTTACACCAGGTCAGAGCAGGTGTAGATTTCCTGGTGCTAACGCGCCTTATCGCCTGTTTTGTGTTTTTATCGCGGATGTGGCTGGTCGTTGTGAATGTTGAGGTGTGCTGTTGTCTCGGCTTTAGTCACGGGAACGCCTACTCTGCATCTCATTAGCGATATTTGCGAGGGTCCTCTGTGGCGATGTTTTTTGCGGCTGCTATCGCGGGTAAACTGGTGCTGTGGGCTGTTAACACCGGCTTGTGAATGGGGGGGTAAATTTATCACGACTTTGGCTGTGATAAAGCGCCGTTAATTCGGCGATAGCTCCTTGTGAATATGCCCCTTAGTCTTATAACACCGACCTTCTACATTGGCTGCTGAATGGATTTAAGGATTCAAAGGGCAAGCCTATTCAGGGCTAAATACTTTGGTGTTGGGTGATGGCATTGAAACATGTCCTTCCCTTGGTGCATGTGATACAGACATTAGGCCATCAACACCATGGCCTACATGCCTTTGGCAGCCAGATTGTTGCTACAGCCATTAAAACAGCAGTTGAAATTGTATCAGTTGCTGATGTAACAAGATCACAGACGAGAATTTTTGAAGAATTTTAGATGCAATCAATGCCTCATCCAAACTGCAGGATCCTCCAGCAGGGTATCCACGCAGATACATATACACATTAGGTTCTGATAATATTCCCCGGGTTTGTATACCAGAAATAGGGAGTAGGATGATACCTAATAAACTTTCCAGATAAGACTTGATTTAAGCGGCCTATGAGGGAATTGCCTCTGCACATGCTGGAATAAATGCTACCATTTCATTGTTACAACAACGTTATTGATGGGTAGGCTAGGTGAAAGAAACTAGACGTTATATGGTGAAATGTGATATCTGTCAACAGATTAAATGTTCTACAGTGAGAAGACCAGCAGAGCAGCCATTGATGGTATCAAACAAACCTTGTGAGCTTTGGTACATAGATCATTTGGGCCCCTTTAGAGTCTGACAACCACAACAAATGCATTTTGGTTGTGTTGGATTCATGCTCTAGATTCCTGTGGGTATGTGGGTGTGCCAGAGACGGCAGCAAATATTCATAATGTCGTTAAAGACCCTGCTGGTATCTCCTATATTCTGTATACAGCACCTTCACCTTAATGCAGTATTTAATTTATTTTCATACATATGCTAAAAATTTGTAAAAAGCATAGGATTTCCTTACTTGACTCTGAGGACCACTTTCATTTGATCTATTCCATTGTATTTCTTTTACTATATTGGGTTTTGCTAAGGTCTTTCCTTCTGCAACACCATTTTGCAATATACAGGGAAGACCTGATTAGAAGTTGTCTCTTCTTAGTCTACTACTCCTCAATTATTATACTCAAACTAGATAAAGAGAAGTACCTTAATACAATGGCACCATACTTTTTAATTCGACTGAAAGCTGTATATGTCCAGGTCTTTATAGTAATGTGTGTTCTAAAGAGTAGCTAGCATGTCAAATGTTTTAGCATAATACGAGTCATCTAGTTTGATCAGGTCACACAGATGCATAAACAGTGCTATGCGGTGCAGAAGACAGGCCAATTCTTTGAGGGAAAATACTATTGACGACCTACGTCATAATGGGGCATATTAGCAAGACCCACGTTAAAATTATCGCCGTTTTAGCGGCAGTTTCCTGCCGCTAAAACGGCGATAATTTTAACGTGGGTATTGCTAATATGCCCCAATGTTTTTAGAGATTTTCCAAATCTTCAGAACTATCGATGTTGGAGCAAGCTTTGGTTCCTTATAATTATATCATGAAAAAAGGTGTGACATCACAAAGTTTTATGCATGTGACATTATTTAGTGACATTACAAGCCTTTATACATGTACCATTGAGTGGTTAAAATGTGGTAGCGTATGCAGTAATAAAAGTCTCTTGGTGTTACCAAGAAATATTTTACAGAAGAATATAGCTCTGTCTTATCGACTTGAGGACATACAGTCACTTCTCTCATAGGTCTGCACAATTAGGTAGGGTGTTTGTCTCAGAAATAGGAAAAGAAGAGAAGGCCTCCCTCACACAGAATACTCACAGGAGAATATGATGGAGCAAACATGAGAATCATTCCTCAAATGGCACGGTCTCCATAGAAGGATGTCTGAAGTGGTTTCGTCTGTATACCCATTGGTCGCTCCTGTGCGGTGCAGATCCTTTTTTCAGAAGAGTAGTGTTCTTTTCAGAAGTGGGTCCAGTTGCAAGGTTTCATACACAAACAGTACACCTGCGGTTTTGTGAATAATAGGAAGCTTCAAACCTTGTAGTGTGGTGGATACAATGTCTCAGCATGCATTAGTTGCATCCTGAGCGTAGCCAGTCTTACTACTAAATGCCATCAGAGATAATTTATTGGAAGTAGTGTGTTGGAAGAAAGAGCCCTCGTTTTCAACCTTCCAGCTCCATTTTCGAAGTTTCACAGTGCTGACAACAGCTGAGAGTGATGAACAGACGCCCGCCTATATGCACCATCACCTCTGGATGGGTACTTATGCAAAGTCTTTTTTTACAAGCCCTAACATACAGGCACATGTTCACCAGTGTTAGTACCTTGTGTATACATTCCCATTCCCAAACCAGTGAATCAAAGGCTGTCTGTGCTTCTAGTGAAATGATGGCCTTCTCTTGATGGTCTCTGTAACTGTGAGCCATAATCAAATGAAGCTGCCTATAAGCTGTTTTATCCCTTTCAAGTACGTTTCCTGATTCTTCAGTGTTCCCCAGCACCAGGGCAACCTCTGACATCACTAATATTTACATCACAGTTCAGGAATGAGAGAAGTGTGTATAATGAGCACTCCCTTGACTCTTTACCAGGTTGCTGTAACCCTGTAACGGAGGTGGGGGCAGGACTAGCAGATAGTGCATCAGATAATACGGTATCAGTATGTAGTGTAATTACTAGTAAAATTCCTTGCCACAGCCATCACTGCCTGTTGTCCTCTTCTCTTAAAACCCGTTGTGCAGACAGAACTTCCTGTTCTATAATGCTACCCTCTGTGACTTAAGAAATCCCACTTTACAATGAGTTTGTCTACTAATATCACATTCTCAAGTGAGTGCACGGCAGCGGTATATGACGTTTCTATCTATGTATTGATACATGATGATACCCCATTCTTAATTACTATATATGTGAAGAACCACTTTTTGTAATGATTATCACCCCCAAAGTGAATTTTACACTTATTTTAGGGACAGTGTTTACTGAGTACATCAGCGATTTCTTTCGTCCTATCCATGTTACATGTTTTTCAAGGTCTCACACCTTCATGGCAGTGGTTGTGGGCTCTACAGAACAAGATTTCCTATGCATTTAAACTTTGAAATCCTTTCACATTGATAGAAATCGGTCTGTATACCCTTAGATACGTCTTAGGTAGTGCGTCCAAACTGAGTGTTGATCCAGCGCTACACTTTATCAGGGATCGATACTCATCAATATTTCATACAAATGGCCCATACACATTCACCCAACTCATAAATCCCTGTTGCGCTGGAGGTCAAGCTTAAATGTAATGAAAAATTATTTCCTTCACAGATTCACGTTTAACATTTCTAAATACATAACTAGACCTATATTATCAACTCTCTTTCCTCTCGGTCGACGGACCAATTAGTTGAGTAGTTGATGGTAATAATAGAACTTAACTAACTATCTAACTAGCTAAATAATCACAGACTCTCTGTAAAATTAATAAAATTTATCTCAGATAAATGTAATTGATAAATGCTCATCGCAAACAGGTTGCAATGCAAACAATGAATCCCACAAAGGAGAGAAAATCAATTAACAAATTGCAAACAGTGTCATACTCATCATCCATGAACGATATGCATATAAAGGAGTGGATAGATGAAGAGACATAAGTTTCAGCAAATAATGCGAAACAATATACTTATGACGGAGTGGATAGATGAAGAGACATAAGTTTCAGCAAATAATGCGAAACAATATACTTATGACGGAGTGGATTGATGAAGAGACATAAGTTTCAGAGACAAAATTACATTTGCAAATAATTATGCAAATTACGAGTCAGAAGATAATACAAACCCAAAGATCAATTAATTACCACCCCCCTGGCCAAGGGAGTAGTGGGGGGGTCTCCTGAAATAGAGTCAGGAAACAAAGATTTCAGGAACGGGACAGGACAAGGACAGGAACAGCTAGGCCTCTCTGCAAACCGACGGACTGGGACTCATCTCCCCTCTCAATCTCTCGAACCTTCTCCTCAATCTCCTACTGCTGCTGCACTCTCTAACCACACCCCCAAACACACCCCAGTTATACCCTCGGACCTACATGTCCAACCCACATTAATTGAAACATTACTCAGAATTGGACTGCTCATTGGATGCTTGGGGAGGTGGTGTATCACAGCACCGTGATTTCATTCAAAATTCTTCATGCTCATTGTTCTACATCCTTTCACATTACATAATTGTTGACCAGTCCATTCAATTTAGTTCTTGCTACATTTCATTATTTTCACACAAATTTCTCAGCCACGTCCGCGGAAGAAGATGTTCTCTGAGCTGATCAACCTTGAACTTTTGTTCATCTTTCCGCAGCGCTCATCGCTTCTGTCTGTTTTGTCAGATCATTCTTGCTCATTTTTCCAGCCCTTCATCTATCCGGTCAATTTAAGAAAATACAGGCCCATTCGGCTCACTATGACAAAATATACACATACATTCATTAATTACATGGAAATGCACCGTTCACTGTTTACCACCCACCTTTACACTATTCCCTGTTAATATTTTCTTAGCATAAGCTTCATGCAAAGCAGCATTATTTATTATTGTTTTTAAAGCAAGATGCAAGATGCAAATTGCGGCCTAAACGTGCATTAATTTTGTTTGTTTTGTAAAGCAATGTAAAATGCGGCCTAGTTCTTTCATGCATTAGTTTACATTAGTGCACGCATGCGCAAAGCGGTATCTCATGTGGTTCATGTGATTTGCATGTTAGTTTTTACTGCACACTTTAGTAAGTATTATGGGGGAGTTAATCCGAGCAGGTCTCTTTTTGCGAAACCCTGCTCCATCAGTGTATTCAAGTATAATAGATTATAGGTGACTGATCTGGTCTCAGCATCTGCTGCCCTTCTGATTAATATATCTAGAAAGCACAGAATGCTTGGATAATATCCTAGGGCCATACCATATGACAAAATCCCTTCCCAACCACACCAATATGTCAATAAGATATCAGTTTCAATGTCTGACTTCTAAACCTATCTGCTAACTAGCTCAAATCTGTGCATATGTTTTGCAGTGCTGAGGTAGTTGTCAGGAATGAGGAATAGAGAATTTGAACATCACAGATAAACCCCAGTTTCAGATAGCCACAGGTACCCCAGGATACAATATTTACACATAAAGTCAAAGGAAATAGATGGCCATGGATACATAGGGAACAACGCAAAGAAGAAATGGAGGAAAAACAATAGGACCAGAAGGAATGCTCAAGGAACCGGGAATACATTCTCGAAATAGTAGCACAGAGTTAATACAGTTCATAAACACAAAACGATACTGGAATCGCAATTACATAGCTTGGGGACTGCTGGCCCAGAGGAAATGAAGGTACTGGTCCCAATGAAAACAACTGAGCACAAACACCAAAAAAACAAAGACTAATCATAGCCTGGAGTAACCAGAGGGAAGTGGCAAAGCTGCCAGTCACTGTGTTGATCTATACTTGACCTTTTATTTTGTCACAGCCACTTATGATCTGAAACAGGTAGACGAAGGTCAGATCCCTCAATAGGTGCCATTTTGGGCAGGGTCATTCTATATCCCAACTTTGTATTACAAAAAGGAAGTAGACATTAGGTTTCAAATAAGTGCAACTCAAAGCTGTCCTCCATCCCCATCTCAGACCCAGGCACAGATGTTACACCTCCCTAATTTTCTATCCTCTAGCCTGGATTTGCTTCATTGCCACAACCTGAACCAGACAGTAAACATACCGTGTATGTGTGTGTAAGTCCTGACAATAGCCTTTCCGTAGATGTGTCATGGTGCTGACTTGAATTAGGTTGAGTCCAAGATACAATGCGATTCTCAGCCCACAGCAGGTTGGTGTTATTCAATCCAATAGCTTCAGTAGTTGGGAAAAGGTAGAATTCAGTGTCCTCTATAATAGGGTCACATTTCTTTTGTTAGTGCACTGACAAACAATAGGGAACATTTCACCAAACCCCTTCTGCATTGATTGTCCTCGCTTTGTATAAGACTGTTATAAATGGGATTCCTGGTTGGCTGAGGTATGCACCCAGGCCAGCTAGGAACCACAACTCTAGTGTGGGTAAGCTAGATACACACTAAAAGATAACCTGTGCTCACCCTCTGGTAGCTTGGCACAGAGCAGTCAATCTTATCTAAAGAGGCAAAGTGTAAAGTATTTGTGCAACACACTCAACCAGTAACACAATAAATACATCACAAAAAGACACCACCCAGGTTTTGAAAAATAGATTATTATATTTTGAGCAAAACAAGACCAAAACTCAAAAAATACAATGTATAGAAGTTGAGATACTGAATTTAAAAAGAATAAATGCAGTAAAGCGCTCAGAAGCAAGTAGCGCTAAAAAGGTTACTTTATGCATTGCTGGACCGGGGCAAGTCAAAGTTCGGGGTTGGAGTGTCATCGGATACAATGAGATGCATCGATGTTGAGTCCCACAGGCACAGGATGCGTCGATCTTCTCCACACAGTGAAAGCGATGCGTCGGTTCTGAAGACAGGTACCAGAGCTGCAAGGCAGTTTTGCATGACTGATGACACGTCCACTACTCTCACGGACGCGCTTGTCAGTATAGGATAAGATGCTGCCTGAGAACACATGTATGGATGATGGGTCCCGACCTAGGGGGACCTTTTGACAGTTCGTAATTACGCGGTGTCTCCTTTCTCTTTTGCAGAAATTGCAAAATCTGACGGTGAAACCCGTAAGTTACACATCTTACACACCTATGCACATTAGCTTGTGTGCACAGTTCACGTGAGTTCAGGGTTTACTCTGAACCACAGATCCCGAAGAAAGCCAATCAATTGGATATTCATTGGCTGAAACATTTAGACCACTTCACTTGGATTATTATTTTCACATATTTTTTAAGAGACTTGCGAGATTAATCCTCTCATTCACGACCAAATAACTGATTTTTAACCCTACCCCAGGGACCATACAATAAAAAAGAATTGGGTACCCTGGAGGTAGTTTTAACCTTACACTTTCACGGTATCCACTATCCACATAAACAAAACATAATCACAAAAAAACCCAGCTCCGCTGCAATAAGGCGTCGAAGCACACCTAGTAGGCACTCGGCTTCCTGGATGGGAACCCAATGATGAAGCATGCTACCAACTAGGTTGGTGGGTGAGGGTTCTTCTGCAAACCAAATGGGTTCCCTGCAAAGGAGACTTTTTTCCAATGACCCTGATGACTGGGTATTTAGAGCTTAGCTCTGAGCTCGTTCTCTTTGTTTGTTTAATCCAATAATTTATCATTACCATTCCAAAGATATGAAACATGAAAAGGCTACTTCTCTCTGATCAAGAATTACAGCTTAAAAGTGTATTAAGGAATTCCCAATGCTCGCCTATGAAAGGGGTAGGCCTCCCAGCAGTGAAAAACAAATTTGGTTGATTGTCACTACAAAGACATGGAAAGGACTAAACACACATGTCCAACCTTAGGGTTAATCAGGGCCTACCTTAGGGATGACATATGTAATAAAAGGGATGTTTAAGGCTTGACAAGCAGTTTTAAAGGCCACGTCGACGTGGCAGTAAACTGAATACACAGGTCCTGCAGTGGCTGGCCTGAGACAGTTTTAAAAGGCTACTCATGTGGATGATTCAGTCAGTGCTGCAGGGGGTCCCAGGATGCTTGTTTCCGGTCCAGGGAGGACCTCGCCTGGCAGTTCGGTCTGGACAGTTCCCATGGAGCACAGGGTCAAGACTGATTTGCATATGGCCGGGTCCAAACTGGGGTGGCGTAGTGGGCAAAAGAACGATGGATTTAACCCAGATGTTTTGACTGGGGGAGAATGTTTGCATTGTCAGCATTCCGTCCATCATTTGTTTGCTGTAACACTTTTCACCCTAAGTGGGATGGGTATGCCCAGACGTGGGTCCCTTGCTCACTGTGCCACTGGATTCAAGCTAGCCTGACTGAAGAAGGGTGACATACCCTGAAACCGGTCCCAGGATGCTTGTTTCCGGTCCAGGGAGGACCTGGCCTGGCAGTTCGGTCTGGACTGTTCCCATGGGGCACAGGGTCAAGACTGATTTGCATATGGCTGGGTCCAAACTGGGGTGGCGTAGTGGGCAAAAGAACGATGGATTTAACCCAGATCTTTTGACTGGGGGAGAATGTTTGCATTGTCAGCATTCCGTCCATCATTTGTTTGCTGTAACACAGGCGCACTAGTAGCATTTAACTTACAGGACCTGGGTATATGGTATACTACCGTACAAGGGACTTACAAGTAAATTTATCGGGTATACACCAATGTCACCATGTTTAGGGGAGAAGCACATGCACTTTAGCACTGGTTAGCAGTGGTAAAGTGCTCAGAGTCCTGGCCAACAAAAAGAATCAGCAAAACAGGAGGTAAAAGACAAAATAGTCTGGGGAAAGACCACCGTAAGGATGACAGGTCTAACAGAGACCTTGTAGAGGTGGTTATCTGTGTGGTGGAAAAAACACAGCCTGTGATCCGAGCTGGTACGAAACCTTTTATCTCCACACAGGTCACATGACCAGAGGTTGCCTGGACAGAGGACAACAACCTTAATTAGACGTTGGGTTCTCCTTCCACCCAGATAACAGTAGGGCAGAAAACAGAGGTATAAAGAACAATTGGGCCAATAACTGGGACTGCCTGGGTCTTTCAGCTAATGAAAGTACACAGAGAATAGTTTTGGATACATTTTGGGACCTCATCCCCACTATGTGCATTTTACAATTGTAGAATCAGGGATGATGGAGAAAATCGTGACAGATTTGGCGGGCCGAGCACAATTGCAAAAATGTTTGTCCACTCCAGGGCTTAGTCAATAATGTGTTCTTGGTCAGAAAAAAAGGACAATGTAAAGTGCAGCATCATCATCAGAGTATCCTATACGTAAGTCTTTTCTCTTGTGCATTAGGGGGACTTGTGCCAAGCAGTCGCTATTTATTTCTATATACTGTGCTCCTTTTAAATGCCCACTTAGATCTGCACTTGTGACTTCACTTAGACCTTTATGTATTTATCTGCTTATGTTTCCACCATGTAAACTCTAAGCTCCACGGGCCTTCACACACATTCACGCTCATTACTGCACAAGCAAACTGGCTAAAACTCCAGTGTCAGCCAGAGCTGCAGCACTCAGTTCTATCTTGATTCTTTGTCCTGCTCAACTTGAAACAGAATCAAGAATCACTGTGTGTGAAATTTTTCATGGAGCAAATATTAGTAATGAATGGTGAACTCATCCCACATTTGCTGTGTTGTGAAGCATGGGTGGATATAGGATCACTTTACCTCTAGTGTAATGACTGGCCAGTTGGCCTTTGGGCTAATAAAATACACTATGCTCCACTATTAAAGTTGCCCAAGATAGATTTATTATCTTACTTAATATGTAGTCAGTAATGTATACTGTTGTGAATTGGAATGTGTGCCAAGAACCTAAATATTCAAATTTTGGATTCTTACATCAATGCCCAAAAAGTTGTTCTAAATTGTAGGGTCAAGACTGATTTGCATATGGCTGGGTCTAAACTGGAATGGCATCGTGAGCAAAAAAACGATGGATTTAGGCCCAGATCTCTGTACTGGGGTGAATGTACGACAATGTTCTGCATTCTGTCCATCAATTGTTGTTTTTGCATTTGTCACCCCCGAGTGGGACGGGTATGCCCAGACGTGGGTCCCGTGCTCTCCATGCCACTGGAGTCAAGCTATCCTGGCTGATGAGGGCTGAAAGCCCGAAACCGGTCCTAGGATGCTTGTTTCCAGTCCAGGGAGGACCTGGCCTGGCAGTTCGGGCTGGACTGTTCCCATTGGGCGCAGGGTCAAGACTGATTTGCATATGGCTGGGTCTAAACTGGAATGGCATGGTGAGCAAAAAAACGATGGATTTAGGCCCAGATCTCTGTACTGGGGTGAATGTACGACAATGTTCTGCATTCTGTCCATCAATTGTTGTTTCTAAATTGTATGGCTATAAACTCAGAATCCCATTTCCACTGGTAACCTCAGAGACCTTACATTAGATACAGAGAGCACGTTGAGGGCTGGGTTTATTTTCCTTATTTCCCATCATCGCCTTACATCTCAGCATTAATTGTAGGTGTGGAGGCCTGTCTTTGTAGTCTATATATATTGTATTTTTAAATAGTAAGGAATATCTCCTCCAACGCTACACCCAAAAGTCCTAAATAAAGGCACCTTAATAGCTTGCTTTAAAAACTGAGGGCACCAGGCACAATGTGCCCTTTTGTTAATTTTCTATTGCTTCGTATAATACCAACAGAAATCGACATCTTATTTTGTTTGTCACTTTTTCGATAGACTGTATTTTAGATTTGTCTATTACCATTTAGGTGACATTTAGGAGATATGATTTTTAGTGAATAATAGCGTTTGTTCTAAATTGATGAATTGTGTTGATTGTGATTATAGTACATAGCACTAGCACTTTATTAGCCTGCTTGCACGGCCGAGGGTAGCAAATTTGATATTTCTTTGAGCAGGTTGTATTTCTTACTTGCCCTTATTTTTTAGGTGATATCAAGGAGAAATGTTGATAATTAAATTGCAAAATTATGGAGATGAAAAGTTTAAAATACAGAACGAACATGTATATTTTAATGTATTTTAGCTGTTCTCGTGATAATTTCTCTTATGCAATTTCTTGATTTGTGTTTTACATTGTATGGATTCCATTTGTAAAGGTGAAACAATAAAGTAATTGTAGGTGTGATCGACCAAACCTCAAGTCAAGTTGGTCCCCCGAGTAATCGTGTCTTCCAGGAATCAACAACAGGCATGTGGGAGAATATATATAAACCTCTGCTGCTAGAGGGATATTTAGCCACATCAGGGCAGGCAGGAAGGCACTGCCTTGGAATCATGTAGTGATGGTCAGAGTCCGTGGATTGTAATTCACGGCTGAGACATACCTTCAATATAAGACATTTAAACATGATGCAAAGGGGAGAACGTAATATGCTACTCTCAAGACACTGAAGGTTTTAGATACCAGGGTTTGTGGTGCGGCACAAGAAGGTGGAAAGGGAATAGAAAGGGTTATTGGTAGGACCCCACAAGTAGTGCCTGTCTGGATGGCAAAGCACCCAGGAATGCCCAGCGGAAGTAGGGATGAACAGAACAGCTGCACCAGGTGTAGGATCTGTCCTGGTGTGTTTGTGAGAACATTTAGCAGAAAAAACGTACAACAAGTAACTCTATAAGAAACAATGCATAACTGTGTACTTTAAAACAATACACAGCTTCCATCCAGCACTTCTGCCCAGCAATGAGGGTATGGAAAATAAATGAAGGGCCATATTTGAACTGTCTTTGTTCCTACAAAGGGCTTTGGTGAAAGCTGATTTGAGCGAATACCTATTTTGACAAAAGAGAAGTCATATTAGAAAACATCAATAATAACATAATTTTGAAATTATATTTCATAATCATAAGAAGCACTTTGTTGAACACATTATACTTATAACGTTAAAATTATTGGGCTTTTGAATAATGACACTAGATGAAGGCGCCACTGACCCAGCCCACAACAAGCCCACATGCCTTTGTTACTGGGGAACCGCGTCACTGTAGAACCGCCTGGCAGAGCTCACTTGGTACACCGCTGGTGGTAGGCCGACTATTCCATTGAGCGCATACCAGCTCTGGGGCTAATGTAAGAAATCATTATTATCAAAATGTACGTCATCATCAAAGCTCATAAAAAGAATGCAAGCCAGAGGGCAAGAGAACCAAATACTGAAGCAGAAATGCCACAGCAAACAACCAGTGGTGTTGTGCAGCCACTGACGCTCTCTGCATCATCACGTTTCACGGACTCTAGAGTGAGTATAACATATTCTGATTATTTATACTATGCCCCTGTGGCACTCAAATAATCAATCAGGGTTGGTAAGGCGCAACTTCTTACCAGTGAGGGTCTCAAGGCTCTGGGGGGGGGGGAAGGCTCCATTGAGTGCTGGGGTTATCCGAAGAGCCAGGTCTTGAGGTCCTTCCTGAACTGGGGCAGTGTGGGAGCTTGCCGGAGGTGGAGGGGGAGGTCGTTCCAGGCTTTGGCTGTGAGGTAGGAGAAGGACTTTCCTCCCATTCTGGTCTTGTAGATACGAGGGACGGTGGCCAGAGAGAGATTGGCTGATCTGAGGTGTCTTTTGGGCATGTGGAAGGAGAGGCGGTTGTTCAGGTATGTGGGTCCGGTGTTGTGAAGGGCCTTGTATGCGTGGGTGAGGAGTTTGAAAGTTATTCTTCTTTCGACTCGGAGCCAGTGGAGATCGTGGAGGAGTTGGGTGATGTGACTGCGACAGGGAATGTCGAGGGTCAGTCTGGCTGCAGCGCTCTGGACGGTCTGGAGTTTGCGAAGGAGTTTCTTGATGATTCTGGAGTAGAGAGCATTGCTGTAGTCCAGTCTGCGGCTGATGAGAGCGTGTGTGACAGTTTTTCTGGATTCGGATGGGATCCATTTGAACGTCTTTCGAAGCATGCGGGGGGGGGTTGAAAAATGTTGAGGATACAGCGTTTGTCTGGCGGTTCATTGTGAGCGATGAGTCTAGTATGATGCCAAGGTTTCGTGCGTGGTCCATCGGGGTGGGGGAATTTCTGAGGGTGGGGAACCACCAGGAGTCGTCCCATGTGGAGGGGGTGGAGCCAAGGATGAGGACTTATGTTTTCTCAGAGTTGAGTTTCAGGCACCTGTTCTTCATCCAGGTGGCGACGGCTTTCATCCCTTCTTGGGAGTTGTGTTTGGTGACGTTGGGTTCGTTGGTGAGGGATGAGGATCAGATGGGTGTCATCAGCATAGGAGACGATGTTGAGCGTGTGGTTCCTGACAATGGTTGTGAGGGGGGCCATGTAGACGTGGAAGAGGTTGGGGCTGAGGGAGGAGCCCTGGGGCACACCACAGTTGGCTCTGTCGGTTTGGAGAGGTAGGGAGGGAGTGCGACCCGCTGAGTTCTGCCGGTGAGGAAAGAGCAAATCCAGTCAAGTGCCTTGCCGCTGATGCCGGCGTTGTGGAGTCTGGTGGCTAGGGTGCGGTGGGAGATGGTGTTGAAGGCAGAAGAGATATCCAGGAGGATGAGGGCTGCTGTTTTACCCTTGTCGAGGAGGGAGTGGATGTCGTCTGTGGCGGCGAGTAGGGCAGTCTCGGTCCTGTGGTTGCTGCGGAATCTGATTGGGAGATGGCCAGGACATTGCTTGCTTCGATGAAGTTTGCAAGCTGGGTGTTGACAGCCTTTTCGATGACCTTGGCTGCGAAAGGAAGTAGGGAGAGAAGCCTGAAGTTCTTGAGAACCGTATTGTCTGGGGAGGGTTCCTTCAGGAGGGGGTTGACTTCGGCATGGTTCCAGTCATCGGGGAAGGTGGCAGTCTCGAAGGACCAGTTGATCATCCGACGGAGTTCGGGTGTGATGGCAGAGGCGGCTCTGTGGAAGATGTGGTGTGGCCAGGGGTCTGAGCGTGCCCCGGAGTGGATGCTTTTCATGGTCTTTAAGGTATCTTCTGTCGTGAGTGTGGTCCATTTGAGCAGGATCTGTTGGGTGGCATCACATGGAGGGGGAGCTGGAGTGGTGAGGAGGTTTTGGTTATCAAAGTTGTTGTAGATCATCTTAATCTTAAGGCGGAAGAAGGTGCTCAGTCTGTTGCAGAGGTCTTGGGAGGGTGGGACTTCTGTTGTTTCGCTGCAGGGTTTGGTGAATTCCTTGATGATGGAGAAGGGTTCTTTAGTGTTGTGAGAGTTGGTGAGGATTCTGTCTTAGAGGGATTTCTTCCCTGTGGATTTGATGAGATGGTATTGTGCGAGCGTGGCTGCTTTGCAGGTGGCATGTGTTTCTGGGGTTTTGTTGTTCCTCCATGTCTTTTTGAGTCGTCTGCAGGAGCGTCTGGATTCTTGGTGTGAAGGTGTGAACCAGCTTGCTTTCTTGGCGTGCCTTCCTGTGGCTTTCTTGAGGGGGGCAAGTGTGTTGGCACAGTTTGTGATCCAGCGGTGGAGGTTGGGTGCTGGGGTGTTTGCGTCTAGCGTAGTCGGAGGTTGAGTGCTGGATAGGGCGGAGGTGAGCTATTCTTCAGTGACCTAGTTCCAGCTTCTGCGGGGGAGGCGGTGGGCGTGCTTGTGTACGGTGAGTTTTTTGAAGGAGAAATAGATGCAGTGGTGATCTGTCCAGAGGAGTTCCATGGTATGGCTGTAGGAGATGCTGTTTCCTTCAGTGAAGATGCGGTCGAGTGTGTGTCCCGCTGTGTGCGTGGGGGCAGTGACTAGTTGTTTCAGTCCTATGTTGGCGAGGTTCTCAAGGAGGGAGGCGGTATTTGAGTCGTGGTGGTTGGCACTGTTAATTAAATGCAGCAAACTATGAAATGCGTATCCCAATCACCCATTAAAAACTAAAGGAACAAATGGACTCCCCTAATACTGGTTTGTCAACAACTTGATGCATAGATTAATGAGTTTGGAATGCATGTAGTTTGTTCAGGCATCAATGATATGAGCCTTGAAGTTCTTTTCTTTCTTGTAATCGCTCATTATAAACCAGCTCGGGCAACCACACACAGGCGCCGGAGTATAAACACTGCTTTCTTTTCATTATTTTTTTTAATAATTTGTTTACGATCAACCTTTATAGATCATCAAATTACAGAAAAAGGGTCTTTTCGAAGCAACGCTTCGGACTAGACTGCACCAACAAAATAATACAAACAAATCCTCTATACATACTTGATAACTGTAGTCAGGAAGTCCCTGATACATATCAGTAAATCTTAATAAAGCCTTGAAATATCTCCAGCACTACTGCAATTGGGGAGAAACGTGTGTTGCTATAATGTGCTAGATGGACTCTGTACTGGAATGTTATTCTAACTTAAAACATATATAGTACTGCAATATATGTATACATTGTTCTGCATCAATGAAAATAGTGTCCATTAAGCACAATATTAAGAGATATAAAGAAACTAGAGCTCGGTAATGAAAGATCTATATAAGTATGTAGGTCAGGAGTATTGTGTAAAATGGCCAGATTGGTTGGGGGATGGACGAGGGAATAAACCTGTCTTTTGTCATTTGGAGGGGGCCAATGGCAGTTTAAGTATACCCTATTGTGTACATTATGTAATAACGAACAGCCCTAAATGTTCTTACCAGAATAGCATTCAGTTTGATTCAGAATATTTTGAAAAAAGGTTCTGTATTAATATGCTATACAGTCCAGCAATTACTCCCTAGAATCTGCATGATACCGTCAGGTAGCATCTTATCAGGAAGACTGCTAGTGTTATGAAGGTGATCTCAGGTGTTTTTATATGTAATGAGATATTAGGTGATATTTCCGGAGGCATTTGATATCCAAATTGAATTAATTTGAATTCATGGTGGAGAAGGTAATAACGTTTAATGGTTTTACAATGTAATAGTTCTTAATTCATGTTACCCCTTTATCTGCCCACATACTCCACTGCACTGCAAAGCCACCAATTTGAATTCTTACCTTATGACAAAGGTGGGCAGCAGCACAGAATAAGGGATGAACTTTCATCTTGCTGCAGGAGTAGCTCCAATTGACCAATATTGCACGGATTTCAGAATTGCCCGATGAGGGTGATAAGGGTTTGAACACCCATTTCATTCCATTGCTATGTCTCCCATATAGAAGATCATTCCATTTGGGGCAAAAAATACACCAGATCTGAAAGGTGGTGTGCGAGGTAGTAAGTATGCATATGAAGGAGTACCAGACCACCAGAAGTAGTGCATCTGTGTAATTTGTACAATTTAAGTCTTGGTCATGTTACCCCTTAAAAAATGACCTAATTTCAGAGTCAATTTGTGTCTGTGTGGATTTATGATACAATTATATCTGGATGTTACCATTATTTTGTAACTAGAAAAATAACAGAAAGCTATGATCAATGATATCATTTTGAAAAGTAAGCTTTCGGGCTTGAGGTTATCAGGATGTCGTCTTTATATATGAAGAATTTGATTGGTTTTATCAGTTTACGGATGCCAACAATGTCAAGTCTGCTGAAACAGGCCCTAATCAGGGCTGGACTAGCCGTAGCGGGCACCCGGCGGTTCACCCGTGGGCCAGAAGGGTGGGGGCCGGTTTTGGAACAGTGGGGTCCATTTTTGTTACTGGGGGCCGGTTTTGCAGCAGTGCTTACCTGAAGTGATGGCTAAAGATATTATATATTATATAATGGAATACCTCACTGTTTTCTGCCTGTTGCTTCTTCCAGCCGAATATTGTTCTTTGGAGATGTCTAAGGTTCTACAATTGTTTCAAGTCCTTCCTTTTTAGAACATGTTCTTATCACCCTTTATTAAGTGCTCAGGTTTGGCCCATGTAACATAAGCCGCACATTTTCTTACATTGTCCTCTTTTTGCACAATAACATTACTGATGTGACCTTTTACACAAATTCGTGTGTGTGACAATGTTGGATTAGTTTCTCTGAAACTACTTCTGTTTACACATATGGCTTTGCATAACATTATCACAATGCCTCGAACACCAAGTAAAAGGCCTTTACACACAGTGTACAAATCTGCTTCGGTCTACTGATTATCGCAGCACATGTATTCTATACAAGAATAACATTGGTTCAATAAATATATTGAAACATGCCCAGTGTGTATTCTGTGTATATTTCTCTGAGAACAAGTAAGCACAAGTGACTAAGCAGAAAGGTTCTGATCTGTTACCACAATCCCTGTGGAGTCAGGGTTTTCATGTTCAGTGGTCGCCTGAAACTATTCGCACCCTGGTAGGGTTAGGGGCCTTATGGTGGCACTGTGAGCTAGCTGGTCTCTAGGCCCGGAATCAGTCTAGGCACCTCACCCAAAGTTTATTTTGACCAACAAATGTTCAGATCTTACGGATTAATGGGAACTACACAACACCTTGTATTCTCATTTTGCCTGTCCTCTGTGTTGG
Organism: Calotriton arnoldi; assembly: GCA_963921515.1. Lineage (NCBI taxonomy): Eukaryota > Metazoa > Chordata > Amphibia > Caudata > Salamandridae > Calotriton > Calotriton arnoldi. The sequence goes on from CAWUFW010002202.1 coordinate 743,390, forward strand.
AAGTTCTAGTATGCACATTAGAAATGTAGTCACCTTTCCATCAACCGTGCTTTTCAAGGTTGCTGGCTTTGCTAGCGCATATTTAATTTTCCATGTCTGACGGCGTGGATGAAAAGACTGGAACAACTTCTGTTTAGCATTAGTTTTATGAGAGTAGTCTGCTGTGGAATAGATGGCATGTCCTTCCAGTAAAAATTGACTATTCTTTTTCTGGTTGTTTGCTGTAGTGGCTTGGCTTTTTGATGTTGTAAAAATCAGGCAATGATGGGGCAGTGTAGGTCTGTTATGATGGTATGTCTGGGTTGTATCAAATGAGCCTTTTTCAACTCTAGTGGGTTGTGAATTGTATATTGAGTAAGTAAGGAATGAAGTCTGCTATGACTCCAAATATGTCATTGTAGGAAATTTCCTTTTAATTCTGTGGCTTTTGCTCAAAGGTCTATGGCAATTTCCCAGATGCAGGCTTCTGCCCATTGTCTTTTATTCACCTCTGATCCTTTTTTTCAAATGTCTCTAAGCAAGTATGAAAGAGTGCAATGTCTGATCAGATCAATTTTATCTCAGTGTTGAACTCTGTGATCCAGGATTCAATTTTATTCTTTGCATATCCTATATATGAAATATTGCTCCTAAATTACTTCAATGTGACGTTTGTCATTTTCATTGGTCATATGTACATTTGGATTAACACCTGAGCTGGCGTTAGAAAAGAGCATCTGTCTGGCAGGTGAGCTGAAGTCATGGGAAGAGCTATGAAGTTTTCTTGCAGTGGTAGAGATGATCTAGTTGTTTGATAAAGACACAGCTATGAGCATGCAGAGTTAAAGATATGGGTGTAGTTGTTTAGCTTGGTTGGACACCAGTGCACTGGAGTACACAGGTAATAAAATTCAGCATTGAAAGGGCCAAATCCAACCATTGAGTGTGTAGTTGCTCGAAAAACGTATGATTCAGATGTAGGTTGGTGACCGTCTTCTGTGATATTAACACCAGGGTATTTTGTCAGGTATGCTTATGCAAATATATAGACAAGATCCTCCAATTACAAGATAAATGTGTCAACAATTTGACAAACCTTTTTCCCCTCACCTAGGAGAAGATTGCTCAAGAGGTGGACCCATGTTAAATTTCCATAGCACTGGTATATGGAATAGAAAAAAATATGCTAGTAATATGTTAAAACTAAATTCAGAAAGAATAATCTACAATTCTTACAATGGTCTCCTGACCTGTGATATGGTTGCACAGATATTGTTGAATACTTCTAATATGGTGGCTGGTTATGGCCACTTGGTTGTTGACCTTGACTTTTGGTGCACTATGTGAAGATTAGTATAATTCTTCCCCACGGTTCCCCGCAAGTGACCTTGTGCTTTTGACACCGGCAGAATATCTCTCTCTCCAGGTGTGTGCTGGCATCAAAGCAAGCCACCAGTACAGTTGCCCATGAGCGGAGCAGCTCCTTGCCTCAAGCCTGTATTCAGTCACTGACTATAGAACGATAGCGAGGAATGCGGCCTTTGTGGCAGTACAATTGCCCGGATGATCACTGCCATCCGAGATGCTGTAGGAGTCCAGAATCCATGCTAAATTTAAACCTGGTACAGGAAGGTGAGGATTGAATGGGGCTGTCCGACATATTTGTAGCCCTTAGCATCTAATATTCATATATTTTCAAGTGTACAAAGGGATTTTGCTTATTCAAAGCCTGTGCTACACAAAGTAGCAGACTTTAAATGTGCAAAATGCGAAATTGCAGTGTACACACATTATGTTCCTATTTGTTTTTTAGTTCGTTAAGTGCATTACCAACATTGTGATTCCTTTGTATAGAAAATGTTATGGGACAATACATTGGCACTGAAACCCCTCTTAAACTTCACAAGAAGATGTGTCAGTGTTTTACAGCTGCTGCAGTGGTTGCAAAGCATTGCATCAATACTTGATAACCATTCACAAACGGAATGCTGTATAGACAGGTAGTTTCTGCTGTGCAGGATGGAATGTTTCCATTGAAAGGAATACTGCTCATTTAGTACCAATGTTTATGAAGGATTTTCCTTAAGTATTGGTGACCATTGTGAAAACTACTGATGAATCATATTGTTTCTTTACTAGTTGCTTCTTTGTTGCATTAATAAAGGTGGAACGGTTCATGTTAGCTACATCCATTGTGGTCTGCTCTAAGTGGGCGTCAAAACATCTGTTTAAAATTTGCGACTGATTCCTTGGATTTCTTCAGGTGGATCTAATAGACACTGCAGTTTCTTTTTGCACGAAGTAGTACACACCTGGGACTGACATGCATCCTACCCACGAATGGCATTCCAACGTGCAAAAAACCTAAAACAACGACATTGTTCATCATTCTTCATAGACAACAGAAACAAAATCATACTTTTCTGGATAAACCAAAACGTTTCTATAATTGCCACAACTGCTCAGTCTGTAAACTTGGAACCAATAAAGCACTCGGTGTGTTTTTCTCCAATAGATACAAACACAACATTAAAACATGGATCAATTGCTGTTGGGACGAAATAGTACCTCGCACGGTGACCGATGTGCACCCTTCCCTGAGTGCCCCACCTGGAATGACGTCTAGAACCCCAGTGCTGATTTTTGTTGTCATGGGCGAAAATGGATCATGTGTGTGCACCATGGTATAGGCCCGTCTCACGGATTGCAGCCCTTTTTGGACTCAGAGGGGCACCCAAAGCGCTACCATGCCTTTACCAGAAGTTAAGCAGCACGAGCGTGGTGGAGGCAGCATAACAAGCAATGATCAGTAGGAGATAAAACGTCCTTTTTTATCTGTCACTGAAGTGAAGCCGACAGGCTCATCAGTCTAAGCTCCACTGCTATGTGCATAACTCACCTTTGGCCTACATTGGGTAGGTGTGTAGTTCTGCGCAGTGCTTGTGTGGTACACTTATGGTATTTATATGTGTGCCTCTGAGTGGTAAAATATAGGGATAATGCAGTGCTGTGCATTGTGTGTATATTATATACATGTGCTGGGTGTAGGTGTGCCTGCGAATGGTTCAATAAATCGAAAAGTCTGGGTTTCATTTTGGGAGACCCAGAGTTGACTGAAGGAACATGAGGAGAGGAGGTAGAGGAATCCTCCAGACAGACTTGTGGATTTCTGCATGCCTGTAAGCTGGGTGGGACACAATGGATAAAAGGAGACCTGGCCTCTTCAGTACACTTTGAAGGGTTCTCATTGATTCTGAGAGATGTCACTGGGAAGGAGCCTTGGTACATCTCAGGAATGAGATGGGACTGATAAGAGAATCATAAGGAGTAGGGCTGAGGCCTGGGGTAATCTTTTGATTTGCATATCACTGGCTGACATCAGGTGCAAGCGTCTAATCACTCCCATGAGAGCTATAGACAGAAACATGGAAAAGTGTATAGTATAAAAGTCTTGGCAACCTGACAAGGAAGGAATACCTTAACAAATGTAGTAGTTGTCATTTAAAAGGAAAGTGACCTACCACTCGTCCCTGCAGCTACTTGATATCACTGTCCCTCCTCTACAGGATGTTAGTGGTCCTGTGCCACCCCCTCAGTGTCAGTTTGGGCAGGTTCTAGACAAAAACAAAATACACTTTTTAGTAACGTAGCTACCAACTACAGGATTTGCAAAAGTTAAAAACAACACCTAACAAATATACATTTTTTGTCCTACAAGGTATCACTTTGAAAGATTTACTTTTACATTTAAAAAAATAGAATAATCAAAAGTTCAACAACACTATAAAAGAAAGTTTTAATACTGTGGGAAATGGCTAGGAAAGAATCAGGAAAACAATGATTAAAGGGAGGAGAATGAAATGGTTGTGTGAAAAAGTGCTAAGGGAGAGGTTACTGCCACAGTATGAAGAAATGGGGAAAGAAGGGAAGCAGCTAACGAGACATGATGTAGTGGGTAGAGGAAACAGAAGGTAATATAAAAGGAAATTCTAGGAGCTGCTCCTGGGTTAATGAGCACTAAAGTAAATGAAGGGGAAATTAGGGAACAGATCAAAATACAGAAAAGGAAAATACAGATTTCCATGATGTATATCAAGTGATATTAATTGTTTAATCCAAAAAATGTAAATAAAAAAACATGACATGATCATTATCAGCACTAGATGGAATGCCTTCTGTGACAGCAGCAACACCTTCCTTTAAGTTGGAAAAGAACTTCCTAGCCCTGACCTTCTTTTTCTTCTTCTTTGGTGGTCCTGAAAGAAGAAAAGAAAAAGACGATATTTATTAGCAGTACTAACTACAATAATATTTAAGCACATTTATTAATTTACAGGTAAAATAATCTGATTCCTTTTTTAACCTCTTTCCTGAAAATAGATACCTGCCCTACAAATTATTAACTACAAATGATACTGCTCTTCCATTAACTTCATACCTTTTTACTCTCGTCATACTAAAGCTATGAGCAAAGTCACCAATGTTTCACTGAACCTCATAGAGATGGACACTGCACCGAAAACATCACAGTCATTAAGAAGACGCACCACCCTCGAGATCTGACTGTATTTATCACTCCCTGTTCATCAACCTAACCCTAATCATGCATGGCTCCAAACACTTCCTGTGCTGATATCTATTTCTAAGAGATCTCCATTCACTGTTGAACAGAATACCGATACTGGGCAGTATGATTAATTTGATGTCTACTTCCAGTACTGCTGACATCCTCCCTGGCATGACCTACTCTCCTCTTTAGACCACAGTCACTCCATACATACAACTTCTATAGAAAACATATCGTCTGATTCAAAAAGGTAACTTACACTTTTGAGTAAGTTTACTCTTTTGAGTAAGCTTACTACTTTACTGTATTCACAAACTGCAATTTTGTAGTAACTTACACTTTTGTAGTAACTCATACTTTTGTAGTAAGTCCAGCACAACACATTGGGAGCCGTTGGTACTCCAACACACTCCCATAGAAAATTACTGAGGTAGGGACTTATTACAAAAGTGTAAGTTGCTACAAAAGTGCAGTTTGTGAATGCTGAAAAGTAGTAAACCTACCTAAAAGTGTAAGTTGCTACAAAAGTGCAGTTTGTAAACAGCACTTTGTAGTAAGTTTTTTAGAACTACTGTAGTACAGCAGAATGCACTAGAAAGTGCAGTCTGTGAATCAGGCCCTAAAATGTATAATATACATTTTAATGTATATACATTAATTAACGTATATGAAGAAAATTCATATTTATGTAATAATTTCCAAAATTCCGTACACATTACATCGGTTATAGCACTGTAGAAAAGGATATCTATATTGAATGCAGTGCTGAACCTTAATGTATATATCAAGTGTCTCCAACCACTTCTATAACTTCTATAATGAAAGTTACCTATTTTCTCTGACAGCTATCCTGAGCGGCTAACAAATATAATACCTGTTCCAGTAGTTAACAAATCAGATAGAGTCATAATAATATTTTAATTTTCATTAGGTACTAACACTCCCACTTCTGCATTCTCACACTCTATCTACTGTGTTCTTCTGTGCCTTAAGCCATGCATGTTGTGTGGTTGGTTGCAGAGTATAGAGCATGTCCAGTTCTTCTGCCCAACTTCCCATGGATGTCCAAACTCCCATTCACGTTTGGCCTTAGACCATGGTCAGCAGTGGACTGGTTGCAGCTCCTGCCCACCAGCCAAGCCCTGAACCCAACCCCCTAGGAACACCTAATTTCCCACCATACACAGCCTTCAGCCATGTGCAATGCAGGGATGAGGCAATGTCTTCTTTGAAAAATGCAAAAAGAGCAATTGATGGATGGAATGCTGAACAATGTCAAACACTTACCCCCAGTACAGAGATCTGGCCCTAAATTCATTGTTTTTTTGCTCACCACGCCACCCCAGTTTGGACCCAGCCATATGCACATCAGTCTTGACCCTTCTCCCCATGGGAACAGTCCAGCCCGAACTGCCAGGCCAGGTCCTCCCTGAACCAGAAACAAGCACCCTAGGACCGGTTTCGGGGTATCACTCCTCATCAGCCAGGATAACCTGAATTCAGTGGCATGGCAAACACTGGACCCATGTCTGGGCATCCCCGTCCTCATGGGGTAACAAATGCAATAAGAACAATTGATGGACAGAATCCATTCTCGCAAATTAAATGCATCAGCCCACATAAGAGTACCTGCCCTGCAAAATTTGACAAGTAGTTCAAGGCAGCCGGCCATGACATAATTTGTGATAAAATGCATAATTAAGATACTGTCATGCGTGTAAAATACAAATGTAGCGCAAATGTAACAATAAGGCAGGGCAATAAATCATGGTTACAAATAAAGCTATTTCGCCCAAGTGGCCTGAGACAATATTCTAGGACTGTTTTATACTCTAATACCACACAATATTTATGCATATGATGGAAAAGAAGGTCAAAATATGAAAATACAATCAGGTCCAAGTGGGCTAAATAGACAACTCTGTCATTACATGAATAATGACAGAATATGCAATATGTACTAAACTACATAAATTATTGGGTCACACAGCTTGTAAGGGAAATGAAGAAAAAAGTCAGACAAATCAGTTAATAATAATCAAAAAATCAGTACAGAGGAGGAAGTATAATTGTATTTTACATTCGCAATGAACACATGTGATTTGCCCTTCTGGATATACGCGGATGACGGCATTTTAATTACCCTTTTTTTAACAAAATGTGCTGTTGCTGGCTGCCTTGCACTACTTGTATAGTTTTGCAGGTCAGGTACTCTTATGTGGGCCGATGCATTTAATGCGCAAGAAGGAGAGCACCCATCATCATCTCAAGTGGGATATGGACACATTGATTTTTAACATGTATGTCCCCATTACTTCTTTTATGCCTATTCATGTACGCAGGATTCCTGCTCGGGGAGCCCAGGAGGAAATGCAGCTGCCATAATATATGAATTGCCCAAATATGTCATGCTTCTATTCTCAAATGTATTTGGCACTACAAGCACAATATGTATCTTTTTTATAATTTGCCTTGATGTCATATTATTATCAATGTCACGCTGAGTTTGTGATTAACATAGTCTGTTTACTATGTTTTTTAGATTTTGATTAGTTTGCACTAAATAATTTTGTGAGGAGATGGAACCTACACTTCAGAAAGGCAGTAAAGCCGAAATGCATTGTTGCTGACATCGCTAATAAACCACAGAGTTCATTGTGAGGAGTACCTTGGTGATTCTTTTTACAGGCACAGGTTCACTGAAAAAAACAAAGGTTATAGGGACATTATAGTTAGGCTCAGATTTCACTGGTACAAAAGCATAGAAATTCAGCAGTTATAGTTACCTGAGCTAACTAAAACTTATGCCCCGCAGTGCACTGCTTATGTCCTCACATATTATATCACACAGACATGGTCAGTGACATCACTCATTACATCTCAAATGACATCACTGATGACATCATCCAGTGAGTGTGTTTTGAAAATGTTTCTGAGACTTAAAGATATATACTAAGCTACTGCATAAGTTAAATTACTATTCCTTCTATTCTTCTAATGAGTGTAACTATTTGTAACACATAATATGTGAGTGACAGTGTGACTGTGTGTATCTATGTGTGAGTAGCTGTGCGAGTGGCTCTATGGGTGTGTGAGTTGTTGTATGGGTGGGTGAGTGGCTCTATTGGTGCATGACTGGGTGTGTAAGTTGATGTATGGGTGAGTGAGTGACTGTGTGGGTGAGTGAGTGGGTGTGTCAGTGGTGTATGGCTGAGTGAATGGGTATGTGAGAGGCTGTATAGGTGAGTGATGGGGTATGTGAATGGCTAAATGGGTGAGTGAGTCAATGCAGGAGTGGCTGTATGGGTGAGTGTGTTCTTGTGTTAGTGACTGTATAGGTGAGTGAGTGCACGTGTTAGTATATGTATGAGTAAGTGGGTGGGTTTGTGAGTAACTGTATGGGTGAGTGAGTGGCTGTGTGAGTGACTATATGGGTAAGTGAGTAGGTGTGTGAGTTCTTGTATGGGTCTGTGAATGGGCACATGAGTGGTTGCGTGGGAGTGAGAATGGGTGTATGAGACTTTCTATGGGGGTGTGAGTGGGTGTGTGAGTGGTTCTGTGGATGATGTCATCAGTGATGTCACTGACCATGTCATGAGTGATGTATATTTGAGGTTATAAGCAGTGCATTTTGGGGGCATACGTTCTAGTTAACTCAGGAAACTATAACTGCTGAATTTCTATGGTTTGGTATGAGTTAGATCTGAGCCTGGCTATAACATCCCTGTAACCTTTGTTTTTCTCAGTGAATTTCTATGTTTTTTATTGTATTTCATAACTTTAACCAGTAAACTTTGAGAGTGGATGTGTGAGTGGCTGTAAAGGTTCATGAGTGGGTGTATGAGAGGCTGTATGGGTCTGTGAGTGGGTGTGTGATTAGCTGTATGGGTCTGTGAGTAGATGTGTGAGTGGCTGTATAGGTCTGTGAGTGGGTGTGTGAGTGCTTGTGTAGGTCTGTGAGTTGGTGTGTGATTGCCTTTGTGGGTCTGTGACTGGGTCTGTGAGTAGGACTATGTGTCTGTGAGTAGGTGTGTGAGTGGTCCTATGGGTCTGTTAGTGGGTGTGTGAGTGCCTGTGTGGGTCTAGGAGTGGCTGTGTGAGTGCCAGTGTGGGTCTATGATTGGGTACGTGAGTGCCTGTGTGGGTCCCTGACTGGGTTTGGGAGTGGTGCTATAGGTCTGTGAGTAGATGTGTGAGTGGCTGTATGGGTCTGTGAGTGGGTGTGTGAGTGCATTTGTTTGTCTATGAGTGGGTGTGTGAGTGGTGATAGGAGTCTGTTAGTGGGTGTGCGACTTCCTGTATGGGTCTATGAGTGTGTGTGTGTGCCTGTGTGGGTCTGGGAGTGGGTGTGTGAGTGCCTGTGTGGGTCTGTGACTGGTTTTGTGAGCAGCGCTATGGGTCTGTGAGTGGCTGTGTGAGTGGCTGTGAAGGTCTGTGAGTGGGTGTGTGAGTGTCTGTATGTATCAGTGAGTGGGTGTGTGAGTGGATGTGTGTGCCTCTGAGTGGGTGTGTGAGTGGCATCATGGATTTTGGGCATTTCCATACTTAGGGCATTTAAAAAAGAGAACCATGGACTCTGATCTCACCAGGAGATGACAAGAAAGAAACCACTCATCACAGTCACTACAGATGAGAGTGTGCTCCATTAGATCAAGGATGCATTCAACTCATTAAGAATTTCAGATTGTTTTTCAACATTTGATTTGCCTTTGCCAAGTGCAAAAAGTTATGAACGTTTGTGCTTTACTGAAGTAGAGCTTCAACTTCGGCACCTGCTATGTTTATATTTGTAAGTCCTTCCAGTTGAGGTTTAATTTTTGTGAAGTGCACACCAGGGGCAAAATGGAACCTCATTTTTTCCCTGAAGAGCTCCCAGTTTTGCCAAAAATGTCTACGTAACTGGAGTACTTTCATCTGGTTAATTTGTAAGTGCTACCTCGTTGGGTAAATGTCTCATGCATATTTTGCACTACAACTGCATAAAAGACCTCAAGTTAATATCTCCAATGACCTTGTGTGTATGTAATTTCAGCTATACCATTGTTCCTCAAGTGTCTTGATCCACAAATCTGTGATAACGTAAATCCTTGTCCTGCGAAGACGATGAGAATACAAAGAGGGGAATCTCCACCAAACAGGGGTACTTCCTCTAGACTAAGGGCCAGATGTACGGCCCACCAATTTGCGACTCACAAATTGCATCGCATTTGCGACTCGCAATTTGCGACTTGCAAATTGGAATGTACAACAGTGTCTCAGACACTGTTTGCGATTCCTAATGGGGTCGCAAATTGCATGCCTCATTAATTTTAATGAGGCAGGCGAAATTTGCGACCCCATTAGGAATGGCTAGCACTCACAGGGATGGTGGACTGCTGGGGTCAGCAGACCACCATGTCTGTGACTGCTTTTAAATGAAGCATTTTTTTTTTACATGCAGCCCATTTTCCTTAAAGGAAAACAGGCTGCATTTAAAAAAACTGAAAAATGAAACTTTTCAGTTTTATTTTTTAAGGGCAGGCAGTGGTCCCTGGGACCACTGCCTGCCCTTAAAAATATTTTTGGACCCATTCACAAAGGGGAAGGGGTCCCCTGGGGACCCCTTCCCATTTGCGAATGGTTTACCACCTACTTGAAGTAGGTGGTAAATTGCGAGTGTTTTGTGACCGCAATTGCAGTTGCAAAACATTCATACATACAAATGCGAGTCGCTATTAGGAAGGGAAGGACTTGGCATGCCCCTTCCTGATAGTGAGTCGCAAACCTCATTTTGCGAATCGGTAAAATTTACTGATTCGCAAAATGAGGTTTTTACATGCCCATGCCCTAAATTGCGGTCGCAAACTGGACGATTGCCCGTTTGCGACTGCAATTTAGGGTCGTACATCTGGCCCCTAAATGAAGTAAGTGCTTCTATGTTTGGTGGAGATGTTCTTGTATTCCTCTGCATCAATAACGCGTCAACAAAATCATCTAGAAATGTGCTCGGGAGCCTTTTGTTCAGCTGTTCTTCGACGTGGTAAAGACGGGAAGACTTCTGCATGCTAATAAGGAATAAGGGGAGGGGGGCCTTGTTATGCTAGGTGCCCTGGAGCCCACCCAGTGTGCACCATTGGGGACCGCGGGGAGCCTGAATGCCCGTGGTCCCTGCCGGCTTCCTGCCTCCAGTGGGAGCTGGCACTGCTTTTACTCCCAGGGAGCTGCTAAGTATGCACTCCCACAAGGCACTCCACAAGACTGGCCCAGCCTACCTCAACAGACGACTCCTCTTCTACATCCCCAACCGCCAACTCCGCTCCGCCGACCTCTCCCTCGCCACCGTCCCTCGCATTCGAAGAACCACCACCGGCGGCAGATCCTTCTCCCACCTCGCCGCCAAGACCTGGAACACCCTTCCACTAAGCCTACGACAGACCCAAGACCTGCTGACCTTCAGGAGGCTACTCAAGACCTGGTTGTTCGACCAGTAGCAGCACCCCCCTCTTTTTTTCTCCCCCTGCGCCTTGAGACCCTCGCGGGTAAGTAGTGCGCTTTACAAATTCTGTGATTGATTGATTGATTAATTGTTGGGGAGCAATCATTTTGTCTGTTTCCCTGCCCGCATGACAGTGGGCAGGGAAACAGAAAAAAACTCTGCTCCCAGTAAGCGTGAGCAGTTTGACAGCTTCTGCTTGCTGGGGGCGGATATATATATATATATATATATATATATATATATTGTTCTACAATCTCCTCCCCTGTTTGAAGAGCACTCTTGGAACAGGTCCGTGAAGGCAAACAGTATTCTTTATTCAATTAAAATTGCAAAGCCTTACGCGTTTCAGAGACATTTCTCCTTGTTCACAGGCATTTCAGTGGGTTGTGCAGATTTAAAAGGCATTGTCCCAGCATGCTCTTTTCACAGGTGAGTATGCATACTGCCTGCTGCGATGTGTAGTACCTTTAATTTTATGAATGCCCCTTCGAGAAAATACTTTTTCCTTTAGTAGGTTCTGCGCCTCCTCACATTATTAATAACATTGTTCTTACCCTCCAGTGGGCTTTTGAAAAACGAAATGCTGAAAATTGTGCCAAAACTGTTCACACCAAAGCAGACTTGGAATAGTTCTGTGTCCGTGGCCCCTTTCATCTGGGTGGTGCCTCTTCTCGGCTGGAACTGCCGTGAAATTATTGTTCTACAATCTCCTCCCCTGTTTGAAGAGCACTCTTGGAACAGGTCCGTGAAGGCAAACAGCATTCTTTATTCAATTAAAATTGCAAAGCCTTATGCGTTTCAGAGACATTTCTCCTTGTTCACAGGCATTTCAGTGGGTTGTGCAGATTTAAAAAGGCATTGTCCCAGCATGCTCTTTTCACAGGTGAGTATGCATACTGCCTGCTGGGATGTGTAGTACCTTTAATTTTATGAATGCCCCTTCAAGAAAATACTTTTTCCTTTAGTAGGTTCTGCGCCTCCTCACATTATTAATAACATTGTTCTTACCCTCCAGTGGGCTTTTGAAAAACGAAATGCTGAAAATTGTGCCAAAACTGTTCACACCAAAGCAGACTTGGAATAGTTCTGTGTCCGTGGCCCCTTTCATCTGGGTGGTGCCTCTTCTCGGCTGGAACTGCAGTGAAATTATTGTTCTACAATCTCCTCCCCTGTTTGAAGAGCACTCTTGTAACAGGTCCGTGAAGGCAAACAGCATTCTTAAATCGGCACAACCCACTGAAATGCCTGTGAACAAGGAGAAATGTCTCTGAAACGCGTAAGGCTTTGCAATTTTAATTGAATAAGGAGAGGAGAGGTTTGGGAAATACAATACGGCCTGGTCCGGCCGCGAGCGACGCACCACCACTGAAAGCGTGCCTAAAACTGCCCGCAATGGACTACTTTCTTGGATGTTGGCGAAGGCATAAGGGCAGTGGTAGCCACCAGGGACTGGCCCTTGGTTTGGACCCCAGCACACTTAAAAATGGTGCGCAAGGGGATCGCGGGATAACTTCATTAGCGGATTCAAGCAGACATCGCCCACTGAAGGGTAGTAATTATGAGGCTGGCGACGCACTACAAAGACCAGCATGCTCTACACTGAAGCCCATCTGGGCACTCACCTGAGGGTAATCACCGGAATATAAATGGAGCAATCACCGGGTCTTAGTGTGTTTGTGCGGCCCCCAGATGTCTGCAGCTCCTCCTCTGAAGAAGGCCGAGTGCGGCTGAAATGCATAAGGGACAGCGGAGCTTTGAAAACGGCAGAAATACATTTCTGAATTTTACCTGCGATGTGTGCGGCTCACTTCTTTCCGTGAGGAGAGGTTTGGGAAATATATATATATATATATATATTATCTACTGGCGGTCGCCAGTAGATAGTTATAGTTAGGACCTATTATCCATAGGAAATCCGCGACATTCTATTTGAAATAACGTTGGCGCCGGTTGACGAATCTTCGCGAAAGTTTCCAACTTGTTGGGGCGCTCCGCTCCGCTCCTACCCTGAAAGTCTCGGGTTGATTCGTCAGCGGGGGCCGAGAAAAAGGGGGGTCCCAAAACGCGTTTTCCCCATTCATTTTTCCATAGGAACCTTTAGTCGCAGCTACAGCCCGAACTGCTGAACGGAATTACACCAAATTTGGCAAAGAGGTAGCCCTTGGTTCAGACTGGTGCCTTTGGCTTAAATGGTGTAAATCCGTTCAGTAGTTCCTGAGAAATTCACAAGTAAAGTCACATATATATCTATGGCCGAGTAGGGTCCGCGTACCCTCCCGATCACGAGCTGCATGCTAATTGGCTGTCAGCTGGCTGTCAACATTCCGATTCAGGAAGTGTTGGCAGCCATTTTGTCCCTCGGTAGAACCGAGGGACAGAAACAAGTCCGCAAAGCGCACAAAGGGGGCAGGGTAGAAACACCCTAACCCCTAGGCCTGCTCAGGGGTCCCACAAGGACCCCCTGGGCAAAAAAGCATTTTTAATTTTTTTTTAAATCGGCAGGATGCGCTCAGGGTGCGCGGATCCTGCCGAAAGAAATAATCGAGCGCGGTCTCCCGCGCTTCGATGTAATTGCCCCCGGGTGGGCCAAGTCCCGGGGGCATGGTGGGGGGGTTAAATGTATGTATGGGGGCCTCTAAGGGACCCCCAAGCCCCGAGGACCGCCACCCCCGGGGCTTTAACACAAAATGGTGCGGGAGGGCTCTTTGCCCTCCCGCTGCTCCGAGGACCGCCACCTCCCCGGGCTTCTGTTTTAATTTTTTTAACATGTGTGGGGGGCTCCAGCCCTCCCACACACCCCGAGACCGCCACCTCCCCAAGGCACTAAAAATTAAAAATGGGGTCCGTTTGGACCCCCGAAGCCCCGGGGACCACCACCTCCCTGGGGCTTTGAAAATGTGGGGGGGGCCGCGCGGCCCCCCTCCTGGAGCCCTTGATGGCCCTGGGGACCGCCACCCCCCAGGGCCGGCTCCTGCAGTGTCCCGAGTGCCTACCCCGGGACACTGCTGTTTGCAATGACAGGACGGGAGCCTCGCGGCTCCCGTCCTGTCATTGCAAACTTGCTTGGATATTGGAAGAGAGGCAGGAAACCTGCTCTTGCTTCCAATATCCAAAGCTGATTGCTTTCCACATGGGGAGCAGCATGTTAGCTGCTCCCCATGTGAAAAGCAATGCCGGCTCGCGCAGGAGGCGGGGAGCCGGCGGGACTGTGGGGGGTTTGGGGACCCCCACAGTCCCCAACGAGAGGCCAGGCCCGGGGGATGGGGTCCCTGGGGCCATAAGTGGCCAGGGAGGGGGCCACGCAGCCCCCTCCCCAAATTTAAAAGAAATTAAAAAAAAGTGCAAGGCCGGCCCCGGGGGATGGGGTCCCCGGGGTCTTAAATGGCCTGAGGAGGGGGCCACGCAGCCCCCCTCCAAATAAAAAAATCGAGGCCATGCCCCGGGGGATGGGGTCCATTGGGCCAATACAGGCCCAGGGAAGGGGGGCCACGCGGCCCCCTTCCCGTTTTTTTTTTTTTTTTAATTTAAAAAAATAAATCAAATGCTTAGGTCCCGGGGGATGGGGTCCCCGGGGCCAAAAGTGAGCAGGGAAGGGGGCCACGCAGCCCCCTCCCATTAAAAAAAAACGACCGGCATTGTGCCGGGAGGCCCCGCCCCTCCCTGCAGTACTCTGCAAACGCGCCCCCTGGCGCGTTTGCAGAGGGGGAACGAATTCCCCTTGAATACTGGGGGTTCCTGGGGGCCAACTAGCCCACCAGGAACCTCCAGTATGCCCAGGGGGCTGCGTTGCAGAGACGTGTACAGAGGCCACGCCCCTTTTTACACCTCTCTGCAACGCAGCTCTGTGGCGCTTTTTGGAGGTATATGGTGGGCTAGTTGGACTCCAGGGACCCTCAGGATTCAAGGGGACTTAATCCCCCAACTTAAAACGCGCCACGGGGCGCGTTTGCACAGTGGTGAAGGGAGAGGGCGGGGCTTCAGGTGACATGTGTGCAAACAGGCCCCGTGGCGCGTTTTAAGATGGGGAATAAATTCCTTTTCAATCCTGAGGGTCCCTAGGGGCCAACTAGCCCACCAGGTACCTCCAGTAAGCGCCACGGAGCTGCGTTGCAGAGTGTTGTAAAAGGGGCGTGGCCTCTGAACACCTCTCTGCAACGCAGCCCCTGGCGCATACTGGAGGTACCTAGTGGGCTAGTTGGCCCCTAGGGACCCTCGGGATTGAGGAGGAATTAATTGTCCAACTTAAAACGCGCCACAGGGCGTGTTTGCAGACATGTCACCTTAGGCCCCACCCCTTCCTTCACCATTGTGCAAATATTCCTCTAAAATCAGCCGAACTACGAATTCCGATTTACTCACCTGTTATCAGGAGAGACCTCAGTGCTGCATCTTTGAGCCCAGTACTGATCCTGAAAAGTAATTCTAACCGTACTTACCAGTAACTTGAATTTCCTTCCATAGGATATCATTGCCTGCTTTATGCTGAAAAAGTTTCTAAGTGTCGATTTTTGAAACATACAAATATTCCTCTAAAATCAGCCGAAATACGAATTTCGATTTACTCACCTGTTATCAGGAGAGACCTCATTGCTGCATCTTTCAGCCCAGTACTGGTCCTGAAAAGTAATTTTAACCGTACTTAACAGTAACTTGAATTTCCTTCCATAGGCTAACATTGACTGGTTTCACTTGGAAATTCTTCTAAGTATGGAGTTTTGGAACTTTATAATATTCCTCTAAAATCATCCGAAATACGAATTCCGATTTACTCACCTGTTATCAGGAGAGACCTCAGTGCTGCATCTTTCAGCCCAGTACTGGTCCTGAAAAGTAATTTTAACCGTACTTACCAGTAACTTGAATTTCCTTCCATAGGATATCATTGCCTGGTTTCACTTGGAAATTCTTCTAAGTTTGGAGTTTTGGAACTTTAAAATATTCCTCTAAAATCAGCCGAAATACGAATTCCGATTTACTCACCTGTTATCAGGAGAGACCTCAGTGCTGCATCTTTCAGCCCAGTACTGATCCTCAAAAGTAATTTTAACCGTACTTACCAGTAACTTGAATTTCCTTCCATAGGATATCATTGCCTGCTTTTTGCTGAAAAAGTTTCTAAGTGTTGTTTTTTGAAACATACAAATATTCCTCTAAAATCAGCCGAAATCCGAATTCTGATTTACTCACCTGTTATCAGGAGAGACCTCAGTGCTGCATCTTTCAGCCCAGTACTGGTCCTGAAAAGTAATTTTAACCGTACTTACCGGCAACTTGAATTTCCTTCATAGGCTAACATTGACTGGTTTCACTTGGAAATTCTTCTAAGTGTGGAGTTTTGGAACTTTATAATATTCCTCTAAAATCAACGAAAGTACGAATTCCAATGTACTCACCTGTTATCAGGAGAGAACCCAGTGCTGCATCTTTTAGCCCAGCACTGACCCTGAAAAGTAATTTTAACCGTACTTACCAGTAACTTATATTTTCTTCCATAGGAATCCATTGTCTGGTTTTCAGCAGAAAAGTTTCAAAGTGTCGATTTTCACAAACTACAAATATTCCTAAAAAATCGCCTGTATGACTTAAACGCATTCTTTCAACTGTTTACAGGAGATGCACCAGTGCTGGATCCAGGATCCAACACTGAGTAAGAAAAAGTAACGATAACAGTTTTTACCTTCTAAGTGAATTTCCTTCCATAGGATAACATTGGTGATTCTATGAGAAAAAGTTTCTAAGTGTCAACTTTTAAAGTACAATAATATTCCTTAAAAATCACGACTGTAACCAAAACGCTTTTACTCAACTGTTTACAGGAGATGTCCCAGGACTGAATCTAGGATCCAGTCCTGTGGTTAGAAAAAGTAATCCATAAAGTAACTAATTGCATTTAACTAGAAATTCACATTGAGCTGAATGTTGCATTGTGTTTGAAAATGTGTTGCCCATTGCAACAACTGTAACTACTGTACTTAAAAGTCTATTGCCTATGTGCAAAGTATTTAAACTAAAGTAATTCATTCTGAGAAAGTATTTTTTGTAATGTAATGTATAATGTAATTACAATGTAATTTAAAAAATAAAATATGTAAAAAAAATTGTTTCTAAAAATGTAGTAAATCAGTATGAAAAAAATTTATATAACAATTAATACATTTAAAAATTGTCATTTACAAAACCTTTGAAATTCACTGAAAAAACCGTAGGTTTCAGACATGTTATAGTTACAAATTAGCATTTAAAAAACCTTTGAAATTCACTGAAAAAACCATAGGTTTCAGGGACGTTATAGTTACAAATTAGCATTTAAAAACCTTTGAAATTCACTGAAAAAACCATAGGTTTTAGGGACAGTTATAGTTAGTTGGACATTGCACTCGTACAAAACCCGTGAAATTCCCCCGTTATAGTTAGTCCAGCTAACTATAACTCGCGCCCCGCAATGCACTGCTGATGACGTCACATATTACATCACTCATGACATGGTCAGTGACATCACTGATGACATCACTGATGACATCTCAAATGACATCACTGATGACATCACTGATGACATCATCCATGTGATAATTTCATGCAACTTCTCACACCCTAATATAACCTTTGATACACCCACTCTAAATTACAGACTGCCATTCGCAAAACCATAGACACTCCAACACCAATAACTACATACCCACTCACTGATTCTTAGGTCTATGCACACATCCACTCACTCACCCGTACAGTCACTCATACTTACGGTCACTCAGTACAGGACTATCATATGCACTCATACTCCTATATAGACACTCAAACACCGCCACTCATCCATAGAGGTACTCACACACCTAGTCAGTCATGCAAATAATTAAACACACTACCATTTACTCACCTATACAGTTATACACACACCAGCTCACTTACTCATACAAATACTAGCACATTCTTACGCTCTTATACAATCACTGATACAAGCACACACTCATCCATACAGCCACTATCACAATCACTCACTCTCGCTTATAGCTATTTATATACTCCAACACACATATATACTGCCTTTCACATATGTAGTTACTCACACATGTACCACTGGGACATACATTCACTCACTAACACACTCTTACACACACTTACCCACCCATACAGTCTATCACAGATGCACTCTTGAAACCATCCACCCAGTGAATCACCCACTCACACATCTATGCACAGAGTCGCACACACCCCTCCCACACAAACACTCAGGCACCCATACAGATACTCACACAAGCATTCAATAACTCATATAGACACTCATGTAGCTATTCACAAACACATGCAGCCACTTACACAGCAACAGACAGACGGATACAGACATTCACCCAGTTTAGTCACTAACCCATGCATTCAGTAAGATACGTTAAATCACTCACTTATACAGTCAGTCACGCACCTACTAAATCATCCATACAGACACTTACACACCCACTCATTCTTCAATACGTCTTTTCCTATATATATTAAAAATATTTAAACTTTACAGAAACACACAGTCACTGGATGATGTCATCAGTGATGTCATTTGAGATGTCACCAGTGATGTCATCAGTGATGTCACTGACCATGTCATGAGTGATGTAATATGTGACGTCATCAGCAGTGCATTGCGGGGCGCGAGTTATAGTTAGCTGGACTAACTATAACGGGGGAATTTCACGGGTTTTGTACGAGTGCAATGTCCAACTAACTATAACTGTCCCTAAAACCTATGGTTTTTTCAGTGAATTTCAAAGGTTTTTTAAATGCTAATTTGTAACTATAACGTCCCTGAAACCTATGGTTTTTTCAGTGATATATTATATATATATATATATATATATATATATATATATATATATATATATATATATATCACCACAAAAACCCCAGGAATGTATCCGCTACGGCAGCAGCAGCAGTGCAACACCACAGGCACAGACTCCAAAGGCAGAAGTATTTAACAGATGGGTTTATTCACACATCTATGTCCAAAATGACGCGTTTCGGCCGCCAGACATATATATATATATTTGTGGTAGCCACTCTGTAGTTAAAGTTAGGGATGCCAGAGACAGGAATTCCTCAAATTTTTGACCATTTAATAATTTTGCACCCGCTTGATGACTCTCCATAAAATTTTGCATTCCTTTTCCTACATTGCCGAATGATGCAAAGTTTTGTGGTGACTGGCCAACGTGGTGCAAAGAAAGAAGGAGGGGTTCTAAAACATGTTTTGCCACTAATTAATTTTCCATGGGCTTTGTACTCACGCGTAGAAGCCAAATGTCTAGTTGTATTTGCATGAAATATGGCAGGATTGTAGATTTTAGAGTGCAGATAATCCTTTTTGACATTACAGGTAGGTAGGGTAAGTATTTTTAATGTTATAAGGCACTTAAACTTAGTGATATCTGTGACCGCCGTAGTTTTGTAAAATTTCACAAAATGTCACGAAACTACTGTGGTACATGGTGATGACAAGACATAATGTGATTGGTTAATGACTGCCTTTACAAAATGTAAAGGTAGCCATGTTGTTTTTAGGCTGTTTTCCCTCTGTTCTGGGGTAGGGGCTTAGATATAGGTAAGGATTAGGTTTTATAATTGTTCCCCACCTATTACCATGTGATTAGAGTGGTAATAGGGAGGGAAAATTATAAATAGTTTCTAAATATTTTAAAACAATTTCATGGAGTACCACAAAACTACCCAGGAATTACTGTGTTTAAAAAAAAAAAAGAAACAAAATCAAATATGTAAAATAAAAACTAACTCTGTAATACACTATATTTCACAAATGTAGTGCACTGCAGTGTATTTTACATTTGTTACATATTTAATTATTTATAAAATAGGGTACGTAGTACCTTGGAAATACAGAGAAATTATTGTGCTACCACAGGCTCCATGTGGTCCCATTTTCCAAATTCACCACACTCCTCTTAACTTCTTTAACTTGGAAAGGCCCCATATACTTACATTCGCCTTTGCGAACTCATTCATTCTTACGTACTACTACTAAATTTTCTACTTGGATTTATAGCCCCTTCACACCCTTCCTCAGATTATATGCCTGTTCCATTCTCTCCTGCCCTTTTCCCACTTTCTTTCTCATCTCACTCCCATCAACCCAAACCTTATCTTTGATGCTCAGCCATACGGGACATTCCTTTTTCCCCGGCTCTCTTCCCTTTAAGGACACATACGGAGACACACCTGATACAGAATGTGGAGTAATTCTATGGGTCCATATCATCCTTCTCAACTCCTGTCTCCACAACAACCCATTCACAAGCAATAGCTAAACATTTTTCATCACAAGAAGATTGATTCTTTCCTCCAAGCCATTCGCCTGTGGCCTGAAAAGAGCCACTCTTTCATGTACAATTCCCATTCTCCTCAGGTAATCCGTCATCTCCTTGGAGACAAATTGTACTATATTGGCAGATACATTTGATCCAGGCAGACCTTCTTCTAGAAAAACTATCTTTGAGAACCTTATTACATTTGCGGTGTTGATCTCACCCATGGTTTCCACTACAAACCATTTAGAATGATAATCCGCTAGCACAAGAATGTACTTGTCCTTAAAGCCCAACTTCTCCACTGGTCCAATTAAGTCTATAGCTAACCTCACCTAAGGTCTTGACGGAAACTCAGTACAAACCAAAGGAGGTTGCCTCACAATTTTCAACTTGTCACTATGGGGACATATGTGACAATCCTTCACTAAAACCTCTATATCACTATCCATGCCAGGCCACCAAAATGTTTGTCTGACACTACACTTAGACATACTTCGTCCAGGATGCCCTTCATGAACAAAATCCATAATTCGTTTGTGAACTCCACCTGGGGGTACTAACTGTCGCCTCCTTTTAACTTTTCCTTTACTCATGCTTAACTCATCTTTTACCTTAAAAAATTCTCTCAACTCCTTATCCACACCATCTTCATAATTCAAACCTTGAACAATCTTCATCTCCACCTTTTTCAATACAGACTCCATTTCCATTGCTCTTTTCCATTCTTCACTGCATAAAGCCATTTCACCTTTGTCACCATCCTCCGCAATGTCATTACATTTCCTCACAACCCTCCTCTGTTGGCATCCTCGAAAAGCAATCACAATTAAATTTTTGCTACCCTTTACATATTCGACTTCAAAATGATATTCCATTACAGACAACAACCACCTTGATATGCGCGGTGTCACACTTCCTTCCAACCCTCTTCCCCCTTTGAACACATAAGTCAATGGTTTATGATCCATACGTACTTTAAATGGCAGACCCCAGACATAAAACCTAAAATGGTTTATCCCCCAACAACAGACTAAAGCTTCTCTTTCAATGACTGAGTATGAACGTTCTGCACCCTGCAGTCTTCTGGACACAAACCAAATAACACGCTCTTCTCCATTCACAACCTGCGTTAATATCGCTCCTTTTCCTACACCACTAGCATCAGTGGTTAGGTAGGTTCTACCCGTGACATCAAAACGTCCCAGTGTAGGTGCCTTGCTAATATTTTCCTTGATCATCTCCAAAGCTTACTTACCATCGTCGTTCCAGATAAACATCAAATTTTTCTTCATTACCACCCTGTTAGGCTAAACAATATCTGAGAAATTTTCTACATACTTGGCACAGTATTCTGCTAATCCTAAAAAAGATCTCACTTCATCCTTATTTGACGGTTCAGGCGCCATAGTCACAGCTCTTACAATACTTTTCTTCGGTCCCATTCACACTTACTTCATGTACCAGGTAATCCACTTGTTCTTTCCTCAATTGGCACTTGTCAGATTTTATAGTTAGGCCATGTCTCTCTAATTGCTCCATTACATCTTGAAACATTCTATCATGGTCACAGGCATACTTCCCCACAATTAAGATATCATCTTGGAAACACCACACTTGTTTCATGTCTCCAAAAATATTTCTCATTACCCTTTAAAATATGGCAGAGGCTGATGCTAAACCAAAATGCATCCTTTTGTATCTGAATGCACCTACAGGTGTAGTGAAGGAGGTCAAATGTCTTGATTCTTCATGTAAATTAATTTGATGGTAGGCAGCCGACGTGTATAGCACTCTAAAGACATGCCCACACACCAGAGTAGATAACATTTCAGATATATTCGGCAGAGGTTGCCTATCAACCCCAATATTCCTATTAAGATCTCTCAAGTCTATGCAAAGATGAATTTTCCCTCCCTCCTTCAGAGCTATTTCAATTGGAGCTAACCATTCCAATGCATCAATAGGTTCGATAATTTCTTGTTCCAATAAGTTTTCTAATTCTTGGCATAATGGTTCTAACATCATATTAGGGACATTCCTTATTTTGTGCAACACTGGTTTAGCATTGTTCTTTAACCCCTTCCATGCTGCAGACGGCCCCCGGCCATCCGACGTCACGGTGGGCGTGTGCGGAGGACGGCCCCCGGCCGTCCGAATCCTGCCCACTGATTAATTCGCCCGCACAGCGAGAAAATTCCGGCCGCGTTGAAGCGGTTAAGATTATTTTATGTGAAAATCCCTTTAATAAACCTAAATTTGTATGGAACACTTTGGGTTATTTTCTTGCCAATTCAGTACAATCATGCACTTCCTCAACATTCATTTTCTCCATTACCATCACAGGCTCTTCAGCATTTGGATCTAATATTATGTTCAAATCCTTTTGGTGACGCCACCCCAAAAGATTAGATCCAAAATCTGTAACATAAACTCTTTCCTTCATAGCTTTTCCTTTAAACTTTATAGTCATCCATCACATTCCAACTATTTCTATTATTTTCCCTGCATAACCTACTGCTCGAATGTCAGGGTCATTTAAGCCTGGACCACTTCTCATAGGACAATTCTCCTGATAAAACTATAAATGTGTATATACTTCCAGAATCTGCTAACACTTTTATATCTTTCCCTTCAAAAGAAACATTACAATGTGGTTTTTCTAAATTGTCTACACTTTCCATTTTCAAATTTGGAGCCTCCAATACCACATTAATATCTATCTATGAAATCACTTCCCATTTCTTCAATTGTCAATACAATTTCATGTGCATCCTCACAAACGTCGTCAATTTCTTGTACCTTTTTCCTTTCTGGCATTTTGGTCCTGCACATCCTTGCAAAATGCCCCCTTTTTCCACAATTCCTACATAGTGCACTTCTAGCAAGACAATTTAAACTAGATGCAATGTGCCCTGGAGCACCGCATCGGAAACACTTAGGGTCTCATTATGATGTCGGTCGGAAACGTTCCAACCCACACCGTCTCGGAATCGGGATCCGACCGACTTGCTGTCGGCGGTTCCTCCCGACCGATTATGATGCTTCTGAACACCGTTCGGAAGGACTCCCATTGACTTCTATGGGAGGCTGTGTTCCGACTGACAACACAGGCTCCTATGAGGAAAATGGGTGTCTGCGGAAAACCTTGCACCATGTGGCAGGCACCCCATGGTGCCTGCCACACTGTGCATGGTTTTGCACAGGCGTCCCTTGGGTATCCCCTCGACCCCAAACCGGAGACCTCAGGATGAAGGGGGGCCTGCTAGGGGCCTCTAAAGTCAGTTTCGGACAGCCTTTTCGTGTCAGACAGACCGAGTCGGAAAGGCTGTCGAAATCCAACATCGTAATCGGTCGGGCGGAAACGCTCTCCGTAGACCTGTACGAATCGCCTCCGACTGACTCGGATTCTCCCATTGCTGCTTGGGACTGATTCGGAATGACCGAACGGTTCCCCTTCCAAACGTGGGCATCGTAATTGATCGGGCGGAATTGTTTCCGACCGAGTCGGGCGGATGGGTTCCGACACGGTCTAGGGGAATTTGACTGTTGGTCGGAGGCTCTCCGACTGACATCGTACTGAGGCCCTTAATGTCTCTGACTGGAACATTCCCTTTTCCAGCTTGTAACTTTCTTGAATCACTGTTCAGTTCAACATCCAATCTTCCTTCTATTTTCTTTTCAACAATTTCAATTTTGTCCTGTTTTATATTTGACATACATCCACTTCTTTTAGCCACATACCTGTATGTTCCATTCCTTTTGCTATCCAAATAGCTTCCTCTAGAGTGTGTTCTTTCATTAGAAGTTTCTCTTTTATTCTCTTGCTGCTAGTACAGCGGACTATCTGACCTCTTATTAGGGAATCATTCAATTGTTCAAATCTACACGTCAAAGCTAAACCCCTTAGAGTAGCTACATATGAGGCAATATCTTCATCATCTCTTTGACTTCTGCTGAAGAATTTATGGCGTTCTAATGCCACATTAGTTTTGGGGGTAAAATGTCATTCTAACATTTGGATTGACATTTCGTAAATATTGTTGGGTTGCCCATCTCCCATTCCCAGAGAAATGTTTTGTAATTCTTCATAAATTCTTCTCCCTTCAACACCTAGATGAAGCAATATTGCCTGACATCGTACTGGACCACACTTATCCCCACCTATTGCCAATATGTTAGTTAAGAACATTTTCTTCCATTATTTCCAAGGTATAATTAGTTCTCCGGGCGTTGTTAAAAATGGTGGTCGAGACAACATACTCTCATCTGACATTTCACCTGTAAGAGAATTTCAAAATCAAAACCTAAAATAAAAATTTAAAGTAACAACTTCAAATAATTTGGGAAAAGTAATAAACTACCAGAATAAACATTTTCAGTTTGAAGGCCAGTCTCTTTCTTCCTTTTCCAATTATGGCAGTTTACACTCTAGTATTCTCAAAATTGTAGTATGTTTTCTCTTTTTACTTTGAAGGTATTTCTTGTTTCCTTTTTCCTGTTTCTAGATCTTTCAGACGTTTGTAGGAACTGTGGCGGAGCTGACAAGATCGATAAGTGAGTGCTCTAGACATTCGCTTAATATTATTATATATTTTTCCCCTTTTTTTTCTTCTATCTTCTTACCTCCTTCTTTGAATTTACCTGTTTTGGCTTGAAAAGAGTGTGTTTGAAGACCACCGGTTTGTGGTTTGTGAGGCAGCGTGTTAGTAGTGAATGCGTGGGCTCTAGGATTCTTCTGCGCTCGTGTCTTTATTCATATAGTACAGAGCGTGGTGTCACACTTCAGCATATGTTTTTATTTACACAGACATTTCTTTATTTATGTTGCTGAGCGTGTGGGTTCCGGCCATTCAGTACACCCGCTAGGATTGTGTTTTATTGCATGAGCTCTGCACGAGTCTCAGCGCGAGTACTTAGTTGCTTAGCAACACTCTGATATTTATCAGAGCGCGTTGCGTGCCCCGCTGATGCAATCATAGCGCTCGCCTTTATGCGCGTGTTTGGCACGAGTCTCGGCATGAGTCCTCAGTTGCCTGGCAATGCTCTGAAATCCAACAGAATGCATCGCATTCCCTGCCGATACAACCGCTTAAAATTAAACTGAGGCGCATTCAAGGGATTAATTGATATATAAGGTGGAAATCATAAATTTTTCTGAAATAGTGGCAGCAGCAAAGTCGCATTACTTAAGATAGAGAAAAGTTTCTCACAATAAAAGTGCCATTTCCAGTATTGAACGTGGGTACTCCTCCTCACAATAATTCACAATGATTGGTATTCCAGGGGTGGAGATGCTTGTACCTGCCCCCTGCGCAGGAACTCGTCGCCATGTAAAGAAGATACTTTTCCCAGGTTTCCTTCAATGTACCTTTATTCTTTCAGCATCCCCAGCACAAAGAAAGACGTCCAGTTCCCTTCAGGACTTTGACATAACTGCTTTCCTCAACATTCTCACAAGAGAATTCCTGGCCACCTAGGCAACAGGCCCATGACATCTCCACACACTTGTTTTTAAACAATATCTTAAGTGCACTAGTTCAAAGGTCTGCTCTTCCAAGGACCTCAAGGCCTCGATTTTTAAGTGCAATTTTAATGATCACTGCTCCTTTAATGGACTATTACTATACCAGCCCCCCGGATCCAGAGCGAATTTTCCTGACACTATTGGACGTGTTGGAAACTAAGGTCAATTTCAAGGATTTCATGGTACTCATAGACTTTAATTTCCATCTGGAAAATCTTGAAGACAGATATACTATTAAACTGATCAATCTTATGAATAGCCTCGGTCTTGTCCGAAAGGTAATTGCCCCCTCACATACGGCTGGCCACACACTAGATGGCATATTTACTGACAACCCCGCTTTAGTTTTTTCAGAGTCAGTATCGTTGACATGGTCAGATCATGCTGAAGTGATGATCCATCTGAACATCGCTTCAAAGACAGTCAACAATTTCAACCCCAGTGTGGCTTATACTTACTGTCCGTGGCGCAAAACTGACACTACTTTACTGGAAAGTAAATTTAAATCCACCACCCCTAACATTCTGAGCAATCTAGACCAGGATATTTCACAATACAACACCTGACTTACTGCAGCTGCAGATCAACTAGCCACAATGAGGCCCCTTCACAATAAAAGATTATCCCTCTCACAACCTTGGTTCGCTCAGAACCTACGGGAGTTGAAGCAGTCTTGCAGATGCCAGGAGCATCTCTGGAGACCTAATTATGACCTTCTGGAAAAGAAAAATATAAACAAAAAATTGCAGAATATAAGGCCCAGATCTTAAAGGATAAATCTGTCTATTTTTCTCAGAAAATTGTTGTGGCAAAAAACTCTAGCAAAAAACTGTACACCACGATAAAAAAAACTGGCCAATTTTTGTAACCAAAAGAAAGCTGAAAGTAATCAGTCTCTTTGCAACAATATCGCTTTAGCCTTCCAGGATAAAAGTTCTTGACATCTTCAATACTTTTCCAGCTCGTTAGGGGAAACCCCGCCAGCTACACATGGCATAAAGAGGGTGGTTCCAGCCTGGAGTCTTCTCAGAACTTATTGCAGAGTCCTTCTACTGCTTCCCTTTCATCCTTCCCCTCTTTTTCTCTATTATCGAAATACCAAGTGCAGGACTTAATCCTTACTACTCGTTCTGGGTCCCCGCTGGATCCCTGCTCCCCCTCCCCGCTACTCTTCTTTCGGTATTTGGTACTGTAGCCAGTTCATTAACACCAATCATCAATGAATGTTAGGCAAGGCTCCTTTCCATCAGACCTAAAAGTTGCTTCAGTTCTATTGTTGTTAAAGATACTACATCTGGATCCTTTTGTGGCAAATGTTCCCTTTCCCGCAAAATTGAGAAAAGGCAATTAAGAAACAATTTACCCTATACCTGGAATCGAACAACTTACTGGATCACTCACAATTTGCGTTTCATGGCCAACACAACACTGAGTCAGCCTTAATCACTGCCTCAGAGGAATTAATAATATCACTGATTAGGGGAAATCCAGCAGCCCTCATTCATCTTGATCTTTCGGCTGCATTCAACATGGTCAATCACAAGGTTTTGATTGGCCGTATTGAATCTTGGGGCATCAGTGATTCAGCCCTAGGATTATTATCTTCCTTCCTCACAGAGAGAGTCCAATTTGTATCTATGGATGGTTTTCTTTCTAATTCCTTCTCTCTTCCCTCAGGTGTCCCGCAAGGTTCATCATTGAGCCCTACCCTGTTTAACTTATATGTCACCCCTTTAGCCACTCTAATTAAAAAACTGGGGGGCAGATTTACAAGGACTGGCGCATCTCTGCATATTAGCAGTGATGCGCCAGTAAAGATACGACACGCAAAAATACCCTTGCGCCACCACGGATGCGTCGCATTTACAATGCAGCACACCGTGGCGAAAGGATAGACAGATGCGTGTCGCATCTTTTGTCGTAAGGGCATCTCATTGCTGGAGTCGTGTCGCAAGCACGACGCAACTCCAGCAATGCTCAGGGGTGGCCTATACTTATTGTGCTTCGTCACTCCTTATGCCTGCTTCAAGCAGGCGTAAGGTTTTGACACAGCAGCGTCGTAAAAGTGACTCAGTGAAATCTTGTAGATTTCACTGCGTCCCTTTTACGAGGCTTTCTTGCGATGGAATGCCCACCCTGCATACATTATACCTGACGCTGGTATAATGTAGCGCAGGGCTTTACAACGTGACGCATCTCCCTAGATGCATCACGTTGTAAATATGTTGCAACGCGGCGCATTGTTTACGACGCCGCTGCGTCACAGAAGTGACGCAACGGCGGCGCAAATGTGTCGCAAGGGGCTTGTAAATCTGCCCCTAGGTTTTTCAGTAGTCGGTTACGCCGACGATACCCAAATTATCGGCTCAGCTTCTGACAATCACCAAGGATCAGCTGCCAATTTCCGCAATTTCGTGCAAAAAGTTATCAACTGGATGCTGTGCAACTGCTTAAAACTAAAATCCGACAAAACGGAAGTACTACTACTGGGTTAAAATGTCTCCTTCTGGTCCCCTGACTGGTGGCCAGTTGATCTTGGATTGGTCCCAAACCCAGTAACAAAGGTGAAGAATTTAGGGGTAACATTTGATAATCATCTATCTTTTGACAAACAGGTAAATGCAATCACTTCTAGTGCCTTTTTGACGCTAAAAATAATGAGAAAGATTCTGCCTTTTATTCCACTGGAGCTGAGGAAATTAGTTGTAACCGCCCTTACCCTTTCCAAAATAGATTACTGCAATGGTCTGTACATCAATATACAGAAATGGCTCCTCAATAAGTTACAGATCATGCAGAATTCAGTGGCCCGCTAATTGCTCGGAATACCCAGACACAATGCAGTCTCTTAGGCAACATTTGAGCTCCATTGGCTGCCAGTAAAGAAGAGAATAGACTTTAAGGCGGTTTGCATCGCCTTTAAAGCCTTACACGATGAAGGTTGTGACTATTTTAAAAAGAAATTCATTAGATACACTCTTTTGAGGCCACTTCAGTCCTCTTCAGCAGGCTATCTCATAGTGCCCAATTTTAAACTAGCTTGCTGGGGGGGAAGAGGTTTTATTTATGGCACAACCAAATGGTGGAACGCTTACCTCTTCACTTAAAGACCAGTCCATCCCTGTCTGCTTTTAGAAAGAATCTCAAAACTTGGCTTTTTAACCTATAGTTCCCTAGCTGGGTTCATCATCTTTATTCTTCCATGTTAGACTAGCGCCAAGACGCCCTCGGGCAATCAAGGGCTTTATAAAACTTATTTTCATTCCATTTTCATTACTGCACTCCATGCCACTGTACAACACTCTACTTCACTCTAAGACACATTATGCAACTCTCTACACCACTCAACCCTACTTTTCTCTATGTACTCTAACTAGCTGCCTCTCTAGGTGAGCCACAGATGCTGGGGAAAGGGTGCAGCAGCAGTGATGGGGGCAGCTTTCTTCACGCACAACCAAGGAGATTAGTAGGTATGCTAACCCGGCCTGATCACAACACCCAAGTGAGTAATACTAGTAATACTAGGCCTCGGCAGTCAAGATGGCGCCCAACATATGTCAAGACCACACTTTACATACGGCAGTCTTTCCTACAGCATTTGATGTATTGTGTTAGCGGGATCCCATGAAGCAAATCCAGCGTCCCATCAAACTCCGGTGTCCTAAATGCCCTGTAGCTGCACCTGAATCGTAGTCATTGGCCGCGGCTACGCACCGTCCCTCTACATACAAAACACCCCTCTGAGCAAGACGTTTCCACTACTTTCACCGCTAGGGAACCTTTTCCCTTTGATGTCGCCAGTGATCTCTCCCTACGCCCTCCGACCTGGAGGCAAGCTGGAGGACGAGGCGGACGGCGTCTTCCCAGCAACACCGGGACTGATACCTTCTTTGAACTATGACGATGCCCCACGGGCTGAAACTATAACTATTTGTACTTACCGCAGAGCCCGAGTACCCTTGGCCGATGCCCGGTGGAGCTGTCCTATGCAGCTGTAGAGGAGTCTGGCTCTGGGACGTCACCTACCCAGCCGGACATCGGACATTGTTTTTCATGGTTCTTCACGGTTTTATCTGTCTCTCTCTTCGACTGCTTTGACTACTTTATTTCCCCTGGAGTAATTTCCCACTTCAGGTCTACCTGACTCTGTCTGCTCTCCCCTCTCCTGTTTACCTTTCCCCTCACTACCTTCCACTCCCCATAAGAAGTGTGTCTTGGATATGCTATGCGCTAATATCTTATATTATTGTGTAAGCTCACGTTTTCCTCCTAAGCATGTAGTGGCAACTGTAACTGTAACTGATATAACTATGTAACAATGTACTGAAACAATGTCCTATCTTATGTAAAGCACTCTGATACCTCCGGGTCTAGCCAGCGCTATATAAAACTTTTCAAATAAAAAAAAAAAAAAAAAAAAATACTCTATGATACACTACTCCACTACTCAACTGTACCTCATTCCACTCTATAACACATTACTCTATAACACTCTATACTACTACATTCTACAACACTGTAGTGTATACCACCACTCCACTCTACTCCAGTCAGTGCCACTTCACTGTACTCCCCTGTACAACACTTTCCAACCCTCTACAACATGCCACTCCACTGTACTCTACTCTATGCTATTTCACTGTGTGCTACTCCACTCTATGCCACTAAACTCGACACCACTACACTCTACACCAGTCTACTCTACCCCATTCCAGTGTACTCCCCGTCACTCTACCTAACTTCATTCCTTGTCACTCCACTCTACTCCGCTCTACAAAAATGTACTCCACTCAACAACACTCTATGCCCCTCCACTCTACCACACAATGCTCCACTCTATAACACTCCTTTGTACAACAGTGTACTACAGTCTATCCGAGTGTGCACCACTCTAGTTTACTCAATGCCACTGTACGACACTCTACTCCACTCTAGGAGTCTGCCACAACACCCTAAGCAAATCCCTCTATACCACTCCACTGCACTTTACTGCACTCTAGTCTATGGCACAAAACTCTGGTCTACTCTACTCTACTCCCCAACTCCAGTCTACACCACTTCACTCTATGCTACTCTGTGCCACTCAACTCTAGGAGACTCTATGCCACTCCCCTCCTCCCCACTCCACTGTAGAACAATGTAATCCACTCTTTAGCATTTCACTCTACTCCACTCTATAACACTTTGCAACACTGTACGACACACCAGTCCACACCACTGTACACTACAGGACACCACTCTATGACACTGTACTCCACTGTATGATACGCCAGGCCACTCTACTCCACAACATAATGCTACCCTCTATTAAACTTTATTCTACTCTATCCAACTCAACTCCACTCAACTCCAGTCTACTCCACTGTATGATAGTTTACCCCACTCTGCGCCACTGTTCGACACTCAACTCTACACCACTCCATTCTACGACACTATCCTTCGCTCTAAATAACTCCACTTTACAAAACTCGACTACTGTCATGGTTCCGGTCTTTGGGCATCACCTGTGGGGTATGACATCCGTATGGCTGCATGAGTACATGGTCCTCTTCCTTGCGGACATTGCATAGAACGAGAATACGGAGTAGACCGGTTAGCGGTCCAGCTTCCTCCAAACAGGAAGTGACCTCGAAGGTCAGTAGGAATTGCACTACCGGGTGAGACCGAAAAGAACCCTCGGTGCTCAACCCGGCTCTGCTTTGGATACAGACACTTCGCCTCAGCTGGACTCAGCAGTGGAACAGCAGAGACTCCACTCGACGACCTCGTGGGTTTGCAGAAGTTCTGTTTGACCAGCTATTCAGGTATTTCCTCAGTGGCACCGGGGCAGGAGCGCTCATGCAACTTACAGAGTAGAGGCAAGCGCAGGAGCGCGTTGCCACAAGACACGCCTTACTTGGACATAAGCGCAGGAGCGCTTGTGTTATTTCAGTGTTGCGGCATGCGCAGGAGCGTGTTGCCACAAGACACGCCTTACTTGGACATAAGCGCAGGAGCGCTTGTGTTATTTCAGTGTTGCGGCACGCGCAGGAGTGCGTTACCACGAGACACGCCTTATTGTTACATAAGCACAGGAGCGCTTAAGCTATTTCTGATTTGCAGAACGCGCAAAAGCGCGTTGCCGCGAGACACGCTTATTGAAACAGGCGCAGATGCGCTTGTGTGCAAACGCCTGAGCTGCGACACGCATAGGAGCGCGTGGTCGCAAGATAAACCTTGGTACAGGTGCAGGAGCACTCATACGTCAACAGAGCTGCGACACGCACAGGAGCAAGTTGTCGCTAGTCTCTCTTTCTGATATCGGCGCAGGAGCACTGGTATCATTGGTTGACCATAAACCACGCAGGTCAGTATTAATCAATGGGGATACCCAGCATCGTGCAGAACCTGGGGACAATCACGTGAAGCGAACAGTGGTTCTGCCACAACTTACTTTATGAAGAAAAGTAACTTCAAAGTTATCTATCCCTTTACTCCCTTGGGATTGTCTAAACACATGATAATAGTAAGATAGCACAAATTAATTGTGGCATACATTAATTTATTTTAGTCACATAAAGGGGAATTCATGGAAAAGCAAGTACTACACACAATAGTTGTGGTGGAGGATGTGAGACACAGTGAAATAATGTGTATAACGTACATACATCACAACACTTATATTGGATATAAAAATCAAATGACAAAAAAACATTCAAACATGGAGTGAAAGAACAAATATATATTCTCACAAGGACCAGAAATTTCTTTACACAATTTGTAAGGTCACAGTGGAATGTACTACTTCTGATTAAGCGTCGACGTTTCGACCCTGATAAATCTGTGCTATAGTAGAGCATCAAATGTGGGTCTTCTTCAGGACAGGACAAAATAACTGGTGTGTAGCCTGCATGACAAGAGAAAGATGTGTAAGATTTGGATCTCAAGTGTTTAGACTGATTTGTAGGGTGAGACTTATGAAGTATGCTCACCTCTTCCGATATGGTTCACATGGAATCCAAAACAGTGGTTCTATCAAGGAGCTCAAGCGTCGCTCTTTGAAGTGAGGCAATCAGTCCTGGGGGGGGGGCTCGCCGTGATTCTAAATACACGCATAACCCTGGTCAATTACACTTGATGTACTAGTAGGTTTTGACACTGTTTAAAAATGATGATAAATAATACTGACCTATGGATTACTTTTCGCATAGTGCCTTCATGAACTTGTGTACCAACATTAATTGGAAATCCCACTGAATGGAGATGTCCGTGGGGTATGAAATCACGGGGTCTTGGTTGTATCTACAGAAAGAGAGACCCCCCGTGTTGGTACTTTGTAAATTAAATCAATAGATGTGGAAATCTATATTTGACAAAAGAAAACTGACCTCTAAGGGTTAATAGGCGGGCTAGTCATTCTCAAATAGCTCCCTCGAGTCCCGGAATTTGCTCCCATGGGCTCTGTGTTCACAAAGTGAGATTGTATTAGCGCAAAGAAACCATTTATAAAAATGGAATTCTGTAGTGTTAAAAATAAAGACAGTTTACCTTAAGCGGCTAGCATATAGCTTGGCCGTCGGGCTTTCCAAATTGCCCTGTGTCAAGAGTAAAGACACAACAGAGTCCGTTATCTGATCCCATGGGCTCTGTGTAAAATTAAGATAATAAAAAGTCAGTGTAGGCTCGAACTGAATTGTTCTGCCAACACGCACGATGAAAGTGCACGTATTCATCTATAGAGAGAAAAAAAGAAGAACAAATGTACCTGAAAACGGCTCGCAGACAGCGTCGCCGCACTTGCGTCCTCTCCTAATGAGGGATCGCATGAAACTGAGAGCTTTTATTGATTTACACGTGTCAGGCGTCCTCGCTGCCGGCTAGCACGTCAGGAATGTCAACTCCTACGTGGTGAGCCAGAGCAATCCCTGCCAAGGGTTCTGCTCGAAAGTGATGTTGTTGGTAGACGGTAAGAGATCGTGTCAGAGACTTCGTGGGTGCTCGAGCATCTCTTATTGCCCAGAGTGATCAAACTGCGTATTGAATTGAATAACAATTACTGAGGTGGCGCATGGTTTGCAAGTCTGATGAATCACAAACTTAGTACTGTGCGATTAAAGTGTAGCATGTCAGTGAACCTATTACTTGTGTATGTTTGGATCTCTGCTGGTGGGCTAATTTGGAGGGTGTATAATGAACAATGTAGAGAAAACCTCAGTTGTAACAAACATTAGAGCACATTTCTTATCAAACAAAATCCGAGTGGTGCACAAACGAGCGTATATTGATTATGTGAGCTATGTACACAGAAATTTCTTGAGGTCAATGGCTATTTTTACAGGACATACATTTGTCATCATTTCTTATGGTTGTAAAAAGGAAAAAGGAAAAGATTTGTTGTCATGTTCATACATTTTGAACCCAATTACAGATATATTATACAAAACATAACACTGTAACGACTCTTTAATGGTGAGAGGAGAAAAACACAGTAATCAATGATCCTGTACATATAATTAATTAACCTGTGCATAATAGAGAGATATGTTGTGAGATCTCTTCAGACTCATTTAATCCTCCCTGTACAGAGTCCAAAAGATGGATCCATTTGCACTCCCTGATGTTCATGGTGGCAGTTAGGGACCCCCCCCCCCCCTTGGGTTGTTTAGGATCTTTTCCAATACCCACAATTTTAGACTGTCATGGGAGTGTTGCATCTCGAGAAAATGTTCCACTAGTGGTGCGCCTTGTACCTTACACCTAATGCGTGACCAGTGCTGTAGTATTCTGGATTTCACCTTTTGCTTTGTCTGACCAACATAGACTTTGGGACATGGACAGCTTATGATGTAGATAACATCTTTCGTGTTGCAATTAGTGTGGTGGTGTAATTTAAATTGCTTCCCATTATGTGTGAAATCTTTCTGTTCCACTGTTAATTCACAGGCTTTGCAAAATCCACATTTAAAACGTCCTAGTAGTGGTGGCAGCATTAGTAGTGCCCTGGTGCTTGGTGCTTCTCTCTCTTTCAGGTATGAACTGACTACATTATCCCTAATGTTGTGTCCTCTTTTAAAGGAAAATAAGGGAGGGTCTGTTGTTCCTATTTCATCTGACACAAGGGACCAGTTGTGGTTAATGATATGTTTGATTTCATTACTTCTGTGATTGAACGTGGAAACACACACAATCCGTGTATTGTCAGATCCTTTATTGAAATTGGTTTGTAATAGCAGGTCTCTATGACAATACCATGCTCTTTTTCTTGCTTTTTTCAATAGCCTACGTGGATAACCACGCTCACTTAGTCTGGACAACAATGAGTCCGATTCCTTAAAGAAATCTGACCTACGGGAACAGTTTCTAGGTATTATCAGAAGCTGTCCGTAGGGCAGGTTGTCTCTGAGATTTCTGGGGTGATTACTGGTATAACCCAACAGTGTGTTCCTTTCCAGTGGCTTTCTATATAGGGTAGTATATAGCATCTTGTCTTCATGTTTTATCGTAAGATCCAGGAAATTGATCTCATTTTCATCGTAGGACATTGTCAACTGTATGTCTTTAGATTTAGCATTAAGCCAAACACCGAATGACTCTAAGGTGGTAGAATCTCCTGTCCATATGAGAATGACATCATTGATATACCTCTTCCATAGTGTTAAATTCTCTATGACAGGGTTATCGGAGCTGTAAATCAATCTGTCCTCATAGCGATCCATGTACAGATTCGCTATGTCTGGGGCGAATCCTGCCCCCATGGCTACTCCCTTGGTTTGATAGTAGAACTTCTTTTGGAATGTAAAAAAGTTCTTAGTCATGGCGATTTCAAGTAAGTTAATGATAAAACTGGTGGGGATGCAATGGGGTCTCTCCCTGCGCTCCAGGACTTCATAGGCTATCTCAAGGGCTTCTGTCTGTGGAATGCTTGTATAGAGTGAAGCCACGTCTAGGGTTACCAGTAGCTGACTTTCTTTATCGAAGGGAAATCCTTCTACATGGTTGATAACTTCCATAGTGTCGTTGATGTAGGACCTGGTCTTGGGCACCCATGGTTGTAAAAAAATGTCAATGTTGCGACAGAGAGGCTCCAAGACCGAGCCACATCCGGACACTATAGCCCTGCCAGTGGATTATTCCTATTTTTATGCACTTTGGGAAGTGTATAAATAGTCGGAATGGGGGGTTCTTTCTGATTAAGATATACGAATTCTAGGTCACTGAGGAATCCTTCCTCCATTCCCTTGGTGGTTAATTGATGTATGAGTTTGGCTATTTCTTTGGTGGGGTCACTTGAAATGCGTCTGTAATTCTCTGCTATTTGTAACTGACTCTGTATTTCATTGACGTAATTATCTCTGTTTTGGATAACAATTGAGCCACCCTTGTCCGCTGGCTTGATCACTACCTCTTGATTCTTTCTGAGGGTTTCTAAGCTCAACCTTTCTTCCTTGCTGATGTTGTGCTTAATGTATTTCTTTTTGTCATGTAGTTTAAGTACATCACGCATCACCACTTGTTCAAACGCAAGAACTTTGCTCGACATCAGGTGTGTAGGTGGTGAGAAAGTTGAAGGAGTGCGTAGTGGTGTGGCGGGGCATTTACTTACATAGGTGGAATTAGGGTGTTTATGAAAGAAATGCCTTAGTCTTATTTTTCTGAAAAAACGATGCAGCTCTATTTTGGTATTAAAGCTATTGGAGGGAGCCGTCGGTACGTAACTTAAACCTTTGGTTAAGACTGATAATTCGGCGGACGTGAGGCAATAACTTGAGAGATTTATCACTGGGTTTGGGCGTACACCATTATTGTCATTGGTTATAACCCCTGGGAGGGAAATTGCTGTTTCTAATCTCCCATCCTGGCTGGTTTCTTGTTGTCCAACTACTATGGTCACATTGTCATTTAGTCTTTCTGCCTGGTCATTGTCGTTAATCGTAGGTTGTGAGGTCTCATGGACTCCTGGTATGCTAGTGGTCACCTCTATGGTCACATTGTCATTTAGTCTTTCTGCATGGTCATTGTTGTTAATCGGAGGTTGTGAGGTCTCAATTCTCATCTCATGGACTTCTGGTATACTCGTGGCCAAGCTAGAAAAGTCTAGGCAGATGTCTGATTCGTGATTGTTTACCATCGATAGGTTTGTCTCCTTGTTTGTATCTCTCCATGTGTCTGTGGGAAAAACTTTACACCTCTCCTGTTTCTGTTCCTGCCTCTGTTGTTCCAACCCATGTTCTGACCTCTGTCCTCTGACCAGCCCTGTGGTGGTCCTCCTCCTCGATGTGTGGGCCATCTGCTGTCCCCTAAAAAAGGACTTGATGTTGCTTCTGAGTAATTAGGACCCTGATAACTTGGACCTGGTTGGTGTTGTCGTCTATTTGTGTTGGAGCTAGTGCGTTCGTATTCACTGTTGGGGCCACTGGAGTACGATGACTCCGAAAAGGTTTTGTATTTGCGACCTCCTTGCCTACCTCTATAAACAAACTGACCCTGGTTGTCTTGTTTGTAATATTCATTCAGTAGATAAGGGTATGTTATTTTCTTGTCATAGGTTCTTATGTCTTTGGCCAGTTTATCTAACTTTCTGTTTAGAGTTATGGTATTAAATTCCCCAATGGTCTTGTCTAGTCTTTCTAGAGCCTCCTTGGAGTTGATGAGGGCTCTATTGTCTGTGATTTCTTTCCTTAAATTAATCAGGAACAGATTACACGCCCATTTATTGACCAAGTATCTGCAGGCAAACATTATTCCGGTTGGATTACAGGTCAAAAACGAGACGGCCATATTTATTGACCTTCCCAAATTCCGCGAAAACTTCAGCTTCGTGGCCAACAACTGCTCCAGGCACTAAATGGTGCTTGGAGTAGAGACTGCGTTGGAATACATTAAACAATTGACTAAAGAAATAGAAGAGTTAAGGAAAGAAATCACAGACGATAGAGCCCTCACTAACTCCAAGGAAGCTCTAGAAAGACTAGACAAGACCATTGGGGAATTCAATACCATAACTCTAAACAGAAAGTTAGATAAACTGGCCAAAGACATAAGAACCTATGACAAGAAAATAACATACCCTTATCTACTGGATGAATATTACGAACAAGACAACTAGTGTCAGTTTGTTTATAGAGGTAGGCAAGGAGGTCGCAAATACAAAACTTTTTCGGAGTCTTCGTACTCCAGTGGCCCCGACAGTGAATACGAACGCACTAGCTCCAACACAAATAGACAACAACCCCAACCAGGTCCAAATTATCAGGGTCCTAATTACTCAGAAGCAACATCAAGTCCTTTTTTAGGGGACAGCAGATGGCCCACACATCGAGGAGGAGGACCACCACAGGGCTGGTCAGAGGACAGAGGTCAGAACAGGGGTTGGAACAACAGAGGCAGGAACAGAAACAGGAGAGGTGTAAAGTTTTACCCACAGACACATGGAGAGATACAAACAAGGAGACAAACCTATCGATGGTAAACAATCACGAATCAGACATCTGCATAGACTTATGTAACTTGGCCACGAGTATACCAGCAGTCCATGAGATGAGAATTGAGACCTCACAACCTCCGATTAACAACAATGACCATGCAGAAAGACTAAATGACAATGTGACCATAGAAGTGACCACTAGCATACCAGGAGTCCATGAGACCTCACAACCTACGATTAACAACAATGACCAGGCAGAAAGACTAAATGACAATGTGACCATAGAAGTTGGACAACAAGAAACCAGCCAGGATGGGAGATTAGAAACAGCGATTTCCCTCCCAGGGGTTATAACCAATGACAATAATGGTGTAGGCCCAAACCCAGTGATACATCTCTCAAGTTATTGCCTCACGTCCGCCAAATTATCAGACTTAACCAAAGGTTTAAGTTACGTACCGACAGCTCCCTCCAATAGCTTTAATACCAAAATAGAGCTGCATCGTTTTTTCAGAAAAATAAGACTAAGGCATTTCTTTCATAAACACCCTAATCCCACCTATGTAAGTAAATGCCCCGCCACACCACTACGCACTCCTTCAACTTTCTCACCACCTACACACCTAATGTCGAGAAAAGTTCTTGCGTTTGAACAAGTGGTGATGCATGATGTACTTAAACTATATGACAAAAAGAAATACATTAAGCACAACATCAGCAAGAAAGAAAGGTTTAGCTTAGAAACCCTCAGAAAGAATCAAGAGGTAGTGATCAAGCCAGCGGACAAGGGAGGCTCAATTGTTATCCAAAACAGAGATAATTACGTCAATGAAATACAGAGTCAGTTACAAATAGCAGAGAATTACAGACACATTTCAGCCTGGTGACCCCACAAAAAAAATAGCCAAACTCATACATCAATTAACCACCAAGGGAATGGAGGAAGGATTCCTGAGTGACCTAGAATTCGGATATCTTAATCAGAAAGAACCCTGCACTCCGACTATTTATACACTTCCCAAAGTGCATAAAAATAGGAATAATCCACCTGGCAGGCCTATAGTGTCCGGATGTGGCTCGGTCTTGGAGCCTCTCTGCCGCTACATTGACATTTTTTTACAACCATGGGTGCCCAAGACCAGGTCCTACATCAACGACACTATGGAAGTTATCAACCATGTAGAAGGATTTCCCTTTGATAAAGAAAGTCAGCTACTGGTAACCCTAGATGTGGCTTCACTTTATACAAGCATTCCACAGACAGAAGCCCTTGAGATAGCCTATGAAGTCCTGGAGCGTAGGGAGAGACCCCATTGGGTCCCCACCAGTTTTATCATTAACTTACTTGAAATCGCCATGACTAAGAACTTTTTTACATTCCAAAAGGAGTTCTACTATCAAACCAAGGGAGTAGCCTTGGGGGCAGGATTCGCCCCAGACATAGCGAATCTGTACATGGATCGCTATGAGGACAGATTCATTTACAGCTCCGATAACCCTTTCATAGAGAATATAACTCTATGGAAGAGGTATATCGATGATGTCATTCTCATATGGACAGGAGATTCTACCACCTTAGAGTCATTCGGTGTTTGGCTGAATGCTAAATCTAAAGACATACAATTGACGATGTCCTACGATGAAAATGAGATAAATTTCCTGGATCTTACGATAAAACATGAAGACAAGATGCTATATACTACCGTATATATAAAAGCCACTGGAAAGGAACACACTGTTGGGTTATACCAGTAATCACCCCAGAAATCTCAAAGACAACCTGCCCTACGGACAGTTTCTGAGAATACGTAGAAACTGTTCCCGTAGGTCAGATTTCTTTAAGGAATCGGACTCATTGTTGTCCATACTAAGTGAGCGTGACTATCCACGTAGCCTACTGAAAAAAGCAAGAAAAAGAGCATGGTATTGTCATAGAGACCTGCTATTACAAACCAATTTCAATAAAGGATCTGACAATACACGGATTGTGTGTGTTTCCACGTTCAATCACAGAAGTAATGATATCGAACATATCATTATCCACAACTGGTCCCTTGTGTCAGATGAAATAGGAACAACAGACCCTCCCTTATTTGCCTTTAAAAGAGGACGCAACATTAGGGATAATGTAGTCAGTTCATACCTGAAAGAAAGAGAAGCACCAAACACCAGGGCACTACTAACGCTGCCTCCACTACTAGGACATTTTAAATGTGGATTTTGCAAAGCCTGTGAATTAACACTGGAACAGAAAGATTTCACACATAATGGGAAGCAATTTAAATTACACCACCACACTAATTGCAACACGAAAGATGTTATCTACATCATAAGCTGTCCATGTCCCAAAGTCTATGTTGGTCAGACAAAACAAAAGGTGAAATCCAGAATACTACAGCACTGCTCACGCATTAGGTGTAAGGTACAAGGCGCACCACTAGTGGAACTTTTTCTCGAGATGCAACACTCCCATGACAGTCTAAAATGGTGGGTATTGGAAAAGATCCTAAACAATCCAAGGGGGGGGGGTCCCTAACTGCCACCATGAACATCAGGGAGTGCAAATGGATCCATCTTTTGGACTCTGTACAGGGAGGA
This sequence comes from Calotriton arnoldi, assembly GCA_963921515.1. Lineage (NCBI taxonomy): Eukaryota > Metazoa > Chordata > Amphibia > Caudata > Salamandridae > Calotriton > Calotriton arnoldi. The sequence goes on from CAWUFW010002202.1 coordinate 784,244, forward strand.
TTAAATGAGTCTGAAGAGATCTCACGACATATCTCTCTACTATGCACAGGTTAATTAATTATATGTACAGGATCATTGATTACTGTGTTTTTCTCCTCTCACCATTAAAGAGGCGTTACAGAGTTATGTTTTGTATAATATGTCTGTAATTGGGTTCAAAATGTATGAACATGACAACAAATTTTTTCCCTATTTCCTTTTTACAACCATAAGAAATGATGACAAATGTATGTCCTGTAAAAATAGCCATTGACCTCAAGTAATCTCTGTGTACATAGCTCACGAAATCAATATACGCTCGTTTGTGCACCACTCGGAATTTATTTGATAAGAAATGTGCTCTAACGTTTGTTCAACTGAGGTTTTCTATACATTGTTCATTATACAATCTCCAAATTAGCCCACCAGCAGAGATCCAAACATACACAAGTAATAGGTTCACTGATATGCTACATTTTAATCGCACAGTACCAAGTTTGTGATTCATCTGACTTGCAAACCATGCGCCACCTCAGTAACTGTTATTCAATTCAATACGCAGTTTGATTACTCTGGGCAATAAGAGATGCTCGTGCACCCACGAAGTCTCTGACACGGTCTCTTACCGTCTACCTAGAACATCACTTTTGAGCAGAACCCTTGGCAGGGATTGCTCTGACTCCCCACGTAGGAATTGACATTCCTGACGTGCTAGCCGGCAGCGAGGACGCCTGACACGCGTAAATCAATAAAAGCTCTCAGTTTCATGCGATCCCTCATTAGGAGAGGACGCAAGTGCGGCGACGCTGTCTGCGAGCCGTTTTCAGGTACATTTGTTCTTCTTTTTTTCTCTCTATAGATGAATACGTGCACTTTCATCGTGCGTGTTGGCAGAACGATTCAGTTCGAGCTTACACTGACTTTTTGTTATCTTAATTTTACACAGAGCCCACGGGATCAGATAACGGGACTCTGTTGTGTCTTTACTCTTGACACAGGGAAATTTGGAAAGCCCGACGGCCAAGCTATATGCTAGCCGCTTAAGGTAAACTGTCTTTATTTTTAACACTACGGAATTCCGTTTTAATAAATGGTTTCTTTGTGCTAATACAATCTCAGTTTGTGAACACAGACCCCACGGGAGCAAATTCCGGGACTCGAGGGAGCTATTTGAGAATGACTAGCCCACCTATTAACCCTTAGAGGTCAGTTTTCTTTTGTCAAATATAGATTTCCACATCTATTGATTTAATTTACAAAGTACCAATCTCTCTTTCTGTAGATACAACCTAGACCCCGTGATTTCATACCCCACAGACATCTCCATTCAGTGGGATTTCCAATTAATGTTGGTACACAAGTTCATGAAGGCACTATGCGAAAAGTAATCCATAGGTCAGTATTATTTATTATCATTTTTAAACAGTGTCAAAACCTACTAGTATATCAAGTGTAATTGACCAGGGTTATGCGTTTATTTAGAATCACGGCAAGCCCCCCCCCCAGGACTGATTGCCTCACTTCAAAGAGCGACGCTTGAGCTCCTTGATAGGACCACTGTTTTTGATTCCATGTGAACCATATGGGAAGAGGTGAGCATACTTCATAAGTCTCACCCTATAAATCAGTCTAAACACATGAGATCCAAATCTTACACATCTTTCTCTTGTCATGCAGGCTACACACCAGTTATTTTGTCCTGTCCTGAAGAAGACCCACATTTGATGCTCTACTATAGCACAGATTTATCAGGGTCGAAACGTCGATGCTTAATCAGAAGTAGTACATTCCACTGTAACCTTACAAATTGTGTAAAGAAATTTCTGGTCCATGTGAGAATATATATTTGTTCTTTCACTCCATGTTTGAATGTTTTTTTGTCATTTGATTTTTATATCCAATATAAGTGTTGTGATTTATGTACGTTATACACGTTATTTCACTGTGTCCCACATCCTCCACCATAACTATTGTGTGTAGTACTTGCTTTTCCATGAATAACCACTTTATGTGACTAAAATAAATTAATGTATGCCACAATTAATTTGTGCTATCTTACTATTATCATGTGTTTAGACAATTTTCTCTAGAAACATTTGTTGATATCCCAAGGGAGTAAAGGGATAGATAACTTTGTAGTTACTTTTCTCCGTAAAGTAATTTGTGGCAGAACCACTGTTCGCTTCACGTCATAAACCACGCAGGAGCACATTTCTTTTCATTTGGATTAAGGTGGGAGCTACAAAGTATTGCCACTTCCTTCTCGTTTGTGCAGGAGCGCTTACAGCTTCATTTCCGTTTTCCTTTCTGTGTGTGAAGAATTCACGTTCCAGCCTATCCAGCCACATCCCAGGTGAATATAAATGTTCCCTCGGAATGCATTTACTGACTGTATGAAAGCCTGTATGAGTGTGACCCAGCGGTGCAGAATTAATTACCCATATGGTTTATCCCTACAGGCGGTGATTCCCAGAGGGGTTCCCTCATTGCCGGTGGGGGTACCCAACCAGGTCTTCACACAAAAGGACAACACTCTACACATTTAGGATTCCTTCCCCCGGCCCCCATCTACCCCCTGGTCAGTATATATTCTATTATGAGGGAAAGGTGGGGGACAGTGGAGGTTGTTCACGTCATCCCTGCAAGATTACTCCGTAAGCAGAAGGTAAGACCTGTGGGGTCCCGACAACTACACTGTATGCCTCTCTACAACACTCTACTACACTCTATCCTTGTACACTCCACTGTACAACTTTGTACTCCACTCTATGTCCATACACTCCACTGTACAACACTCAACTGCACTCTATAAAACTTTCCAACACTCTACGACACAGCAATCCACTCTACGGTATGAGCCGGCACTCTAATTTATGACACTTTTCTCAATTCTACACTGCACCACTACACTCTATTCCACTCTATTCCACTCCATGCCACTCTACTGTATGAAATGTAAATCCACTCATAATTTACTACACACTATGTTATGACACTCCACTTGACTCACTCCAGTCTTCTCCAATGCACATCACATTACCTCACTCTTTGCCACTGTACTACAATCCACTCTATGCCACTCCACTGTACGACACCTTACTATACTGTATGTAACTCCACTCTAAAAGACTCTACTACACTCTATCCCACTCTATGACACTCTAGTCCACTCTGTGCCCATCCACTGTACACCACTGTACTACACTGTATGACACTATAGCACACACCATTCAACTCCTCTCCTCTCCACAACACATCACATTACTATATGACACAGCAATTCACTGTACGACACTCTCCTCCACTCTATGACAGTGTTCCACAATTCACTGTATGAAACACCTCTCTATGTCACTCCACTGTACAACACTCCACTGTACGAGTCTCTCCACTACTCTACTGGACGACACTCTACTCCACAACACTGAACTGTACAGCACTTTGCTTCACTGTAGTCCACTGTATGCCACTACATTAATAACACTCTACTCGATGACACTCCACAAAACTCAACTCCACATTACTGCAGTTGACAACACTCCACTGTATGACGCTCAACTGCACTATACAACACACCACTCCACTGTACAGCACAACACACCACTCACTCCATGATAATCCACTCCACTCCACTACACAATACACTACTCCACTGTATGACATTTTACTCCACTGTACACTACTCCACTCCACTCTACAACACTACACTCAGTGCACTAGACTGTTTGATGCTGTCCCTCACTAAACTCTATGATACTCCACTTACCAACACTTCACTGAATGACAGTCGACACTATGATTTGAAACACATTTTTATAAAAAAAAACATTTCAATTCAATGAACAAAACAAAGTTTCAGGATAGGTTATAGTTAGGAAAACTTTTTTATTCTTTATATACAAACCTAACTCAAACTATACAAACATTAGAATTCTAAATTTATAGCTATAGCGTAAATTTATAATTTACCCACCACCAGTTATAGCTTAAATTTATAATTTACGCACCACCTTTCATTTACTGTAAGCTGCACACCTCCATATACAGTTTTGTCACCTCACTCCCCACACTACACTAACTATAACTGGCCACTACTGTACCTGCACTGTGTTCTCAGAAATTATGCTATTTAGGATGACATTAGTGTTGTTATGAATGCTATGATTTCACATGCTATAAGTCGTAATATGCTTGGGTATAACTACTGCAGGGATAAGGTGTGAGTTAAAGTTAATGTAGCATGGCGAGTGAGATGACAAGACTGTGTACAGAGGTGCATAACTTATAGTAAATTGAAGGTGGTGTGTAAATAACAAATTTAAGTTATAACTGGTGGTGTATTACTATAACATTAGAATTTTTTCATTTTCTATATAATATATAGAGTCCCAAAAAATAGTGAAAATAAAGTAAATAAAGTAAAGGGGGCAGGGTAGGAATACCCTGACCCCCAAGCCATGGTCTTGGGTACCACTGGGACCCAGCCATGCCAGAAAAGCATTTTTTTTAAAAGAAATTTACCACAAAATCGCAATATTCTCAAATTTGTGGCGATTTGTTTTTTTTTTAAAGCAAAAGCAGGGTCCAGCGTTTGCTTTAAAATAGTCCTCCTATCAAAGCCCTGGTGACCACCACCTCCCCAGTGCTTATTAAAACAGTATGGGGAGCTTCATGAACCCCCCCTGCCCCGGGGACAACCACCTCCACAGAGCTAATTTCAATAATAACGGGGGGCCTCACAGACCCCCCCTGCCACCTCCCTGGGGCACAAATGCAATAACTACGGCAATCCGTTGCGGACCCCCAGGAACCACCACCTCTCCGGGGCAAATGTGAACAAAGGAGGGGGGCCGTGCGGCCCCAGCCCAGTACATTGCAGTATGCTATGGCATGGGGGAGCACTGCTCCTGCCATGCCATAGCAAACAGTGTGCTCTGCTTTGAGCAAGCAAGAGCATTTTGCTCTCGCTTGCTCAAAGTGGAGCACACTTCGCTTTTTACATACATGTCAGCAGCTCCCTGTGTGTAAAAAGCAATGCTGGCACCCACAGGAGCCGGGGAGGCGGCAGGGACTGTGTGGGCCTTCAGGTTTCCCCCGCGGCCCCCAACAAAGTGGCCTGCCCCCGGGGATGGGGTCCCTGGGTCTGAAAATGGCCCAGGAGGGGGCCATTCGGCCCCCCCTTCCTTTAAAGATTTTTTTTTTTAAAGTAAAAGGCCTGGCCCTGGGGGGATGGGGTCCCCGAGGCCGAAATCGGCCTGGGGAGGGGGACCGGATGGCCCCCCTCCCCGTGAATTGTAAAAAAATAAAATAGTGTCTGGGTACAGGGGACCTGGGGCCAAAATCGGCCAGGGAGGGGGGCTGCATGGTCCTATCCCTTTTTTTAATAAAATAAGGGGGGCAGGCCCCAGGGGATGGGGTCCCCGGGGCCCAAAATGGTCCAGGGAAGGGTGGCTACGCGATCTTTCTTCCTAAAAAAAAGAAAGAAAGAAATAAACAAAAATCCGGCAACTTGTCGGAGGCCCCGCCTCCTTTCTCCACCACTAGCCCTCCTGTTACCTCCAGTAAGGCCCACACACCACTATGCAAACACTCCTCTCGGCACACTGCTGGTGGGGGGATGACGTACCCTTGCCTTCTGAGGGCCTCAGGACTAAAGGTGACTTCTTCCCCCAAGCAGCAGAGTGCCAGGAGGCGCATTTGTAGAGTGATGGAGAAAGGGGTCGTGGCCTCTGACCACCTCTCAGCAATCCAGCCAGCAATCCAGCTGTGTGGGCCTTACTGGAGGTAACAGGATGGCTAGTTGGCCACCAAGGACCCTCAAGAGCCAAGGGGACTTCATCCCCCAACTAGTAGTGCACCAGGAGGTGCGTTTGCAGAGTAAAGAAGAAAGGGGGCGTGGCCACCAAAATACTCTCAGCAAACCCTCTGTGTGGGACTTGCTGGAGGTAACATGAGGTACAGTTGGCCCCCAAGAACCCTCAATAGCCAAGGGGACTTCACCCCCCACTAGTAGTGCACCAGGAGGTGAGTTTGCAGAGTGGAGGAGAAAGGGGGAGTGGCCTGCTATCAGATCTCAGCAATCCTGCTGTATGGGACTTACTGGAGTTAATAAGAGAGGTAGTTGGCCCCACGGATGTCCTTGGGGGCCTACTACCCCTCTTGGTATATCCAATAAGTCCCACACAGCGGGATTGCTAAGAGGTCTTCGGAGGCTATGCCCCCTTTCTCCACCACTCTGCAAACGTGCCTGGTGGTGCACTACTTGTTGGGGATGAAGTTCACTTTACTTCTGAGGGATCTTGGGGGCCAAGAAGCCTTTCTGGTACCTCCTGTAATTCCTACATAGCAAGATTACTGAGAGCTGGTCGTAGGCACAGTCCCCCTTCTCCACAGCTCGGCAAACGTGACTACTAGTCAAACAAGCATTTGCAATGCAATGGGTTTTGCATTTGTGAGAGTTAGAGCTCTTGGCGTTGTAAATGTAATTGTTTTTTCTTTATATGTTTTGAAGTGGAGTGGATGTATGTGGTGTGTGATGGAATTATGTGGTATTTTGTGCAGTTGAATTATGTGGATAGAAATTTTGTGGTATTTAGTATTTAGGAATTATGTGGAGTGAAATTGTGTGTTATGGAGAGTAAATATGTGGAATGGTATTTAGTGTAGTGGAGTGTTATGTAGTGGAGCTTATTTATGTGGTTTGCTATTGAAGTTTGTGGCATGAAGATGAATTATGTGGTGTGGATAGAATGTATGTGGTGTATTATGTAATTGTGTTCTTGAGTACAATTATGTGGTTTGTTGTTGAATTATGTCTGCACAAAAACACAAGGTTTGTTTGGGGATTTTATCACTGCTGTCTCGAAAACTGCCTTTGAGTTAGTAATGGAACCTGTAGATAAGGAATCTGGTAGGAGTTATGTAGGTGCACACCTATGACAGCTAGCTGCAAAGTTTGCAAAAGTGACTTGTCTTGCACAGTAAACCACACTGGTGATGGATTGTGAAAGATCTGCTAATGTGCCCCACACCGAAGTCTGTTCCTTTTGTTGTGTACAGCGTGCTGTGCTTAAAATGTATGGTTGACCCAATTGCAGAATGTATCCACACACACACATAGAGACTAAACCAATGTTTAAAGTGAGGATTTTGTGCACGTTATGGAAGGGGCACTCTTATGAAGTACTAATGTTCCCCACACCGAAGCCTGTTCCTTCAGTTGTGTGCAGTGTACTGTGGACCGGACAAGGGTGTCAACTGCAACCGGCAACAGAAGCAGTGGTACAAACACATCAATGATTTATACTTAGAGGGGTGATGAAGCACACATTGACAAAGCCAATAGCTACTAATGTTCCCTACACCGAAGCCTGTTCCTTCAGTTGTGTGCAGTGTACTGTGGACCGGACAAGGGTGTCAACTGCAACCGGCAACAGAAGCAGTGGTACAAACACGTCAATGATTTATACTTAGAGGGGTGATGAAGCACACATTGACAAAGCCAATAGCTCTTGAATTGGTGCTTAGCCTTTTGGCTTTGTCAATGCTCGTTGTGTTATATCATGCTTTTTGTAATATTTATTGATGGGGCAATTACAAGAACCTCAAAATATTTCTTTGGCCTGAAAATGCATGCATTGCCATAGCAGTCCCGTGAACTGGAGGGAAGTACTTTGTGTGTGGACGTTCTCTTTGTGAATGAGCAGATTGCTTTATGCTGGATGCTGTAGTCGGCAGAAGAAAAATGAAAATGATACAAGAACAGACCAGTGACTGATAAGGGCCGGCTGGAAACCCCTACAAGTGATTATATTAAGTGTATTATTTTAGCACAAAAAAAGTCTTGGCTAATGCTAGACTTAAAAGAGTTCATTGAGTTTTTGAAGCCGATGAAAAGCTCTATTTTTTCACATCTGTGCCTCTTAGGACATTTGATGAGTGGTACAAACATGATATACCTTTTAAACCCATAGTGTTCAAATGTGCAATTCCTGAGCAAAAGGCCTCTTGCTGTTTTTTTAGCATGCCGAGCTGGTAAACATCTTGTGAAATAATACGCAGGTGTAAATATTGCACGTGTTTTGTAATACATTAAAATACTGCAAGATGTGACTGTATGAGAAACCAAGTCTCATGCTGTGCCAACCAACAGAACAGCTGATTTGTGTGTTCCAGCTTTGATGACGTATCATTTAAATGCTTTCCAAAGGCATATGTCACAACACACATTCCCTCCCGCTTTCCGCATTTCTTAAATAAACGTTCCAAACCCCTCATTAATATAGAAATCCAATACAAAAGAGCTACTTCAGCATTGAGTCCCAGAAGCATAGATCTGTTTGCTAGGCAGACCTCATTGAAGCACTTGAACACACAGCTTCATACCCGGCTGCCCTGTATAATAAGCAGAAAGTGATCCATGTAGCTTCTTCTACACACATTTTTTAGAGCATGTGGTGTGAAACAGAGGTAGTCTAGTACCTCTAGGCTTCATTACATGTGTCATCTTAACCCTAAGAGGCACTGACACACTCATTGAGGTCTCCTGAAAGATGGTAACGCTCATAAGAGTGGCATGACAAGAGTTTGTCTTTCATTTTGGGATAGGCCTGGCATTGCAAACTGTGCCTCTCTAATGAAACTGGTAGAAAATATGAGATTTAAAACATGTTGACAAATGTATTAACCTCTATCCTACTCCATATAGCTCTACGCAAAGGAACACTGCAAGTAGGCCATTGATAGTGATGTGTGTGCTTCATACTGAAAACATATTCTGTCAAGTTTGAATATGTGACTACTACCATGTCTCAGCTATGTCTCTATTTCTATGTGAGACATGTGTAGTACAGCTGATGACCCTAACTTAAAAACTATACAGGCTATTATTCCCCTGCACAAATATTGTCAGAGCTACATCAGCATTAAGTCCCACTAGCATAGATCTGTTTGTTTGGCAGGCCTCATGAAAGCACTTGAACACAGAGCTTCATACCTAGCTGCCCTGTATAATGTAAATAAATCCGTATTTGTAAAGCGCAAACTACTCACCCTTATGGGTCTCAAGGCGCTGGGGGCCGTCGTGGAAATTAAGTGAGCTATTGCCCAGCGTCACATGGTGCTGAGCTGAGCTGCCGCCGGAGATCGAACCGTAAGCCCTGTGCTCCGAAGTCAGCTGCCCTGGCCTCTGCACCACACCTCTCCACATAATAATAAGCAGAAACTGATCCATGTAACTTCTACACACATTTACAGAGCATGTGGTGTGAAACAAAGGTAGTCTAGTAGCTATAGGCTTCTGTACATGTGTCATCTTGCCCATAAAAGGCACAGACACTCTCATTGACATCTCTAGGAAGATGCTGACAGTAAAACGTGTGACATGACAGGACTTGCCCTTTCATTTTATGTTAGGCCTGGCAGAGCAACATCTCTTTTTAAAGAAAGTGGCAGAGGAATGTGAGATTTAAAATATGGTGCCAAGTGTATTAACCTCTATCCTAGTCCATATAAGTCTCTGCAAAGGTACACTGCAAATAGGCCGTAGATAGGGATGTGTGTGCTTGAAAACTGAAAGCGTATGGTGTCAAGTTTCAATATCTGACTGCTACCATATTTCAGGTATGTCTGTAGTTCTACATGTAGTCTGACATGTGTGGAGCAGCTGATGACCCTAACTTAAAAACTATACTTTCTATCATACCCTTGGACAAATATTGTGAGATCTATTTCACCTTTTAGTCTCAGAATCACAGATCTGTGTGCTACGCAGGCCGCATGGAAGCACTTGAACACACAGCTTCATACCCTGCTGCCCTCTATAATTACCAGAAAGTGATCCATGCAGCTTCTTTTACACACATTTACAGAGCATACGGTCTGAAACAGAGGTAGTCTACTAACTAGAGGCTACTTTACTTGCGCCATCTTATCTCTGTTTTTCCCCTAGCACTGGTACTAAATTTAGCTGCCTAGTGAGAATACAGACACCTTTGCAACATAGTACAAGGGTGCCTGCATTGCAGGGAATGATGGTTCATGTCCAGGAAAGAATACCATCCTGCACATGAACAATCACTAATGGCAATTTGCTGTTTCTTTGTATACTTCAAAGTGCTGCATACACAGAAACAGTAAAAACAAGAAGAAATGAATAATTTCTCCTTGTTGCACCTATTTAACACCAAAGGTCTCATTTATGAGATTTTGACAAGGGCAGCACCACAAGGAATCTTGCTGTGCTGCCCTATGTCAAAACAAAAGAGCAGGAATACATTATATCTGTGAGATACGGTGCATCCCTGTCGTTTTCCCCTGCACTGGAGCACAATGGGCTGCCCTGCACGAACTCAGGCATCCTTGCATCATAGAGCAAGAGTTTCTGCATTGCAGGGCTGATTGATTTTGTGCAGGAAAGGACGCCTTCTTGCACAAAATCAATTAATTGCGCCGATTTAATTGCGATTCCTTAAATACAATGTAAGAAGCACAAAAGAAAGTGCGATTTGGGCTTAAGGAATCGCAAATTACCACCAACTTCAAGTTGGTGGTGACTTGCGATTTCACTTAAAAATGCACTATTTTGCATTTTTTAAAGTGCCATGTGGCGCACATACATGCCCTTAGGGCACGTATGTGTGGCACATGTGCACACATGCACATTTCAGGGGTGCAACAGGGTGTCCTTTTGACACCCTGGCACCCTTGAAATTGCATTCTCAATTTGCGATTCTCTAATTGCTAATCGCAAATTGAGAATGTCTTCCCATTCATTCCTATGGGCCTCTAGGCCCATAGGAATGAATGGGGAGGTATTCCTTAATTGCAAATCGCACTTTGCGATTCGCAATTAAGGAATATGAAGGATTCGCAAAATTTATTGCAAATCCTACATACATAGCGTTTTGCGATTCTCAAATAGCGATTCGCAAAAAATCGCTATTTGAGAATCGCAAAAGGACATTTTGATACATATGGCCCGTAATCTTTTCTCCTCGCCGTGCCTCCCTAATGCCACACCTGGGGTGGCGTTTGATACTGATGCATTCCCAGGTTTATAATTTCTCGGAAATCTTCGAATGCTTCAGATTCCATGGGTGTTGCGTGAGAAGACCCACAGCAACACTCATGGAATGCCCCTTTCACACACTGTTCTGCGTGAAAGGGGCACATTTTTACAAGGCCATGAAAAGCCACGTAAAGTGGCTTTTTGTGGTCTTGTAAATATGCCAGGGGACATTGCGCCACTGGAATGTGAAACAAAATGACGTTCCGGCGGAGGAAAAGTGCTCATAAATGAAGCCCCATGTTTTTCCTGGTCTTATTTTTGGCACTGCCCCATTTCTACACCACCCTTGTAAATAGGGGGCAATGTCAAAAAGCAATGGGTGTTGCAGTACAACAGCAACACCCATTGCCTGCCCCTTTGCCACAGCAGACTGGTGCAGTAAAGGTCATATTTACATGGTGGCAATAAGCCACATTAAAGCTATCTTGAAAATATGGAGCAGGACATTGCACCACAAGAACATCATTAAAAGTGACATTTCTGTGGTGCAATACCCTTGTAAATATGCCTCTCACTCATATATGTACTTAATCACACATACACACCTTTCATAAAAACATTTACACATTATTAAAAACATACATATAACATATATTTTCTCTTTCTTTAACCAGTTTAGGCAATTCTTGCACAAATAACCTTTTTTTTAACAAGTTTATATATTTTTGTATTCTTTTAACCATTTTGAAGTTGTTTTGGTGTTTTTTTATTTTTGTTAAAAATTAACAAAAAAGGGCACAAAAAAGGTGTGCTTCTACAGGGGGAAAGAAATTAACAACAATGATTTTTTATTGTCTCAAGCATCTTAGAAACTACTTGCTCTCCGATGGTAAGCACAGTTGAGCACTTAGGGCAAAAAAGTCCAGCATTGGCAAACTCAGGCAAAGTTAGTGGCATAGTTAAAACTTGGCCTGGTGCAGATGATTCTCCAGCCTGAGCACTTCGGGCACCTTGTTCCACTTCCTGCTCTTTCAAATGCCGTAGTTCTGCTCTAGCCAGTCGAGCACTGTGCATGGTCTTGAGATGCTTACATATAGAGGAAATACCACAAGAGTACTTCCTCTCAGATCTAACTGGATGGATAACAATTATCTACAACTGAATGTTGACAAGACGGAGATTATGCTGCTCGGCAAGGCCACCTCTATCTGGTCCAATGAGTGGTGGCCTCTCCAACTGGGGTCTATCCCTGTGCCCAAACAATCCATGAAGAATCTTGGTATAAAACTCGACCAAGCCCTCATGAAGAAAGATCATATTTTGGCCACCACCAGATTATGCTATCAGAATATGCGTCTTCTGCGCAGAATATTTCCGGATCTTCCTACACCTGCCAGAAGAATGCTAGTACAAGCTCTGGTAGTAAGCAGATTAGAAAACGTCAATGCTCTTCTGGCAGCAGCAAATAAGATGCTGGTAGCCAAACTACAGGTAGTCCAAAATACAGCAGCCAGGCTCGTTCTCAATCTTCCTCCTGGCACTTCTTCTGCCCCATTGTTAAGGGATCTGCACTGGCTGACAGGGAAAAAAAGGAGCATTTTGAAGATCTGCTCTCTCACTTATAACGCTCCAAGAGGCAAAGGCCCCAGATATCTTCAATTAAAAATGAAAACGTACATACCCAGCAGACGCTTAAGATCTTGTGATAAAGCCCTACTGTGCTTCCCCCGCATCCGTCTAACGAGATGCGGGGGAAGAGCTTTTTTCTTACCTTGCCCCCTCCTACTGGAATAAGCTTCTGCTGCATGTTCGCATCTGCGCGAACTACTGCAAATTTAGGAAATTGTTGAAAGCTCATTTATTTTTAAATCTTTTTGCTCCACATTTTGCTGATACTTGTTAAAACTGCTGACAGCGCTGAGATGCCCACGGGTGAGTCATGCAATAAATTAAATGTAATTAATATAATATAACATAACATCTATGAGACAGTAGTTTGCTGCAGATATTGCAAGTTACCTTGCAAGCGTTCACCTTTTTCTCCCCTTCAGGAATTGCAAAAAATTCCTGCACTAACCTTCCTCCATGTTGTCTTCCTCTTCATCTGCAAATCAGAAGAGGCTGCCATCTTCTCACAAACACAAGAAAAAAGCACCAAAGAACCTTCAAAATGGTTGCTTTCTTTACAAATTATACTGTTAAGTACCACACCCAAATGAAAAAGAAAATGGGTGGGATTTCTCTCTATATATGATAGAAAGCTCTTCAACCTATGAAATCCTTTTAATTTGATGTCACATGGGATGCGCGACCTCTACGCGACCCCCTCGTGCCTCCAACACGAATCCGTACAAAAGTATTACATTTTATTTTGTATGTACTTTTCTTTAAAAACTATACCATTCTAAATTCTTATAAGTATATCTCCTAGTTTAATGTAAACTAAAAACATCATTAAATATACATTTAAAACTTTTGAAAAATTGCTAGAGTCGCGCACCCTACGTGACAGCAGAAATACGTGACGCAACGGTGCAAGATGGTATCGCGGTTCTACTAAATGATTTTAAAAAACAATAAAACCTACTAAAATTAAAACATTATTTTTATTTGTGTGTAACTAAAACTATAATCTAAAACTTAAGAACATAAGTACATATATATATATACAAATATATATATATATACATACATACATACATACATATATATATATATTATCTACTGGCGGTCACCAGTAGATAGTTATAGTTAGAACTTAGTTTCCATAGGAAAAGCATTTTTTGATGTGCTTATAACTTTGGCGTTGTTTGAGGAATCTTTACAAAATTTTCTAAAAGTTCCTCTTTTCAGGTGAGCTCCTATCCTGAAAGTTTGGGGGTGATTCGTAAAGGGGGGCTGAGAAAAAAGGGGGTCCCAAAACGTGTTTTCTCCATGCAATTTCCATAGGAAACTTTAGACAAGGATACAGGTCAAACTGCTGAACGGAATTACGCCAAATTTGGCAGGGAGAAAGGTCTTGGTCCAGAAAGCACGCTTTTGTTTAAATAGGGTAAGTCCGTTCAGTAGTTTTAGAGAAATATCAAAATTTACAGATATCAATATTTGAGAATTCTGACATCTGATTGGCTGAGGCGTTACGAGCACGAGCGTGCGGCTCATTGGTTGCGAACTGTTGAAACTAGGAAGTGTTGGCAGCCATTTTGTGACTGAGTTGAAAGGCATAGGGCGAAGCAAAAGAGAAAAATTGTATAAGAGGGTATAGTAGGAACACTGTGGACTTATTTTAAGCAGTCTGTACGGTGCACAGACAGGTAGTGTGAATGTTACGTAGGCCGTGGAAATTACGTCCGCAAAACAACGATGCGCGGTATTGCGGCAATGTTCAGTAGGCTGTGGAAATCATATCGGGAAAACAACAATGCGCCGTATTGCGGCCTTCCTTTAATATAATGCGCAGTAATGTTTACTTATAATGCGGTGTTCACTTTTATCACGGATAGTGTCACTTTGTTAGAGAAAATGTAATATTATGTGGGAGGGCTTGTTCTCTCCCTGTGCGCGGAACAAAATTAACGTTTAATTGGCTGAGGTGTTCCAACAACGAGCTCAATGTTCATTGGCTGCAAACCATTGAAAGTAGAAGTGTTGCCAGCCATTTCCTCCCCGTCCGCGGAGTAGCAGGGACATCTGATTGGCTGACGTGTTCCAAGCAGGACCTTCCCAAGCTTAATGTTCATTGGCTGCGAACCATTGAAAGTAGAAGTGTTGCCAGCCATTTCCTCCCCGTCCGCGGAGTAGCAGGGACATCTGATTGGCTGACGTGTTCCAAGCAGGACCTTCCCAAGCTTAATGTTCATTGGCTGTAAACCATTGAAAGTAGAAGTGTTGCCAGCCATTCCCTCCCCCTCCGCAGAGCATCAGGGACATCTGATTGGGTAACATGCTCCAAGCAGGACCTTCCCAAGGTTAATGTTCATTGGCTGTAAACCATTGAAAGTAGAAGTGTTGCCAGCCATTCCCTCCCCCTCCGTGGAGCATCAGGGACATCTGATTGGGTAACGTGTTCCAAGCAGGACCTTCCCAAGGTTAATGTTCATTGGCTGTAAACCATTGAAAGTAGAAGTGTTGGCAGCGATTCCCTCCTCCTCTGCGGAACACCATGGACATTTTATTGGCTAAAGTGTTCCGAGTACAAGTTTGCTCATTATTGGCTGGGAGCGGTTCACTGTTGTGAACCATTTTGTGACACACTTCAATGGAGTACGGGAAAAGAAAGTAGTAGCGGGGAGGGTAGGAACACTATTAACTCTGTACAGTGGTCACAAGGTGGTGGACGGGGATTGTGAAGGTACAAATTGTTTTTTATATATTTTAAGGGCCATTTATATAATTGGCGTGGGGTGTACAAATCACGGCGGGAAAATAACAAAGTGTGTTGCGGTCTTCTTTTTATTAAGTTTGCGGGTGGGATACTTCCCAGGAGCACTGTTTAGTTATAATGTGGTGTTTACTTTTGTGACGGGGCGCTGTGGTTGCGCAGCAAAAATTTCAGTCTAGGTTTCAAATAGTTTTTATTAGGCAATTACAAATATACTTTCTTCGGAAACTGAAGCTGTATATATCAAAGGGGTGACAAATAAAAACGCAATTCATAAAATATACCTTAAGCGTAGGCACACCCTCCCTTTTTTTCTGCTATAGTTTGTAAAAGTGTTGCCCCATATTCTTGATAATATAAAAGGGCATGAGTTACTTTTAGATAAAGTAGAAAAGAAGTGCTACAAGAAACACTCCGCACTGCATCATCTCAGGTCACAAGAACAATAACAAGTAAAAAACAGTTAAACACAAATCACTTTATATTACATAGAAATGTACGCTTTATCATTTTTTATAATTTCTATTCTGTAGAATTCGGGAAAGTTCAGTCGTAGTGCTTAGAGGTTGCTCACTGCTCCGCTAACAAATCACGTACTCCTTTAAGAATATATAGGACAGTAGTATAATAATATACACTACTGGTAGTATATATTCTATAGGGAAAAGGTGAATAGGAACCGCAACAGACAAAAATAGAAATATCAAAACAACTCCACTGAGGTCAGTATAAATGTAAATATTACAATATACTTACTCACACTATATGATCTCAAGGGAGAAATAGACTAAAAACCAGAAGCTGCTGACGTTACATATAAATCTTTAGTCTTCGCGCCGACGGGTCACAAACTCCTCTGAGATCATAATGTGTGGTCATTATAATATACATACTCACACTATATGATCTCAAGGGGAAATAGACTACAAACTAGAAGCTGCTGACGTTACATATAAATCTTTAGTCTTCGCGCCGACGGGTCACCAACACTTCTGAGGTCAAGTACAGTGTCAATATTATAATATACAAAGTCACACTATATGAGCTCAAAGGAGCCAGAATAGGAACAATGTTTGCTGTATTCTGTCTGTTTCTGAAAACAAGTTGCTGACGTTACATATAAATGGCAAAAACAACCAATAACACTTTTTTCTAAATACAAGTGTTTAAACATTAACAAATAGCTATGTATTATAAATATCTAGTATGCCATAATCAAACAACTTACAACTCAGGATTATGTTTTGTGGCCGCAAAAGAAGAATCCGACTGTAGAAAAGAGCACCTGCATCACTGAATGGAGACGCGTAAATAACTCGCAAAAATGAAACTAATCAATCAACGGGTGTGGTTTATATACTTTTTGGTTATTGAGTAGTCTATGGAAGAAAGATGCGGCTCCGCCCATTTAGATGTCACGTTTTACAGTTGACACGTGCTCACGTTTTAACTGTTTAACTTGTGCACGTGTTGGGAAAAGTTACAAAATGTGAAGCGGAAAAAGTTTCGATTTTGAACCTAACACGTATAAGGTCCTTAATATGTACATACGTTGGAGAGCTTAAAAACTGTTACCCGGAAAACCGTGTCATTTCCATTCTCATGAGTAAATACATTTATTAATTGCCGTAATTCTAAATAGAAGACATAAAAAAAAGATCTTTCAGAATGGAAGAAAAAAAAACGTGATAATATTTCTCATCACTATGGTTTTAAATTAAAAAAATGCGAGCATTTGTAAAGCGTACAGCTACCCCTGGAAAGGTGTGCCGGCGTTCGGGGGCATCGGAAAGATTAAGCAAGGTGTTGCCCACAGTGACATAGTGGAGGGCTAACGTGCCGCTGGAGCCGGGAATCGAACTGTGAACGCTGTTGTTCGAAGTCAGGTATCATAGCTGCTCCGTCACACTTTTTCCACACTTATATGTTAATTAGTGCTAATTAAGTTTTAAACATTGTTACATTCTAACTTATAACAGACTACTGTTACAGTTAGTTTTTCACTACAAAAAGTATGCACGTCTTTTTTAAATTTAGTTAAAAACAATATAGGTTTTACAGACACTATAGTTAGAAATTAGCATTTATAAAACCTTTGAAATTCACTGAAAAAAACCATAGGTTTCAGGGGCGTTATAGTTAGCAGGAAATTTCACTCGTACAAAACCATAGAAATTCCACTGTTATAGTTAGTTCAGCTAACTATAACTCGCGCCCCCGCAATGCACTGCTCATGACGTCACACATTACATCATTCATGGCATGGTCAGTGACATCACTGATGACATCACTGATGACATCTCAAATGACATCACTGATGACATCACTAAAGACATCATCCACGTGAAAATCTGATGCACCTCCTCACAGTCTAATATAACCTTTAATACACCCACTGTAAAATACAGACTACCATTTTCAAAACCATCGAGACACCAATACCAGTTACTACATACGCACTCTTTGATTCCTAGGTCTACACACACATCCACTCATTCACCCATACATTCACTTATACATGCAGTCACTCATCAATACAACACTATGATATGCACTCATACACCTATTCAGACACTCACACACCGCCACTCATCCATGGAGTTACTCACACTCCTAGTCAGTCAGGCAAAGAATCAATCACACTCCCATTTACTCACCTATACAGTTATACACACACCACCTCACTTATTCATACAGATACTAAAGCATAATTACTCTCTTATATAATCACTGATACAAGTACACACTCATCCATACAGCCACTCTCACAATCACTCACTCTCACATATACTCATTTATATACAGCATCACTCACATATACTGCCTTTTACATATGTAGTTACTCACACATGTACCACTGAGACATCCATTCACTCACCAACACACCCATACACACACTCACCCACTCATACAGCTGTTTCCACATGCACTCTTGAACCCATACACCCAGTGAATCAACCACTCACACAGCAATGCACAGAGTCGCACACCTCCAACCCACCCACACACACACTCAGTCTCCCATACAAATACTCAGGGAAACAATCAATAACCCATATTAACACTCATGTAGCTACTGACCAACCCATGTAGCAGTTACACAACAACAGACAGACTGATACACACATTCACACAGTTTAGTCACTAACCCATGCATTCAGTAAGACACGTTTAATCACTCACTCATACAATTAGTCACACACCTGTAAAATCCCCCATCCAGACACTTATACACCCACTCATTCTTCAATACACATAAGAATATATGTAAAACATATTTAAAAATTACAGAAACACACAGTCACTGGATGATGTCATCAGTGATGTCATCAGTGATGTCACTGACCATGCCATGAATGATGTAATATGTGACGTCATGAGCAGTGCATTGCGGGGCGCGAGTTATAGTTAGCTGAACTAACTATAACAGTGGAATTTCTATGGTTTTGTACGAGTGAAATGTCCAGCTAACTATAACGCCCCTGAAACCTATGGTTTTTCAGTGAATTTCAACGGTTTTTTAAATGCTAATTTCTAACTATAACGTCTGTAAAACCTATGGTTTTTCAGTGAATATATATATATATATATATATATATATATATATATATATATATATACATATATATATATATATATATATATATATAGTGCCAACACTGCATTGGAATTGTGTACGTGGCGTGATTCCCAAAAACGGTACACAACACTATCACGACTTTTCGAAATCGGTGAAAAATATCAAAACTTTAATATTTGTTGCATCCTATATTTTAGTATTTATTATATTAATAAGCGTTTCACTTCAAACTAATTTGAAAACCTTACTATACATACATAATTTTAATAGCTACACTGCGCCAGAGTCGCTTACCATATCCGTTACGCAAACCGTATTTTAACAACAAACACAAAAACTCTATACAGCCAACAATACAATGTTTCTTACTGAAACAGTTAAACGCGTTAAATTACAAAAAAATATTAAAACGATTTGATTAACATATACAATCAAATACTTACATATCTTTACATACACTCTATTATACAATAATGCATTCCATTATACAATCATTGTCACAAATTTAACCGAATATCAAAGTTTAAAAATAAAAAATGTTTAGTTACTTTTTATAAATACAAATTTTCTGAAAACATTTTAATTTACAGTTTTAAATCTACAAACCCCTTTAGTTAATAAAAAAGATATATATAAAATACGATACGGTTTCAAAATACATTTACCAAAGCAAAATAAGTTATAAATATTCACTAAGAAATAATATGTTAGAGGAATGTTCTAGTTAGAAAAATAAAAAAGCATCTATAATTCAATTGAAAAACTAAAGCATATAGATTTCTTATAATTAGAACCTAACATTTGAAAAACCTTAGAAATTCACTGAAAAGAAACAAAGGTTACAGGGACTGTTAGATTTGGGGGTCTCTAGTTGGCATAGGTAGGTACCTGTGACAAATAGGGACCCTTGCGTCTAGTCAGGGTAAGGGGCTACACTCCTAAAATAACCCCTGCTCACCCCCTTGGTAGCTTGGCACGAGCAGGCAGGCTTATCTCAGAGGCAGTGTGTAAAGCATTTGTGAACACATACAGTAATACAGTGACAACACTACAGATGGACACCACACAGGTTGTATTATAAAAATAGTATTTTTATATAGACTTAACACAAGACCAAACGACAAAAATCCACAATACTGTACTCAAAAATAGACTTTCAAATGTAATAAAATAGCTCAGTTCTCTCAAGTTGTAGATGCAACACTTTACTCTCAATGTACCTTGAATGCATAACGCAAAGAAAACAAAAGGGTCGCAGGGAAGGTGATGCGTTGGTTCCTTACACTCAGGGGAGTGGATGCGTTGGTTCCTTACTGCTGCGCAGGGGAGTTGATGCTCGCTTCCTTACTGTGTGGGGAGTTGATGCGTCGGTTTCTTACTGCTCTCCGGTGCGATGCGACAAGATGGCACCTCGATGCGATACCCTTCTCCGGTGCGATGTGACAAAATGGCGTCTTGGTTGCGATGCGACAACATTGGTGTGATGCGTGCACGCCCGACGGCCGTGCGGCGACTCGATGATCTTTGGAGCCGCGACAGGCCCTGCGACGCGCTTCTCCGGTGATGCAACGATGTCCTCTGTGGCAGCGTCCCGCTTCTCCGGCGATGCGCCGCGCTTCGGCGATGCGATGATGACAGCGGCGTCTCGCTTCCTCGGCGATGCGATGACAGCGGCTGCGGCGGCGACACGCTTCTCGTCGTTGCATCGCACTTCCAGCTCCCAGCGACACGCAGTCTCTCAGAAGGCCCAGCACAACAGCAGGCACTTCAATTCCCAGCAAGGGAATTCAGGGGGGAGCTGGTTGGTGAAGTCTTGTATCCCTGAGACTTCAGGCAGGAGGCAAGCTCTAGAGGCCCTTGGAGATTCTTCTTCAAGTTGATAGAAAGCACACTTAGTCCTTTTCTCCTTTCTTTGGCAATGAAGCAACCACTGCAGGCCAACCCCCAAACACACAGCACAGGGGTAGTCTCCTCCTTCAGCTTCCTGGTTCTTCTCCTCAGCAAAGGTTCGTCTTGATTCCCAGAAGTGATCTAATTTCCTAGGGGTCTGGGTCCCCTTTTTATACACCTTTTCTCTTTGTTCTCTGAAGGCAGAGAGGCCTTTGCCTAGTCCAAAACCAGTTCTGGTCAGTCCTGGAGCACTTTGTTGACAAGACTCCTTCTTTCCTTTCACAGTGTAGGCCAGGGACATCAGACACACCACAGGAGGTGGAGCCAGCATTGTGGAGGAAAGGCACAGCCCTATTCAGGTCCCAGGTGCAACTCCTCCCTCCTATCTGCATGCAGATCTCTCTATTCAGCCCTGTGCTGACTCACCCTGTCTCCTGGAAGCCCCCAGCCCCTGTCACTCAAACTCCAGACAAGGAATACACAACCTAGCAGAGGCAGGCTTGGATAGTTAGGCAAGAAAATACCTACTTTCTAAAAGTGGTATTTTCAAACACAGAATGTTAAAACCAACTTCACTAAAAGATGTATTTTATCATTCTGAGTTCAGGCATACTAAACTCGAATTTCTACCTGGTTCCCTGAGTCAGTTAGGATTATAAGATGTAATAATCTAACTGCCCATTCTTGCCTATGGGGAACAGGTAGCCTTTCAATAGTGAAAAACGAAAATGGCTGTAATTCACTATTAGGACATGCCACACACATCAGGGCATGTCCTACCTTTTACCTACAATGCACCCTGCCCTTGGGCCTACCTTAGGGGTGGCTAATATGTATAAAAGGGAAGGTTTAGGGACTGGCAAGTGGGTGCACTTGCCCAGTCAACATGGCAGTACCAGACTGCACACAGGCTCTGCAATGGCAGACCTGAGACACACTTTACAAGCTGCTCCGGTGGGTGGCACAACCAGTGCTGCAAGCCCACCAGCAGCATTTGATTTACAAGCCCTGGGCACACGCAGTGCACTGTACTAGGGTCTGACAGTAAGCCAAACAAGCCAATCATGGAGTCACTAATCCATACATCAATTTACAATAGGGAGCATATGCACTTTAGCACTGATCAGCAGTGAAAAAGTGTCCAGAGTCATAAAACAGTCAACAACAGGTCAGAAAAAAGGCTAGGAGGAAGGCAAAAAGTTCAGGGATGACCCTGCAAAAGGGCCAAGTCCAACACAACCCCTTCCAGCCAAAAACGCAGGGTAGACCAATCACTACCTTGATGGGCTTCCCTGCTTTGGGCGATAGAACCTGGACCCTGGCCCGCAACAGCAGGGGCATATTCCAGTTCTACGCCAATCTGAACCTATTTGGAATCCCTCTGTCCATACTCTCAGGGCCCACCAAGCTAATCCATGGGGAACCCTTCTCCTCACCTGTGGACACCACCTGTGCAGCACCCTAACCTTAACTTGCTCACAGGTGTGTCCCAACAGACAGACAGCAAGCCACAGTGGCCACTGACAGTGGTCAGGGATGAGACCCAGGTCTTATGCCTCTCAGGGCTCTCAAACCTCTGTGGCGTCAGAGAGCGGGGGGCAGTAGCCCCAGGTGCTTGGTACCCTTTGTCCCCTCTCCCTCCTGTTAGGTCAGGTATGACATCCTGGCACTGACCCAGCAGCCCCGGGCCTATACCCGGTGGCTGGACAGGAGACTGGGCTGGGCTTTCCCACACCCGGTCCTCCTCCTCTTTGTTGGGGCTCTGTACCCTCCCACCTGGAGTGGTACCCCCTTCCAGAATTGCCAGGGCACCTGTGGCAGGTGTCCTGCACAATTTGCCCACCAGTTCAGGGGTTCTATCCTGCAACTGGGCGTCCAGGTCAGGGGGGACACCCTGAACCTGGTCCTCCAATCTAGGGTCTAAACCCTCCAGTTGAACCGGGGTCAGAGGCGAGGACTCCCTCCCTCTGCACCCCCTTCCAGAGTACTGCCCCCTCCCATCAGGAGCGGTACCCCCAGAAGACAAACTGGTAGGGGCACTGTTAGCAGCTGCCCCTTCCTCCAGGTCAGGGGGGACACCCTGAACCTGGCCCTCCAACCCAGGGTCTGTACCCTTAGGCTGGACCTGTGCCTGGCAACCCAGGACTTCCGGGAGGGTACACCAACCCCCCCCAAGGGAAACACACTCCTCTAGAGTTGTGTAAGAATCTGCCTGGCGCACCAGGACTTCCTGGGGAGCACGCATGCCCCCCCAGAGGGTAACACATCTCTCATGTGTTGTGTGACAGTCTGCCTGGCGCAGATCTCCCGACCCCTGTCCATCTGACAGCGCGTGAAGATCCCCCAGGACAGAAGTGGTGTCACCATGGTCATTCACCGGTGACTCAGCCCTTCTGGCTGGCCCCTGACCCACTGGTTCTTCCACTGGGGACTCTTTCCCCCTCACACCCCTCACTCTGGACTTCTGCACCCTCCCAAGTGGAGCGGCACCGCCAGACACCAGAAACACTGGAGCTCCATTTACAGATGCTCCAGGTTCTCTAGAAACTAGGAGATCCTCCTCGAATGGCCTACTAGTACAGCCTAGGCCCCCAACCTGGTGTTCCCTTAAGGAACTCTCCAGGCTCTGAGACTGGGGTTCGGGCACATGGGGACACGCAGTCCCACACTCACTCCTTCTCCGCAGAGACAGGACGTGAGCCCCTACACCCCTCCCACTACCACGGGACCTAGCTGGGCTACACTGAACCTCTCCCACCACTCTGGGTTGGAAGACACCTGAGCCACTCCTCTTAGGGTCACTCACCAATGCCTCTTCAGACCCTCTGGAATCCACCACAAGGTCTGCCTCCATTGTGAGCTCCCTGGGGTCAGAGAACTCACACTCCAACAGGTGTTGGCATAGCTCTGGAAAATAGGGACTTACAATATGCTCTCCCAAAATTGGATCATACAGACCCACCAAACTATCCTTCACCTCACCATCCAGTGCCTTGCACACGTACCCCACACCACTCTCCTGAGACTGGCAAGACAGTATCTGACTGTCTCTGTCACTCAACCCACACTCTTTTGGGCGGTCTTCACACTCACACACCAGGACTTCAACCATGGGGAACCCCTCCCTGCTCCTCTCATCTAGAGTCAGTGGAGTGTCCCTCCCACCACTAGGACCATGAACCCCTGGGCCAGTTCCCCAATCTATCTCAGGGACACTGTGCACCACCGGAGCTACCTCATGTCCTTGAAACTCCTGGCGTAAATCAACCCCCTCCAAGTCAGGCACCACATCTCTGGGTGTGTGCACTTCCTCAGCACTCAATAATACAATTTTGCTGCCACCAGAGGGAGGAATCCCTAAGCCCCTGGCTTTCAACTCCAACTCCCTCATCATTCTCTCATGCTCAAAATGCATCCTCTTTTCCTCTAAGGCTAACTTCTTCACCTCTAATTCCATCCCAAGCTCTATTTTCTTGCTCTCTATGTCTTTCTGACCATCCATTTTGAGCCTAGCTAGCTCCAACTTATGCATTCTCTCCTTTGCTCTGTCCTCCAGCTCTCCTGGGGATAACACTTTGGAAGAAACACTGCTGCCCGCCCCTGAAGGTGCTTTCCCTCCAGTTAGGCCCACTGGCCCCTCAAGTTGCTCATTTAAATCCTCTGCCTCCACTACTGGCTCCTCAGGATGCTCACTGGAATTCCTAGATTCTACCCAGGCCCTCAGCGCCTTCTGGTATTCCTCTTTCCTGGTGAGACCTTTCACAGAGATTTTAAATTTCTTGCACAAAGCTTTGAGATAAGGCACAGTGTAGGTATCAATTCTCTCTTCTTCCAAAACAATGTCTACAGATACTATGGATGCTGACTTGCTCATGGTAGCAAAAAGACTGGCAGTTCTCAGGAATCAAAAATAGAAAAGAAGTTCCAAGGAAAAATTCTCAAAAAGTATGTGGTCGCGTTATGGTCTGCACTCACTAGTAGTGTACACCAATCACTGTATTTGAATCACAAATGCAAGTCCAAATCCTCACCGCTGACCACCAATGTTAGATTTGGGGGTCTCTAGTTGGCATAGGTAGGTACCTGTGACAAATAGGGACCCTTGCGTCTAGTCAGGGTAAGGGGCTACACTCCTAAAATAACCCCTGCTCACCCCCTTGGTAGCTTGGCACGAGCAGGCAGGCTTATCTCAGAGGCAGTCTGTAAAGCATTTGTGAACACATACAGTAATACAGTGACAACACTACAGATGGACACCACACAAGTTGTATAATAAAAATAGTATTTTTAAATAGACTTAACACAAGACCAAACGACAAAAATCCACAATGCTGTACTCAAAAATAGACTTTCAAATGTTATAAATTAGCTCAGTTCTCTCAAGTTGTAGATGCAACACTTTACTCTCAATGTATCTTGAATGCGTAACGCAAAGAAAACAAAAGGGTCGCAGGGAAGGTGATGCGTCGATTCCTTACACTCAGGGGAGTGGATGCGTCGGTTCCTTACTGCTGCGCAGGGGAGTTGATGCTCGCTTCCTTACTGTGTGGGGAGTTGATGCGTCGGTTTCTTACTGCTCTCCGGTGCGATGCAACAAGATGGCACCTCGATGCGATACTCTTCTCTGGTGCGATGCAACAAAATGGCGTCTTGGTTGCGATGCGACAACGTTGGTGCGATGCGTGCACGCCCGACGGCCGTGCAGCGACTCGATGATCTTTGGAGCCGCGACAGGCTCTGCGACGAGCTACTCCGGTGATGCGACGATGTCCTCTGTGGCAGCGTCCCGCTTCTCCGGAGATGCGCCGCGCTTCGGCGATGCGATGATGACAGCGGCAGCGGCGTCTCGCTTCCTCGGCGATGCGATGACAGCGGCTGCGGCGGCGACACGCTTCTCGTCGTTGCATCGCGCTTCCAGCTCCCAGCGACATGCAGTCTCTCAGAAGGCCCAGCACAACAGCAGGCACTTCAATTCCCAGCAAGGGAATTCAGGAGGGAGCTGGTTGGTGAAGTCTTGAATCCCTGAGACTTCAGGCAGGAGGAAAGCTCTAGTTCAAGCACTTGGAGATTCTTCTTCAAGTTGATAGAAAGCACACTCAGTCCTTTTCTCCTTTCTTTGGCAATGAAGCAACCACTGCAGGCCAACCCCCAAACACACAGCACAGGGGTAATCTCCTCCTTCAGCTTCCTGGTTCTTCTCCTCAGCAAAGGTTCGTCTTGATTCCCAGAAGTGATCTAATTTCCTAGGGGTCTGGGTCCCCTTTTATACACCTTTTCTCTTTGTTCTCTGAAGGCAGAGAGGCCTTTGCCTAGTCCAAAACCAGTTCTGGTCAGTCCTGGAGCACTTTGTTGACAAGACTCCTTCTTTCCTTTCACAGTGTAGGCCAGGGACATCAGACACACCACAGGAGGTGGAGCCAGCATTGTGGAGGAAAGGCACAGCCCTATTCAGGTCCCAGGTGCAACTCCTCCCTCCTATTTGCATGTAGATCTCTCTATTCTGCCCTGTGCTGACTCACCCTGTCTCCTGGAAGCCCCCAGCCCCTGTCACTCAAACTCCAGACAAGGAATACACAACCTAGCAGAGGCAGGCTTGGATAGTTAGGCAAGAAAATACCCACTTTCTAAAAGTGGTATTTTCAAACACAGAATGTTAAAACCAACTTCACTAAAAGATGTATTTTATCATTCTGAGTTCAGGCATACTAAACTCGAATTTCTACCTGGTTCCCTGAGTCAGTTAGGATTATAAGATGTAATAATCTAACTGCCCATTCTGGCCTATGGGGAACAGGTAGCCTTGCAATAGTGAAAAACGAAAATGGCTGTAATTCACTATTAGGACATGCCACACACATCAGGGCATGTCCTACCTTTTACCTACAATGCACCCTGCCCTTGGGTCTACCTTAGGGGTGGCAAATATGTATAAAAGGGAAGGTTTAGGGACTGGCAAGTGGGTGCACTTGCCCAGTCAACATGGCAGTACCAGACTGCACACAGGCTCTGCAATGGCGGACCTGAGACACACTTTACAAGCTGCTCCGGTGGGTGGCACAACCAGTGCTGCAAGCCCACCAGCAGCATTTGATTTACAAGCCCTGGGCACACGCAGTGCACTGTACTAGGGTCTGACAGTAAGCCAAACAAGCCAATCATGGAGTCACTAATCCATACATCAATTTACAATAGGGAGCATATGCACTTTACCACTGATCAGCAGTGAAAAAGTGTCCAGAGTCATAAAACAGCCAACAACAGGTCAGAAGAAAGGCTAGGAGGAAGGCAAAACGTTCAGGGATGACCCTGCAAAAAGGGCCAAGTCCAACAGGGACGTTATAGTTAGGAATTAGCATTTAAAAAACCTTAGAAATACACGGAAAAAAACTAAGGTTACAGGGACGTTATAGTTAGGCTGATGTTTCACTCGTACCAAACCACAGACATGCAGCCGTTATAGTTAGTGAGCTAACCATCACTCGCACCCCTGCGATGCACTGCTTATGACATTGCTCACTTTGCCACTGGATTCAAGCTAGACTGGCTGATGAGGGCTGTTAGCCCGAAACCGGTCCCAGGATGCTTGTTTCCGGTCCAGGGAAGACATGGCTTGGCAGTTCGGGCTGAACTGTTCCCATGAGGCACAGCGTCAAGACTGATTTGCATATAGCTGTGTCTGAACTGGGGTGGCGAAGTGAGCTAAAGAACGATGATGGATTCAACCCAGATCTGTGACTGGAGGTGAGTGTCTGAAAAGTTTCAGCGCTCCGTCCATCTTCTCCTTGTGTTTGCTTTGTTCGCCCTAAGTTTGCGGGGTATGCCCAGACGTGGGTCGCTTGCTCCCTTAGCCACTGGATTCAAGCTAGCCTGGCTGATGAGGGCTGTTTGCACGAAACCGGTCCCAGGATGCTTGTTTCCGGTCCAGGGAAGACATGGCTTGGCAGTTCAGGCTGGACTGTTCCCATGAGGCACAGGGTCAAGACTGATTTGCATATAGCTGTGTCTGAACTGGGGTGGCGAAGTGAGCTAAAGAACGATGATGGATTCAACCCAGATCTGTGATGGGGTGAGTGTCTGAAATGTTTCAGTGCTCCGTCCATCTTCTCCTGGTGTTTCCTTTGTTCGCCCTAAGTTGGCAGGGTATGCCCAGATGTGGGTCCCTTGCTCACTTTGCCGCTGGATTCAAGCTAGCCTGGCTGATAAGGGGTGTTATCCCGAAACCGATCCCAGGATGCTTGTTTCCGGTTCAGGTTAGACCTTGCTTGGCTGTTCGGGCTGGACTGTTCCCATGAGGCACAAGGTCAAGACTGATTTGCATATAGCTGGGTCTGAACTGAGGTGGCAAAGTGAGCTAAAGAACGATGATGGATTCAACCCAGATCTGTGACTTGGAATGAGTGTCTGAAAAGTTTCAGCGCTCCGTTCATCATCTCCTTGTGTTTGCTTTGTTCGCCCTAAGTTGGCAGGGTATGCCCAGACGTGGATCCCTTGCTCACTTTGCCACTGGATTCAAGCTAGCCTGCCTGATGAGGGGTGTTATCCCGAAACCGGTCCCAGGATGCTTGTTTCCGGTCCAGGGAAGACATGGCTTGGCATTGTGGGCTGGACTGTTCCCATGAGGTACAGGGTCAAGACTGATTTGCATATAGCTGTGTCTGAACTGGGTTGGCGTAGTGAGCTAAAGAACGATGATGGATTCAACCCAGATCTGTGACTGGGGGTGAGTGTCTGAAAAGTTTCAGTGCTCCGTCCATCTTCTCCTTGTGTTTGCTTTGTTCACCCTAAGTTGGCAGGGTATGCCCAGACGTAGGTCCCTTGAACACTTTGCCACTGGATTGAAGCTAGCCTGGCTGATGAGGGCTGTTAGCCCTTAACCGGTCCCAGGATGCTTGTTTCCGGTCCAGGGAAGACATGGATTGGCAGTTCGGGCTGGACTGTTCCCATGAGGCACAGGGTGAAGACTGATTTGCATATAGCTGTATCTGAATTGGGGTGGGAAAGTGAGCTAAAGAACGATGATGGATTCAACCCAGATCTGTGACTGGGGGTGAGTATCTGAAAAGTTTCAGCGCTCTGTCCATCTTCTCCTTGTGTTTGCTTTGTTTGCCCTAAGTTGGCGGGGTATGCCCAGACGTGGGTCGCTTGCTCACTTAGCCACTGGATTCAAGCTAGCCTGGCTGATGAGTGCTGTTTGCACGAAACGGGTCCCAGGATGCTTGTTTCCGGTCCAGGGAAGACATGGCTTGGCAGTTCAGGCTGGACTGTTCCCATGAGGCACAGGGTCAAGACTGATTTGCATATAGCTGTGTCTGAACTGGGGTGGCGAAGTGAGCTAAAGAACGATGATGGATTCAACCCAGATCTGTGATGGGGGTGAGTGTCTGAAACGTTTCAGTGCTCCGTCCATCTTCTCCTTGTGTTTCCTTTGTTCGCCCTAAGTTGGCAGGGTATGCCCATATGTGAGTCCCTTGCTCACTTTGCCACTGGTTTCAAGCTAGCCTGGCTGATAAGGGGTGTTATCCCGAAACCGATCCCAGGATGCTTGTTTCCGGTTCAGGGAAGACCTTGCTTGGCTGTTCGGGCTGGACTGTTCCCATGAGGCACAGGGTCAAGACTGATTTGCATATAGCTGGGTCTGAACTGGGGTGGCGAAGTGAGCTAAAGAACGATGATGGATTCAACCCAAATCTGTGACGGGGGTGAGTGTCTGAAAAGTTTCAGCGCTCCGTTCATCATCTCCTTGTGTTTCCTTTGTTCGCCCTAAGTTGGCAGGGTATGCCCAGATGTGGATCCCTTGCTCACTTTGCCACTGGATTCAAGCTAGCCTGGCTGATGAGGGGTGTTATCCCGAAACCGGTCCCAGGATGCTTGTTTCCGGTCCAGGGAAGACATGGCTTGGCATTGTGGGCTGGACTGTTCCCATGAGGTACAGGGTCAAGACTGATTTGCATATAGCTGTGTCTGAACTGGGGTGGCGTAGTGAGCTCAAGAACGAAGATGGATTCAACCCAGATCTGTGACTGGGGGTGAGTGTCTGAAAAGTTTCAGCGCTCCGTCCATCTTCTCCTTGTGTTTGCTTTGTTCACCCTAAGTTGGCGGGGTATGCCCAGACGTAGGTCCCTTGCTCACTTTGCCACTGGATTCAAGCTAGCCTGGCTGATGAGGGCTGTTAGCCCGAAACCGGTCCCAGGATGCTTGTTTCTGGTCCAGGGAAGACATGGCTTGGCAGTTCGGGCTGGACTGTTCCCATGAGGCACATGGTCAAGACTGATTTGCATATATAGCTGTGTCTGAACTGGGGTGGCAAAGTGAGCTAAAGAACGATGATGGATTCAACCCAGATCTGTGACTGAGGGTGAGTATCTGAAAAGTTTCAGCGCTCTGTCCATCTTCTCCTTGTGTTTGCTTTGTTCGCCCTAAGTTGGCGGGGTATGCCCAGATGTAGGTCCCTTGCTCACTTTGCCACTGGATTCAAGCTAGCCTGGCTGATGAGGGCTGTTAGCCCGAAACCGGTCCCAGGATGCTTGTTTCCGGTCCAGGGAAGACATGGCTTGGCAGTTCGGGCTGGACTGTTCCCATGAGTCACAGGTTCAAGGCTAATTTGCATATAGCTGTGTCTGAACTGGGGTGGCGAAGTGAGCTAAAGAACGATGATGGATTCAACCCAGATCTGTGACTGGGGGTGAGTGTCTGAAAAGTTTCAGCGCTCCGTCCATTTTCTCCTTGTGTTTGCTCTGCTTATGACCTCACATATTCATCACTTATGACATGGTCAGTGACATCACTAATGACATCACTGATGACATCTCTAATGACATCACTGATGACATCATCCATAGAATCTTTGATATACCCACTCACACCCCCATGTAACCTTTCATACACCCACTCCAACTTCCACACTGCCATTCTTAAAACCCTTCACACACCTATACCAGTACTTAGCCACTCATTGATTCATAGATCAACACACACATCTACTCACTTACCCATACAGCCAATCATACACCCACTCACTCACTGATATAGCTACTGATATATCCACTCATACACCCATACAGCCACTCACACACTGAGTGAGTCACCCATGGAGCTACTTACATACCTACTCACTCACCCATACAGTCAATCACACAGCCCCTTACTCACTCATACAGTTGCACATACATTCACTCATTTACTCATACAGATACTAAAACGTACTCTCACCTATACAGTGACTGACAGAAGAACACACTCACCCATACAGCCACCCTCACATTCACTCACTTACTCATACAGTCACTCATATACCCTATCACTCACCTATACTGCCTTTCACATACCCAGTTACTCTCCCATATACTACTACCACATGCACTCATTCACTGACACAGCGGTACACACAGTCACTCACCCATACAGCCCCACACACACGCACTCACTAACCCATACAGCCACTGACTCTCCCACTCACACAGACACTCAGACACCCGGAGAGATACTCAGACATCCTTTCACTCACCCATACAGAAACTCACAAGGCCACTCACACAGCCATACAACCACTTAGACACCAACTGAGAGACAGATACAGACATTCACAAAACCAGTCACTGAGACCCCTAATCACTCACTTATACAGTTAGCCACAATCCCAATGAATCATCCCATCAGGCACACATACACCTAATGATTCACCAATAAACCTTGGTATAGAATTAAACACTCAAACTTTCTAAAAACACTAACAGTCACCGGATGATGTCATCAGTGATATAATTTGTGATGTCATCAGTGATGTCACTGACCATGTCATGAGTGATGTAATATGTGAGGTCATAAGCTGTGCATTGCGGGGGTGAAAGTTATAGTTAGCTCACTAACTATAACGGCTGAATTTCTCTGGTTTTATACAAGTGAAATGTCAGCCTAACTATAACGTTCCTCCAAACCACCAGTAGGTAGCTATAGTAAGGACCTTGTTTCTATTAAAAAAGCGTTTTTTCTTTTGCCAATATCTTTGGTGCCGTTTGTTGAATCTTTGCAAAATTTTTAAAACTAATGGTCCTCTCACTACAGCTGTTGTGTTGAAAGTTTTGGGGTGATTCATCAAGCGGGGGCTGAGAAAAAGGGGGTCTCAAAATGCTTTTTCTCCATGTCAATTTCCTTAGGAAACTTTAGACACGGCTACAGCCCGAACTGCTGTACAGAATTACACCAAATTTGGCAAAAAGGTAGCTCTTGGTTCAGAAAGCACTCTTTTTGTTAAATGGTATAAATCCATTTAGTAGTTCCTGAGAAATTTAAACATTTTTCAGATATACAAATGTGGCCGCGGAGGATCCGCAAACCCTCCTGATCTCGTGCCTGAGATCTGATTGGTGGCAACACTTCTAACCAAGAAGTGTTTGCAGCCATCTTGTGACTCGGTTGAACCGAGTCACAAGAAAAAAGGTGAAAAAAGGATATAAAATAATAAAAGGGGGCAGGGCACAAACACCCTGACCCCCCTAGGCCTGCTCAGGGGGTCCCACAGGGACCTCAGGGCCAAAACAGCATTTAAAAAAAAAATTCGGTGTGAGTCGCGCTGGGTGCATGAATTCCACCAAAATTTTTAAAAAGACAAAGCACAGTCTCCTGCGCTTCATTTTTTTTAAGCCCCCGGGTGGGCCATGTCCCAGGGGCAATGCAGATAATGATGCAGGGGCCCGCCCCACTGTCCCGGGGACTGCCAACTCCCCGGGGCTTTATTATTTTAAAAAAGGTATTGGGGCTCCTACCCCCCACGCAGCCCCGGGGACCACCACCTCCCCAGTGCATTAATCATTAAGGGCGGGGGGGCCACGCGGCCCCCTGCAGGCCTGGGGACTGCCACCTCCCCAAAGCTATTTTTAAAAATGAAGTGTGGGGGGGCTCGAGCCCCCCCACACAGCCCTGGGGACCACCACCTCCCCGGGGCATCAATTAAGAAAATGTGGGGGTCCATTGCAGACCCCTGGCTCTGGGGACCACCACCTCCCTGGGGCTACACACAAGATGGGAGGGGGGCCACACGGCCCCCTCCAGGATCCCTCCATGGCCCTGGGGACCGCCACCCCCCAGGGACGGAACCAGCAATGTCCCGGAGTGCCCACCCCCGGGACATTGCAGTTTGCTATGGCTTGGCGGGAGCAGCCAGAGCAAACTCTGTTTCGCTTCATGGAAGTGAGAGCATGAAAAATGGTCTTGCTTCTATGAAGCAAAGCTGCATTGCTTTTGGGAAAAGGGGGCTGCATGTTAGCAGCTCCCTTTGTCCCAAAGCAACGCAGCTCCCTCAGGAGGCGGGGAGCCGGCAGGGGCCGTGGAGGTCTTTAGAGCTTCTCCTGCAGTCCCCAACAAGAGGCCAAGCCCCGGGAGATGGGATCCACGGCCCCCCTCCCCTTTAAAAAAACAAATCAAAGGCCCAGCCTGGGGGGATGGGGTCCCCGGTAGGCCTGGGTGGTAAATTCCGTTCCGCTCGCGGAATTTGCGGAATTTGCGGAATTTCGCGTTCCGCAGAGAACGCAAAATTGCCAAAAATTCAACGATCCGCGGCTTTGCGGAATTTTTTGCTTGTTCGTGCTTTCAAAATGCATGTTCGCAAGATATTTCTCCCCGAGCACGCAAACAGTGATCGCGAACAGGAAAAAAGCATCGCGAACGGACGGAACAAGCAATTCCGTGTGTTCGCGGAACTTTTGCGTGCTCGCAGAGATTTTTTACCGTTTTGCGGAGCTTTGCATAGCGCGACTATGCAAATTCCACCCCTAGTCCCCGGGGCATATATCGGCCTCGGGAGGGCCACCCCTCCCTTTCTATTTAATTTAAAATTAAAAAAATAGGTCGGGCCCCAGGGCAAAGGCAAAGGCAGGGGGACCACACAGCCCCCTTTCCTACAATAAAAAAAAAAGATGTTATGTTATGTTATGTTAGCGTGATTTCTAAAGCGCACGAATACCCGAAGGTGTCTTGGCACTGGACCTTGATATAGCCTTGACAAAGAGAAGAAAAGAGTTTAAGATGAAGTTAGTTAAACAACCAAGTTTTCAGATTTTTTCTGAAGGAGGTGAGGGAATTGGCCGCTCTTGTACTTGCTGGAAGAGTGTTCCAGAGTTTGGCTGTACAGTAGCTTATGCTTCGACCTCCCCAGTTCACCGTTCGAATTCTTGGTACCAGCATCAACCTGGCATTAGTAGACCTTAGACATCTACCAGGAAGGTACCAGGAAAAAACATTTTTTAGTGATGCTGGTCCAGTATTGTTCAGTGCCTTATAGGCCAGGCAAAGTACTTTAAACTTAATGCGTTGTGCCACTGGTAACCAATGAAGTTTCCGAATGGCTTCCGAGATGGATTGATATTTTGGTAAATTCAGCAAGAGCCTAGCAGCGGCATTCTGTACCATTTGTAATTTTTTCAGGTGTTGTTTCTGTAACCCAGGGTAGAGGCCGTTACAGTAATCTAATTTTGATAACACTAAGATTGTTACCACCGTCCTCCTAAGATTTAGGGGAATGTAGGGTGTTATCTTCTTCAATTTTCTTATCAAGTAGAATGCAGCTGAGACTGTGGCATTGGTTTGCTGGGAATATGCAAGTTTGTTGTCAATCAACACCCCAAGATTTTTAGCCTTTTCTACTGGCTTTGGAAGTTCTCCGATTTCCGCCGGCCACCATACGTCGTCCCACATAGGTTGATGAATTGGCAACTCGCCAGAAGTCCCGCCCCCTTTCACCACTACTCTGAAAACACGCCTCCTGGCGCGCTCTTGGTTGGGGAATGAAGTCTCCGTCGCTATTGAGGGTCCTTAGGGTCCAACTAGCCCTCCAGGTACCTCTAGACCACCTATCAGAACTCAGCAATCCTGCTGTGTGGGACTTACTGGAGGTAATAGGAGGGGACGTCCTTGGGGGCCAACTGCCCCTCCTATTACCTCTAGTAAGTAGAGTTCTGATAGCAGGCCATGCCCCTTTTCTCCACCACTCTGCAATACACCTCCTGGTTGGGGGATAAAGTCCCCTTGGCTCCAGAGGGACTCTGAGGGCCAAGAAGCCCTCCTGGTACATCCTGTAAGTCCTACACAGTGGAATTCCTGAGGGCTGGTCGGAGGACCAGCCCCCTGTCTCCACCACTCTGCAAACGTGACTGCTAGTTAAAAAAACATTAGAAATTCACTGAAAAAACCACAGGTTGCAGGGATGTAATAGTTAGGCTGACATTTCACTTATACAAAACCAGACAAATTCAGCCTTATAACTCGCACCCCCGCAATGCACTGCTGATGACGTCACATATTACATCACTCATGACATGGTCAGTGACATCACTGATGACATCTCAAATGACATCACTGATGACATCATCCAGTGTCTGTGAGTGGTTCTAAAAAGTTTAAGAATTTTATATATATATATATATATATATACACACCAAGGTTTATTGAAGAATGAATGGGTGTATGAGTGTCTGTATGGATGATTCAGTGGGTGTGTAAGTGAGTGATTATATGTGTCTCAGTGAATGTATGGGTGAGTGACTAATCTATGTGAATATCTGTATCAGTCGGTCAGTTGGTGTGTAAGTGGCTGCATCGGTTGGTGAGTAGCTACATGAGTATCTATATGGGTTATTGATTGATTGTCTGAGTACCTGTATGGGTGCCTGAGTGTCTGTGTGGGTGGGTGAGGAGGATGTGTGACTTCCTGCATGATGTGTGAGTGGGTGATTCACTGGGTGTATGGGTTCATGAGTGCATCTGCAACGGGCTATGTGGGAGAGTGAGTGCGCATATGGCTTTGTCTGTGAGTGAATGGATGTCTCAGTGGTATATGGGTGAGTAACTGCATATGTGAAAGGCAGTACATGTGAGTGTTGGAGTATGTAGGTGACTGTAAGTGAGAGTGAGTGATTGTGAGAGTGGCTGTATGATGAGTGTGTGCTTGTACAGTGATTGTATAAGAGAGTAAGTATGTGTTAGTATCTGTATGAATAAGTGAGGTGGTGTGTGTATAACTGTATAGGTGAGTAAATGGCAGTGTGATTGACTCTTTGGGTGACTGACTAGGTGTGTGTAACTCTGTGAGTGAGTGGTGGAATTAGAGTGTCTGTATGGGTGTATGAGTGGATATGTCAGTGGCTAAATTGGTGAGTGACTGGGTGTATGAAGGGCTATATGGGTGAGTGAGTGGTTGTGTGTCTAGACCTATAAATCAGTGAGTGAGTATATACATACTGGTATTGGTGCGTCTATGGTTTCGAGAATGGTAGTCTGAAATTTGGAGTGGGTGTATGAAAGATTATATTGGGGTGTGAGTAGGTGCATCAGAGATTATGTTGATGATGTCATCAGTGATGTCATTTGAGATGTCATCAGTGATGTCACTGACCATGTCATGAATGATGTAATATGTGACGTCATCAGCAGTGCATTGCGGGGGTGCGAGTTATAGTTAGCTCTAACTATAACGGCTAAATTTCTCTGGTTTTGTACGAGTAAAATGTCAGCCTAACTATAACGTTCCTGTAACCTCTGTTTTTTTCCAATCTGCTGGACACAGTCAACATCATCAAATTTTATCACCAAGTATTCCAGGTCATCTCTGTTTGCATAATTAACAAAATGTATAACTTTTCCCATTGCACCATTTGCTAATCCTTCTCCTACATTTAGATTCTGACATAAAATTACATGACAGCTTTTACACAGATGTAACTGCTTCTCTGATCCTGCAGTTTTTGATACAGAGTTTTCCACAGGATCCAATTTTGCCTGTAGTTTATCTGTCAGTAGTACTGTTACTCCCTGATGTTCCATTTTATCAGTAGCTGTAATTTCTACAATATCTTGTTTCTCGTTTTGGAGAAATTGTTCATTGAAGTTTGAGCACTCTTGTAGGGTTGGCATTAAACAAACTATAGACTTGTTTTCTTTAATGTAATTATGCATTAGTTGCTCTGGTGTAATATTCAATGGAAATAATTTGCTGATAAGGCAACTTTTCAAAGTATGTTTTGCTTCTTTCATTAGAACTCCTACTCTACTGTCCTTTAGTATATCTCCATTTTCCACATTAGTTGCTTGGCACATATTTTTGACTAATTCTTTGCATTCAAAG
The DNA here is from genome assembly GCA_963921515.1 of Calotriton arnoldi. Classification (NCBI taxonomy): domain Eukaryota; kingdom Metazoa; phylum Chordata; class Amphibia; order Caudata; family Salamandridae; genus Calotriton; species Calotriton arnoldi. Next base: position 821,196 of record CAWUFW010002202.1, read on the forward strand.
CATAGCATTCCTACATATTCACATTGCCAATACTTCCAAGAGAATTTCTTGTTTTATCATGTACAAGTGTCTTGAAAACAGGTTGTCCTTTTACAGGTGTTAGTTGTAGTAGGTCACCAAATACAATTAAAGGTTTTCTACCAAATAGCATGTCATCATTCGTTTTCGATACGTGTTGCATTCTCCAATGTATGAAGACAAGCAGTAGAGTCAACACCATGCTCACTTCAACTCTTGCTACCTCATGACAAGCATCACCTGATCATTTTTGATAATCCAGTTTGTTGTCATGTTCCACAGGTAGTAATAGTAGTCGAATAAGTGTAATTTGTTTAATGTTATGTCCTGCTAATCCTGTTAGTGCAGTTACTGCACATGACAAAATTGGAATCTGTAGTCTTCTGTAGGTAACTGGTTAGTACTTTAATTAAGAAACCAGTTTGACCACTTATATATAGTAGAAATTGTTTAAATGAAGAACACTGACACTCTTTCTTCATATGCAGGTATCCATGCTCTATTTTAGCTTTAACTTTATTAAAATAATCTTTCTGTTCTTTAGTCAGTTGCTGCAGTAAGTGTTCTAAGTCCTCAGTTTCAGGTCTTACATGCTGCATTGAATTTTCCACTTCATTCACAGCTATAGCTGCTTCTTTGTGAACAATTGCTTCTCCAAGAGGATCTTGACTTCCTGGTGCTGAACTTTTGCTACTATGAGAACCGTCCTTGGCTATCTCAGCAGCAATTGCTTCCTCCTGTTCAACCTCATCTCTCAACATTTTAAGGTAATTTGGAAATACTGATCACTCTATGGCATCTTTGGCAGCTTTGAAAGGATCATCATAACAGTCATCCTGTCCAAGTACTTCTGATTCTGCATGCCATGGCTGGAACAACTGCAAAAGTGCCAAGTAGAAAAACCCTTTTTGTCTGGTGTTTGGAAACTCAGCTTTCTGTGGTTAATTAGATTTCCTTGTTTATGTCTTACCAAACAACCACCACATCCAAGTAGTGCATATCTTCCTTCTTCTATGTTTTCAGTAGCATTACGTCTATATGTATAGTGCTGAAGTATTTCATATAGACAAATGTTTTCAAGATGTCTACTTCTTCTTAGGTAGTATGTATCTAGCCTGCTAGTTTTCAGAATCTCTCTACTCTCAGGTTCAAATTCAGCAAGATATTGGATTTCTGGGAAAGACTTTAATACTCTGTTACGAGTGTTTGCAAGCCCTAGGCTCACCCATACAATTCCTCTTGACTTAGAGAATAAACTAGCTGAGCTTAACCTGTCCAAGCATTCATATGAACCTATTTCTCTGTGGGAAAGCATTTGCAAACTAAAACTGTACAATTTATTTGCAATACTTTTTTCAGCTGAAATCTCTTCCCACATCTCTTTCATCTCGGTCTCCTCTGACTTTGTTTTATATGAAGTGATGTAGTGATCAACAGCAATAGCGTTGCCTGCAGCAAACTGTAGATCCACATTTGCATTCCACATCTTCAGAATAACAGGGTTGTCGTCATTAATGTACTTGGAGGCCTTTGTTCTTCTTCGGTTGTATGTATTTTTTCGTGATTTCCATGTAAGGTTGTGTCTGACTGCAGACAAAAAGCTGTTCAATCTTCCTTGTGAGATGACAGGTCGTAAATTATCAAAGACGGACTTGTAAAGCAAGACTTTTTCTCCAGTGTATTGCGCTGGATGCCCTCGGAGTATTTACAGGCATAATAAAGCCTGCATGTTGCGACCGCACACGTGTTCGTCTGGTCAGAAACTCCAAAGTCTCCGTCTTTGATAATTTACTGAAATATCTTTAAGCCCTGATGAAGTTCCCCTTGAGGGAATGAAACGCGTTGGCTGAGCTTTGCTTACTACTGAAATTAAGTATGAAATGAAAAATAAAGAACTTTTTTGAAAATACCTACGGTCTATTGGACTTCATTACCTAGCGCACCCCCATTTGTAGTAATCTGTAAACATTTGCAGGGTTCAATGAGTTCTCCTGATGTCTTCAGATTGATGTCTTTTATATTTGAATTTGCCTCTCGCAAGAATTGAAGTAGGTCATCCCATGCATACTCATCACAACTGAGTGTTAGAAACCATGTAGGTAATCCTAAATTTCGCAACATGCATTTCAGCTCACTGTGACGACAATACCAATATTCATTGGTCCCACGTTGACATGCCATGGGTTGGGGGTTGGTGTTTATGGTTCAGGGCCAGTGTCTAGGGTTTAGGGTTAGGTTTTAGGGATTTGGGCTGGTTATTAGGGTTCAGGGCATGTTTTGGGGTTCAGGGTGGTTTTCTAGGGTTAAGGGTTAAAATTTGCTAGGGTTCCCAGAGTGTAGGGCTCAGGGCCTGTTTCAAATACACCAGGTCACAGACTCACCTTTACTCTGGCTTAGCTACAAGCAAGCTCAATCATATTGACTTACTAAATCAGGCTTCGTACACGTTTGCTTACTATCTGTTGACACATATAGGCAGTAACCACCGCGGCCATCAATTTGAACCTTCAAGTAGCCCAGCACTCCCTCTTTCTAATGCCGGCCTTGTACTTTCTCCTCCCGAGTTAATCACTCATCAAGGCACCAGTCACTGAAATGATTCTATTTCTTTTGTTTGTGCTACTTCGCATGTGGGTGGGTCTGATAACACTATTCCAAACAACAAGATACCTACCCAAACTATCTCGATCTCACACATTTCATCGTTAGGCAAATCTCTATCTTGCGATCATTCCCTATTTGTTTCAAAAAGGCATACAAAGTTCACCCACGCTGATAATCCATCCAAAAACACCCCTGCTACAGTAACCTTCCATGATATCGCAACTATGGAAGGTATCGATAATTTATCCTTGAGTTCTTCGAACGTTGCGGGCCTCAGATCTAAAATTGTATTACCTGACTGGTTTTCTTTTGAGGATGACCACGACATATGTATCTTTCAGGAAACTTGGTCGGTAGAGCCAATCATCAAACCTGGTCTTCTTAACTTTTTTATCCCAGCTATCTGAGACAACGGGGCTAATCATCTGGAGGCCTTGCTATTTGGGTCAGAGCATCTCTCAATTGTGATATAAGACAACTAACTTCTTTCTCACCTGATATATTGGTGATAGAAATCAACTTCAAAACCAAGTGGAAACTCGGTCTTTATAATGTATACATCAGAGGCACCAAGGTGGGGCTCAGTCATCGACAGTCCATATACTAGAAGGCCTTCTTGATTTCCCTACTCCCAATATGAATCTCTTAATCACAGGTGACTTTAATGCCACCTTTGAACCCCTAGACTCAGCTTACAATCCTTCGCGTTGCGAAGAAGACTCAATATGGTCCATCTCTGCATTGGAAATTCCTCCAATTCGCAAATTGACCCAGATTTTCCTCCAGTTTCATGCTCTAATAATGGAATATGGCTTGAGGGCTGTGAATGGGCATACCAAATCCGATCAGCCGGGTGCCCACACTTTTAACAAACTGTTTCACACGAGTAGAGTTGACTATATCTTGATAGACATTAGGCTATGGCCTTGCGTTATTGATATGTATATATCTGAGAGATGTGAGAGTGACCACAATCCCCTCTCATTCTTCCTGAAAGGCCCTGATTTTTTTATTCCTCTCATCCAAAAACTCCCACCCTCCTTTCGAGGGACATCAGAACTACTTCTGACAAATGCCATCTAAGGTGGAACCAGGCGGCTAGCCATCCTGAAATTAGCTCCGCCATTAAAGCTGAACTTGAGGAGACCATGGAACAGATAGAGAGTGGGCACCTGGATTCACACAGCCAACTAGTTGCGAATCATGTGGCTTTGTTCAATCGAATAGATGACCATTTTTCAGTGCCAATAAACCCAAAGCCAACCAAGTCAAAAACGAACCCATGGTTCGATCTAGATTGTGGCAAACACCAAAAACTTTCAAGCAGGGCTATCAAAACAAAGATCTTCCCAGCATAACCTCGATCCGCAAAGTGTACAAATACGCTATCAGTAAAGCTAAAAAGGACTGGAATGATGTGAGGTGGTCCACCCTCAATGCATGGTGAAAATGTCTCTCTTTTCTGGAAGCTGGTGGCATCTAGGTGTATGTCAACCGAGCAAGAGACAGCCAACAACGTAGCTCCATCAACTTGGGCTGAGCACTTTGGAAACCTGTATGCCAACACCAGGTGTCACATGTCTGCAAACTCTCTGTTCCGATCTAAACACTTGGTTCCTTGTGCCTTTCTGCAGAAAGATCTTTTCAATCTGGCAGATATAGTTCAATCTTTAACAGCTACTAAAAAAGGCAGAGCAGCCGGCCCAGATGGAGTTCCAGCGGATGTTTTTCTATCTGACAAGGAGCCCTGGTCTCAATACATTCTCCTTCTAATGAATGCTATTGCGGCTGGTGACCTTGTCCTGGAGTCTTGGAAAGGTGCCGTGTTTAAGAAAGGCAACTGTTCATCCCCTTCCAACTATAGGCCGATAAGCCTCATCGACTGTATCTCAAAAAATATTTGTCGATGTGTTTTAGCTAAAATCCAAACCTGGATGCTAGACATGTCCATACTTAGTCCCCTTCAGATAGGATTTCAATCTAAAATATGAACCATAGTCCAGGCCCTATGGTTCTTGATTATTTATTGGCGCTCAGTCCTTATAAGCAAAGGCAACTTATATGTTGCCTTTGTTGATTTACGCTCAGCCTTCGATATGATTCCATGTCCTAAGTTGTGGCAGGCACTTACTGACATGAAGATGCAAGCACACTTATTGTCCCTGGTTGTTCGCTTACATGAGTAGAACTTTGCTCGAATACGATGGGGGAAACAGGATGAGTTTACCAATAAGATTACAGTAGATAGGGGTGTCTGACTGGGCTGCGTGTTGGCCCCATGCTTCTTTTCCTATATATAAATGACATTGTCCCCTTTTATCAAAAATTGACACTGATGCCCCCTCCCTGGCTCGTGTAAAAACGCAAATATTACTATTTGCTGATGATTCTCTATTGGTCTCTAAGTCCCCAAGTGGGCTCCAGACGCTCCTGGCACGTTTCGAGGAGTTTTGTGCTGAGATGGGATTGGAGAGCAATACGTTTAGAACTAAATTAATGAATCTCAATCCCCAAAACCCACAAAAAGAGCCTATATCTGGGAGGGGAACCGCTTGAATCTGTCCATAAATTAACTTATTTGGGGATAACATTTAGTTGCTCTATGGCGTGGAATTCGCATTTGAATAATGCTGCACTAAAACTCAGTCAAACTTCGGGAGCAATCCTCAAGGAATATAAAAAATCCGTTACCATTCAAATTAGGCCTGCTATCCAGCTATACGAAACTAAGGCCTTATGGTCAGCCTTGTATGGGGCAGAACTTTGGGCCCATACTAATACAAACACTCTTACAATAACTGAGAATAAATTCATTCAGAAACTGGTGTCACAACCTGTCAGTACACCTTTGATTCCATTACGCATGGACTTGAGCCTACGGAATCTACAAGACAAAGCAAGACTATGTCCATTGTTATATTGGAGGTGGCTGTGGGCCACTCCAGAACTAGAGGACTATGCATTAGCGCTCCAGGATGTAAGCGCATCAGCCCACTCCATACGAAGCGCTTGGCTCATCAAAGAGACGTTAGAGTACACTGGGGCCCCCGAACTATGGACCAATGCTGACACTACTACCTTCCCTTCTAAACAAATTCTCAAGAAGCTATATTGGTCAGCGGTAGATGCTAAAGCAGTTGCAAGGGCAGATCTCCCTGTACTATCGTCAAAGTTTCTCAACTTTAAGTCCACATTTAGTTGCGAGCTCTAATTGGACAAGGTTACTGCTACCTCCAATAGGAAACTGTATTTTCAATTCAGAGCACGCACACTCCCCCTGAGAGTTGGACAGGGGAGGCCATTGACACCTTTCCTTATGCGAAACACAGGTAGAAAGTCTTGCACCCGTTCTTTTCGCTTGCCCAGCTCATGCTAAACCTGGCAAGTTTTGGTTAGTCCCTATCTGTAAGCAACTTATCTTTTTTAAGGGCCTCTGGGGCAAAGACATTTCCCATAGAGGACGATCAGCTATCTCAGCACAGCCATCTTGTTGCCCTTCGCATTCTGAGGTCAGATTGCACCCCTCTATATGCTATTTCTCTTGCTAAATTTCTCGGGGGCCATGTGGCTACTACACAGGAAATTACTATTCCTCCTGCAAACCTAGTATATTTGTTTTATGCAGATTCTGTGGTTTTTATAAAATCTTAAATGAGGATACTTTTGTACATTCGTCCTCGACTTTTAGCTATTCATTATTATGTATGAGTAGGACTTTTGTCAAACTAACTTGACTCGACTCATTTTTTCACCCATGAATTTTAGCTATGTGTCTGTTTGTATTTGTACTTTTGTGGCCCTGGTGGCCGAAATAAAGTTAATTGAAATTGAAACTTGACAGAAAATCAGTGTTCAAAGCAGAGAGAGACAAAAGCTTCAGTGACCAACTTCAGTTGAGATGTAAGCTCAGAAACGGACCAAGATCCGGGAGAATTCAGTTCAGGCTTAAAGGAAAGTGGAGCCATGACTCTACTGGATGAATTCCCATTTTTTAAGACAGGACAAGAGACAGAACATAAGACCAGGGAGGGGGCAGAGAAATGTAAAAAGAAGAGGAAAGAAATAACAGAAATGATAGGCTTGGTAGACGAAAGTAGGACAATTCTGTGAAACAAAGGAAGAACATCAGTAGTAGCAGTAAAACATTTATTGTGGATTAATTAAAATCTTACAATATACGATCATTTAAAAACAGTCACATGTTACAATAATGCAATAAAAATAGTTTAAAGCATCAATTTATACAATTGATCAAAAAGGGATTCAAAGATTTCTGTTAAGTGCTTGCCGTTTGGTGGGGCATGGCTTAGCGCGCATCCAAGATGGCCGCACCGTTTTGAGCTCCGGCAGACCGCCGACGCAGTCGCTCAATTAATATGTTATTCAGGTGACCTTTTGCTCACCACGCTGCTGTAATGAGCGGCGGAACGTCTCAGGGGCCTCTGGTGTGATTTTCGGACGATTTTGCCTGATTCCTGCCACTTCGAGTGTCGTGACGATTTTCTCCTCTAGCTGACTACTCAAAATGGTGGCTATTACAGAAGATTTGTCGACACTTGGACCGACTGCTTGATAATTTCGCTCTGTGTACCCTGGTTCCTTGCATATTATCTACTCTACACGAGGTATTGTGGCCGTGCTATGCATATCTTCCTCTGCAGTGCGATTCTCTCGCTGGCAATGTAGTTTCTGCGCGTCTTGGAAATAAGGAGAGGTGCTCTCTGTCTGAACTCTTTCGGCAAATATAAGATTTAACCTGTGGCCTAATTGTTACTTGGCTCTACCTCAACGTGTGTGCACTGGTTCAGGTATAATTGTTGGTGTGCACAATCTTAGAGCTTTTTGGCAAGTCTGTCAGCACAGCGCTTATTCACCAGGGATTTCTCTGACAAAATGGCGGCCGCCACGGAGACCTCGTCTTCTCGGAGCTTGTTGGCATACATATAATCTCCCTTTCCTGTATGGGCTGCTGCAAGGTATTTTCATGACGCTGTTGGTAGTATTGCCAGGTGCATGTTATACATCTCATTGAAAGAGTGATGTCGTGTATTGGAATGCTTCTGCTAATATCGATCTAAGCACATTGAGGTGTTCGCTGACAGGAATCTTTTAGACCCATAATACCTAACTAGTGCTTTGTATCTAACTAACTGTATTGCAAGGAGCGGAGTAGCGCTGCTGTCTGTTTCGGTCTGAGGTTGGCTGTGCAGAGTTACACTACTTTTGTGAACTGGTTCATCAACGGTGTCTGTCCCAATGGCAGAAGGCATGGGCATTACCTCCAAAGACAGAGATTCTAAGGGGAATTTGAAGTGGTCCAAACAAACTTCTCCCATGCCGGAGATACCAGCTAAGGGAAACCAAGATTCCGCTGTAACCTTGGACACTATCCTTCTCAGACTTAATTCAGTCCATGATATTGCACAGAGTACCAAAACGAACACAGACTTACTTCAGGTTGAGGTAGCGGCAATTCGGAATGATCTTAAAAACCTCTCGCTACGTGTCTCCAATGCAGAAATTCGAATAAGCTCTGTTGAGGATTCTACGAATAAGCAAGCTAAGCGTGTACAAAGTATGGAGCGCTCTTTGGTTTCACTACGGAGAGACCTCACGGAACAGGAAGACAGGAATCGTAGGAGTAACCTGCGTATTTTTGGATTACCGGAAGACTGTGAATAAGCTGCTCCATCTATGTTAGATTTCTTGCTTACTTGGATTCCTAATGTGCTGAATATCTCATTTCAAAAAGACTTTGAAATAGAATGTGTACATAGAGTGCCCACCTTTAAAACTAAATCCTTGGCTTCCCCGCGACCAGTGATTTTCAAACCCCAGCATCATCAACATACTGAACAAATTTTAGCTCAGATGAGGAAAATTAAAACTTTGCACTGGGAAGGCCGTAGAATAGCTATATCACAAGATTTTGCCAGAGACACTGTTATTCGTCGGAAAGGGTTTCTGAATCTGCGCAGAAGGCTGATTGAGATGAACATTCCATTCTCCTTTGCAGGTCCCTCACGGTTCAGAATAACTCACAGAGGTCGCACCCAGATCTTTTATGAACCTTCAGACCTTTCCACTTTTTTGGATAATCAGTCTGAATCACAGATGGAATCTGAGTCTCTTTCTGGCACGTCTCATCCCTGACGTCTTTCAATGTCAGTAAAGTTTGCTCCATGGTTTCTGCGCCTTGCCACAAGTATAGGACAATTACTACGCATCTGTGCTCCTTTTTGATAACATAATTACACACTATTGAAGTTGGTAATATGTATTGTTTAATATTTCTTAACTGATTTTTTCCTCACAGGTTGTATGGCTTATCTTATTTGTATGAATGCTCCTCTTGTCGTTATTTTCAATATGTTAGTATTTTTTATGTGTTATCTTATTATCTATTGCATGTCCTTGTTGTCTCTATCCATCTCTCTCTTCGATTTTTGACCTCTGCTTACATCGCTCCTGTTTTTACTTGCGATGTCTCCTTTTTATGGAATCTCTTTTTCTTCTTATATGATGATGAATCTCCCTTGATATTCATTTCAGATGAATACCTTTCCTTCTATTTTCTATACTCTTTCTCTCTGACCTGCTCTTCTGTATTCATACTATTTGTTTGCTTTTCCTACTTTTGGTCTGACTTGCTCTTCCTCTCTTCGTCTAATTTTAGGTTATAGTCTTATATTGCTGTTAATTTTATGTATATTTATATCGTCACTCTGCATGGTTACTTTTTTTTTTTTTTAATATGAACTTATTCATTCTCTTGATTCTTTGTTTTTTATTCTTTATGGACTTCAGATATAAATTCATTTTTTATCCTATTATATTTATACTCTAGTATTCACTCCTAGATAATATATAGTTTGTAATGTTGAGTACGTTTTTAGATTGAGTCTTAAGATGGTATATACTGTGTTTTATATTAGCTTAAATTGTCATCAATTGCACCTCCTTTTAGTTCCCATAATGCCTTAAACTGTCATTTATATATTTATATTGACATATATGTATTGTTCCTTAAGTAGATATTTATATACAATTTTATATTAGGATATGATGATGTTTTTGGTTTATCCATCAAATATGGTATATTTATATGGTTAATTTTAGTATTTATACTATGCCAATAGTTATTGACTTGCATACGTTTATATCTTACATGGTTATGTATATTTCCTAATATTGCTATTTATAGTACTTCCATTTTATATTTATCTAATGTTATTTTCTCTTGCCTCTACTCAAGTCAGGAATGTAGGTTGTTTGCTTTACAAATATGAGATGTATTTTTGCCTGGATTTTGTTTTATTTATTCTGATTGATTAGTTTTTAACAGTATAGCAGGTGTAAACTTCCATATATTTGTTCCGCCGTTTAAAGAAGTTATTACTAATGAAATTATCAGTGTTGAGCGGTTTGCATTGTGTTTGCTGGCCTTTGTGGTTGCTTCTCCACGTTATTTCCCCACGCAAAATGTCTGTTATAGACATCCCCTGGTGGGGTACTTCTTTTTTATGCACCTTTCTTCTTTGGAGTTCTTTTGTTCTTTCTTTTCTTCTTGCTAGTCTTTCCTTCTCTTTTTCCTCCTCCTACTTCTCTGGGGACTCTTGTTTTACTGTTTGGCTTACAATTTTTTTGCTCTTCTTCCTTCATATTTGAGGATTTATTGATTTTTCTGCATTTTGTTTCTGTATCTGTTGTCTTTATCTATCTTATTTTCTGTATCTTTATGAATGGTTTAAATGTTCTCTCTCTCAATGTTCGCGGGTTGAACCATCCTGTTAAGAGGACCAAGATTCTTGATTATTGTAAAAGTTTGTCTGCCGATGTTATTGTACTTCAGGAGACTAAGATAGCTTTTAAAGAAGCTTTGCTTTTGCCGAAAGAGTGGGTTCCTGATGTCGCTTGTTCTGAAGCCTCTGGTAAAAAGAATGGGGTCGTGACTTTCCAAAAATTCCGGCCTATCTTTTGTTACTGCTGAACATGACACTAATGGTAGATGGTTACTTTCTCGCTTGTCCAATCGTTCTGATGATTTATATGTCATGAATATATATGCCCCGAATATTGATGACCCTCTTTTCTGGGACTCCATAAATAAAAAACTCTCTGCTATTCCTTAAAATGCTAGAACTGTCGTTGGTGGGGATTTCAATCTGCCTTTAGATCCTATTTTAGATAGACAGTCTGCTTTCAAGTTTCGTCCCCCTAGGTCACATAAGCATTTGCTTAACATGTGCTCTTCTCATCAGCTTGTTGACACATGGACGGTGCATAATCCTAAGGGTAGTGATTTCACATTTTTCTCCTCTCCACATTTTAGTTTTTCTCGTATCGACTATCTTCTAGTTGATGCTGCTCTTTTAAAACATACCAGTAATGTCATGATTCATCCAATCGTTGTGTCTGATCATGCAGCGGTTTCTTTGACGATTCATAATATTACTGATAAGAGAGGCCCTCGTTCTTGGCGTCTTAATACGGACATTTTGGACGATGAGGACGAAGTCGAAGAGCTCAATAGGGAGATTGTCAATTTCTTCAATGATAATGTGTCTTCGATTAACTCCCCAATAGTTTTATGGGATGATTTTAAATGTACCATTAGGGGTCATGTTATCAAAAAAATGTCCAAGAGGAATAGTGATATTAGAAAATCGCTGAAAACTTTAGGAGATGAGATCAAGCGTAAAGAAGTGCTCTATAGACGTTCTAATGATAAAACTCTCCTACAAGACATCAAAAATCAGAAATACTCTTTTAATTCTATAGTTACTAAAAGGGCTTATATTGGTGTACATGCTCAAAAATCTCGCCATCTGTTGTTACGAAATAGAGCTGGCAAGTTGTTGGCTGCCACTTTGAAATACCAAAATACTAATGTCAAGGCGGTCCAGATTTCTTATATTAATGATAGCAGTGGTGCTTGGAAGTTTCTTACTCAGGATATTCTTGAAGTCTTTCAGGATTTTTATGAGAAATTATACACTCCCAAAGATCAATGCAACATATCTGAGTGTCAGCAGTTTTTGAAGTCGTTTCCTACGAATACTATTTCTTATTCTGATATGATTGATCTGGGGAAGCCGATTGAATCTGAAGAGATAATTCAAGCTATTAAGGCCACTCGGTCGGGGAAAGCTCCGGGTCCTGATGGGTTCCCCATTGCTTTTTTATAAAACTTTTGCGACCTCAATAATAAAGTATCTTAAGGAAGTCTTTGATAATTTTGTCCTTAATGGTAAGGTCTCGGGTTCGGCTGCTGAGGCTACTATTGTAGTAATTCCGAAGGAGGGCAAGGATCATTCTGATCCTAAGAATTTTCGTCCAATTTCATTATTAAATATGGAAGCAAACATTTTTGCCAAAATTTTGGCTAAACGTTTAGAAGGTCATATCCCTAGTCTTATTCATGCTTCCCAGACTGGTTTTGTAAAAGGGAGACTTGCTAGTGATAATATCCGAACCTTTTGTCATATCCTGGAGAAAGCTAAACTCTCTATTTCTCCTTCGGCTTCGATTGCCCTTGACGCCAAGAAGGCTTTTGACAAAGTCTCTTGGCCACTTTTACAAGCAGTGCTTCAATCACATAATTTAGGGGATTACTTTATCAATATGGTGATGTCTCTCTATGCGCAACCTAAAGCTAATATCAGGGTCAATGGGGCTACGTCTTCTTTTTTTAATCTATGTCAGGGTACTAGACAAGGGTGCCCGTTGTCTCCCCTTCTCTTTTTATTGTCTATAGACCTACTTCTCCGTTTACTTAATTTAAATCAGGCTATTAAAGGTTTTAGGTTTGGTTCACATACGCTTAAAACTGCTGCATATGCGGATGACGTCCTTATTTTTTCAGAAGATATTGTTGCTGCACTCCCGGCTATCTCCACTACGATTAAAGAGTTCTCACGTGTTTCAGGATATACTTTGAATAAAGAGAAGACAGAAATGTTCCCTCTTAATTCGTTGTGCTTTCCTTCTCATATGGGCGATTCAGGATTTAAGTGGCAATCGACTCGTCTTAAATACTTAGGAGTATGGTTTTGTAAAGACCTTGTTGATACTATTGCTTACAATGAGTCTCATATCATAACTAAAGTTAAAGACCTTTTGGCCTCCTGGTCTCCGAAATATATCTCCTGGTGGGGAAGACTTCAAACTCTTAAGATGATGATAACACCGATTATTAATTTTTTATCTTCCATGCTACCTACAAAGCTCTCTTCGTCTTTTTTTCATGAGATTGACCTTCTCACCTCAAAATGTTTGTGGAGTGATAAATGTGCTAGAATTGCATATAAACACCTTAGGAAACCCTCTGTTCTAGGTGGATGCAATCTTCCAGACTGGAACTTATATCAGATTTCCTTTTTAGCTTCTCAGGGCGCTCTCTGGTTCTTGCCGGATTCCCAGCATACTCCTCCGTGGATTTATATTGAACGTGATTTATGCGCTCCTCTCTCTACTCCTTACTTTCTCACTGCGTCTAAATTTGTTCTGGCTCATTCTCAACGTATTATCTCGGACACGGTTACTGCACTAAAATATATTGATAAAAAAGTATCCAAACCCATCAATAAATCGAGATGGTCCTCACTATGGTATAATCCTAAAATTGTTGCTGAGATTGATTCTACGACAGTCTCTTCCTGGGCTATTAAAGGTCTTTCATTGGTTAAAGATCTTTATGACTCTAATTATGACCCTCTTCCCTTTTCTTCTTTGGCTAGAGATTATAACCTTAATAATATGGATTTCTATGCTTTTTTGAAATTGAAGGTTGCTCTTTCCAAAATATCTCTTTCTACAGAGTCGGTTACTGTCTCACTCCTTTCTATGTGGTATCGCTCAGGTCATACTGCTTCAAGAATATATACATTTTTATCTGCTCCACTTGCTTTACAGTCTACAATTACACAAGATAAATGGTCTCATCATTTCCAGAAGGACACTTTTGAGCATATTTCACAAGAAACTTGGCAGTTGATTGGGAAGCTTTCTTTACGTAATAAAATTGCTCCATCCCTTATCCAATCCAAATTTTTTGCATTGAATCTCTTGCATTGGACCCCTGCTCGCTTACATAAATTGAAGCTTAGCAATAATGATCTTTGTTGGAATTGCAATTTGGCTCCAGGCACTTACCAGCATATGTTTTTCGAATGTACCTTACTGCAACCCTTTTGGGAGTTAGTATGGAAGCATTTATCACTAATCTTTAATATTTCATTGGAGTTATCTCTACCTATGATTCTTTTGGGACCATGGGCTGCAACAACTCCTTTACCCCTTGATACTACAGATATGCAGTTATTGGATCTACTTATTTCCATTGCTGTTAAAGTTATATTAGCAGAATGGAAATCTTTTAATCTATTATCTTATCATACTTGGTGGGCTTGGGTATCATATCTTCGTGGGGCCCATACTTATGTTGAAGAGAAGCATTACACTCCTTCCATTTCTAGTGGTGTTTGGAGGTCATTGGATGAGTATATGAATTTGTCTTCTAAAGGGTTAGTAGCTCAGTATCCCTTTGATTCCATTACTTAATTTATTTCCATATTGAAGCAATTGTCCCCAGTTCTTTCTTTCTTTCTTTCTTTCTTTCTTTCTTTCCTTCATCCTTCCTCTTGCTTTACTATCTCTCTATCTTTTCTTTCTTTTCTCTATGTATTCTTATTTTTGTTCGAGCAATACGACTTCGCTTTGTCTTCAAATATTATGAGACATTGATATTTCATGACCCTTTTACCTGTGCTTTGTAATGTATTTCAAAATTTACTCTTTTCATATAATATATTTGCATATTCTACTTTCCTGAAACTGTAATAGTCTCTCATATGAACTCTATTTTCACTTTTGTATTTATTCGTACTTAAATTATTATCTGTCTCATAAGGTAATGTGGTTGTATTGCATTATATTATGAATGTATTAACTCTTTTTAAATAACAATAAAATTATTGGAACACAAAAAAAAAAAAGTGCTTGCCGTTTGGTTAAAAAGTTTAGACTTTAAATAGTGTAAAGTGCGTGCAGCTATCAGGACATCAGCCGCTGACATAAAGTGCAAAGTAAGCATCTTATTGATATGTGTGTCAGATAACACCAGCATATGGTTAGACTACTTATACCGACAACAGTGCATAGATGTTCCTTAAAAAACAATGGATCTATAATTCTAAAACTTCATGTGCAACATTTCACTTCTTAACTATGATAAATATTATCTACAGTTGCTTCTACGAGATTTTCAATTACTAGCAGCAAGGTCAAACTTAGATAGCAAACAATGCATAAAGGTGTCCCAAACGCAAAATATGTAACAAATGTAAAACATCTTGTAAAGCAAATCATAATAATACTAGAGTTTGCATTATCAGTTGCTGTATGTAAATTAAGATTTCGGTCACTAGCAATAAGTTCAAACCCAGATAGCATTGTAAGTGTCCAGTTTTCTTGCCGCAAGCTTCAAGAACTTAGTAAAAATACAGTTCCACGATGTATCCGATGTCTTACAGCATGCAATCACAGCTTGCCTGCACGTGCAAATTCCCTGCTGATTAAAAGGTATTCTTAACAGCCCCCTTCTCTCTTCCAGTAGAGCAGTGCAGAGACAGATTAAGTGAATGATGTTTTCCTCTTCAGTTTGGCACAATCTGCAACAAGTGGTTTTGTGACCCGGAGCCAAGGCATTGTGTGGGCAAGGCCTGGGAGGAGGTCAAATCGAGCTCTAATAAAACCTTTTTTTAGCCTCCTTGACCATCCAGTCTCTAAATAGGGCTGTGATTTGGGAGTTTTGTATTCATTCAATATCATCCAGGTGTGTAATCTAAGTGCAAGGGTCTCTTTGTCTTATAACATGGAGATTGTTTTCATCAGTCCATTGATGCCTTTTTTAAGGGACTCTGGGGCAAAGACATTTACCATAGAGGACGAACGGGCAACTCATCTATCGTTGAGTCTAAATACTTCCAAGACAGTGAGTTTGAGCTTGTTTTGACTACTTGCCAAAGAACTTGGCATAGATGATTTAAAGTGTTTGACTTTATTCTTTTTCAAACTGTAATATAGACTCCTTTCCTTGCGATAGTTTGATTTAATAGTCCAAATTCTAGCCTTGTTTGGGCCAGCGAGGCATTGCAGGGGAGACAGAAAAGAGATGTAAATGTTTTTGTAAGAATTGTATTCAAAATTACCATGTCTCTACCACACACTGCCTCACTACCATAGAAAATGCTCTGTAATAATTTTGCAGTTATTACTTGTAGCAATGGGAGATGGCTTAGACCGCCTAGAGACCTCTGTAGTGTGCGGAATGCGAGGAGTAGAGTGTTGCCCTTCCTCTGCAGGTCCTGCCTATGCTGCTATCCAATTTTTAATTGAAACATTAGTGTAACAATAAAAGGACTGAAAAGTGTAAATTACTCAAGAATGTAAATTACATAGGGGCGTGGCTACGACGCGCTGCAGAATGGCCGCCTTCTGAAGGGGCTCTGCAGGCCAGGCTTCATAATCCTCTAAAATCACCGTTCAGGCACGGACTCTGCCGATGAAAGACAAGCTGCCGTGAAAAGACATTGCCTATGCTGCATGTGTGAGGTTTCAGCTGCGCAGCAACAGTAGAAACTGCCAAACCGACCGGAGGAAGCCGCGACCGAGCCAATGGCTGAAAATGGCCACTGTGCGTCCGGAGGCCCCGTAGAAGCATCGACACCACTGTGTGCTCCTTGTGATGCCACAATACCTGTCCTCGCCCATTGTAGCACCTGAGGTGGCTGGTGAAAGTCGGGGCTCGTGTTGTATGCCCTGTGCGGCGGAGGCTTAAATTCTTCCGGTGAGGGCCGGGCGGTGTGTGCGCGCGAGCCCGCGGCACCCGAGGCTGTTGCTGGAGCTGAAGGAGGTGGACCGGCTATACTTTCTGTGGAAAGCTGCCATCGAGACCCTGAGCGGAGGCGAGGACTGGTGACACCGGACAAGGAATCGGGAGCGGGCAGAGCTGTGAGACATCACGGTGAGTGAGGGCCGGGGTTTGTATTGGAGCGGGACTGGGCGAGGCCGTGCCGTGTAAGCCCAGGCCCCATTTGGCGATTCGCGCCTGCTGGGATCGGGCTGGGTGGTGTCGGCTCTGCTCACTGCCCTCTCCGTGTTGGGCCCCGGGCGAGCTCTCGCATTGGGGCGACACTTGCTACAGCGGCTGTGCAGGAACCGGGGGGAGCCAGGATGGGCCTCCGCCGTTGTGTCTGCTCCTCCTGCGGCTAATTGCGGAGTGTCGGCTCCGGTTGAGCTGGGGCCCATCGGTTCTCCCCCTCCTGTTCTTTGTCTAACGCAGAGTCCCCCTCCCTGCCCTAATATCGCAGGTGTCCTGCCTCCTGCTCCCCCCCTCCAATTTGAGACCTGCTCTACTCCCCTAAGCGCATGAGACATGGCGCATTGCTGCAGCACTGCATATAACCTGAACATTGGGAGCAGTTAGCCCATGGCATAAACGGAGTTACGGAAAACTGAGGCCCGCTCCGCCTCTGATAACCTGACGAGATCTGGTGGCTCTGCTGGATTGACTTGCGGTCATGCTGTGCGGCCTGCTACCTTGGGTGGGGCAGGCCTTGGGCAGCCTGCGCCATCTTGTCTACTCCTCCTGTGCCGGATTGCGGGGTGGTGGTTCCGGCTGTGCTGGGGCCTATCAGGTCTCTTTCTTCTGTCCAGTGGCTGGAGCAGGGTCCCAAGCCTGCCCTATTGACATAGGAGTCCTGCCTCATGTTTCCCCCCTCTACGTTGCGGCGTGCCTTTCATCCTTAAGGTCACGAAGTGGAGCGCACTACCGCATCACCTGCAACAACCTGGACACTGGGCGTAACTGGACCACAACAGCACCTACGCTGCTGACGACCGCGGACTGCGCCAACTCCAACAGCCTGACAAGATTTGAGGGCCTGGCTGGATTGACTTACGTTTACGCAGCACGGCCTGATATCATGGGTAAGACAGACCCTAAGCAGCCAAAGATTCCCTTTGAAAGCAAACATCAAACACGTACAACAGAGGCAAGCGATGAGCTGGACAATGCCCAGTGTCCCAAAGAAATGACGGAACAACCGGAGGAAGACATGCGATCCATCCTGCTAGATGTGCGCTCCAGCCTTAAAACAATAGACAATAAAATAGATGTACTTACTTCAAGCCTGGACACTGTTAAAAAGAGGGTGGACGCTCATGAAACTCGTTTGGACGTCCTGGAGAATAGACTGTCAGACACTCAAGACTCTAAGGCGGAATGTAGAACGCAAATATTAAGCATGGAAAAAGTTCTTGCTGTGATTAAAGCTAAGAATGAAGATTTAGAGGCGCATTCTAGATGCAACAACCTAAGAATTCTAGGCCTTCCAGAGTCTACCGCAATCCCGAAAATGGAACCCTTCATTGAGAACCTGCTGCGCGAGCTGTTTGGCCCGGTGCTCTCACAGGCCATGATTTTGGAGCGCGCTCACAGATCACTGGGCCCCCGCCCGCCGCCGGGAGTGCCACCACGCCCGATAATTGCACGTCTCTTAAACTATGGGGACAGAGATGCAGTCCTTAGAGAGGCAAGAGCTAAAAGCCCCATAACCCATCAGGGAAACCAACTATCATTTTTCCCGGACTACACTCCTGCTGTTCAGGCCGCGCGTAGAGAGTTTGCGCCAGCAAAACGCATTCTACAAAGCGCCTCAATTCCTTATGCCATGTTGTATCCGGCTAAGTTAAAAATTACTCATGATGGTCAATCTCACTTTTTTACGGACGCTAAGTCAGCTTTAAAATACACTAAGCATATATGCCCGCGGAAGTCGCCTCCTCGTGCTTCGCAACAATCCCTCCCTGAACTGAGCCTGCGTGATAATGACTGACAGATGGCAGTTCCTCAACTTTCTGTCACACACCTGCCTTGCACGGCACTAGATTGTTTGTACTGATATGCTTCTTTAACAACTGTGATTATGGCTATGCTTATTATATTACTGCATTAATCCTACTACTAGTCAATGCGACAAGCATTACTTGGTCCACGGTTAAATTTGATCCTTAGCCTCTTATTAGGCAGATTCCGTCTCACATGCCAAAGCCTGTCCACCCTGCCCTATGGCAGGTTAAAAGCCAGCGTCCCATGCCCCCACAGGGAGATCTCCCATGTACCCATGTTCTTATTTTGTTATTGGGGCAGTTTAAGGTGGGGCGGGGGGTTACCAGTCATGACCTAATTGGGAGGTTGTTGTGGGAGGGGGGCGGGACATGGAGTTCAAAGCACTTGCAGACACACGATCGTTAACCGCATTGCACTTGCACAGGTTGAATCGCACTCTAGGTTTGGATGTCAACAGGGCAACTTCACCTTTATGCAAAACACTGGCAATCACACAGACATCTCCTAACTCCATCATTGACGCTTCACAGTATATCCTCCCCAAACATGTAGCACGCCACTTAATTTTTTCTGTTAAACCATGACTGAGACCAAATTACTTACATGGAATGTGAGAGGGCTCAATGATTTTAGAAAGTCAAGGATGATACATACATATTTACGCAGGCACCATATCGACATATGTTTCCTTCAAGAGACCCACTTAAAACACGCGACTGACCCTAAACTGAAACATAGATATTGGGGGGAGATACACTCAGCTTCATACTCCAACTACGCCAGGGGGGGTCTCGATACTGATACGACGGGGGCTCGGCTGGTTGACTACACACGCACAAATAGACCCAGACGGGCGCTATGTTATTCTCACGGGCTCCCTCATGACTACACAGGTCACCCTGGTGGCCATTTACGGTCCAAATGTAGATGACCCACAATTGTTTCTTACTGTATGGGCCAAGATAATGGCTATAGGAGGAGACACGGTTATTTGGGGCAGTGATTTCAATGTTATTCTGAGCAATGACTGGGACAGGGCAGGAACCCCTCGCTATCCACATCTAAAGGCAACACTACAGCTAAACAACATCATACTTAAACATGGGCTCACTGATATCTGGCGTAGCAGATACCCAAGCGCCAGGGAGGGCACTTGCATCACTTCCTATCATAGTGCCTGGTCCAGGTTAGACTACTGGCTTGTAACGTGTGACATCGCGGCTTGGACAGTGGATGTGCTACAGCTGTCGCGCACACTCTCTGACCACGCCCCGGTTGTGCTGCAGTGGAGGATTCCACATACATCCCCATGCGCGATCAGCAGACGACTTCCCCCGCACGCCCTTTTGGACGCTGAATTTAAAGAGGAAATCAGAGCTGACATCACACAGTATTTTACTACTAATGAGGGATCAGTAGACTCTCCCTCTATGCTATGGGAGGCCTTCAAGGTGGTAATCAGAGGGGCCTGTATTTCTAAGCAATCAGGAGTTCTTCGATCGATTCGCTCTACTCTCACAAAACTGGAGCAGGACATCAAAACTCTTGAGCTTCTGTTCTTCAACTCTAGAGACCCCAAGCAACTGGCTTCTATACGGAGCAAAATCTTGGGATTTGAAACAGAGGCGGAAATGGAGACCAGGTTCCTGGGGAAAATTGCAAAAGCACGCAGTTTCGGGGAGGGCAACAGGCCAGGCAAGACCCTAGCCAATGCACTTAAGCAACACACATCCCCCAATTTTATAGCTGAGCTGTTGGATGATGACTCCTCCCCCGTTAGAGGACAAATGGCCACCCATGAATACCTGACCAAATTTTTTTCTTCATTATACACTGCCACACAGAGTGCACCGAACCCCGACCTATGCGAATATCTGGACTCAATTGAGCTGCTCTGGCTCAGTGCGAACCACAGAGAATATTTAGATGAACCTTTCACAGTCGAAGATAATACACAGGTAATTAGAGGCTTACCGGTAGGAAAGGCCCCGGGGCTGGATGGGCTGACTACACTATTTTATAAAACATATGCGGAAGAACTTGCACCCCGTCTTCTTTATGTATATCAAGAGTCGCTGGAAATTGGTGTACTACCGCCGACTATGCGGGAGGCAGTTATCATTTCCTTATTAAAACCAGATAAGGCCATAAATGTCTGTGACTCCTACAGGCCCCTCTCGCTCATAAACGTTGATGCAAAGACCCTGGCTAAACTGATCGCCAACAGACTACAGCCGCTTTTGCCACTGATCGCAAGACCCGACCAGTCTGGCTTTATTCCAGGCAGGTCAACAGCCCATAACTTGCGTACATTCTTTTCTACAATCCATCAAATCGACCCTCAACTCCCAGCCATCGCAGCGTTCTTGGACGCAACTAAAGCGTTCGACTCTCTGGAGTGGCCCTTCTTGTTTACCATCCTACCTAGGCTGGGCTTCAGTCCTAAATTCATCAAATTAATCAGCTTGCTATATACCAAACCCACTTCCCGGCTCAAAGCGAATGGTTTAATTTCGGAACCCTTTCCCATCACCCGAGGTACCACGCAGGGCTGCCCCCTGTCACCACTACTTTTTGCGGCAGCTATGGAGCCATTAGCTGCTAGAGTTCGCCAACATCACTCCGCCCATGGTCTGCTTTTACAGATAGAAACCTTATCATCTCAATGTATGCTGATGACATTACGCTATACATTCGAAACCCAGACGAAAATCTAAACCCAGTATTAAGAGAAGTCCTTCGCTATGGCGGAATGTCTGGCATTAAATTCAATTGGTCAAAATCCTCTATTCTACCCCTTACAGATGCCTCACTAGATACCACGTTGGAATTTCCGCTTACATGGGCTGATGATGCCGTGAAATACCTGGGCGTGTGGCTAAGCAAAGACCTACAAAACATCTGGCGCTTGAATTTTGGCAAATTATTAGACTGGCTGGAGGGCAAGTCAAAATTCTGGGCCGCCTTGCCTCTAACACTAGCGGGCAGAATTGCCATAGTTAAAATGATAGTTCTCCCTAAATTTTTATACCTTTTTGTTAATATTCCCATACCCTTAACCCAGGCCTTTTTTAAATCTTTGCGAACCGTCATGATCGCTCTGGTCTGGGCCGGCGGCCAACCCCGGGTAAGCTGGAACTGCTGACACGCCCACTATCGAAGGGAGGGCTGGGAGCTCCTGATTTCGAACTTTATGCGTTAAGCATGCAAGCACAGTTTCTTCACTTTTGGGTACATCCCATCCCGTTACAGCCGCATGTTGCCACTGAGAGGGACGTAGCTGACCCAACCCCCCTGCACGCGGCTATCTATAAACCTTATCGGAGAAACGCAAATGAAATAAACACAGTCTAAACCCTACGTTGGGCCTGGGAGGGCCTGAGGAAGAGGACAGGTACTCCACTGCTGTATGTATCCTCCACACCGCTTGCGTTCCACCCACACTTCCCCTTCCTACATGACAAGGGCGCCATCGCACGTACTCGTAAAATGGGCATTTCCACGTTGGGCGACCTATATCTACAAGACACGTTTTTAGAACCGCCAACAGGTCAGGATGGTACACAGACACCGATCCTGGAATTACTCCTATATTACCAATTCCAAGCCACCTGCAAAACAATGCATCCTACTTATCCAACTTCTCCAGCCATTATGAAACCATTAGAACACTTATTAACCACACCAACCTCTCGTAAACTGATCAGCAGGCTCTATACTATCACGCAAACAAATACTCCATGGGTTGCCCCAAAGGCTCTGGAGCAGTGGAGAAACGAGCTGGTAGATCTGCCCACAGATGAGCAATGGGCGTTTTGTTGCTCGCAATTAAAATATTTATCCCCTAACTACAAGCTGAGACTTATACATTTTAAATTTTTACACCGATACTATCGAACCCCCTTACAGCTATACAAGTTGAAGCTACGACCCGATTCGCGCTGCTGGAAATGCAAACGTGAAGCTGCCACCTTTCTACACATTGCGTGGGATTGCCCAATTGTATCCAGTTTCTGGGGGGAGGTGTATGATACCATACAGGCCGTCACAGGACTGCCGCTGGTATGCTCCCCATTAGTTGCACTGCTAGGCTACGTGGAGGAGACCCCACCTGAGTCATGCCGCCTCACAGCTATGTTGCTGTTGCTCGCAAAGCGTAGACTGGCTAAACACTGGGGAGCCCCTAGACACCCCCGAGTTCCTGAGTGGATTCGAGACGTAGCTTATTGTCAAGAGCAGCTGGCGGCATTTTGGGATCTCATGCCAATGGCATCTCGCCCGAAAGATATTTGGGAACCCTTCACGACTTGGCTTAGAGAAAGTGATGTACAACTCACTGATGACACCGGACCATTGATAGCTGAAGGCCCGCAGGAAACGACCCAATAGTTGCCCCAGCGCCTAACTCCTAGCGTACGCTACCCTTCCAGGTAGGATAACGCCCCCCCTGTATGGCGATTTGTGATGGTGGGCCGACGATTCCTCTCTTACTAAACCAGTCGCCTTAGCACCCCCATTCTTGCTCTGCTCACATATATTGTTATCAAGTCTCTATTACAACCATTTAATTGATTGTTTTAATTTATGTGAAGTTGCATTTTATTCCTGCAATGTATATCTGTGAAATGTGATTGAGCTGTACTGCTTATTGTTACTGTATCTCCCATGCAAGATGCCTGGACTGCAATTACTGTGCAATGCGTGTAATTAATCTGCTTTGTTGTATATCTCTCTGAATAAAAACTAAATAAAATAAAAAAAGAATGTAAAATACATTTCTGAATCAGGCCAGATTCACAAAGGTAACTTACATTTTGAGTATTTAAGACTTGCGAGTAGGTTTACTACTTTTTGATTATTCACAAAATCAGATTGTAAAAACCATAGTAAATCCAGCACCAAACATGGCCAACCACTGGTACTGCAATACACTTCCGTAGAAAATAATGGAGGTGGAAAATTATAATAAAAACCCATAGGAAATAATGTTAAATTAAATTATTTTGTTCTACATTTACAATAATATATAACATTAAATTGCATTAATATTTAATATAATATTATTTGTAAACTTCATTTTCAAGTAAAAAATTTTTGTATTCTTTCCTATACTTTACCATAGGGGAAGGCTGAAGTTTTGGTCGAGATTGCAGCATGAAAAATTATATGGACAATTTAAATATATAGGTGTGTGTGTGTGTGTGTGTGTGTGTGGATGTGTGCCTGAGTTTTAACCATATTGCCACAATATATATGCACAATATATAAAGCAACACTATACACTGGAGAGAGTGGCACTCACACACCAAATGTAATGGTTATGACCTTACAATATTTATACCACAAAATAGCCACATCTAAAAGTGGAATATAATTAGCCATCAACACTTAATTAATCAAACCATTTAAAGATTCCTCTTGTGACTCCATGACGCATGCCCCCCCTCAGCAATATAAATAAATACCATTTACACTCAGCACATCTGTATCCACAGCTTCACACCGCTCTCCCCAGCACTCCCCAGTCAGTCACAAAAATGGCAACAGGCTCCACCAGTCCCCCTCCACTACCCAAAGCCCCCAAATCCCCCGCAGAGCCACCCATTAGAGGACCATGATAGGACATGATGGGAGGCATGTAGGAGGGCCTAATGCCCAAAATACAAGACCCAGAAAGGGCTGTGCACAGTGCACCCCAGAACTTCACTTATTAATCTAGTATAGTGCCAGTCATACACCCCAGAACTTCATGTGTTCATTTAGTATAGCGCCAACCAGACAGTGCTGGACACGTAAGCCGCCCACCCTCGATACCGACTAACAGGGAGCAAGATACAAGCCTTAATATTAGCTTGGGTTTAATTAAGGCCACCAGTGGTCCGTGGCATTATAGGATGTGACGTCACAGCTGTAATCGCATAATTGCTTTCATAGCAATGGATGTTTTACCGCTAAAGCAGATACATAACCCTTGCTTGAATGAGAGATGTACAAGTAAATGCAATGCTGAAAACACACCAGAGAGATGTGCGGGTTACCAACCGTTGACATTTATCCAGCGCAACTGGGACTTTTACTTCCCCATTCACCTGCATTTTTCCAATACCTTTAGCTGTTCGCTTTGTTTGCATCGTGATGATCTACGTGTTGACTCATTTTCCGGACAAGAAAGCTGCTCCTCCTCACGATTGCTTCTCTAATACATGTGTTAACATAAATGTAATTTATGATCCGTTTCGTCAGTCACAGATAACATACTCGAAGTTGTGCTATCCACAGTGAAACATACCTGGGTCCATCTGGACATCGAATGGACAGCCCAGCTTGCACCCCCACGTGAAACTTGCAGGGTGGTGAACTGCCCCCTCCCCTCACTAGAGGTGGGGGCGAGTGTTAGATACCTTGTGCACCGGTGGACTTCACTGACGTCAAATGCTTACTTGCCGACATGCGCGCCATGGTAACTTTGCGATTTTGTATTAATATGTGTAAAAGATGTATGTGATGCATGCAATTGTACTTATAATTGCATTTATATAACGCTTATTACCCCTGACTAGGCGTGGAAGCGCTTTTTGGCGAGTAGCACGCTACTCCAGTACCCAGAAAGGATCGTGTAAAAGATGTATGTGTGTGTATAAAAAATTGTATGTGTAAAAGATGTAGGTGATATATGTATAAAGATGTTTGTGATGTATGTGTAAAAGATGTATGTGATGTATATGTAAAAGCTGCATGTTATGAATGTGTGAAAGATGCATGTGTAAAAGATGTACGTGTTCTATGTGTAAAAGATGAATGTGTAAAAGATGTATGTGATGTATGTGTAAAAGATGTATGTGATGTATGTGTAAAATATGTATGTGATGTATGCATAAAAGATGTGTGCGATGTATGTGTAAAAGAAGTGATACAGTATATGAGAGCGATTTATGGAAGAGCTTTGACCTGTGAAGGACAACGACGTACACTGCAGGTCGGAGACAAAAATGTATAATTCTGACAGAAACGCTCGTAAAAGGATTGGAAATGCCTGCTTCGGTGTAGGCTGGAAGGGTCAGGGGCACGTTTCCTGGTTCCCTGTGCACAGTTTCATGAGTCCCTTGATGTATAGACCACACATCCATGACTACTTGTATGTCGCCGCAAAACGATGAATGTTTGAATCTCTCTGTGATTCCACTTTGAGTGATATTTCAAATGATGCATTTATAAACGCCCACTCTTACCTGCCATGCAAAGAGCACAACCTTAGGAGTGCCTGACTGAACTTAAAAGCTCTGTGCGCTCGCGCTCTTCCTTCTCCTTCTATAAGACCTTGTTCTGGTGACTGACGTCACCAATGACGTGTACGACACCATGTGACGGTGACTTGTGTCAGAGATGACGTGTCCCGCACCTCGTTCGGGTGACTGACGTCAAAGATTAATAAGATTGTTGGGGGTCTAAACCCCAACAACAACAGTAGTCTGGATGAGGAAAAGCAACCATCTCAGATATTAGCAGAAGATCAACAGATAGAGGCATTTTATAGCCTTCAGCCGCCTGCTCTAGAATGCTTTAAAACTCTTACTGAGGATACATTTAACAGCCTTGCTCAAAGTGTATCCTCGGGCTCCCCTCTGGATCCTCTCCCACATGGGACATGGAAAGAGTTTCAGCTAGAACTATTCCCCTGGCTGCGGCAGATCTGCTGCCAGTCACTGGAAACAGGAACTGTTCCAGAAGTCTGGAAGCAGGCAGTGGTGACTCCGCTGCTCAAGAAACCGTCTCTTGATCCTAAAAGTCCAATGAGTTTCAGACCAATCTCTCTCCTGCCATACCCAGTAAAAATTCTGGAGAGGGCAGTTAGTAAATCCTTGTCCTCATATCTAGAAGAAAACCATCTGCTAGATAGGGACCAATTCGGGTTCCGACCAGGGCATGGAACTGAAACAGCCCTAGTGACGGTACTTGACAACCTGAGAATGCGAGCCGACAATGGCAATCCATCCGTACTAGTGTTACTAGATATGTCGGCCGCATTCGATACAGTGAATCACAAGATACTGCTGAAAAGACTAGAGAATATAGGAGTGAAAGGACGGGCACTGAAGTGGCTGCAATCATATCTGATGGGCAGACAACAGGTAGTGACCATCTCACCGTTCACATCTCCAAAGACCCCTGTGCGACACGGGGTGCCACAGGGCTCTGCAATAAGCCCTATTCTATTCAACATCTATCTGCGCCCTCTGATCCCAATCATCTTTTTTTTTCTTTTTAAATCTTTATTCGATCTATGTACAGATAGATCATAAAAGCACAAATTCATCAGTTAAATCACATTAAAACTCATTAACTAAAAAGACATAAAACAATTTTAAAACCTTATTAAACTTTTTAAATTCATTATTAAAAAACCAAAATCGTCTGTACAATTTAATTCGTGAAAGTTAAGATTCATAATTCATAATAGCAGACCCCTGGCCCTTCTATTCCTCCAACAGGCCCATAAAAAGAAGCTACAAAATAACAGACATGGGGGTTTGAAAGAGCTTTCAGAAAGTACAGTGCCACTCTGCATTGTAGAAAATGCTTCCGCCTTAAAATTGGGAGGAGGAACCTTTTCCTTTCGAAAAGATAAAACTTACAGAAAAGAACCAAATGTAGATCAGACTGTGGTGAACGGTTATCACAGGGGCAGAGACCTAGATCTGCATGCTTATACCTCTTTTCTGGGAACCCCAACATCAAGGGAATTAGATTCAGGCGAAAGCGCAGCAGAATAAATCTGTGTTGGGCTACTGTGACGGAAGAAAGGTAACAATAGCCTTCCTCCGGACTTGGTGGAATTTGATCATAGACTGCAAGCGCCTGGGAATGCCTGTTCTTTTCCCAGCGGTCACTGTTGGCCTTCAGCAAAAAGAGGTTAATTAATTTCTGTTTAGAGACCTTGGTACAGGTTGTTGGGTCCCTAAAGAGGTCTCCCAGCCCTATTGCATTCAGTTCCATCTCCACATATCTGAGCCAGCCAATCCTGCTATGGCCCTCCAGCCCCAGGCAATCGCCAATTATACGTTGGGTTAAGTTGATGGTAGCCCTTCGCCAAATCGAGAGCCACAACAGGATGGGTGGCATTCTGATAGAGTCAGACAGATATGGGAGGCCTAATTCGAGATGCAAGATGTAATTAGATGCTGAGGGTGGTAACGAGACCCTGGTCTTAAAAAAGGTGTCTTCCACTATCTGCAGTTGATCAATTTGGGCCATTCCCCACACACCGGCCCCATAGGTTGCCGCCGTCTTAGTTTTAGCTTGGTATATATTTTTTATTATATTAAGGGGGCTGGCACCTAATTTTTAGCAAAACCCTTTATGGCTTGGGTTCCTCTTTCCATACCCAGGGCCCTTGCTGCCACTAGTTTATTCCAGGATTGCTTGTTATCAAACAAGATCCCCAGGTATGGGAAGGAATCAACTACCTCAATTTTTTTAGACCAGATAGAAATAAGGTGTTTTAGCGCTTCTAGGAGCTCCCGCTATAATAATGAATGATTTGGATTCGTTCACCCTAAGGTCTAATGAGGCCATAAATGAAGCATATGAAGAAATGAGGCCTTGAAGAGCTATCCCAGTCCTGGCGATTAAAACCGCATCGTCAGCGTATGCCAAAATTGGGAGGAGATGTTGTCAAACTTCGGCACATCTAGGGAGAGACCAGACAGGGCCGCCTCCACCCCGTTAGTATAGATAGAAAAAAGAAACGGGGCGAGGACACAGCCCTGTCTGACTCCCTTCTCAATCTTGAATGACCGCGTACACTCCCCATTTCTGCCATACCGCACAGAGGCGGTGGCATTGGCATACAACTGACGGATGAAGCGGATAATCAACGGGTCGATCCCCATACCCTCCATCATCAGCCACAATTTAGAATGGGACACACAATCAAAGGCCGCTGACAAGTCCATGAAGGCCATGTATAACCTCCCTCCTTTGGCCTTCGTGTACTTGTCTATGCAAAGCGAGAGATTAAGACATTGATCCACTGTCCCCTTGCCTTTCTGAAAGCCATATTGCGCTTGCATTAAAATGTTACGATCTTGGGCCCACTCCTCCAACCTGGCTAACAACAGCTGGCCCATAAGTTTGGCAGTTGTATCCAGGAGGGAGATGGGCCTATAATTCCTAGGGCAGCCTCTATCTCCCTTTTTAAAAATTGGGACTATTATACTGTGGCTCCAGGAAGATGGGGGGCCCACCACCACTATACTATTTAAAACATTTGTCAATAACGGGACCCATAACTCAAAATCGACCTGAAAAAGGTCAATTGGGATCCCGTCTGGACCCGGAGCTTTTCCTTTAACACAGGCTTCCAATCCCTTTCTCATTTCATGCAGAGAGAAGGTCAGGGTCCCATTAGTGTGGCAAAGTTGGTCTAATTGAGGAAACTCTTGGGGGGAATCCAATTTAAAGATACTTTCAAAATGCCCTATCCATGCAACTTCCTCTACATGGCTATCCAAGGATGGATCGTTTAAGTCTTTGAAATATGGAGCATTTATAACTTTCCAGAACTCCCTGCTATCACGTAAACTTGCAGCTTGTGCCAAATCGTCTCAGGCCTTCTCCCTTAGTTCCTTGACACGTGTACTTCTTGCCTGTTTATAGTCTTTGCGAAGTGAACTTATCAGTTCTGGGACTCTGGGTTTCATTTTTAAGGCGCTATCAAGGGTTCTCTTAGCTAGGGAGCATTGTGAATCAAACCACCGACCGGATGGTATACCATTTGCTGGTTTATATCGGGTAAGTGTGGCTTTTAATTTTAGGAGAAGGGTTTCAAACTGGGAAACTAGAAGGGAGGGTGAGACATCCTCAATCAGACAGAGTAGAATGTCCCCCTTCACCTTAGTTAATATGTCAGAGACCACGTTCTTTTTCTCCACCTGTGCCCACTTCAATTGATATCCATTATTTCTAGATAATGAGATGTTGTTCACTAACAGATGATGTCTCTTCACTTTTTGGGGGATGCTTAAATGAATCGATAATATTGCATGATCACTGTGGTCGGTAAAAATATTGCTAAAGTGATCAATTCTATCCTGTAATACAGAAGAAGCTAAAATAAAATCAATTGTGGACTCCGAGTTGTTTCTCCTAAATGTGGGTTCTATTTGACCTGTCTTACCACTATTAACTATAGTCAGGTGACTTGTGAACAATAGCCTATTGAGCGTGTCACCATATTCACTATGCTTAAAGGTTGTAAGTGGGTTTCCTTGCGGATCTTTCAGCCCGCACATGCTCGCCTCGTTGTATTTACATAGATGAATATCTATGATCTAGTCAATTACTCGTACGACACACAATTGGTGTTTTCCCTGGAAGGAAATCAAGCAGTATCCATAGACAAATTCCAGGAGTGCATGTATCACACCTCTAACTGGCTCAGGACTAACCCTGGGCAAAGCACTACGCTACGCTCGCGTAGTTTGCGAAGTTTGCGCTACTTCGCACAACGCGAATTGCACGTAGCACAGTGCAAACACGCGTAGCGTGGCGTGGCGTAGTGCAGCGGTCATTTTTGCTTGCTCGCGGTCCTCAACGTCAAGTTGGCGACCGCGAGCAAGCTAAATACCATCCGGCGAGATTCTCAACGCAGGGAGGTCAGGTTTCTCATTGCGAGTGGTCGCGTATGCTCGCGACCGCTCGCGATGAGACTACCAGTTCGCGTTGAAAGCTGCCGCTCGAGTAAAAATCTACTCGAGCGGCAGTAGACTGCTCGCACTGTGCAAGATGCCGTTTTCAATGATTGCACAGTCGCGGACAAGCATCCGGCACTGTGCAATCATTGCGAACAGTGCACTACGCAGTTCGCGTAGTGCTACGCGTAGTTCGCGTAGTGCGAACTGCACTTTGCGTAGCTTCGCGTAGCGCTACTTCGCGAACTACGCCCAGGCTTACTCAGGACAAACTCCTTACAATTTAACGGAGAAAAAACGGAGGTAGTACACTGTTCTACGGCCAAAATGACGCGGCCTTTGCCGGCTGAGTTCAGACTCACCCTTATGGACAAACCACTGGTTCCAGCAAGAACAGTACGCAACCTGGGGGTTTTAATGGATGATAACCTTCAAATGGAGTCACAAGTCAATAAAACAGTTAGTTTTTGCTTCTCCCTGATAAGAGCACTACGCCAGATTCTCCCACTACTGCCTATTGCTACTATACCCTTAGTAGTGAGGAGTATAATTTTAAGTAGACTGGACTACTGCAACTCTCTGTACTTGGGAGCACCACAGTCAGTGCTACTGAAGCTGCAGAGGATCCAGTCCATAGCAGCCAAACTGGCGTTAAATAGGCAGCGCAGGTCGTCAGCGACTGCAGCTCTAAAGGACCTCCACTGGTTACCCATCAAGGAGAGAATCCAATTTAAATCCCTCTGTATTGTGTTCAGAGCAGTACATGGTTTGGGCCCAATGCCCATGCAGGAGAAACTCACCTGGTACACTCCGGGGAGAAATCTCCGTTCTTCCAGTGCTAAGTCTGGTAACCACCACTAGATTTAAGAAGACCAGGACGGGTGGCAGAGCATTCGGTGTAGTAGCCTCACGACTCTGGAATGATCTTCCCCTGAACATCAGACAAATTAAATCTCTGCTCCCATTCAGAAAAAGCTTAAAGACTTGGCTCTTCCCTAGGGATGAGTAAAATGAGCTCTCTAAATCAGCGAATAGGCTATCTGTTCTGTCCAGTGACAACTTGGTAAGTCGCAGCACCAGGATACCCGTAGGGTGACAGTTTTTGCGCTATATAAGTTTATGTTACAATTACAATTACAATTACAATTACGCATCATACACCTTGTGAGGTTGACTAGTGTCAGTGATGACGTGTCCCGTACCTTGTCCCGGTGAGTGGCGTCAGCAATGACATGTACGGCACTGTTATATTGCTCATCGCGATATTTGCGGGGAGTTGGGTGCATTGTTTAGCAATTGCCGGGGGTGTGTATAGGCCCACCCCGACGGCGTGCATGCTTTGTGGTTCGGCCCACGCTCTGTGGTCGGAGATAAATTAATAGTCGTGCCCGCGAGGCGGGAGGCAGTTCCCGGCCAGGCGAGCATGCATAAACCATCTCACATGCGCGCACATCTTTCATTCTGGCCTCCACCACGTGGCCGGCTAAATACTGTGCTGTCACTTAGCGCGACTAACTTAGATGCCAGGACTGTCCTGATAATGCGTCCCGACATAACATTGGTGACGAGGGTGGCCCGACCCATGTGGCATACCGCGGCAGCCGTGCACATCTCTCAAGTGCGCGGTGCTCGTGCTGCACCACAACCACACCTCTGGATCGCCCGGAAGGTCAATGTATGCTGCGGCTGGCACGATGATCGCCTGTGGCCAAATTGAGCTTTGCGCGTAGCCACCAAGCCCTCACTGACGATCCAGCACATGGTGGCAGGACATTGTGGTGTGAGATGCTCCTGTCTGGCAGAACATGACGTCATCATCTGGAAGTAGACAACTGTAAGTGGCACAAATCTGTGATAGCTGTGGCAGGGCATTTTGCAAGGAGCTAGTTACACACGCCCAGCATCACTGCTGCACGGCCCCATCACCTGACCCAGGGTAGAGTAACAGCGACGTTGGTGCGAACTCCATGGCATACATTCCTTCTATAAAGCCATTCGTGATTGAAGGGGCTCCGTCCGCTCAAGCCCCGAGGTAAAAGGAGTGGGTGGAGCGAGTGCTCCTCTTCTTTGATTCCACAAACGTGGACAATGCGCAGAAGCGTGCCATGATACTGCATTTGGGAGGGAGAGATGTCTAAAAGATATCTAAGACAGTGGCAGAGGGAGCACCAAAGACTCACCTCACATTCATTGAGGCCCTCAATGCTCACTTCGAGCCAATGGCAAATCAAGATTACGAACGATTTGTGTTCAGGCAAGCGAGGCAGCAGCCTGAAGAGTCACTGGATGTGTTTCATGCACGCCTAAAAGAGCTAGCAAGCACCTGTGGCTTTCTAGATGAGACAGAGGAGATTAGGGGTCAGATTATTCAAGGATGCGCCTCGGCAAAGCTAAGGGAGCAAATCCTAAAAGAGTCGGGGAAGTTGTTGGCGGATATACTTACCCTGGGGAGGACGAAGGTACTCTCAAAGCACAGACGGCACATACGGAGGCAGCTCTTCAAACCCCCATCAAGACTGAGCCAGTCAATGTAGTTGCCCTAAATGCCATGGCGCCGTCAAGCCGGGCAAGAAGCCCAAGGACACGAGCGTATGGGTACTGTGGGGGATCCTCCCATCGACCATCAGAGTGCCCAGCAAGGGGGAAGAAGTGCACTGCATGTGGAAAAATGAACCACTTCATGAAAGTGTGTCGATCCAGTAAAGGACGGGCCCTGAGGTCCAACGTCAACCTGATCCCGGAAGCTCAGGAACAAAGCAGCGATATGGACGATGACGAACGAGAAGAACTTACAGTCCAATCGGTGTTCACAGTAGGGTCAGCGTCCCAAACGCAGAGTCGACTACCAGGTTTTAGTGGGAGGACGCTCTTCAACTGCAATAATAGACATAGGAGCCACCATAAACATTATGTCCCATGACGCTTATAAGAAGATGATATCCCCTCCACAACTGGTCCCAGCCAAGATAAAAGTCTTTGCATATGGTCAGACCAAGACCCCCTATCAGAGGCAAGTTCAAGACCACCATTGCCTATGATCAACAAGAGGTGGAAGCCCTGGTGTATGTGACGGAGGAGGGGCATTGGATGCTGCTCGGATGCAAGTTGGCAGAAGCCCTGGGCATTGTCACCTTCGCTTTTGGTATTCATCGAGAAGGAATAAGTCAAATACTGGAGGAGTTCCCGAAAGTCTTCACTGGCATCGGATGCCTGCGAGAAAAGCAAATACATCTACACATCGATCCCTCTGTACAACCGGTTGCTCTTCGACATAGACGAGTTCCT
Source organism: Calotriton arnoldi (assembly GCA_963921515.1). Taxonomy (NCBI): domain Eukaryota; kingdom Metazoa; phylum Chordata; class Amphibia; order Caudata; family Salamandridae; genus Calotriton; species Calotriton arnoldi. The sequence continues at coordinate 854,706 of CAWUFW010002202.1, forward strand.
TTTCATCTGAGACCACTGGTAGAAAAAGAACTGAACAAACTGGAAGAGGCAGGAATTATTGAAAAGGTAAAGATCCGACTCCCTGGGTATCACCCATTGTAGTTGCGAGAAAGCCCAAGTAGCCAGGGGAGGTAAGAATCTGTGTGAATATGCGACTTCCTAACGCAGCGATCAAAAGGGAAAGACACCTAACTCCCACCATTGATGACCTGATCAGGGAGTTAAGTGGAGCCAGCTGGTTCTCAAAATTTGAACTTCGGGCTGGATACCATCAACTGGTCCTAGACGAACAGTCCAGGTACATCACAACATTCTCCACGCATGTCGGATACGACGCTACCGGAGGCTGAGCTTCGGAATATCCAGCACAGCTGAGGTGTTCCAGAACACCATCAAGGAACTTCTCGCTGATCTCCCAGGGGTAGTCAATGTCAGTGATGACATTCTAGTCCACACAAAGTTGATACCGGAGCACATCACACGGCTGAGACAAGTGCTCCAAAGGATACAAGACTCTGGGCTCATGTTACATAGGGACAAATGTGAATTCCTCCAGGAGAAATTACAGTTTTTCGGGTACATCTTTTCTGCGGAAGGAGTTGCTCCTGAAAAAGTGAAGGACATCAAAGAAGCCCCAGCTCCCACCAATGTAACGGAAATGCGCAGCTTCTTGGGGATGGTCAATTACTGCTGTAGATTTATTAAAGACCTCTCCTCGCTAACTACACCCTTGAGAGAACTTGCCAAAGCCTCAAATCCCTGGTCGTGGGGCCCTGAACAGGATGCTGCATTCCAGGCCACTAAAGACGCACTCTCCAGCTCCACCACGCTGAGGTACTTTGATCCGCAACAGCATACTCAAGTTGCTGTGGATGCAGGCCCAAAGGGGCTAGGAGCTGTCCTGTTACATAGACCCCGGGAAGAGGATGAGTGGGCTCCGGTGGCATTTGCAAGCAGATCATTGACTGCCAAGGAACAAAGGTACTCACAAATAGAAAAAGAGGCGATTGCAGTGCACTGGGGGTGCTGCCACTTCCACTTGTATGTGTATGGGAAACCATTCCTTGTCACCACTGACCACAAGCCCCTAATTCTGCTGTTCACCGGAACGGCGTCAAAGCCTCCGCCTCGCATCGAAAAATGGATGCTTCAGTTGCAGGAGTATAACTGTAAGATTGAGTACCACCCTGGAACAAGTAATCCGGCAGACTACCTGTCCCGTCATCCCCGAGCTGCCATGCTCAGTGAAATGGAGGATGCGGAGGAGACAGAAGAATATGTCTGATATGTGGCTGACAGATCTCGCCCGTTACCTATCTCTCTGGGGGAACTATGCCAAGCAACCAGCCAAGATGAATGTCTGCAGAAAACACTAGAGGCAGTAAAGACCAACAAGTGGCACCTCCTCAAAAGAGAAGGGGTGATTCTCACTCCTGAAGCCCGGGGGTGATTGAGAGCTTATACCAAGTGAGACAAGAACTGAGCACCGATCCCAATGGATGCCTACTCAGAGGTCATCGGTTAGTTATTCCGACAACCCTAGTGGACAGAGTGATCCGGTTAGCCCATGCCAGGCATCAGGGCATGGTAAAAACCAAGGGTCATCTCAGAACCACAGTCTGGTTCCCCCTCATGGACTAGAAGGTAGAGGAGGCAGTGAGATCATGTCCCTGGTTTCATCCAACCAAATCATCCTGCACCGATTGTGACAGAACAGCGGCCTGACGGTCCATGGATAAGCGCCAGCATGGATTTTGGGAGCCTCCCAGATGGAAGACACTCCTTGGTAGTGATAGATGACTATTCCAAATACCCCGAGGTGGAAGTGCTGTCATCCCTGAGCGCAGGGAAAGTGATACCAAAGCTGGAGAAGGTGATGGCTACCCATGGACTCATCAAGGAGTTAAGGACGGACAATGGTCCTCCCTTCCAGGGGGAGGAATTTGCATTGTATCTGGCATCCCTAGGAATCGTTTACAAAAAGAGCACGCCAAAATGGCCACAAGCGAATGGAGAAGCTGAACGCTTTATGAGAACTCTAAACAAAGTCCTAAGAATAGCGGTGGCCAATGGTGACTCTCTGGAACAGTCCATCTACTCTTTTCTCAGGGATTACCGACAAACTCCTCATGCCACCACCAGCCGTGCCCCCGGACATCTGTCGATGGGAAGAGTAGTGAGTGACTCCATCCCACACCACCCACAATGGGCTCCTGAGAATGTTGACGAACATGCTGTGGACAGCAGGATGAAGCGGTCAAACGATCAAGTCAGCCAGCAGCGCCGAGCGCAAAGGTCACATCTCAAAGTAGGAGACCTGGTCTTGGTCCAAGACAGACACCCTGGCAGTAAGTTCAGGTTACCTTATGAAAGAGATCCATGGTGCATCACCCACATTCGTGGCACCCAGGTTACAGCACGAAAGTGCCTAGAACTTGTCACAAGGAACGTGTCCGCATTCAAGAAGTTTCATTTTTGTCCTGGCTCTACACTGAACAACCCTGATGGAGACAAAAATGGGAGAGACCGGGAGGAATGGTCTGAAGGGGAACTCAAAACGGGTGGAGCTGAGAGTTTGGACATCTCTCCATGGAGCCAGGAGGTGAGCCAATGCCCCACAGCGTTGCCAGTGAACCCTGTTGAGGAATACAACAACATCCGGGAGAGCCGGGCCCAGTACAGACTGAGAAGAAATCCGGAGCCGTCCAGCCGACTGCGAGACTACCATTGCTAGATAAGTAATTGTATGGACTGGAGTCCGGGATGCAGGATGATGACTTTGCGCCATGTGGCTGGCGTGGGTATTGTGACACTGTTTAAAAAAGAAAGTTTTTTCATTATGGTTCTTTATGTTTATTTTGGGGAGGAATGTTATATCGCTCATCGCGATATTTGCGGGGAGTTGGGCGCATTGTTTAGCAATTGCCGGGGGTGTGTATAGGCCGACCCCAGCGGCGTGCATGCTTTGTGGTTCGGCCCACGCTCTGTGGGCGGAGATAAATAAATAGTCTTGCCCGCAAGGCGGGAGGCAGTTCCCTGCCAGGCGAGCAGCATAAACCAACTCACGTGTGTGCGCATCTTTCAATCCGGCCTCCACCATGTGGCCGGCTTAATAGTGTGCCGTCACTGAGCGTGGCTAACTTAGATGCCGGGACGGTCCTGCTAACGCGTCCCAACATAACAGGCACTACACGTATTTCTAGCACATTCCCTGAAGTGCGCTTCGAGCAGGGACTTATGGGGTTGACAATGATACTTTTATTAGGAAACCGAGCCAACATCCAGTCGGCGCGAGCACCGCGTACAGGTGTAAACACTGAATCAACCAGACACCCCGGGGCAGAGAAATATGAAAACAACATCTAGAGATAATTTACTTATCACGTGTATTTTTTCCATATCAAAGAATAAAGAAGTATTTTTTTAGCTTACAAATGAGTGAAAGTGAGATGGTTTTAAAACAAAGGAATATTGCCTTTGCTTTGTACACACCGAAGAGAGTTTTCACTGAGAAAATGAAATGTTGTGAATGTATTTTTTCTAAAGCATTTTTGTTTGCTTTTGATATCATAGCAAACATCTATCCTTTGAGTGTACACGTGGGTTAAATTATTCCCTGTGTCCCACTTATTTGACTCGCTTCCCCTGCCCTCTCTTTCAGTCTTTCGATGCTCTCACGGCCCATCTCTCTTTCCCTCCTTCGAGGCTCTCTCTGGCCCCTCTCTCTTTCCCTCTTTTGAGGTTCTCACTGGCCCGCCTCACAGTTCATGTTGTATCTGCATACCTCTCCCCACAACAGATGCGGAAGGGCCGCCCTCAGCTCTTCCCACGTCCAGTTCTTTCTCTTCTTCTTTGTTACTCATCCTTGTTTTTCGCTGATAGAAACCCCTCTGCCTCAAGCAGGGTGCCTCGATGCCTTGCCTGGGCTACCGCACAGCTATCCATGTGCCCCATGCCTGACCAAGGCTTGCGCACTAGGCGCAGCTCCGCCGTCAGAGTGAGGGGCTTCAGCGCAGACATGGGGCTACCACGGGCGGGTCTAACACCACTGTTATTTTTTTTATTTTCACATTTTGTTTTGCAGTTTTATATAGCGCAAACTTGACCTGTGTTTTGGCACCCTCTACATGAGCACGGTTTACATAACACACAAATACATTCATTTTTTAAGGCACGAAGAGATTGAATGATTTGCCCAGAATCACCGGATGCTGTCTGAGCCAGCTCCGAAGTCGGCATCTCTGGCCCTTGCGCCACACCCTCTCCCCAATTACCATTGTATGATATGTCCTTTGCTAGGGTGGCCAAACGTCCCGCGTTTTCCCAGACTGTCCCTGTTTTCAAAGTACTGTCCCGGTGTCCCTACGTTTTTCATAATTTTAAATACATGTCCTAGACAAAGGTCTCCAAAGCAGAATTAAAAGGTATGATCTCCTTTCAGAGATGCATCCGAAGGTGTCAGCCAGCACAGAAGCAGGTTTGCTGTCGCTCCCAGTAGAAAAAGAGAGTGCAAAGGGGTGCAGGGTTAAGGTACTGTCATAGTTTTGTAGGTGTGACACTCCAGGAGTTGTATATAAGTAACAACAATGTTTATTTAGTGGACATACATTGTCACACAGCACACCATCACCAACGCATTTCGACTACAAAGTCTTGTTCACGGTCAAGTGAGTCCTTCTTTTGTTACTCTATTTATACAGAATTCCCACTTGGCTCACCATGAACCATTGTATTTGTTCAATCTGTAGATTTGTATTTAGTGTGGCAGAGCTAGTGTTCATGGTTGGCTTTGCATTCTTTTTTGCGAAGAATATCGCCAACTTCAGTTTCCATATACATTTATAAATGTCTATCCTTGTCTCTACATAGTCGTAATGTTTTTCAGGACAAAATGTTAGGCCTTTATTTAGGAAATCGATTTGGTGTTTGTTCAATTTGTATTTGGAGAGATTGATGATGAGGTTATTATCCGTGGCTATTTGGGACGATTCCATTACTTCTTCTGACGATTGCGTAGAAGATAATTGTTTTTTTTCTAGATCCCCTCTTATTTTTCTGTTCTTGTTCGACTTGATGAGCGTCCTTTTCCATGGCCTCTCCCCCTTCCTCTTACTGGTCTCTGATCTATATACATCAACTTCATCTCCTCTAAAAAAGTTGTTTTGCGGGATGCTCGTGATGTTCCTTCTCCCTCACTTAAATCAGTGTCTGGCTCACTGATGGTGACATCAGATGATTCATTTTCCGTTGCTCGCTGTGTATGTAATTGCTGTTTTAAAACATCAAATCTTTTGGCAAATGCGAAGATTGTCTCATTCTCATAATCTATTTCGTCTTGTCTGAATTTTCTTTGTTTGAGTTCTTCTACCTCATTTTCGTATTTATCTAGATTTAATTCCATTGCTTTTTTCAGTTGCTTACTTTCTTCCCCTTGTTTTAATGTTTGACACATTGAAACCATGGAAGGGGGCAGAGGTAGTGCCCATCTACAAAAAGGGAGAAAGAGAAGACCCTTCCAACTACAGACCAATTAGTCTTATAGACTCAATGCAAAAGGTAGTTGGAAGGGTAGTCTTACAGCGAATCCAGGCCTGGGCTGAGGAGGAGGATATCCTCTCCGAGTATCAGGCGGGTTTCCGGTCCAATACGAGCACGGTGGACCAGGTTTTTAGATTTCTCATGATCCATGGGAAAGTAGTAACGGGAGGCAAGGGCAGTCTTTATCTTGCTTTTATTGATCTGAGGACTGCCTTTGACTTGGTTCCTAGGAAAAGATTATGGGAAATATTGCGAGAGATGGGTATCCCTCTAATAATCCTTAATCTCCTAGAGAGTCTTCATGAGGGCAATTATGCCCAGGTAAGATGGGGGTCCCAAGGGCAGCTTACTAGAAAGATCCCAGTAAACAGGGGAGTTCGCCAGGGCTGCGTGATGGCACCCACCCTGTTTTCTTTATATGTAAACGGGGTGGTCAGATTTTTACAAGAAACACCAGCCGATGCCCCTGCCCTGGCAGGCAAAAAGGTGCCAACTCTCCTGTTTGCTGACGATACACTGCTCATCTCTAAGACCCCTGCAGGTTTGCAAACCCTCTTAAATAGGTTCCAAACCTTCTGCAATTCCCGGGGGTTGATTATAAATACAACGAAAACAAAACTAATGACCTTTAACCCCCACAAATCGTTTAGGAACAATTTCACTCTAGATGGGACTCGACTGGAGAGGGTTTCCACCTTTGATTATTTGGGGATTCGGTTATCAGAAAAACTACAGTGGAGACCCCATCTTGATAAAATGCTACTAAACCACAAAAGGGTTGCTGGGGCACTGAGCAGAGAACATCGCTCTTCCTTTAGTAGACCTGTTGCCCCGGCACTTATTGTATATGGAGCCAAGGCCGTTAGCTTGGCTCTTTATGGCGCCGAGCTATGGGGCTTCGAAAACCTCGACGAGATTAGCAGATCGGAACACAAGTTCTTTAGGGACTTAATTATGTTACCACGAGGAGTTCCTCTAATCCCTTTGTTCTGTGATCTGGGTAGGCGCCATTTTAAAGATTTGGCTAAACTTCGACCTTTGCTTTACTGGGCCCGTCTCAGGAGGACCCCAGAACTAACCAATTATGCTGAGGCACTCACAGAAATAATGCGTATCGACACCAAGAAGGAGATCAAATGGATCTCCAACCTTAAATCATTATTAATTGCTCTTGACCTTAAGGACTCTTGGGATACCCAAATTCCACCAAGTAAAGAGGACCTCAAACGGTCCTATTGGGCCTGGATTGAGGCTAAGGAACTTAGTAATCCTAACATGGGAAGACTCACGGAGGAGTTCTTCCAACATAAACTCCATAGAGGCTTAGAATCATATATGGACACAATCCAGGTTCCCAGAGACAGGTCACTGTACATTCAATTTAGGTTTGGCTCCCTCCCAGTTCGTGAATTTACTGCAAAATGGCTACCACCGCACTGCACTACCGCAGAATGCCCTTTGTGCGGCACCACAAAGGAGAGCATTGCCCACCTTTTGTTTGCGTGCCCTGCACACGCAAGCGCAAGGTCCAGGTGGCTCGTGCCCATATGCAAACAACTAGGCTCTCTGGACTACAGAGTTGCTTTACGCATACTTAAATCAGACACGAGCACCCTGTTTGTTTGTGGAGTCGCCAAGTTTTTGGGATGCGCATGGATAACCAGGTGTAGGGCTATACAGAGGGCAGCCCCTTCTGCTGATGAGTAGCTGGTGAATCCGACGTGTAGGGCCAAGGACCCATGGTACAGAATACTTGGGGTCTGATCTTGAACAGCATTCAGTTGATTTTAATTATTTTAAACCTTTTAAATGAATTTAGAATCCAGAGAAAATAGCTTTATGTCTTAACGGTCTTAGAATTGTACTTTCCTATTTTTACTGATTGTATGTGTTTGTATTCACTTTCTCCTTTAACTCTATTTGATATATTTGATGAATTGGCCGATGCTTTTATGATATTCATATCGAAATAAAGCTATTTATTCATTCATTCATAATCTATTTAGTCTTGTCTGAATTTTCTTTGTTTGAGTTCTTCTACCTCATTTTCGTATTTATCTAGATTTAATTCCATTGCTTTTTTCAGTTGCTTACTTTCTTCCCCTTGTTTCAATGTTTGACACATTGAAACCATATAAAAATGACCAGAAGAAACCATAGCTCATCATTGCGAACTCTCAGATGAGAGGATAGCACCTGAAAGACATGAAGTAGGCATGGTCTCACAACTAAGGGGCCGATTACGATCTCGTTCAGAAAGCATTCCGACCGATTCGGTTCCGGAATGCTTTCCGGACGACTTGGATCGGGGGAGTCCAACCGAGCAATTTGGATGCATCCGGATGCTTCCGGATACGATTCGGTCGGACTCACCTTGACTTCAATGGGAGACTGTGTTCCGAACTAGAACACAGGCTCCCATTGAAGAAAGGGGTAGCTGGGGAAAATCGTGCACCCTGTGGCGGGCACCCCATAGTGCCAGCTACACTATGCATGGTTGGAAAGAGGGGACCCATGGGTACCCCCACAGGCCTGATTCGGAGGGCCCCGGGTGATGGGGAGCCTGCTACGGGCCCCCAAAGACAGATTCCGACAGCCATTTCTTTTCGGGGAAACCGAATTGGAACGGCTGTCCTAATCGGTCATCATAATCGCTCGCTCGGAAACCGTGTCCATAGAGCTGTATGAATGGGCTCCGAAAGGCTTGACCTGTCTGAATGCCTTCGGAACCGATTCGGACAGCCCTAACGGTTTCCGGGCATTGTAATCGGTCGTCCGGAACTGTGTACGATTCGGTCGGAAACAAGGGTTCCGAATCGGATTCGGCAAACCTGAATCGGATTCAGAGCCCTGCCGAACAGGATTGTAATCGACCCGTAAGTGTGAAGAATCTGCAGGAAGGGACCTTAACACTAGGTTTGTGAGGTTATACATGGGAGTCATCCACTAAACGACTTTGGCACGTAGCCTGAATGAGGGGAATAGATCCCTAATACTTAGTTCAGAGAGAGAAAGTAAATGAACAATTATACATAGATAAAGGACTTGACAAGTTCACATCCCATCTCTAAACTAATATCTAGGGGTGAGATTCGGTATAAAACAATAATAAAAATAAAGCACACCAGCTACATGTATGAAATAAGATATACAAGTATTAACATTTGTATAATTTGGTTTTTAATGTGTATCAATGTATGTAATCTCTTGAACTACATATGCCACAATGCTTCATGGTGAGCCAAGTGGCAATTTTGTATAAATAGTGAAACTAAAGAGGGACTTGCTTGACCGTGAGCAAGACTTTGTAGTCAAAACTCGTTGGTGATGGTCTGCTGTGTGGCAATGTATGGCCACATAATAGACATTTTTGTTAGTTATATACAACTCCTGGAGTGCGGTGTATAACTTGTTGATGAGAGATATTCACTGGGCATGGTTCCGCCGTGAACGCCTGCACCAACCGTGAGAGCGCGATACGGCCCGAACTGCTGAACAGAATTACGCCAAATTTGGCAGAAAGCTAGATTTTGGTCCAGAAAGCGTGCTTTTTTGTGATTTGGTGTAAATCTGTACAGTAGTTTCAGAGAACTTAAAGTTTAAAATATATAGATATCTGGGGATGCAAGTCTTTGCAGTGGACTCGGAGATCCTACTAAAATTTGATTGGCTGCCAGCACTTCAACCAGGAAGTGCTGGCAGCAATCTTGGGACTTGACTTGAAGCCGAGTCCCAGAAAAAAAGTAAAAAATAAAGAAAAGGGGGCAGTGTAGGAATACCCTGACCCCCCCCGGATATGATGGTGGGGGGTCCCACAGGGACCCCGCCATGTTTTAAAAGCATTTTTTTAAAAACATTTTGATGTGGACTCGTGGGTGGATCCACAAATCCGTGGCAGAATTAAAAACAAAAAACCATGCGGGCTCTTGTGCGTCTTTTTTCTAAAGCCCCAGGGTGGGCCAAATCCTAGGGGCATGAAGGAGAGGGGCTCATGGGGCCCCCCTCTTGGGCTTATGCAAAGGCCTGGGGACCGCCATCTCCCCAAGCTGTAAACAATAAAAATGCAAGGGGCCTGCTTGGCCCCCCACAGCCCCTGGGACCGCCACCCCCGGAGGTAATGAATCAAATTAATGCAGGGGAGGCCCTTATGACCTCCCCCACAGCCCCAGAGACTGCTGTAACACAAATCATAATTGTAATGTATCAGAAACATTCATTGTCTTCTATTATCAAACCTTTAATTTAATTACTTTCTTTAGGTACCCTGATGAGCGAATGTCACCATGTGGAACAAAACCAGAATTACAGAGATCACTCTTGTGGCATTCATTGAAGGCTCTAGAAAGCAAATTATGCTGTTCATTGTGGTTCTGTTGACCTTCATAGTATCACTCTTCGGAAATCTGCTAATGATAGTGATAATATGCTGGGACCATCGTCTGCATACCCCAATGTACTTCTTCCTCTGGAACGTGTCCCTGGTGGAAACTTTCAACATCTTAAACATTGTCCCTCTAATGTTACAGCTGATACTTTCAGTGCAAATGTCAATAGCATTTGCATACTGCTTTACACAGTGCTTTTTCTATTTTTACCTTGCCACTATTGTTTTGGTGCTGTTACCTGTAATGTCCTATGATCGTTATGTGGCCATATGTAACCCCTTGCGTTACACCACCATCATGAATGTTAGAGCCTGCGTTCAGCTAGTAATCAGCTCTTGGTTGATAACTTTCTTTTATCTCCTCGGACCCACTGTTCAAATAGCCATGCTTCCTTTTTGTGGCCCCAATATAATACATCATTTCTTTTGTGATAATTTCGCAATTATGACCCTGGCCTGCATTGATACTGGATATCTCCAGTTCATCACTGGAATCACATCCCTCATCATGTTGTTGAGCTCTGTCGGGGTGATTATTGCGTCCTACATCTTCATAATTTATGCTGTTTTACGAATCCAGTCAACAGACAAAAGACAGAAGGTGTTCTCCACATGCAGCTCTCACCTTATTATGGTCTCAGTGGTCTATGGAAGTGCTATATTTATTGCAGTGAGTCCAGCAATGAATCCTTCAAAGGAAGTCTACATAATGATGCAAATGGGTAGTAGCTTATTAGCCCCCTTGATGAATCCCTTTGTTTACACTTTCAGAAACGAGAAAGTCAAGGGGGTTTTTAGGGACCGCCTACCTTGTGTAAGATTTAGTACTTGATGTAATCATTTGTAAATGCGCTAACCCATCCACGAGTCACTCACTCACTCACTAAACCAGTGTAGGAGACAGGTTCTCATTTATTTCAGGCAGGATTAAACAAATGCAGACTTTTTCAACAGTAATTTTGCTTTGGTACATCCTAAACATTTTTACTTTGGTACGTAACTACAATACAAAAAGTGTATAAGTCAATATTGCATATGTGGAGAGGCCAAACTAATAATTATAAGGATATTGTAAGTCACTGAGTTTTTTCTTAACAGCCTACAGAAAGGAAATAAAAGCTGAAATTCCTTTTTCATTTATTTTCATAAACTAGATTTTATTGAATATAGGTAAAGGCAACGTAACACAGCAGAACAAAATGCACAGTGCAATCACAACTCGATAATTAATTTCTTCAACAATAGCAATCACATTAATACGCATTAGCTGTCTACTAACCCAAAGTGATCCCATTTTCCCCAATTCTTATGGCAGTTCTAAGGGCAGGTTCTAGCTACGTAGATAGAGGGGGAATTTGGTGAATCCCAGTACTGGGTGATGTCTTCCATTATAAGCAGGGTCCCAATACCCACTAGCTTAAAGGGCCAGATGCATCAAGCATTTTTCACCTCGCAAACGGGCCGAATCACAGAATCGGCCCGTTTGCGATCGCAAAAAATGCAATACCGATGCAGCAAACCTAAATTTGCGATTCGGTAACCTGTTACTGAATCGCAAAATGAGTTTGTGATTCGCTATTTGGAAGGGACGTGTTTAGGGCATCCCTTCCAAATAGCAAATCTTAATGGTATGCATGAATGTTTTGTGAATGTGGTCGCAAAACATTTGCAATTTACCACCTACTTCAAGTAGGTGGTAACCCATTCGCAAATGGGAAGGGGTCCCAAAGGGACCTCTTCCCCTTTGTGAATGTTTGTAAAATCATTTTTTAAGCACAGGCAGTGGTCCCACAAACCACTGCCGTTCCACACACTTTCATGCATTCCGTCTTGCGATTTCCTAATTGCGAATCTGTGCTATTCGCAAAAGAGTTTCTTCATGCATCTGGCCCAAAGTGTCCTATGCATCCACCCAGGTCCTCCAAAATGCCTAGTATCACTGTTTGGGTGAGTGATCAAATGGCCTATCAATAACATTAGAGAGATTTTTCGAGTATCTTATAGCAATAGTATGCAATAACCAGGCATTTCCACACCATATGGAAGAAGTCTCTGTGCATATCTTCACACTGAAAGCTATTAGGTGATTGGAGCTCTCCACTTTCCACAGTTTAAAGGGGTAAAATAAGTTGCACGCAGATCCTTGACCTTTGTGAGGCACAGTAGCAAGGGGAAAGCTAACTCCAGAGGGGCGGCCTTAGCCAGTTGCTTTTATCTAAAAAGCCCTCACAGGTTTCCCAACACATGTTTAGTACCTTAAATAGGTTGGGGTCATTTATGATTAAGGGTTTATATATACAAAAATACTGCCAGACTCAAAGGTGCCGTAGGGGATCTTGGCCTCCAAGGACTGAACTTGGTAAATTTGCTAAAATGTGGTGGTGATACGATAGTGTTTGGTGGAGCTGTAGGTGTTTATAGAATTGTAGCCTATGCAGATTAAATTCTGTGTGGAGTTTTCAAAGCTTTTACATCTGTGTGCCTGCAAGACGTCTCCTAACTTGTGTAGCATCCTGCCAGCCCAGGTACTCACCAATAACCACACCATACGCGGAGAACAATTGTACACGTCTTCATTCCACTGCGTGTAAGTCAGAACTCAACAATCTAAACCTGCCTTCAAATCATCTCTCAAACGGTTACGTCACAGGCCTACAGTGTACAGTTTGAACCAAAAGAGTTCCAGTGTTCCTTTATTTACCAGATACTACGGGCCATATTATCAAGACCGGCGATAACATTATCGCCGTTTTAGCGGCAGGAAACTGCAGCTAAAGCGGCGATAAGGGGCTTGATAATATGCCCTATAGAATTCCAATAGAAGCCCAGGTTAATCAAACTTGGGCTTCTATTGGAATTCTATAGGGCATATTATCAAGCCCTTATCGCCGCTTTAGCGGCAGTTTCCTGCCACTAAAGCAGCGATAATGTTATCGCCGGACTTGATAATATGGCCCTACATCTCCTGCTTTGTTAATAAAAAGTTACAACTTTTCAAAATGGACAAATAAGTAAATAAATACACAAATAAATACATGAATAATATTAGATATACAGGTAATTATAATTCTTCACTGAGGTGTCTTGGCACCTGAATGCACGTCCTGATCAGGTCACTGGAAGCCGGGAACTGGCAGCCGAAGTGATCTACACAGGTGAGGTGGAATTATCAGCAGATACATAGTCCTCAACAGTCTGTCGGGACCCAGTCTCTACAATGATATCAATGTTTTGTGAGTGAAATGTCGAAAATGAGAGAAATCTCTCGTAATGGACTTCCTAGGATGATGGGCAGTCACCATGTGTCCTTTAATGTTAGTGGTGGTAAAGGGTTCAACCTCAAAAGGAGCATAAGCCTTTCTTTTTCTGTGTTGTCTGACAAGCACTCAATCTCCTCTTGTAGAGGTGACATCTTTTGGATGACATAGTTTGTCAGCATATATTTTAATCTTCTGTTTGTTACCAAAGTCTGTGGCATGAATATCTTCCTTGTTCTTGGATCTGAGGTTGGACCATTCGGGCAGCTTGACTCTTCCAAGCATGAGAATTGCTGGGCTTTCACCTGTCGTTGAGTGAGGGGTCAAACAGTAAGCTCGAAGAGTAGAGTTCAAAACAACTTTGAGGTCAAGCTACTCCAATGCAGCATGCGGAAAAGTTTTCTTTAGAGTACTCCTGAACGGTACTATCAGACCATTAGCTTGGGGCCAAAGAGGAGTGCTTTTTTTGAGGCTTTATTTTCAGTCCATTTAAACAGTCTTTGAATTCTCAACTATTAAAATGTGGGCCATTGTCAGATTTTAATATTGCAGGTACAAACTCAAGAGGACCAAAGATTTCAATAGCAATTTTCTCTCGAGCACGATGTGGCAATTCTGACATGTTCAAAGGGTGCTGAATAACTTAAGACGATAGACAGTTGCAAATGTGGCAAGTCTTTTTCGACCCTTTCTTCATGATACAGAAAGCAGACTCAATCGCAGAGAGCTCTCTTAGTTGCAACTACTCCTAGATATCCCTTATGGGTGATGTCAATTACTTGTTGTCTGAGACACTTGGGAATAACAATTTGTGTACCTCACAGAATGAGGCCTTCTTGAGTCACTGAAAGTTCATTTCTTACATTTTTGAACTTCACATACTCACTGGCATTAGGGAGAGGTCTAGAGTGCTTGTTCCATGATTGATGAGCAATAATGTCTTTTAATTTTAACATGCCACTATCTTGGCTCGTGAAAGTGACAATTTGTTCTAAAGACATGGCAGGTGGTGTGCTCAATTTCACAATAAAATCGATGTAAACCTCCTCTGTCTTCAATAGGGTACCTGAGCACTGTAATGGCACTCTTGAAAAATAATAAGCAATATTCTGATCTTTCCCTGGACAATGAAGAATCGTATAGTTGTATTTTTGTAACCTCAAACCCCAACATTCAATTCTAGGAGGCATTATTGCTTCTGGATTGCCGAATATTGTCAACAGTGCTTGATTACCAGTCACTACTATGAATGGGTTTCCGTACAAAAATATATGGAAATATTTCCAAGCCCAGGCCACTGGCAAACTTTCCTTTTCAGGTTGTTAGTAAGCACATTCCGTTTGTGACAAGCTTTTACTGGCATATGCCAAGATATTTCTCCTGTTGTGTTAAAAAAAAAACAAGGGGCGCCCTACTCACAAGGAACCAGGTATCAATTATATAACAAGGAACAGTGGTTCCTGTGGACAATATGCATAATGTATGATAATTATTAATCTCAATGGCACATACTCATGGGAAAGGAATGTCGGAGGGAGAATCAAAATCATACACAACACGAAATTCAACAGTATTTACTCTTTATGCAATTTATGTAGCAAGGTTTATCAAACAAAAGGGTATCCCACATTGTTAGGTCCTGATGAGACCCCCTATTTCCTGTGGGCTCGAAACGCCGTTGACACGTACTTTAAACAAACCACTTTCCAGCCCCTAGTATTTTGTTAGAAGGCTGTCAATATTCTTTATATATGTACTTGTGGTCGTTTTGTATAAGTTGAAACCTGTTGTATGTCACAAATTGTCACTCTTAAAACATAGGTTCTAATTCACTCAGGACACTGAGCACCCCTTTTTTTTAATAAACCTTGCTACATAAATTGCATAAAGAGTAAATACTGTCAAATTTCGTGTTGTGTATGATTTTGATTCTCCCTCTTTTTCTAGAGGAATCCCCTCAATAGTCAAATTGCCTCTAATGTTTTTGTGGGGATTTATCGTCATGACTTTAGATTTGGACGGATTTAATTTTAATTTTAATTCAGATTGCAGGCCCATAGGTGTCCAAGAGATTAGCAGAGGGTCATCTGCAAACATCAATATTGGGGTTGGTATTCCCACCAATTTAGGGGCATCGTGTTTGCATTCCTTCAATTTCCTCAGTGCGCCATTATTATATAGGCTAAAAAGTGTTGGGGCGAGGACACACCCTGTTGTGTAGTTCCTAGGACCCCCCAGGACCTGCACGTTTTGGATGACCTTCTGTAAGGGGGAGTGAGGGTCTTTTATACTACAGTAGTCACTCCAGGGTTTCTTCTAGAATCGATATGTTTTGAAAACATTTGCTAATCCTCTGCTAATCTTTTTCTAAACAAACATGATCATGCACAGCTGGTTGTTGGCCATGGATGAAAAGTGGTGACCCTTATACAGAATTAATCTGCCGTGCCTGGGGAGATGTTTATGCATGTCAGGTACAGGGATTAGGATAGGGTATCGAGAGTCTGATGTCGGAGAGACAGAAGTAAGCTACTAGGTAAAAGGTCACCTGTGTAGAACCTTTATGTCATATGGATGGGACAAAACGTATGTAATTTGGTATGTACATAATGGGACTATCCTAAAGGACATGACAACCCTCGTCTAACCCCGTGCTTGATCTCTATCCTGTCCGTCATGTCCCCTGTAGTGTTCCATCTCACCTTCGCGTATGTATTTTCATGGAGCAGTTTTAATATTCTTAGTAAATCTAAAGGGATGCCATACCCATCTAAAACTTCCCATAATGATTTTCTTGGGACCAGGTCGAATGCCGCTCTCAAGTAGATGAAAGCGACATATAAATGGTCACACAATCACGTCAACAGGGAAAATACATTCTTTTTTGTTATTTCTCATAACGGTGCACTTAGCATATAGTAGTCTCATATGTATCTAGAACAATAACCGGCCTTTCCAAGAAATGATTGTAACATAGAAATGTCTTGTGAGGGATGTGCAGCAGAGAACGCTTGTGCTTCAGCTAGATCACGTTTCATAACCCCATCAGAAAAGACTTGGCTAAAGAATTTCAAGCTTTTCTTGTGGAATTCGCATTTGTCAGCATTCAGAGTTAAGCTTGCATCATTCAGCAAATGACATACTTGCATGAGAGCTTTGTCATGCTCTTTGTGTGTAGCTCCAAAAACCAATATGTCATCACTATTGTTAAATGAATTTACCACAGGCTGTATAATACGGCGACTGCCGACTTGGAAATGTTCTGCAGCAGAGGATATATCAAAACTGAATCACTTGTAGCGAAACAAACTAATATGCATAGAAAAGGTTGTAATATACCGGGTTTTTTCTTCAAGTTCCAATTGGTGATATCCTTTATTTAGGTTGAATCAAGAGAAGAACTTTGCACCATTCAATTGAGTTATCATATCTGCAATGTTCGGACTGGCATGTCTCTCTAGCTCAATTGCCTTGTTGATCTCACGCATGTCAGTGCATATCCGTACAGCTCCTTCACTGTCTCTCTTAGGAACTATTACAATGGGAGAAACCCATGGTGTTGGACCAGTGGGGTGTTCAATTATGGCTTTTTAAGCAACAAATTAAGTTCCTTTTCAACAGCTCCTTGCAAGTGAAACACAACTTGTCTGTGTCTTTGAGCAACAGGATGAATATCTTCATTTATGTGTAATTTCACTTTCATTGTTTTGAGTTTTCCTAACCCATGAAATGTTGTAGGAAATTGACTTACAATTTCCTGATGAGCATTCATATTGTAGTTCACTGATATCCTTTCCATATCAGCAGCAGTGTTAAAACTCAGCAAACAGGCATTTGAAGCTGTTCCTTGTAGTATATAAATAGGCGCTTGCACTACAGTTTTCTTATGTTTCATCGTGGCTACAAAAAAACCCTTGACTTATTTATGGCATCGAAGCAGCCCATGTGTATACTTTAGTCTTTGACTTCGTAAGTTGTGGTAATGGAGATAATTCTTGATACGTCTCCTCAGGCATGATATTTATCAATGCACTGCTATCAATTATGAATGGTATTGAACATCCATTTATCTTTAGAGTGAATTTAGGGCAATTTTTGAATGTTTTTGGTGCTTTTCAATTTTGATTTTTCTTCACTTTGGATTTTTCCTCACATTCCTCTAAGTCCCACATGATGCCTTTTCAAAGTAAACATCGACAGTACACAGTTGTCATTGTCACTTTCACTGGAAACTAATAGTGAGGAACTCTTTGTCTATGATTTGGATGACGATCGACTTCATTTGGTATTGATTTGCCTGAGTTGGTGTGACCGCTTGACCTTGTGGGAGAGTGACAAACATCACAGAGGTAGAGTTCAGTTGGCCATTTTGTCTTCACGCTGCGATGCACTTTCTTTTCTCTTTGCCTTGAAAGTCATCATAAAACAGTTCGCTTTACCACAGTCGATGAATATCTGTCCAATGATGGGACATTTACCTTTGTGTGGAAATGACAGTCCACGTCTGTAACACGTTTTCTTTTTCTGTGGAGACATCACCTTGTGTGCCTCTGTCTTGTATCTTGGCTTACTTTTCATGCTCATGACTGATGCACTATGGGTGCCTCTGGCCTCCATGTCAGTCACTTGATGATCAGCACGCACCTCAGCGCCGGCAACCATGAGGACTTGTTCTAAGCTCAGAGTTTCTTTTAGCACTTGTCGTCTAAAGGAATCTGATAGACATCCATCGATTACTCTGAGGCGGGTAGTTTCCTCATCATTAAATTAATTGAATTTACAGTGCTTCACCAGAATATCCATTCTCTCAACAAACTCATCGGTAGTTTCACCTGGTCTCTGACATTCTTCAATGAATATGACACTTCACCTTTTTTTTGTATCTTTTTCATGGCTTCTTTCACTTCTTCACCAGCCATGTTCCTCAGATAATTTATAATCTTTTTATCATCTTTTTCATCTATTGCATCTATGAAATCTTCAAAAGTCTCTATCCATGCAGTTCATCTATTGTCAATGTTGTGTTTTTTGGCAATATCAAATGCAGATGGCGGTGTTAAGAATGCAGCAGCCTTATATACATCGGTGGACAGTATTGGTCTCTTAGGTGATGTTGGAAATGGGGGTCTCTACTTGGCAGATTGGTAGCCTGTCCAAGTAGGGACCCTTCTTCCTAGTCAGGATAAGGGGGATACACTACTGAACTAACCCCTGCTCACCCCATTGGTAGCTTGGCACTAGCTCTCAGGCTTGTCTCAGAAGCAGTGTGTGAAGCATTTGCACATAACCAACAGTAATACAATGAAAGAACTACAAACGGACACCACACCAGTTTTAGAAAAATAACCAATATTTATCTGTGTAAAACAAGACCAAAACAATAAAAATCCAATGTACAATAATCAGAATATGCACTTTGTAAGAATAACCTTAGAAATGCAGTTCCTTGATGTCAGTAGCTCTGTCCGGTGCTACCACAGCACTGAAAACTACCAAATCCAACAGTTTCGGTCGACCACGTCAGTGTGGACTGTCGTAGGTGTCAGAAGACTTGTACACAGTACCTTTTGTTCTGGCCGACAGCGGTGGTGAGGGCCGGCGGCAGCAGTCGTCACTGTGGTGTGAAGTGGAGTGGTGGGGTGTGTGGTGTCCTCAGGTCGCGGTGCAGGCAGCGGCTTGGTGGCGGTCGTCTAAAAGCGTCAGTGAGACCAGGGTTGCGGTGCGAAGCGAGCGGTGCTCGTCACGCTGCTGACCATCATGGTGCAAGCAGTGGCGTCTGTCGAAGATCGGCGGTCAATGGGGCAGGTGTCGGTGGGCCGTGGCTGCGGTGTGGGTGGGGCAGTGCTTTGTGTAGCTTACGAGTGGTGCCCCGAGACCGCGGTGTAGACCACGGCAGCGATGTCAGCTGGCAACAGCGTCATCGGTGAGAGCAGGGCAGTGGAGTGAAGCGAGGGGGTGCAGAGTGAGGTGCCCACAGGTCGTGGTGCAAGCAGCAGCTCGGTGGCGGCGGCGGTCGTCATCATCGGTGAGACCAGGGTTGCAGTGCCAAGTGTGGTGGTGTCCTCTGCAGCGCCTTCAGGTCATGGAACCCCCGGCAGTCTTTGTGAGGGCGTCTGGTTGCGGTTTCCCTCTGTGGCAACTGAGACACGCGGTCCCAGTGGTGGTACCCAGAGGAAGGTGAAGTCTTTGCTGTTCCTGAGACTTTTGAACAGGGGAAAAGCTCTACCTCAAGCCCTTGGAGAATCTCAAACAAAGAAGTTGCTGAAAGTTCAGTCCAGTCCTTTCTCTGCCCAAGACAGAAGCAGCCACTGCAGGCCAACACAGCAAAGCACACAGCAAAGTGGTAGTTCCTCCTCACAGCTTCTCCATTTCTTCTTCTTGGTAGGTTTCTGAGTCCAAAAGAGTTCTAAAGTCCTGGGGTCTGGGCACCAATATTTATACCACATTTACCATTGTTCTCCTGTGGCAGAGAGTCTCTGTGCTTAGTCCAAACCAGTTCCGTACCCTCTGGTCCAGCTTCCTGTCAAGAGGTGGAGACATCATTGTGTAAGGCAGAGCAGGCCTATTCAGGTGCAAGGAAATCTCCTCCCACTACTCTAAATGCAGCACAGGTCTATTCAGCCCAGACCTTACTCATCCAGGAAAGGCAGGACACCTCAACCCCCCCTGCGACTGTCTACAGTGAATGCACATCCCCAGCCCCTGTCACTCCAAAGCCAGTCAATCCACAACCCAGCAGAGGCACACAGGATGGTTAAGCAAGAAAATGCCTACTTTCTAAAAGTTTGGTATAAATTAGCAGTATCTGTCCTGAATGACACTCAATGTCATGACATTGAGTGTCATTCAGGACAGATACTGCTAATTTATTAAAATCTTTTATTTGTGTTTACCAAGCAATTGTTTCACCCAACAGAACTCACTGTAGATTATATTGCTTATACCCAGGTTCTGAGGGACACAGGATTTACCCCATTATCTTTAATGGTCTACTTTCCAAAAGTGGCATTTTCAAACAAACAATTTAAAAACCATCTTTACTAAAATATGTGTTATTAAATTCTGAGTCCAGGCATACTAAACTTCATGCTCCTATCTTGTCCCAATGGGAAGTTATACTTGTAAGATGTTACAAAGTACTCCCATTCTATCCTATGGGACAGATAGACTTTCAATAGTAAAAAACGAAATACACTGTATTTCACTATCAGGACATGTCACACAGAGCAGTACTTGTGCTACCTTTCACCTACACTGCACCCTGCCCATTGGGGTACCTTGGCTCTACCTGATATCGCCTTACATGTAAGAATAGGGAAGGTTTGGGGCCTGGCAAGTGGTTGCATGTGCCAGGTCGATATGGCAGTCACGACTGTGTGCAGACACTGCATTGGCAGGTCGGAGAACCCTTTGAAGGGCTGCTTGTGTGAGTGGGACAACCAGTGCTGCAGGCCCACTAGCATCATTTGATTTACAGGCCCTGGGCACACACAGTGCACTCTACTAGGGACTGAGCAGTAAATCAAGTAAACCAAACATGGAAACACCAATCCATAACATAATTTACAGTAGGAGCACTTGCACTTTAACACTGAACAGCAGTGAGAAAGTACGCAGAGACACTGAACCAGCAAGTCAAAACCAGGAGGTCAGAAACCAAAAAGGCAGGGGACACACACTAAAAGATGCCAGGTCTAACAGGCGCTTCCTGTGGAACTTGATCAGACAGAGCTTCTCTAGCGCCTTGTGATGTGTTGACTTCAGGGTCAGCCTTAATGACGTTTGGAGCTTGGATCTCACCGGGCTCCTCATCAGAGCTCTTTACTTGATGGCAGTCTGTAGAGTTATTCTAGGCCCCTAAGCGGCAGTTTTGGTGGGGGGCTGCTTTGTCTAGGGACAGCTCCAAACACGCAACCCCTCCAACCCTCCTCGGGGGGCGCTCCACAGCACATTGTGCACAATATAATTGCTAGTGGTTTCGATAAGCTAAACCTTGTACACTACTAGTCCATGAAAGCAGATAACGTTATGATATTTGGTTGGCTTTGTGGTTAAATGTTTCTTCACAAACACCTGGTTAATCTCTTTCATAGAACATGAATTTCAGTTTAATCTGTACTGAACTATTCCTGTGCTCTGCTTTCTTAACCAGGTTGCATCCGCCTTTAGCGTTCTTCCTCTGTATAGCATATGGCATTTATTTGCATAATACCCTTTATTTGCGGCTTTGTCATTCAGTTTCTGGCCACCGACATGTAGACTTTCAATGTCGCTTTTTTCATCTTCAAGCATTTTATACTAGCATTGCGCTGAGACTCCGCCAGTGCCACTGCTGAACCTGCATTCCGAGTGCGTCACATGTGGCATGTACAAGCAATTTGCTGGACCAAGGCAAACTCTCTGGAAGAGCGCTGTCAGTGTACGGGCTTTGTATCCTCTATCTTGTCGCCAGTTGTAGTGTTGTATCAGCCCAGGTACTCGTCACTAACCACGCCACACACTGAGAGCCATTGTACACGGCTTTATTCCATTGTGTGTAAGTCAGAACACAAAATTCTAAGCCTGTCTTCAACTCATCTCTCCAATACTTACACCACAGGCTACAGTGGAAATCAAAATAGTTCCAGCTTTCTTTTATTTACAAGACTGCAACTTGGATATGCCAATGAGATCCCAGTAGAGGAGTCTCTACTGGGGGATTTTTATCCCAGTGAATTCAACAAGTGCACATATGCACTACAAGACACCTGCTTTGGTTAGTCTGGGGAGCACTCGGGGAAGTGGAGCACCTTACATTAACTCAAGGAACTTTACGGGTCCTATGAGGGAGATCTCCTAGCGAAATGCCAGATCCTCACAGCTCCCAAACAGCCAGTCATTGAGCTCTAGGATTTTGGAGGCCCAATAATAAAGATGGTGGTCCGCCATACCTATACCTCCATCATATGTGGAAGGGGAGCACTTATTGAATGCAATACGTGAAGGCCAGTTCACCAATATATTTAGTATATTTTAGTACAGAGTTTGAGAAACCAGCCAATAGTTACTATTTAAGGACAATTCCGTAGTATGCAGCTGCGGCCAGTGCAGGTAAGAGCGGTGGGGCACTGGGGCCGGATTGGGGGGGTGGGATTCGACCGACGACCACAAGGGAAAATTAAATAACTAACTAATGTTCCCTCATCGTTGTCTGTCGAAATCCCCCCACCTGGCCCCACTGCCCTACCGCTCTTACCTGCACGGGCCGCGACTGGTATTATGTGGAGAAAGAGAGGCAAGGCCAACATTTTAAAAAGGTGACTGTGCTTCGAGAGTTGAACGGTAGTTTGGACTATGTACAAAAAGTTGCATGAGTACAGGTGAGTAGCGGAGAAAGATCAATACTCCTGGCCAAATCCAGTTCTATGGCCATATCAATATCAAAGTATTTGATTTTGAGTCAGCAAATATTAAGGCAGGACTGCCAGGCAACAGCTGCCAAAACATCCTTAATGGGGAACAAAAGTGATTTGGACCAGTTGACTTGAAGGCCAGAGGCCTCGCTAAATTGCTCCAGCACATGAAAGAGGCAGGGTCCTGCGTTCTGGGGACACCCCATGAACAGAAGCATGTTGTCAGCATACAGTGATATGTTTTGTTCAAAATCCCCCTCCCATTGAAAATTCCATATTTGTATGTCTCCTCCGATCCAGGTTGCCAGGGGTTCCATTGATAGAGGTAAGAGGAATGGGGTAGAGGACATTCCTGCCTAGTGTCACAACCTATCAGGAATAGGAGTGATAGACAGCCATTGACCTTTGCTTGCAGCTAAGGGTAGGCAAGCAGGACCTTAATCAGAGATAAGAACCATAGTCCAAAACCCATCTTCATCAACATTCTCAATAGACAGGGCCAGTCTATGGGGTCAAAGGCTTTTTCAAAATCTATGAGCATGAGACTTCCATTGTCTGGTAATGTTGAAGTCTGTGCTAGCTTCCTCAAAGTTTTCAACCCTCTCTGTCAAGGTGCTCTCTGTCCTGGGTTGAAAGGGATCCAAGGGGAATATCCCTCCCTGAGGTCTAACCTCCTTATGTTTAGAGAGTCTGTGGCATCTATAGAAGTTCTGGTAATAGGCAGCGAAGGCCGCTGCAGTCTATCTCTCTTTCTCTCTCTCTTTCTCTCTCCTCTCTCTCTCTCTTTCTCTCTCTCTCTCTCTCTCTCTCTCAATCCCTCTCTCTCTCAATCTCTCTCCCTCTCAATCTTTCTCTTTCTCTCTCTCCTTTTCCTGGATTTATCTCCCAGTTCATAAACCTTTCTGCTTGAGGCAATCCATCAATGCCTAACTTTATTTATGTAGTGCTTTATAGGACTCCATTTGATATTGTTTTTTATCATCTTGGGGGACAAGGTTATCCATTTGTAACTGGACAGTTTTAGCCTCAAGCTCAGAGATAGTGTGGTTGCACTGACACTGCTTCCTGTTCACATAGGTCTTTACTCTGCTACAGAGCACAGCTTTCCCGGCTGCCCACAGAATCCTGGGGGAGGCCACCAAGTCCGTGGTCATTCATTGATTACTCTGTAAAGTACATCCCTGAAGTATTCACTGATTACTTTGTAAAGTCTAGTATTTTGGTCTCAACAGTTACCAGTCATATTAGATTATGCACAGCGCATTGGTTGCTAGGCCCATCTATGTTCTTATGCAGAAACTTGTTCAGTGAATGGCATAATAGTTTAGAAGATAGTCTCTTAAAAAGTTCCTTGAGCAGACCATTAGGGCTAAGTGATTTGCCACTTTTAATTTGTGATATTTACTGTGTGGTTTACCCTAGCATTAGCTTTATGACAAGGGCCAATACACTCAAGATATTGTGAGCATCACCGTAGTCATCTATGTGTCATCTATGAACATGTCGAGTTCCATCATTTCAGAGTTCAAGTAAGGCTTATACAGTGAACCAGAATGTGAAGCACAGGTTTGCAATATCTCAGAATCGTTTATAGCCAACCCACCCCTTTGGCTTATACTCAGTGATCCACACTCTCTCTTCTGCTCAATCACATATTTAGTTTACCTACTTTGTTACCCGCATCATGCAAGTATCTTTGTTAACTTAGGTATTGCTTTATAGCTTCTTACTCATCCAAAGCTTGCAACTGTTCTCTCTGCACAGTAAACATTGTTTAAGGTCCGTACCAGAAGGTTTCCAAGCAAATTATAGATTGATCCAATTCTTGTACTCTATGCTGCTTCTCCCTTATTTTAGCTGTGATACTAGATGTATAATTCCCCCACTAAACAGGTCTACTGAACCAGAATTTTACTGAAAGGAGTGGTTCGTTATCTCCACCAACCCATACACAAATCCCATCATTAAGTGAATATACCTCTGATCTACTGGCTATACGTGTCTGAACTGTTGTCAATATGGGAGAATGATTCACAATATCTGGTGACAAAAAGTATCCCTTTAAACACATATGTAGTATCACTCAACGTGAGCAAATAATCCAACCTGGAACAAGAATAGTGTGTTCCAGGTTAGAAGTATTGTGCATCATGTAAGTGCTTCCTTCTTCTTCCACAGCAGCCATACATTCTGCCAGATAAGTATACCATTCCAGCTCTCCAAGCCTTCCAACTGGCAGCTGGTCCCTGCTGTTTATAATTATATTAAAAGCACCTCTAATTACCAGAAAAGGCTCTTGAAGCTTCAGCAGCTATGTAACATGTACCAGTAATATTGCTGTACCACTAGAGAAGATAAGCATTCAGTATGGTTGAAGCATCTCTATTCACTTCTACCCTTAAATGGGCCCTTAGTCCCCAGTACATGCATCCCTTGCATTATAGCTATACCTACACCATGCTTGACCAGTAATTCTATAACTACTCTACATGTGAATATATTACCACCCTCCTGCCTAAAACCACCGAACTACCATGTTCTGAACAAATGTTTAAAATAAGCATTGTAATCAAAGTTCCACACCCCCTCCCACCTTCCATATTTGCCCAATGGGAATTGAGCATCCCACCTTACAATGCATGTTATGTTTGTTGACTAAACATTTTAACTTCTGAAACAAAGCAGCAATGCTCTCATTTCTCACAGGGAGAACTTGGTGGTCCTCATAGCCTAGTCCTTTTGGGGCCCCTAATGGTGGTGGAGAGTTCCATACAATATGCAAAGGGTTCACCAAGAAGGCATACTTTTCCAGTCAGTTTTGTTGGTTAACTATAGTTTTGCTCATTGTAGGCTATGGGATATCAGTGCACCCCCAACTTAAGTCTGCCTCTACAATAATGAATTCAAGCAAGTCCTCAGCACTGCCACCAACATGGATACCACTTTAATCTCAGAAGACACTCCTGTTGTGCAGGAGGTTCAGGAACAACCATGTCAATATCTCTGTCTTACCGAAGATTAATCGCAGTCTCAGCATAGTGGGATATCTGAATATTTCTTTTCCACCCTCATGTTTTTCCTTTTCAACGTTGCTGGAATATCATAGGACTGGAGCATGACCTACATCACCAGGATACATAGACTCTCTAACTACTGTGCATTGATCAGGTGTATTCTGGGTACCCCACCACATAATCCTCACCATGTCCTCTTAATGACAGAGCAGGGACCAGGGGTATCATAGTCCTCTCTGTTTAGACTCCTGGCTGAATTTGGGACCTCAAACCCACTCACAGACAAAGCAGAATATGCTCTCTCCAGACTGCAATGGTGCCATTATGCACAGAGAGAATAGGTGGGTAGACCTCTTCCACCACAATTAAATTAAACAGGAGTTAAAATGTGTCATACTCACCATGCACAATGACATGGGCAGCACTATCACACATCCAGTAGAAATGACAACTGCATTTTCAGAATTCCACTAAAAGCCATGTAACTCTGAACACTAAGATGAAACACAGGCAGAAGCAGATTTCATGAAGAAAAGCCACCTTCTGACCTCATCAGAAGTAAGAGAGCTTTAAGAGAAAGTTGTCACTGTTGAGGAAATTGAAGAAATAATACAGAATCTATCGCACAGTAAAGCTCAGGGAGATGACGGCCTGCCAGATGAATTTTATGAAATTGCAAAATCTGTCAACTTACCCATCCTGTATGAGGTCTTTAAAGATATGGAAACTAAAGAAGGTCTCCACAAAGAGTTCAATAGCACAACCATCGCATTGCTTCCCAATCCTGACCATGATCATATACATTAGGACAATAATAGAAAACGCTTGCTTCTCAATAAAGATATTAGGATGCTGGACAAAATGTTGGCCAATTGTCTGAGAAAGGCAATTATGAGACTAATGCATGCTTGTGGTTCTAGAAACCTTCTATGACGCCCATCTAACATATTAAGGGAAGGAACAGATTCAATCTTTGGAGATTCTGAGAAAGCATTTGACTGGGTTCAGTAGGGCTGCCTGCCCCAAACACTAACCAGAGTGGGAAAAGGACTGAACTTTATCCCAAAAGTGAGATGGCTTTACAAACGAGCATAGGTAGACTGTGGAGGTGTCCTATTAGCTACTTTTACAATATATAGGGGAACAAGGCAGGGCTGCCCTCTCTTACAACTACTATTCCATCTTACGATGTATTCCTTTGGCAGGGGGATTAGACAGTCAGAGAACATTGAGAGGATCTTCAGGGCTTTATCTAACTAATTGACCCAGACTATTGGGGCAAGAGTAAAAATATTACTAATGGCAAAATATGTGGGCAGACACATAGCGGACACATAGGAATTTGGATGGAAATCAGCACTCCTCAAATATCTAGGAGTCCTGATCAATAAAAGGCTGTAACATGTGGTAATTTGTAACCTACAATGGCTATTTTCATAAAACGGGTAATAATTTCATTATCATAATTTGTGAAGTTCAAATTATTAGAATGGTGGTAGAGCCATGATGTAACCATATACTGGGATTTGTAACACATGTGATTCTTAGCAAAATACATAAGAGTACTATGATTAAAATGAAAAAGTTTGTATGGACTGAAAACAGGCCAGGCCTTCACCCCTCAAAATTACACTCCCCACATCAGCATGAATTTTTACTGTTCAGCATTCTGTGCTTTCTGTACTATGCACTCACATATTGTTGCTGTCCTCCTGAGTCTTCCCTTATATTATTGCCAATATTAGAAGGACAGATACATTATTTTATGTGCGGGTCCTTTACCATGGTAAGGTGTAGGTTCTAATCAATGGATACAATGCACTTACATTGTAACAGAAATATTGGTTCACAAGTCAACGTGTTCCCCATATAATTTGCAGATCCACAGTTAATATCTAAAACTTCTCATCATTGTTAATAAATTATGTGCATCTCAATGCCTTATATTGTTCATTGTAAATAACGTTGTTGTTTATGGCATCTAAGCTTTCTTTCAAAGTCTCAAAATCAAACACAATTTCATGCATATTGTCAATTATCAGAGCCTCTTAGTTCATATGAAAATGGCGATCTGCCTTTATCTTTTCATAATATTGACCAAGCACTTAGAAATCATATTTCTCCTTACACCCAGACTGCAGTGTTTTGGAATGCCAATTTCAGTTCCTGTATATCCAACAATGGTATTGGTAAGAATTCGTTTTGAACAATGAATATTAGGACAAGTAAGTATGTTACATGTATTAAAAAAGACATTTAGAAGTAGTACAGAGAGATAGAGAGAAAGAGAAGGCTTGAATCCCCCCTCTCCCATCATTGACTCTCGTGTTTTTCAAGGTTTACCATTTTTTAGTTTGACATCTGTCAAGGTTATGCATTTAGTGGAAAGTTACATTGTCTTGTTTCTGCTCCCATTCGGTAGGTTTTGTTAATAGAACAACAATAAGTAGTGCTTTGGTTTCTGTAGAGGTGCAGTGCCTATTTTATTCTTGTCAGCTTTGCACAGGCAGGTTCAGCTGTTGTTAGTGTCAGCACCTTTCAGCACTAAAAGGGCCTACTAATGGATCAGGGCTATGTGTGAGTCTTTAAAGACGAGAGCCCTATGCACAAATACAACATTTGTACAAACCTCAAGAAATCACGTAGGAAAAACTACTCAAGGTATCCTTACTGGAAAACACATATGGACAAGGTTGAAGTACAAACCATGAAGGTTTATTTAGAGATCATCATGGAAGGAAAAATATATGGTTAGTGAATCAATAAAAAATGCTTATTATGCAAATACATGGAAATCAGCAATGACAGTAGAAGCTAAGACCTTATCTAGTCAATAGCCAGAACCAAATGCAGTCTATCACAAAGCAAATAATAAATTAAAGAGTACTCTGTTATACTGATCGCTCACATTAAAGCAGGAGAGAAGAACATAGAACATATTACAGATAGTACACATCGAAAAAAGGCTTGACATGAAGTCTGTTTCTAGGGAGAGCAAGGAAAAATCTTAGCTCATCTTCCACATGGAGAGTTTTTATATGTTTTTATATGGAGAAATTTAGCTTACTGTGTCTGTCATGTGAACAGTTAGATAAACTATATTACCCAATAATAAGACATAAAACACATCACACAGTAAAATAACTTTTGTTCTACATCTAATAGATAAACCTGAATTATGCACTACCATCATTCTGCCTCTAGGAGGTGCTGTACATGGGCCAACCGCAGCCTGGAAATCAGCACTAAAGCTTATCCAATGTCCCATATACCTCCTGCCTGCTTCCCATTTCAACCTTGGACACTGTGGAAAACCTACATTTGCTTCCATGGACTACAGGTTCCATAATTCACTGCCAAGTATTCACTAGGACCCGGCTTCCTCTGTGCATTGCTTTCAATGGGAGTAGTCCTTCTGATCCTCAGCACTGGAGTCTCGCCTCTAAGACTCGTGAGAGATGGGAATTTCACACACCTGTGTCTTGTGCTGCCCAATCAGGTGCATCTTTCCTGGGCATGCTGAAGCCTGGAACTGCTTTTAATCTGACATTGCCTGAAGTTCCTTGTATGCGCATTGACTTTTGCTCCTCTGTATACTGGGCCTCTTGTTGCCTGTTTTCCAGTCCAGTTCCTGCATTATTTCTTATTTACTCCCTTGCCTGCCTTTTTCTACAGTTTGGTGCAGCCCATACACTGCGACCTTTCTAATTGTTCCTAGTGTGTTCCCTCTGTTCTTGCTATTATTTCACTTTACATATTTCTTTTGCTTCTGCCATAGCTCTTGTATTTTCTCCTCAGTCTCTTAGATGCCACTTGTTTCTCCACCACTCTGCAAATATGCCTCCTGGCACACTGCTGGTTGGGGGAAGAAGTACACTTTAGTCCTGAGGCCCTCAGGAGGCAAGGGGACCACATCCCCCCACCAGCAGTGTGTGAGAGGTGCGTTTGCAGAGTGGTGGAGAAAGGGGGTATGACCTCTGACCACCTCTCAGCAATCCCACTGTGTGGGGCTTACTGGAGGTAACAGGAGTTCTTGTTGGACACTAAGGGGCATATGCACAAGCCCCAATCGCCATCACAACGTCACTGAACGGATTTATACTAAATCACAAAAAGGCACTTCCATGAAACAACCAGATTGGGTAGTTTTAGAAGAGACTAATAAAGGGTTAATATGTGTAACCAAAAGAAATGGGTTTTAGAATTTGAAAAACTGAAGGGAGCATTTTGATTTGTCACTTAAAATCATTTGTGTACACTAAGAGAGGGAAAGTTTGCCATTACTGTTTTTACTTGTTGAGAGTGGCGCATCACATTTATTGTGAGTGAAAGAAAATCTTTTAGGAGTTTCAGATATTTTCATATTCTGCAATACTATATAAAAGGTGAGTTAGTAATGTGTAAGGCGTGTTATGTATTGTGTAGGAGTGCACGAGTGTTTGAAATGCTATTTTTAACTTTGTAATGCATTATTTGTGAAGCTTGTGAAGCATTAGGCAAAATGTGATCTTAGAAATATGTTACCAAATGTTTGGAACATGTATTGTAGTCTGTTTTATTGTACTGAAACTAAGTTTGGATTAGGTTGTGCATACTAATATGTGTGCTTCCAGAGTCTGTGATAAAAGTAGTAGTGAAAACTGAGGTTTAAAACATGTTGGCAGATGTGTTAAAGTGTATTCTAGTCTATATAAGTGTGTGTGTCCGAAACAATCATTATCACATAGGCATTACAATGGTACATGTGTTGTAATGGCTTGTAGTGTAACTGTATGCATGGTAATGGAAGTTGCCTAGTAAAAATCATGTTGTAAAATTAAGCATTGTAATACCTTGCATAGTAACATCATATATACTTGAAATAGGTTTAAAAGTACAAGACTTACAATAGTGATATGAGAAGAGTTGGTCTTTCAAATTTGCATAAGTCTTAGTTTGTGAGGTCTTGGTGAATAGTGAAGGTGCACATCCTGTGCATCTGAGAATGGTAGCTTAAAAATCTGGTAAGTTGTCATACAGGTACAGAAATCGGTTTGTTTTTACGTATTATGTCACTAGAAAAAGGCATACATATACGCATTGATGCCTTCAGAAACATGGTGAGACTTAGAACACTGGCATGGGAAGGGTTGCTGTTTTATATTTGGCTAGGCCTAACATTTTGAGCTGTTGGTGAATAGTGAAGCTGCAAGAGAAAAGTGATGTTTAACACATGTTGACAGAGGGATTAGTGATTAGGCTACTTCGAATGAGTCTCTAGAAAGGTACTCTTGAACTAGGCCGTATAAATGTAGGTGTCTGTTTGAAATGTGAAGTGCAATATGTCAAGTTTAAGGATCTGTGTGTTGTTGTGAGAGAGGTATTTGCCTACTTGTACATGTATTCTGACATGTCCTGAGCATCTGAGGATGGTAGCTTTAAAACCTGGTAGCTTCTCATACAGGTGCACAAATCTCACTTCTGCTCCGTCATTTGGTCACAGAGACAGATATGTCTCACCTGCGTAGATGTCACAGAAGCCTTTAAATAGACTGTTCAATTCCTATGTGCCCTGTATTATGACCAGAAAGGAATACATACACCTTCTTCTATACAAATTTAGAGAGCATGCAGTTTAAAACACAGGTATTGTACTATTTCTAGGTTTGTTATTATGTGTTATGTCACTAGAAAAAGGCACACATATACACATTGATGGTTTGAGAAACATGGTGAGAGTTAGACAATGGCATGTGAAGGGATGATGTTTTAAATGTTAGCTAGGCCCAACATTTTGAGCAGTTGGTGAATAGTGAAGCTGCAAAACAAAAAGTGACATTTTAGATATGTTGGCAGAGGGTCTAGGGATTAGGCTACTTTGTATGAGTCTCTGGAAAGGTACACCTGAAGTAGGCTATATAAATGTTGTCTGCTTGCAATGGGAAGTGCACTCTGCCAAGTTTGAAGGTCTGCATGCCCTCGTGACTCAGCTATGTGTCTACTTGTACACATATTCTGACACGTGCTGTGCATCTGAAGATGCTAGCTTAAAAACCTGGTAGCTTCTCAAACAGGTGCACAAATCTTCACAGTTCTGTTCCATCATTCGGGCGCAGAGGTAGACATGTCTTAACTATGTAGGTGTCACACAACCCATTAGACTGCTGAATACCCATGTGCTGTACCCATGAGCAGAAAGGAATACATACACCTTCTTCTATAGAAACCTAGAGAGCATGCGGTCTGAAACACAGGTATTCTACTATTTCTAGGTTTCGTTGTATGTATCATGTGACTAGGAAAAGGCACAGACACACGCATTGAAGCCTTCGGAGACATGGTGAGACTTACAACAGTGACATGGGAAGGGTTGCTGTTTTATATTTGACTAGGCCCAAGATTCTGAGCAGTCGGTGAATAGTGAAGCTGCCAGAGAAAAGTGAGGTTTAAGACATGTTGGCAGAGGGATTAGGGATTAGGCTACTTCGTATGAGTTCCTGGAAAGGTACACTTGAAGTAGGCCGTATCAATTTAGGTGTCTTCTTGCAATGGAAAGTGCACTCTGTCAAGTTTAAAGATCTGTGTGCTCTCGTGACTCAGGTATGTGTTTACTTGTACATGTATTCTGACATGTGCTGTGCGTACATTAAAAACCTGGAAGATTTTCATACAGGTGCAAAATCTTCTCAGTTCCGTTCCATCATTCGGTCACAGAGGGAGACATGTCTTACCTACGTAGGTGTCACAGAACTGATGAATCAGATTGTTGAATACACTTGTGCCATATATTATGTGCAGAAAGGAATACATACACCTTATTGCACAGAAACTTAGAGAGCATGCGGTCTGAAACACAGGTACTCTACTATGTATAGGGTTCTTTTTATGTATCATGTCACTAGGAAAAGACACAGACACACGCATTGAAGGCTTCAGAAACATGGTGAGACTTACAACAGTGACAAGGGGATGGTTTCTGTTTTATATTTGGCTAGGCCCATCATTCTGAGTAGTCGATGAATAGTTCAGTTGCAAGAGAAAAGTGAGGTTTAAGGCATGTTGGCAGAGGGATTAGTGATTAGGCTACTTCGTATGAGTCTCTGGAAAGGTACACTTGAAGTAGGCTGTCTAAATTTAGGTGTCTGCTTGCAATTCGAAGTGCACTCTGTCAAGTTTAAAGGTCTGCGTGCTCTTGTGACTCAAGTATGTGTCTACTTGTACATGTATTCTGACACGTGCTGTGTGTCTGAAGATGCTAGCTTAAAAAACTGATAGCTTCTCATGCAGGTGCACAAATCTTTTCAGTTCCGCAGCATAATTTGGTCTTAGAGGGAGACATGTCTTACCTATGTAGGTGTCACAGAACCCCACAAATAGACTGTTGAATACCCATGTGCCCTGTATTATGAGCAGAAAGGAATACATACACCTTCTTGTACAGAAACTTAGAGAGCATGCGGTCTGAAATACAGGTATTCTACTATTTATAGGTTTCTTTTTATGTATCATGTCACAAGGAAAAGGCACAGACACACGCATTGAAGCCTTCAGAAACATGGTGAGAGTTACAACAGTGACATGGGAACGGTTGCTGTTTTATATTTGGCTGGGCCCAACATTCTAAGAAGTCGTTGAATAGTGAAGCTGCCAGAGAAAAGTGAGGTTTAAAACATGTTCACACAGGGATTAGGGATTAGGCTACTTTGTATGAGTCTCTGGAAAGGTACAGTTGAAGTAGGCTGTATAAATGTAGGTGTCTGTTTGCAATGGGAAGTGCACTGTCAAGTTCTAAGGTCTGCATACTCTCGCGACTCAGGTATGTATCTGCTTGTACTTGTATTCTGACACGTGCTGTACGTCTGAACATGCTAGCTTAACAAACTGGTAGCTTATCATACAGGTGCACAAATCTTCTCAATTCTGCTCCATCATTCGGTCTCAGAGAGAGACATGTATTACCTATGTAGGTGTCCCAGAATCCCTCAAGTACACTGTTCCATTCTCAGATACCCTAAAATATGAGCAGAAAGGAATACGTACACCTTCTTCTACACTATTTTATAGTTTAAATCTTTTATTGCATTTTTATGGAATCAACAAACAGTGCAGGTTGTAGACCTTGCGCTTTCCTGGGCTATGCGAAGCCCTGCGTCATGTAACATACAAGCAAGTGTCGTGTGGGCAAACAAACCCCAAGCCATTCCCTCCCGCCTCCCTCCCTCCATTCACCATTGCATTAGCATTTTGGGATTCAGTTTTAGCAGTACTGTAGATTAGTTCTGCTCCGAGTTGGTGGCGTAACAAACTCAGGCAAACGTAGCAAGCGTAAGTATCTGGGGCAAGTAAGCTCTCGGAATTCTTGTGAGAGCAGAGACAAGAAAGGCTGCCATACATCCCTGAAGGCCGAGCCTTGCCTGGCCATCGTGAGCATTATCTTTTCCATTCCTAGAATATGCCATTTCCGGAGGAGCCAGCCTACATGTGTGTGGAGCTGTGGGGTCCCCCAGTGTGTAAGTATATTCTGCATGGCTGCCCCTAGGGCTAGTCCAATCAGATGCCCTCTTATAAATTTCAATGGGTATGTGAGTTGGTTTGGTACCCCTAGATGTACCAATGCAGGGAATCTTGGTAGTTGGGTGTCTAAATGTGCGTCATTTCGTCCAGCACTTGAGCCCAGTACTGCTGCAGCCGCGGGTATTCCCATAAGATGTATACCAGTGTTCCCCGTCCCCTGCAGCCCCACCAGCAGTCCGTGCTCTGTGTGGGGTTGACCTTGTGTGTCCGCGCTGGGGTATAATACCAGTAGGTGGCTAACTTTGTAAGTGTTTCTGTCATATTACTAGCCAGGTGTCTGGCTCTATAGTATATTCCTTCCCATTCTTTGTCGCTCAGAACCCTCCCAGTGTCCTTCACCCACCTGTCTCATCCTGAGATTAGTTTCTTGTCTGAAGACTTAGACAGAAGCCATTTTTCATATTGGGTGAGGTGTCGCTGCGCAGTGGGCCTATTTTGTGGCTGTAATGCCCAGTGGCGGAGCTGCAGGTATCGCAGTCACTCTGTCTCAGGAATGCCAAAGTCAGCTTTAATCTGATGGAAGGGGAGCACCCCCTCTTCATCAAAGAGATGCAAACCGGGCCTTTCCACCCCCGGCCCGAACTCCGGGTTGTCAAATAGTGGAGTCATAGGGGAGGGGAACGTTGTCAAATTGTGTCTAGTGCTAGTCTGATTCCACGCCAGCATTGTCATCTGCGTGATGGGGGACAAATACTAGTTTCGAGGTCTGTGTTGTTTCTTAAGGAAGGGGACCTTCGATAGTGATGTTCCGGCCACTGCCCTGTCTTGGAATAACCAGTGCTTCTCAGATTCGGCATGGTTCCACTCCACTAGGTATCTCAATTGCCCTGCATGATAATACAGTTGGAGATCGGGTGTCCCTAACCCTTCCTCTCTAGGTGGAAGGAAGCTAATGGCTTTTTTCATCCATGGTTTCCAACCCTGCCAAATGAATTGCAGAATCTTCGCCTGCATCTTATGAATCAAACCAGTGGATGGCTGCAGGGGGAGAGTCTGGAATATATACAGGATTTTGGGGAGAACCATCATTTTAATAGCTGCTACTCTGCCCAGCCACGAGATCGGGTGATGTTTCCACCTTTGGATGTTGGTACGAATTTGCCTATGGAGGTTGCGGTAATTAATGGCGGCAGTGGCTTGTGTGGTTGATGCTAGTTGGACTCCCAGATAGGGGATGGTACTGTGAGACCACTGCATGGGATGCTGATTCTTAAATCGTTGCACCATTTGCCATGGAAGGGAGAGGCTGAGTGCCACAGATTTCCACACATTCACTTTGAACCCCGAAGCCCTGCCGAAGGATTCCAGTACCTCCACGAAGGCATCTAGGGATGTGTCCAGTTTGTCAAGCGTCACTAGGACGTCGTCTGCATAAAGGCTTATGGTGTGTTAATCCTGCCCAAATGGTACTCCGGTGATATGTGGGTGTGTTCGAACTCTCTGCACTAGCAGCTCCATATATAACATGAACAGCAAGGGCGATAGGGTGCACCCTTGCCTCGTACCTCTACCTTTTTGAAGTGGGGCCGACGTGTGACCGTTAATCCTAACTGTTGCCATGGGGAGACAGTAGCAGTTCAGTATCTGAGTCTTCATCCTCTCTCTTAAGCCAAAATGAGTCAAAACCTGTTTGAGGTAGGGCCAGTGTACCCTATCAAAGGCCTTTTTGGCATCTATAGCCAGTAGCATGTATTTGCCCGGTGTTCTGGATGCTTTCTCTATGATGTGGTGAACCCGTTTGGTGTTACCGCTTGTCTGTTTCTGAGGGATGCAACCCACCTGATCAGGGTCGACCAGGGCGGGCATTTATGTGATCAGTCTGTGGGCTAATATTCCTGTGAATAGTTTCAGATCCACATTTAGAAGCGAGACGGGCCGGTACAACCTACAATATGTTTTGTCTTCCCCTGGTTTGGGGATGACTGTAATTGCAGCCTCTAGCATCGATGCTGGGATCGCGCCAGCCTCCATAAATGTGTTGAAGAGCCGAGTCAAGACCGGTGCCACTACCGGGCAAAATGTTTTGTAGAAGGCTGATGTAAAGCCGACTGGACCTGGGGATTTTGCCAGTTTGAACTGGAAGATTGCTGAAATAACTTCCTCAATTCAGATTTCTCTGTCTAATTGTTCGGTTTGCTCTGGGGTCAGTGCAGTTGTCTGTGCATCTTGCAGATATTGATCGCTGTCTGTGCTATCTAGCGTTTGGCTCGAGTGGAGGTGCGCATAGAATTTTTGAAAGGCCTTGACTATTTCAGTGCCTTCCGTCGCTAAGTCCCCTCCCTGGTCATGTATCGCCTGAGTGCCTTGCCACTGCCGGCTCTCTCATAGTTTGTGTGGCCACATTTGTCCCCCCAACATAAAAGGAGTGGCGCAGACGAAGGGCTGCTGACTCCGCCCGGTCTAAATCTATTGCTGCTAATTGTGAGCACAATGCTGAGAGTTGATGCCAGATTCTGGGGGCCCCTGTCCTCTGGTATATGTGCTCAAGTTCTCGTACTTGCTGGGAGAGGCCCTCCCTTTTCTCCTTCCGGAGTGTGTTAACCGCAGCGGATATCGCAATGAATTCACCCCGAATAAAGGATTTAAGTGCCTCCCACTTGCGTATCTCCGGAGTGTCATTATGTAAGAGGTAGTCCCCTATAGCTCGCTGGATTTGTGTCACTACCTCTGGGCGTTGTAGAATCGTGTCTCTTAAGCACCACTGTCTAAAGGGGCATTTCAGAGGGGGTAGGGACAACGTGGTCGCCACCGCAGCATTATCTGAGAGTGTTTCTGTGAGTATCTATGTGTCTACTGCGAGTGTGTGACTATCTTTAGTGCCGATAAGGTAATCTATCCTGGCATATGTTTTGTGTGCATTAGAGTAAAAGGAGTAAACGGAGTAAGAGGGCATCCCACTCCCTGGCTTGGGGGTGGGATGTCCTCCAGAGGTCCACCAGACCTAGTTCCCTCATCCAAGCTTGACCTTCTTTGGACAATGCTCCAGCCAGTCCATGTCATTGAGCTGATCTGTCTATGATAGTGTTGAACACCAGGTTGAGACCCCCCCAATAATATTTTACTTTCATCCTTAGCCATTGCCTCCAACAGTGCCATGTGGAGGAATTTTTCTTGTCCCTCAATCGGTGCGTATATCGATCCTATAATCAGTACGTGGCCCCCCCCAGTGTGAATCGTTAAGTGAGGAGCCTCCCTTTGATTTCGGCCTCTTTCTGTACCACTTTGCCTCTAAAAGCTCGGGACACCAAGAAAGCCACTCCACAGTTTTGCTAGGGCATGAAGAGAACAGTTGGATGGGAAACACATGTGTTTTGAGCCTGTGGCAGTCTCTGGATAGGAGGTGGGTTTCCTGCAGGAGACAGATGTCTGCCTTCGTGTTTTCCAGGTATGATATTATCGCTCTGCGCTTAGCCGGGTTATTGATTCCCCTCACATTGATGTTGAGAATTCTAAGATTGGTAGATTGCATTGCTGTTAACAGGCGTTATGTCTGCTGTGTAAGCCCCCCTTTCTAACTGCCCCGGCTGCCCTTTACCCTTTCGCAGGGTAGTCTCATTTACCCCTGTGATGTGCCTTTTGGTGTTATTGCATGGTGAATGGAGGACCTCAAAAGCAACCCAAACAAACCCTATGATAAAATTAACTGGAATAACCAATAATATGTTCAAAGTCAGTCCTTCAGCCATTCGTGGCCGCCAGGAAATATACTTGGGGTCCATATTGTGACCAATCTCCCGACATCCCACCCGCCCGCCCTCAGACTCTCTGTGGGGCAACTGCCCTCTTGGTGAGCTTAAACATCCTCAGTCTTTGCCAGTGCAGCGGCAATAGACTCCAGTGCCTCCTGTTGTACTTTCGCTATCTCCGCATGGTCTGGTTTTCTCGGGATTGGTCTGAGCCCCTGTCGCCGCCATCGTGGTTGATGCTCTCCTCGGGCAGGGGACGTGGCCCCCTACTGCTGTTCTCCTCAGGGGGCTCCAGACCCAGCAACAGGCAGGCGTCTGAGAGGGAATGCAACTGCTGAAGCTTGCCACCCCAGCAAAAAATGAATCTAAAGGGATGGCCCCAGGCGTATGCAATATCTTGGTTGCGGAGGTGTGAAGTAACCGGGCGGAATTCCCTTCACTTTTGTAGCATGAGCGAGGCAAGGTCTTGAAATAATGTAGGAGTTTGGTCTCTGAATGTAATTGGGTGCATTGCTTGTGCTTTGCGCAGTATCTCTTCTTTAGTTTTTAGAAATTGTGTACACAGACTAAAATGCCTGCCTGGGGAGCCTTGTTGGAGCGGGGCGGACCCACTCTATGTGCCTTATCTAGATTGAGCTCCGTGCCATGAGGGTTACGAAGCATGTAGTTGAAAAGGTCCCGCACAGTGCCGAAGATATCTTCTCCCTCTGCTTTTGACGCCACTCCTCGTATCCGAACATTTTTCCCCTGAGACTGATTCTCAAGGTATTCCAGGTGGGATTGTAAATCTATATGCTGGTCCTGAAGTCGAAAAACCTCCTGCTGTAGAGCCTCCACTTCCACATCCAGGTTGTCCCCTTTATCTTGTGTGAGGTATTTCTTGACAGTCTGTAGATCCTCCCAAAGCGTTGTGAATAGCGACTCTAAAAATGCACGGGTCACTGGTTCTTCCGCTGAGCTTTCCGCCTGTGTGCGGGGTGTTTCCCCTGTCGCGGGGCTGTCCGCCATGCTGCTGCCGGTCGGCCGTGTGAGCATATCTTTGAGGGATCGGTCCATCTTCACTCGGCTGGTGGACATTTTCATTCGCTGATTCTCATGGTTGCTTTTGCTATCTGTTCTGGGGGTCCAGGGTCCTCAGTCGCCAGACTCGTCTTCTGGGGCAACCTTCCCCTGTCTGTGCTGTGTTCTTCTGTGTATGCTAAGGGCTTGTCTTCTGGACTCACACTTACTTGTGCGGGTCGGGTCTGAGAGGAGCGTGGCCCAATGGGTTGCACTAATCCTCCGGCCGTCCCCCACTCGCTGTGCCGGGGACCCTGGCTCTGAGTCCGGTGAGATTCTCCTCAGCCCTCTGTCGTCTCTGCTCTGCTACCTTCCTGTGTGTTTAGAACGGGGCCACCAGGCCTCAATGTCGCCCCTTCCCTCCGAGGTGTTGCAGTTTTGGCCTCGGGTGGTGTTCTGCCCCCGTCTGTTTGATGCATGGGAGGGTGACCCAGGCCCGTCCTGTTGCAGCTGGTGGGGCATTAAGTGTGTATGCAATCTAGCTGGGGGCTATGATGACAGAGGCCTTGGACTCTCTTCTGGGAGCCTCTGACTGTGCGTGGGCCCTTTGCCGCATGGGGTCCCACAGCACCGTTCCTTTCCAGAGGCCCACACCCACTTTGAATGTCCCTGCTGTGTGGGACCTCGCTGCTACGTTGATCCAGCGCTAGCTTCTAGTCTTGTCAGCCACTCTTCCAGCAAGGTCAGGGTGAGGGACACTGGTGTGGTTCCAATAGGCCTCTGTTCCTCCCCGTTGAGCTATGAGACTGCCCCCCCTCCAGGACATCGCTCGCTGCTGCAACCACGGCAGGGTGGGGATGTGTGCTGGCCTTGTTTCAGTCTGCCTGCCCCTCCTCTGGCCTTTCTCGGTCTGGAGCCTAGTTGCAGGTGTCAGTTGTGTAGCGGTGGTGGGTCCCCCTTCACCCCGCTTTCTGTTGCTTCCAGTTGGAGAGCCCCCTCACTGGGATGCTGTATGCTGCCGAGCCCATCATGAGGCGAGGCCGTGCTGTGGCCGTACTGCTGCGCCTGCCTTTCTCTTGCGCCTACCTCTCCCCTCGCTGGCTCTGCTGATCCCAGGGCCTGGGCATGGGCTGCAAGCGCTCGCACGCCGGGGTCCCCCTTCTCCTCCCGGACAAACTCGTCTGTAATGCTCCTCACCTCGGGGTGGCACGGGTCTATGACTTCAGCACTGAGTGTCCAGTCTGGATGGTCCTGCCGTGTGCCCCCAGGGCTTGTGCTGGGCTGCGAGACCATGGATGTCCATGGACGGCCGCCGCTCCACATGTTGGCGAGGTCACACTGCATCCCCGCCCTCAGCTCTGGCTTCTCCGGGGCCCGTCTCCATTGGGCCTCTCCGCTCGTTGTTGGCTCCTGGCTTCTGTCACCACGAGCCGCTGCTCCCAGTGCAGTCACCCCTGGCCCACGTCTCTGATTACGGTGCTGGCTGACTTCTTTCTCGGGCTGTTCCGCTATCACCCTTTGTTTCGGCCCAAGGTGCCAGCGGAGTGACAAACCTGCTCCGCTTTTGCAGGTTCCCCCAGCGCAAGAGTTCCGGATGCTTTTACATCCGATGGGGTACGATAACTCGGCCTGGATGTTGCTATCGGGGCGGTGATGGGCGGGAGCGACAAAGCAGAACATCCTACCTCGCCATCATTTTGGCCACGCACCCTTCTACACTATTTTAGAGAGCATGTGGTATGAAACATAGGTATTCTACTATTTCTAGGGTTCTTTTTATGTTTTATGTCACTAGGAAAAGGCACAAACATACTCATTGATGACTTCAGAAACATGGTGACACTTAGAATAGTGTCATGGGAAGGGCTGCTGTTTTATATTTGGGTAGGTTCAACATTCTAAGAAGTCTGTGAATACTGGAGCTGCAAGAGAAAAGTAAGGTTTAACACATGTTGACAGAGGGATTCGAGATTAGGCTACTTCGTATAAGTTTTTGAAAAGGTGCAGATGAAGTAGGCCATATGGGAAGTGCAGTCTGTCAAGTTTAAAGGTATGTGTGCTCTTCTGAAAGATGTATATCTACTTGTACATGTATTGTAACATGTGTTGTGCAGCTGATGACCCTAAGTCAAAAACTAAGTAGCTTATTATACAGGTGCACAAATCGTATCAGTCATATTACACCATTCAGTCATAGAAGTAAAGATCTTTTACCTATGTAGGTGTCACAGAAGTCGTAGTACATCATTTACCTAGGTAGCAAACATAGAACCACTATATTATAGAGTTAAAAATCTGACTGCCCTATATAATAACAAAAAAAGAATGCATACTTTTTCTTGTACACAAATTTAGAAAATGAAAGTGTACAGTAAATTATAAATATTTTTCCCCAGACTTTCAAGCATTTAGAGCTTTGCAAAAGTTCATACTTAGGTATCACATATTTTTATTTGTTATGAAGAGAATAGCAATTTAATTGTAAGTAATTGCTTGTTGATTATTATAAATATTAATATGTAATTAATTTACAATTATTATTTGATGTAACAAACTATTGAAACTGTTGTTTGTGTTTTAGATATTTATTTTATTTGTAACACAAATTGAAGATGGCAAGAAAACATGAAAAGAGAAGAGAACAAAGCAAACAGTACTACTTAAAGAAAAGTGAAAAGAGCACATTAGAAAAAGAGCGAAACGTTATACGGGATAAGAACTCTTCTGGTAAGAAGACTAAACAGTTTCTTAAAACAGTTGTAGAGAGATTTAAAAAAGTAAATAATGCTGAATAGAAAAAGAAAAGTTTTACAACAAATCAGAAGGAAAAGAAGAATTGTCATGGTAAAACAACATTAGTTTATGGGAAAACAGCACATATTATAAGAAGGCAAAAAGAGCATAAGGATATAGGTGGAAGAATATTTAGAAGTGGAGTAATTCATAATTTATTACAAAAATGTAAAAAAATATAAAAGAAGATCAGCAGCATATAAGAAAAAGCAACAGATTGAAAGTGTAGTAGATAGTGCTTCTGAATTGAAAAGAACATTATTTATATTAATATTGAAGAGAATGAAAACATTGGATAAAACAATCCTGTTTATGAAGGAGAAAAGCAAAAGAAAAAGAGTTGTTAATAGAAGTATCTTTTGTAAAACCTTTACAGGTGAATGAAAGCACACTTCCATTACTGAGCCTTTTTTTAACGAAGAAAGTTATTTTCAAGAGAACACATTAGTACATGCAGTCGATACTGCTGGTTGATGTTTTGAGGTGAAAGACGGGTCTCCCATCCCAAAGGAAAAAATGGTTGCTAGGAATGTTGAAGAAGTAATACCTGAAGAGGTTCAAGGAAAGCGTACACAAGCTCCTGTGTATAAGTGGGATTGCAGCAGTATTTGTAGTATTCAACAGCAGTCTCTTGATATGTTACGAATATTTTTATGAGAATATGCAAAAAAAAGTGTTAAACAGAAGATTAGGATGTTACAAGGACTAGATCCATGTAAAAACAGAAAATATACCATGTTGCAAGGTCATTCTCTGGCTTATCTTTTAAGAAAAGTGTTTCAAAGTACTTTTCATTATTTAAGAATGTTAGCTGTACACCACTCTGAAATGCGGAAGTTAGTAAGGAGACTCTACTATGTAAAAAGTCCTGCATTATGTTTAAGTGAAATGAACAGAGCTCTTTTACATGATTCTGTATCAGATGTACAGAAAGTTTGTGATGATATACAGTTTTGTTTTTTGTTCTGAAGAGGAGTGTAGACAAAGTGAGAGTTTGATAAGTGTAGGTGTTGAAGAACACGAGAAAGAGATTAGTATTGATGAGTTTGCAGAAGAAATTACAAAGTTTAACACAGTTTCATCTGAAAAAACAAACTATGTTTCTATTTGTTGTTGACGTATTCACTATAGAAGTCAAACTAGGAATGTTGATTTATATTTAAAAAGTGAAAAAGAAAACAATGACAAGTGGCAGGAATTTGTTGTTTATTTCTTTGTAGAAGGTCAGTTTGAGTTGGCCAGTGATCAAGTTATTTATAAGTACTGTGACAATAAATTAGAAGGAAACAAAATGCCAGCTAGAGCAGTACATAACAACTTAGAGTTGGTACATATTCCTCAGGAACAAGCAGATTTAAATGCATATGAGTCAATTCTTATTCAATCTGTGCACCCATTTCAGGCCATAGTTCGTATGGAGCCTAAAACAGGTAAGCTGCCACCAACAGATTTGTAAAAAGATCTCAAAGGAAGAGTTGTGTACTTACCTTTAGATTTTGAGAAAAATATTGAAACTGTTGGTGTAGAGAGAGAGGAAAATGAGCCAGTAGTTATTCTAGTAAATGGTGTACCAACAAAGAGTAGAAAAATCTGGCAAGAGTTGGTAGATGTTAATAAACTTCAAAAGGCTCCATTATACCTGGTACAGAATAATATGTTTTATAAGAATGTAAATGTTGATGGAGAAGTAATATGCTTAGAAGATGAAACAGTAATATAAAGTGGTCAAATAGAAAGTCCAGGAGTGAAGAGATTTATGAACATTATACTATACATACTTTGCATTCGAAAGGAATCATAGGAAACAGTATTGAATTATTTCAAAAGAAAGAAGCAAAGGGAACTCCCATGAGTTTATGTGAAAAAAGTTTAGAAGCTCGTTGTTTTCCACAGCTACTCCCCACTGGAGAAGGTGGACAATTTGATGAGCGAGCTGTATGGATCCCAGCTTCAGAATACAGATCAACATGAATGTAATGTGAAGATCCAAGATTTTGGCAATACATTCCATATATATTTCATCTTCTGTTTGAAAGTGATGTGTCTGCACTTTCATATGCAGTGAACCATATATTAAAAACAGTAGTTCATCTTCAACATGTTTCTGCAAAAGAGTTCAAGGACAAAGTTCAACAAAGAGATGAAAATTTAGAATCTCAGTTAATTATTTTATGGCGTGCCAATGTGGTACCAATGAATATTGGTATCGTCGTCATGGTGAACTTAAATGCATGTTAAGAAACGTAGGTACACCTACATGGTTTCTAACACTTAGCTGTGCTGAATATGTGTGGGATGATCTACTTGAATTCCTTCGAGAAGAAAATTCAAATGTGAAAGACAATGAACTGAATACAGCTGGAGA
This sequence comes from Calotriton arnoldi, assembly GCA_963921515.1. Lineage (NCBI taxonomy): Eukaryota > Metazoa > Chordata > Amphibia > Caudata > Salamandridae > Calotriton > Calotriton arnoldi. Next base: position 898,687 of record CAWUFW010002202.1, read on the forward strand.
ACTCTGTTGTTTGGATCCTGTAAATGTCTGCAGAAATTTTAACCAAAGTTTCAAGGTATGATGTCATTTATCTGCAATAAGTGTTCCACCTTTTGGAGCAGTAACTTATTTCTTTTGGCAAAAAGAGTACCAAGCCAGAGCTGCTCCTCATATACACATACTATTATGGATAAAGGATGCACCAAAATTTGGAGCAGATAGTGATGAAACTGTTTTGTCTTTCATTGAACAGTATGTTACATGTGCCATTCCAAGAGAAAGAGGAGAAAAGGGCTTGGGACAACAAGTTGTATGCTTTCAAAGTCATCGATGTGGGAAAAACTGCAGACGGAAATGTAAATGTAAAAGAACATTTTATACAAAATGTTGTTTTGGATTCCCACGTCCTATAATTTCTAAAGGAAGAGTAAATAGTTTTTTCTCAGCAGTAAGACATACAATAACTTGAAAATCTCCCAATAATACATACAACTTAAGAATAACAGAAGCTTCAAAGTACATTAATGACTACAATCCAGTTATTTTGAAAATGTTGAATGCAAACATGGATATTCAGTATGTTGCAGATAATTCAGTTTCTGTTGCTCATTATGTTACATCATACATTACAAAATCTGAAAAGTCTGAAATGAAAAAACTATGGGAAGAAATTTCAGAAGTAAAGAGTCTTAGCAAGAAATTGTACAATTTCAGCTCAGAAATGCTTTCCCATAGAGAGATTGGATTCTATGAATGTTCGGATCGCTTGAGCTCAGCCAGTTTATATTCAAAGTCAAGAGAAATGATTTGGACAAGTCTAGGTCTTGCCTCCACACGAAATAGAGTATTGAAATCTTTACAAGAAATTAAATATTTAGCACAGTATGAACCAGAAAGTACTGATATAGTCATAACTAATATGTTGGATACATAGGAGTCCACATCTTCAAAACCTACGTCTTTATGAAATACTTCAACATTACAGGTTTAAAAAGAATGTTAGAGAAAATATAAAAGAAGAAAAATATGCAGTAATTGGATGTGATGGATGTTTAGTGAAACATTTCAAAGGGAATCTTAATAATCACAGAAAACTGTGTTGTGAAACTGCAGATAAGAGATAATTTTTCTATTTAGCACTTCTGCAACTGTTCAAGCCTTGGCATAGTGAAACAGAATTACTTGGAGATTTTGAGTGCTATGAAGATTCTTTTAATGCAACTAAAGACAGCATTCAGTGCACAATTTTCCCAACTTACTTACAAATGTTAAATGATGAGATTGAACAAGAAGGTACTATTGCAGCTGAAATAGCTAGAGAAAGTTCGCAAAGCAGTCAAAGTTCTGGTCCACTGACTCAAGATCCACCTGGACAACCAATTATTGAAAATGAAGCAGCAATAGCCATGAATGAGGTAGAAACTGCAACGCAGCAAGCACAGAAGGATATTATTCAGTTTGAAAAGTTAGAGGAACAACTAAATATTGAACAAAAAGAAATATATGTACAATTCAAACAACAGGTAGAACATGGGTGCTCCATGAAAAAAAAGGATTGCCAATGTTCATCATTTAAACCTATTCTTTTGTACATTAGTGGTCAAGCTGGAACAGGAAAATGTTTCTTAATTAAAGTCTTGACCAGTTATCTACACAAAACTACAAAATCACATTTATCTTGTGCCGTAACAGCTCCAACTGGATTAGCAGCACACAACATTAAAGGTATCACTTTATATCGATTACTTATGCTACCTGTTGAACATGATAATAAATTGGAATATCAAAAGCTATAGGGAGAAGTTTGTTATGAAGTCTTAAGGGTACTGAAGAAACTAAGAGGCAGATTTCCAAGAAGTGACGCATCGCTGCCGCAACACTGCGATGCGTCAAAAACAATGCGCCGCCACTGCGGCAACACAAATCACCACGGTTGTGCTATATTTACATCTTGGCGGACCGTGGCGCAACGCTGCATCCTGCGGCAGAAGAACTGACAAAGGTGCCACAAAACTGCCGCAAGTCAGCCTGACGTAACTGCTGAAAAAGTGACGTAAGGCAGATTTTCATCACGTAACGCCAGTCCGAGCAGTCTTTGACACTCACCACTGCGTGAAGCGGCAAAAAAGCATCCCAAAAATAACGCAACTCAAAAGAAAACTCTTTGGGGACCATAGAGGAGTCTGCAATGGACCAGGAAGGACACTGCAGTAGTCAAGACCCTCAAGCAACCAACCGCAGCAAAAGTCCTGATGCACATGCAGAGACCCTGGCAAAGAGGAAGCGCAAATCTAACTTCAGTCAAGAGGAGAATGAAATACTGGTCACTGAGGTGGCTAATTATCAGCACCAGGTCTTCGTGAGTTCAAAGTTGCAACTTTCCAAAAAGGAGGCGATATGACAGACCATTGTCCAGAAAAAAAACAGTGTAGGACAAGCAAAGAGGACTGTCGCTGACTGTAAAAAGCGCTGGCATGACTGCAAGCACAGAACAAAGGAAAAACTAGCGGCAAACCGCAAGGCAACATTGCAGACAGGAGGAGGAAGCCCAGCAGAACAGGAGGTCTTGGATGCCCCGGAGGAGCGGGTGGCAGCTGTTATCCCCGAGGAGTTGGTCACTGGACTCTCAGGACAGGACAGTGCAGCCTTAGAAAATCAACAGCAGTCAACGGGTAAGTCACAAGAAGTGCAAATATGTGAGTAAAGGGTCATGGTGGTGATGTCAGCTAGATATGTACCTGTGCCACAGTCTGCTGTGTGCATCTTGATGTACTGGGACCTGTCCCCAGTCCCACCTATCCGTAATGGAAGTAAATCACATAAGCCAATCACACTTTGCACATGCCAAAACAGCCCTGCCGTGTCTCTCTCTGCCGGGGCAGATTTACAATCCCCTTGTCTCGCCCGAGCGACACGTTGTGTGAGGCACCAGTGGCGTAACCTGCTGCGTGATATTTACAAGGACAGGTAAAGCCACCTTACGTGGCTTTACCTGTGCCCGTAAATATCACCCTTTTGATGCTACACTTTGCGTGTCAGTGGTGTGACATGTGTGTTACTGTGGGTATTTCCATGCAACACCTATGTCCACTGATGCATGTTCAGATTAATGAGCAATCGTTATTCTGCAAATGCATCAGAATGCTATGCCACCCTAGGGCTGGCCTAGCGAGGTGCAACAAGGAGAAATGTTCATATGTTCCCAAATTTTTTATCCTCTTCAAATGCCTACTGCATTCCACAGCATGTATCGAAAGATGAATTCACCTCAATTGATTGTTCATGTGCATGAAGGTGCTCCTTCCTGCACAAAAACAATCTCCCCACAACACTGGCATCCCTTCACCATGGTGCAATGGTGCCTTTGTTGTGTGAGTGAATCATTTAGTGCAGGCACGTGACCCTTCCTGCACACAAGAACTCACAATAGCTGTCTCCCTTACTCCATGTGTGTTGCTGAAAATCTGCATCCATTGAAAGTTGAAATGTCACAGCAGATCCATTAAAGAGTCTCTGGTGTGCATCCATATGCTTATCTAATGTAGCCTTAGGCCAATGATGCATACCCAGATTAAGATTTTCTCAAAATGTTGTCAAATTAGGTGTCAGCTGTTGCATGTGAAAACACAAATCAAGACCCATGGCATGGACCATACACAGAAAGGGGCAATCTTACAATCCAAATCCCAAACCTCCGTCACCTAATAGGAAATAACCCTGGGAATATGGTCCTTGGCTCAATCACAAAGTAGTGTTAAGCCACTTCCAGATGCTTTATGCAGTTTTGTAGATATGTCACCCATTCACACCTTATTCATTGTGAAAGGTGCAGGCAATCGGTGTCCATTTGAGTGTACAATTGCCTCACCTAGTGAGTGTTGATGCTGACACATATATGAAAAGCTTGCTGCAAAAGCTTAGCAAACAAAAAAAATTGAGATCCTGGTCTGACATTTGACAAATGTTGGAAATGTGCAAATGTGCAAAATCCTTTTATCATGCTGTTGCCATGTGTGTTGTGTTGTGCAGCCCACAAATAAATATACAAATACTATCGATTGTGTGTGTGCAAGAAGGTATCCCTGCTCATAAACATTATTACCCTCAATGCAGACAGTCGTGCACTATGGTGCAAGGGTGCCTGCTTTGGCAATGTTCCTACCAATTTAGGGAGTTATTTACAAGCCCCTTGCGCTGCCAGTGTGTCACTTTTAACATGAGAAAAAGTGATGCACTGGCTGTGCCAGGTGCTTCTAAAAACAAAACCTCAGTGCCTGTGCAGGGTGAAAATCTTTCATGCACCATAATGTTCTAAAGATGTGGCAGTCAAAAATATCAGAAGGGGTGCAGTATGGTGTGCTGCAAAGGAGGCCAACAAACTGCAATATATACCACTCAAAAGTAAATGCACCTTCATAGTGTTGCCTGCAAAGTGTACATACCATCAAGATAAACATTAGCAAGGCAGTGTGTCTTCATGTGTCTGGGAAAATAAGTACCACCACACTGCACCACTGGTGTTACAATAAGTGGTGTAATGATGATGCAATGGGGTATAAGTCTTGCACCTAGGTCAGCATTACAATATAGATTACTTGCCTGCCACACAGCGATCACCTTTGGAAAAACACATTTGAAGCTGTGTCAAAAACATTTCAAAGATTAAACATGCAAGCAGTAGTAACACTTTTCCATCTCTTTGCAGTAGATGCACCTCCAACATCAGAACAGGTTGATGACACACCTGATTTCCAAGAGACGGACGACAATCTGCCCACAATAGATCATGATACTCTTGATGAAATCCTGTACACCAAATGGTCACCTTCTCCGCCTCCTGAGAGTGATACCAATGTTGTCTCAGCTCCAGACGAACCCCAAACCATTTCTAACACTGCATCTGTCAGTACATATCCACCCCCTGACTCCAAGGATACGCAGCTTCAGTTTAAAAAAACAGCTGTTGGACTACAGCGTGACCTTTTGAGAGAGGTGCATGTGACTGTGGACAGTGTGGGAGGTACACTACAGGACATCCTCAGATGCCTGAACTCAGAGCCTGACAACGTGGAGGAAGACCAACCCAACAACAATCAAACCCCTGGCCTTGTACAATCATTGGCTAACATCTCAGGTGTAATGAGGATGAAGCATGAACAAATGCCAACAGAAAGTGGCACCAGGGAGGTGGCAAAACATCTGGAAAAAGTTTTAGAAATCCTACGTGACATGCAGCAAAAGCAGGATACTTACCTTGCCACAATGTCTGCATACCATGGGGATTTATTAGCTGTCCCCAGCAACCAGCAAATAGTCATGAATTCACTAATGCCCAACCTCTTGTCACAGGGAAATGCTGTGCCTCAAACCTCCTCTGGCCCTGCTGTTGGTTTCACTCCTCACACACAATCTGCAAATACCGAGCCAACGGACCACCAAGCAGAATCATCGGACGAAGATGACTCAACTGTGACACAATTCAAGTGCAAGACAGTACACTGACATTTCACTGTGTCACATGTGTTGTCTCCAAAAAGTACTTTGTCTACTGTTTTGCCAAATATTACCAGGAGTCAATGTCCTCTTCATACATGTTATACCTGTGCCTCTCAAACATGTTTTTCCTTTTGTGTTAAGTTAAAAACATTGTGCCACTAACAATGACTTTCTCATGACACAACTACTTGACAAAATGATTTGTCACTCCTCACACCCCTGGAAACATGACTGCAGCATACCAACTCATGCTCCAAGCGCAATGTCCCTTTCTCCTATGTTTTACCAATTACCCTTTGTTATTTTCATTGAGACGTGTTAATAAATTTGAGCACGTGTGAGAGAGTGTGTAATGAATTGATCTTTGTCTCGAAAGTATCACAATGTGCATGCTGAAAAACCATGTTCAACTACTGCCATTTAAAACCGATATGATGCTGTGTAAACTTATCAACATAGCCACAGCAAGTGAAATGAGTCATACCAGTAACCAAGATGTCTGCAAAGTTGTTCCCGTGAACTCCATACACCATCAGTGCCACTCAATTTGTCCTGTATTCAGCCATTGTGGTGAGCAGTGGTCTGAATTTACCACTTGTAATACACTAACTTGTTGAGCATTATCATGAAATAGGTCAAACAACACCTAGCCTGACAATGTGTAGTGTGTACGTCCTGTCCATCTGTGTAAGAAATAACACCTATGTACACAAATAGAATATCACTCAAGATTGATGACATGGAATCTTGTTACATAGACATGGAAGTGCTCTCTCCATTGCCAGTTGAAAAAGGATAGTCCTATGTATGTCAACCCCCAAGAGTGTCTGCCCCAAACTGTTGAGTCTCAAGTGTTGAAATCACATGTCCAAAAAAAGTTAAATGAAGCTTCAACATACTAAATTTTGCTATGCCTAATCACACAAACACATAATCCAGATTACATTCCATGTGCCTAATGACTCAAATCAAAAAATATGTAAATTACAATGCTGACCATCAATCAACAAGATCATAAATGGCAAATTAAAATTTTTTAATAACAATAAAAACAGTACTTAAACTATTAATGAAGATATCTGAAAACCTTATCCTAACTAATTGTAAAACTAAAATCTCAATCTAAAAATCTATCTAACCTAACTATGACTTAACTACATAACTTAACTTATCCTGTGCTATACATGTATCACGTTAGACCACTAAAACATCAGCCCCCACCCACCCTTAAAACATAAATGCACAATGGACATACACATACTTAATCTACACATAAACTAAGCTAGCAAGTCGTAAAACACATGTATTTTTTTTAATGTAAAGTTAGAAACATGTTGTAAAACACAAACTCACCCACCCACCCCGAAGTATCTAAGAATGAGAATTGAAAAAAAAACGTAAACCTATTAACATGTTAAAAAACGTACTACTATACCTAAGACTACCTAATCTAATCTACACTACAACTATCCTAAAGTATAATAAAAGCAGACTTAAAAAATATAAACAAAATGGCCACTATTAGTGTGCCAGAATTGTGCCCACAGACTGCTGCAGTTGGTCCATCTTTTTTAACATTGTCGCCATTTGCAGTTCCAAACCGCTTATTTTAAGTTTTAAAAAATCCACTTCTTGTGCGGCCATCCCCTGACCGCAAGAATGTCCAGCACTTGATTGCGCAGCCTGTCCGGGGGCTGGGGCTGGTGTTGGTGCGGATGACGGCCCAGCCTGCAATGCATCTCAACCTCCATTGCCTTTGTACTTGGAGGCCGTCTTTCCATGTCCATTTGGTCTCTACTTGGCTGGAACATTTGTGACCCATGTATTAGCTGCCTTTTGTTTTTCATAAATACGTGACATCCAACGGAACCCCTTTGCTACCTCACAGATGTGAGAATACTGGGCCAGATCATCAAAAAAATATTTTGCGATTCCCTAATTGCAAATCTTTGCGATTCGCAATTAGGGAATCGCAAAACGGAATGCATGAAAGTGTGTTTAACACTTTCTGCGATTCCTGAGGGTCGTAAATGTCCTACCTCATGAATATTAATGAGGTAGGTCACAATTTGCGACCCCTAGAAATCGCAAAAATCACGGGATGGTGGCCTGCTGGGGTCAGCAGACACCATGTCCGTGATTGCTTTTTAATAAAGCAATCTTTTTTTTGTAAAGCAGCCCGTTTTCCTTAAAGGAAAACGGGATGCTTTACAAATGAGAAAATGGAAACTTTTCCTTTCATTTTCTAAGAGCAGGCAGTGGTCCGTGGGACCACTGCCTGCTCTGAGAAAATGCATTTTCTGACATTCACAAAGGGGAAGGGGTCCCTTGGGGACCCTTTCCCATATGCGAATTGGTTAGCACCTACTTGAAGTAGGTGGTAAAATGTTAATGTTTTGCGACCGCATTTCGGTCGCAAAAGATTCATGCATACCGATGCGATTCGGTATTAGGAAGGAACGCCCTAAACACGCTCCTTCCTAATAGCAAATCACAAACTCATTTTGCGATTCGGTAACAGGCATTTTTTGCGATCGCAAATGGGCCGATTCTGCGAATTGGCACGTTTGCGAGCAGAAAAATGCTTGATGCATCTGACCCACTATGTCTTTCTTATTCTGAAAGCCCGATCCTCATCAGCCATCATGTTGTCTGTTGGACAAGTAGTACACATGTGTCAGTCAATGTGTATATAACTGACATTTAAAGATAGACAATGCATGAGTACATTTGAGATGCTGACTATGAAACTTGTGCCATGCATCTGATCACTGTGTGGGCAACACACAGTAACAGCACACCACAAAGGTTGTGCATCATATAGTGTGCTATCAGCTGAACCTCATAAGTTCATGAAAATCATAAGATGTAATGGAAGACAATTGATAACAACACTCAGAGCCATAACAAACTAGTAAACATACATCATGGTCTCAGAACAGTTTCCACATAATGTACGTACTATGCCTCACCATGATACATTTATGTAGTCATGTGATCCATGATTGAAAATTTGTGCTGTGATCAGAAAGTGCCACAGCGTGTTGCTGACAAAGGTGTTATTTGCAAGCCACTTGCGCCACCTGTACATAAATTTCACACCTTTACAAACTTCTGCACCAGCGGCACAAGGGGCCTTGTAAGAAGCAGCGACATGCTCTGTGGTGCAACAATGATGCCACATCTCTTGAATGCCACTTCAAATATTCAATGACATGCAGCACGCCATGAAGTACTAGCAGGGTCAACTACCCCTGTATTTATTATGAACGGATACATGCCCCTACCTGGAACACAATATCCTTGGGTATTGGGTACATTGTTCACTCAACAACACATCACATTTATGCAAAAATCCAGACTAGTGCATCGTTTACAAACACCAATCCTCTGTGAAATCACTTTTTGTTGACAGCTAATTAGGCCTCATGCTGATGCCCCAATCAAACACTTGTGTTAAACAAATTCAGTCTCACACAGTCAGGACCCAGAAGGCAGTTCCTGACTACAAGATGTACATTGATGGCGTCAATACACAATCAAATCTTGTCCTTAACACTGCACAATGATCGCATCAGGACATGCCACAAGGCAGACTGACAATCTTAGACATCTGTTGCTTACTAATTGGACCTGTCTATTTTTGGACATTGAAAGTGCTTGATTGATCCAATGTTTCATTACAAAAACATATGAGATTTGATGGATGTACCACATCTTATGTTTCAAAATGTCAAGTTGCTCACATGTGATGTTGCTAAATTATTTAAACTTAGATGTCCAGGATGCACACTAAGCCTGGGAGGATGTTGAGTCATTGTACTCTACGTAATTACATGTACTTACTGCCAAACTCAGTTACATTCCCTGGACTTACCTGGCCTGGCTGACTCAAATATTGCACCCCCACTGCAAACCCCGCACAACCTCCAGTTAAACAACTGGACACACCCCCACCCCTCTTACGTAGTGAGGCATGTTGGTAGAGTTACTTTCCTCACAAAACGTTATCCTGCTAATGCTGCTGTCTCCACTTGTCTTCTGCTAAATTGACAATAGGCACTGCATTGTGCATTATGGACTGCGTGAAGGCATGTCTGACACTATCATGGTATTTCATAGGGTCAGGCATGTCTTCACGCAGTACACCATGCACAATGTTGTGCCTCATGTAAGTAGAACATGAGTAGCGTAAGCCGAGTGGAGACATCAGCTGGATCTGTTGAATTTTTTTTTAATGAAGGTACAGACAAATGCAATTTTTCCCACTCGGCCATCATCATCTCAATCATTGAGAAATGATACTCACTGGTAGCGTTTGGGTCCTCGAACGAGTCCACCTCTCCTTGCGTGTATGGCTGTGGTCCACCTAGGCAACATGAACAGATGTACAATGAGCTATGAATGTAGGACATATATACAGTGTATGCATTGGGAACAAGACATTATCATTATATATGCAGGTAATTCACAGACCATGCAACTCATTTACAATAAAGTCCTGCAACGTGGCGCCACTGGCCCTTTGACTATGCCAATGCTGTGACACTTCCACAGCACCATCTTCTGAGAGTTAAACAATGATGTGTTGCATCCCTGTGATATTTCCTGTGCTGAGCCAGAATCATCAGACATGCCCTAACGCAGGCACACTTGCGCAAGGATGTCTGCGTCACGAAGAAGAATGTGTATGTGCATGAATGGACACCTTCTTGCACATGATAAATCACCATAGTTGTTTGACTAGCAATGTTTGCAGCAGGATGCATCACGAATTATAAGTTTTTCTGACAAATGATAAATGAGTGCATTTCTCACCATTGTGCTTACATATGTCTCCCAAGGGGATGTGTGGCAGTGAGATGCATTTCCATTATGTTGCAACAGCAACTTCAGGAAATGTTTGATGGTCCATGGGTGTTGAGTGGGAACACACAGAGCAACACCTATGGAACAGGCCTGTGATGTAAAAGTGCACTACAAATATGTGCCATATTTACTTAGGCAGTGAATTGCACACATGTTATCTTCACATATCACTGGTAATATGGTGACGCTAGATACTATTTTGGTGCTTCACACAAAGTGATCCACCCTCAGCACTGGGTGCTTGTGAATGAGCAACAATACAATTTATATTTTATTTACTGTTGGGTGTCAGACATATGGTACAATGACCTTCCAACATGCAATAATTAGCGTGGGAAATCATGTAGTCTTTTCTCTGAGACCTTTGCGCCACCAGTGCTTCTCATTTAATTATGGAGGGAGCAATGTATGGCATTGCTGTAGACCTGTAAATAAGCCACATATGTGTTATTAGCTATTGACTTACCAATTGGGCCACTGACTTCCAGTCCAAGATGGTTCAGCAAGTCTCCCTCTCTGCTGACGACATCCTGCTTGCAGTGTTTCAATTGGTGGACTGTTCGATCCACATCATAGATGTGGGCCATGTGGTGCTGGACCTTCGACCACCTCTGCCGCCATTCATTTGGGGAGTCACCCCTGTGCAGATCATTCAGGGCAGGAAATTAAAAATGAGCCAAAGTAGGCCCCCAAACTGTCTGTGAGACAGGTTTTTACACCTGACGGACATGTTAAATGAAACTTAATTTGAAACAAATGAAACTTACACAAAAAAAACTAATAAACCACCCTTATAACTAACCTACACCTATCTACCCCAAAAAAGCACTCACACCCCAAATGACAATTTAGACAACACAAAGACTTTAAAGGAACAATTCACAGACAAATACATTTTTAAAATTCACAAAAAACAGATAAAACACAGTACAAGGTCAAAAAACGAGCACAAGAATCCACAACAGCCTCCTCCACCAAGCACACTCCTAGGACTAGTAAGTGAAAGAGAAAGTAACTGTGTACTTCCTGATTTGCAGCATGCCTGAGTGATTGCATCATTTCCTGTATGGATGCGACACGTTTTTACGTTTTGCGTCATATTTCAGACGAAGCGTCGTGATTTAGACGCAATCACCATTTACAGTTCAATCTGCATGCGTGACGTTTCTCTGTGTTGCATGGGTTTCAACTTTGTTGCGTTAGGCTTCATGCGGTAACAGGCATCTGTACAGGAGAGGCAACCAGTTTTTCTGTTTGCGTCAATATTGGCCAAGATGCGACCCGTTTTTCATTTTGCTTCAATATTCGCCAAGATGTGACCCGTTTTGTGTGTCAAAGTGACTCAACCCTGATTTATGTATGAGTAAGTGGAGATGCGTGGTATTGTGCAAGTGATGCGTCACATAATGCCCATATAGGTTTTTTTCTCCACATAATGCATGTTTTTTGCTGTGTGGTGGTCATTTTTGGTTCAGACATTCAAGTACATCATGGGATATGTGTCCATACTGTTTTGGTCATTGAAATGTTTTGATGTTTGTGGTACATTTACCGGCAACTTGCACAACAGGTGTATCACGTTGCATCACGCACCAGCCGCACTACCTGCAGGCCACATCTTACCATTAGACAGCCAGGCACCCTGCGTGACTTTACATATGCTTGTGTATTTTGCCGCTTATCACGCAAAACATTGCATGTTGTATGGGACATGTGTGTTGGTGTGGCTTTTCCATTCAACACAAATATCCAATATTGCATTTCCGCAATTATTGTCAAGTATTCATGTGTATATGCATGAAACTGCTACACCACACCAGCATTGGTGTCACAAGCCACAATGAGGTGACAATTCGTATTTGCCCATACATTTACACATTTTTATTATGCACTGCATCAGACGGTACACATTTTAACAAGTGATCTGCATTGATGAATTTTGTATCTGCATGAAGGTGCATCACAGCATGTCATCCACACCACACAGCCATCCTTGCACTGTGGTGCAAGTGTGTTTCTGCAAACACATGCCAACAGTTTGTGTATGCACAGAGTAAACCCCAGAGAACAACATGTGTAAGCAAATTCTTTGCATGTCTATGCCTCATAAATGACCCTTGAGGTTACAAATATACTTTTTGAAACATGCGGTGTTACTTTATAGTTCACAGGGACAGTTGTGCGCAGTATTAACACTTTACATAGGAGTCGTTTGAATTTGTGATGTGACACATCACATTATTGTTATTACATTGCCCATTGGCATATTGTGTCACTAGATGTGTGATATTTCTACGAATGCCTTTCATAAACATTTTTGACAGTCACTGCTTGAGGCAGGTGAACATGCAATGAAAGACTAATGTATGTACCCATTTACATGTTGCCGTGCACATATACCAATCTGTGTGCCACATCTGTAGATGTTTATAGCGTGATGAATGCACATGTCCTATCTGTAACAATGTGTTGAGCACCCAAGCGGATGCAGCACCTTCTTTTTCATGTTGTCCTATGTAGGATGCAAAGGCGTATGTGAACACATGTTGCATACACATGTCATTTGGATGATACAGGCCCAGTTTTGCAGAACAGTCAACCTCCATTAACTAATGATTCGAACGTGGACACATGGGCCTTAAATAAATGGATTTCCGAGGTGATGGAATCCACTGCTCCAGCTAGAGTCACTAAATCGATGAGGAAATCCCCCTTGGCCCCTTGGTTTTCAGAGACGCTGAGGACAAACAAAAGCAGGTGCAAACATCTGGAACGTCAGTGGAGGGTGGATTATGGTACTTTGGCCAAAGTGGCTTATACGTCTGCATTGAAAGAGCTCCATAAACTAATGAGAGAGGCCAGGAGGGATTACATAGCGCGGTGCATCAGCAATGCTGAGAACTCAGGAAAAGAAATCTTCAAGGTTGTTAATTCTTTTCTTAAACCACGGGTATTAGAGATTGAGGTACAGCCTTCTCTCTCGCTGTGTGTAAGAATCTCTGACTTTTTCGACAATAAAATTCGCAAAGTCTATAACTCCTTCTCTCCGGCGGTAATGACTGCTAAAACAGATGTGATCGAAGGTAGAAAACCCAAGTCCTCCCTCTCGGAATTTTCTCCCATCTCTCATCAGGAAGCCATGGCAGAGATACAGAGATGTAAGTCAGGGTCACCGGAGGACCCTTGCCCCCCAAAAATGTGGAAGGAGCTGGCGCACTCTATTATCCATGTCTTGTCCCACATATGGAATACATCTCTTACCTCGGGCATTTTCCCTGACATTTGGAAGCATGCCATCCTCCTGCCACTTAAGAAGAAACCTAGTGTAGATCCAGGGGAATTGAATAACTATAGACCAATCTCACTGCTACCAGCGCCGGCAAAAATGCTGGAAAAAATAGTGCAGCGACAACTGGCCAAGTTCATTGAGAGTCAAGGCATCCTGCATGATACCCAATCTGGGTTTCGAGCCGGCTTCAGCACCTAGACTGCGCTTCTAGAAGTGGCAGAGTCAGTGAGGTTGGCTACAGATTCAGGGGCATCAGCTAAGCTGGTGCTCCTGGATCTGTCGGCAGCATTTGATACAGTAGATCATTTAATGCTGGTGCAGCGTCTTCAGGACATTGGCATTGGAGGTGTAGTCCTTGCCTGGCTAAAGTCCTTTCTCATAAATCGCACTCAAAGGGTCTCTCTACAACCTCATCAGTCCGAACCCAAAAATTTATGGTGTGGAGTTCCTCAGGGGTCGGCGTTGAGCCTGATCCTCTTTAATATATACCTGGCACCATTGTTCTCACTAATAGCCAACTGGGGCGTGAAGGCGATATCATACGCCGATGACACACAGTTGGTATTTTCTTTTAAAGATCAATCAGCGGATTCTTTTAAGAATTTTAAAGGCTGTCTGAAGGACATCGCTCTTTGGATGAATAACAACAAACTTAAACTCAATGCTGAGAAAACGGAGGTGTTGTTCTTCAGCAAGATCCAGCCGCCGGCAATGGATCTGTGGTGGCCAATTGAAATGGGTTCCCCGCCCTCTCCAGCAGGCACAGTAAAAAATCTTGGAGTAAAGTGGGAGGTAGATCTCTCTTTTTCAGCGCAGATACAGCAAGTGACAGCCTCCTGTTTCAGCAAGCTGAGACACCTGCGGAAATTCCTACATTTGCTGCCGGGTCATAGTCCATGCCACTGTGAAATCTAGGCTGGACTATGCTAACGGCCTATACTTGGGTTTGCCAGCGTACCTTATCAAAAAACCACAGATGGTACAGAATACGGCTGCGAGACTGATTAGACGTGTTCCATTTCTTCATCACATCTCTCCGCATATTAAAGAGCTTCACTGGCTGCCGGTGGCAAAAAGAATTGAGTTCAAGGCCCTTACCTTAGCATTCCGGTCATTCCATGGGAAGTGCCCCAGTTATTTGAGACAACGGTTATGCATCTACAAACAGAATCGTGCTTTGAGGTCCAACTCTCAAAATCTGCTTTGTATTCTGCGAGTTAGGAAAGCTCGCCTTGGCGGCAGATCTTTTACAGTGGGGGCGTCTAAGCTATGGAACTCCCTGCCTAACCGCATGTGTTTGATTGAGTCAGAACCACTATTTAGGAAATCTGTAAAAACATGGCTTTTCAGTCAAGTTTAATTGCTCTCAGGGTTCTTGCGATGTGCGGCATGGCTGCGCGCCGTCTATTGTCTTTAGCGCCGGGACACCTCTGCTGGAGGTAGCTGTTCGCGCTCTGCAAATGTCGGTATTATTATTATTATTATTATATATTAAATGACATCAAATATGATCACATTTGATGCTGTAGTATCTTATGACCTGTATACAAAATGAACACAAATGAAAGTCTTTCATGTGTAATTGTGAATTTATTTGTGACATTGGTGCTTATTGGTACAAATGTTGAATAGCAACATCATGTGAAAAAATGAGTGACAATGTGAGAGCGACATCTTATGCCTGCAGCACTGTTGTGTATGGCTTGTCCTTCTGCTTCTGATTCTTCATCATCATCATCATCCGTTTGTTCTGGGGCTGTTCCTCTTCATCCTAAGGCACATTTGTCTTAACATATATATTATATAGTATTGCACATACAATGATCATCTTGCATACCATTTCTGGTGTATACAGTAGTCTTTCACCTGATAAATCCAGGCACCGAAACCTGGACTTGAACATGCCAAAGCTTCTCTCTATGATGTTTCTTGTTCTACAATGTGCATGATTGTATGCCTTTTGCGGTTCAGTCTGGGTATTGCCAAATGGTGTCATCAACCACATCTGTAGGCCATATCCTTGATCAGCTGTAAGTGGAAAGTAAGACAAATGTATTGACTTTTGTGACAATTGTGACAAAGGGGCGAATTTTCATGGAATGGAGATAAATAGATGCTTAACAGAGGTTTTTTCCTGGTTGCAACTTAATCAACTTAAGTGTAACCCTGAAAAGTCAGAAATTATGTTTTTTGGATGTCCCCCATGCGTCGACTGGAGCTCATGGTGGCCGTGTGACATGTCTCCTCCGGCTGCTCCAGTCGATACAGAAAAAAACTTGGGAGTTAAGTTGGACACTAGTCTATCAATGAAGTCCCATATCCAAACTGTTGCTGGTACCTGTATCGGGCTGATTAGAATGGCAAAAAACTTCCTTCCTCTACTCTCGGTCGAATCCCGGAAGATCGTAGTGCAAGCCTTAATTACATCCAGGTTGGATTATGTAAATATCTTGTATCTGGGGCTCCCTGAATATTTGCTCAATCGGCTGCAGGTTGTTCAGAATGCCGCAGCCAGAGCTATCCTTATGGTTAGCCCCAGAACACGCATGTCGCCTCACCTGAAAGCACTACACTGGCTCCCGGTGAGAAAGAGGATTCAGTTTAAGGCTTTGGTGTTTGCCTATCGTGCTTTCTACGATACGGGTGCGGTCTATCTGAGAAGTAGGATCCAGCACTATCAGCCTCAACTTGTCTTAAGGTCCTCGGGACAATCCCTGATGGTGATTCCCAAATTCACTCGTTCTCGGATTGGAGGTCGTTCCTTCCAGGTTCAAGCGGCCTGCCTATGGAACAACCTGCCCCTTCATCTTAGACTGACTCAGGACTTGCTGTCCTTTAGAAGACTACTTAATACATGGCTGTTCCAACAATAATACGATGGTAGGTAGGTTGGGGTTTCTGTCTGGTGGTTTTTGGAGATTAGCGCCGGGACACTCTTTGTGAGGAGCCGTGCGCTTTATAAATCCTTATTTCATTTCATTTCATTTCAATTGAGTATACATGGCATGTGGTGTACATCATGTTTGCAAACATTTTAAGTGTGATAACTATTTGTGTTACTTATATGTTGTGTCTAACATTGAGTTGCACATTGTTTGTGACACATGTCACTTAATTTGTTATCTATTATTCTTACATGGTATTAGTATGTGTTACTTGATTTTTGCTTACCTACTAGTAGCCCATTGCCATATTGTACATTTTGGAAACCGTCATGGATGATGCTGTTTCTGAATATATATGAATATATATGAATCATGCACACTCCCAGGATATTTGGCAAGTACATTGGTGTATAGTCCCCGATGGTCCACAATGGCCTGGACATTGATGGAGTGTGTGTGCTTCCTGTTGCTGTATAGATGTAAAGTTGCTGCAGGTTGTACCAGTTGGAAATGCGTGGAGTCCATTGCACCAAGTACATGTGGGAAGCCAGCAATGGCATAGAAGCCTTGTTTAATATCCATCTGCTGCTGTTGTGTGTTGGGAAAATGGATGTACTGTGGTGTGAGCTGAATTATGGCATCTAAGACAGAAGGTAGGAAGGCTGAGAAAGATGCCTGTGAGACACCTGCCACTCGTGTTGCTGTTGCTTGGAAAGATCTAGAGGTCAACATGTGTAAGACCACCAGGAGCTTTGTCTGCAGTGGAATGTTGCAGACCCTGTCAGTTGTTGGCTGTAGCGGTGGTGAGATCTGATGCAGCAGGGTCACAATGGATGCCCTCTTGAGGCGATACATTTTGATGACTTGTTCATCCCTAAGCCCAATGAGGCTGGTCCTTTGCCGGTAGATGCTCTTCCTTCTCCTGCGCTGCCTTTGAGGTGATGGTGGAGGTTGCGGTTGTGGTATTTGGTCTGGTGGTGGTTGTCGTCTTCTTGGTCCAACTCCCAGCTGCAGGATTAGTAGGTCCATGCTGTCTGATCTGCTGCAAGACTGCTCTGCTGGTCTTGTCTTTTATTCCTATAGTACATGCGTCATTTCCTGTGCGTGGGTTTGTGTGGCGTAGCATTTTTAGCACAATTTCAAAGATGCGTGACGCAGCCAAAAGATGCGTCACAACGGTGTATGTTTATAAATATCCCTGCATTGGAAATGCATTGGATTTAACGTCGGAACGCCTACCTTGCATATTTTAATACTTATGTGACGCAGCAGATTCTCGCGCAGCTCCATTCTGTCGCATGTCTGTCTTCCGTGACGCATCTCCATAGATGCGTCACCTTGTAAATGTGGCGTAAAAGAAAAACACCGATGCGTCACAAAAAGTGACGTACCAGTGGCGCAAGGGGCTTGTAAATCTGCCCCTAAAACTTTTATTCATTGATGAGGTGAGCATGGTTTCAAACTTAATGCTTACGTTTGTACACTTGCAAATACAACAAATTTAAAAAATAAGCCTGGGCATAGTTGGCGGAGTTTTGCTACGCGGAACTCCGCGAAGTTACAAAAATACTCTGCGAAGTTCCGCAAGTGGTGGAGTGTAGTGCGAACTGCTGTTCACGCTGGTCTTCCTGCCACTCGGGTAGAAATTCTACCCGAGCGTCAGCTCGCGCTCGCGAAATTACCATTCACGAGCGCAAGCGGGGAAAAAACTCTGCTGCACTATGCGAAGTGGAGTTTTCTGCACTCCGCGAGCTCCGTGGAGTGCGGAGTGCAAAAAACTCCGCCAAGTCCACGAACGGAGCACAGTTCACTGCCCAGGCCTACTAAAAAACAGATTACGATGTTCTGTTTGGAGGAAAACATTTAATTGTATTTGGAAACCTACTACAACATACTCTCGTTAAAGGACAACCTGTTTTTAAACCTCTTCTCAATGATGACACAAGGAAATCTTTGGGAAGTATTGGGAATGTAAATAGTTGGTTACACTTTGAATATAAAGAACTTGTTAAGAATATGGGACAAGCAAGTGATGAAGACTATGGAAATATTCTTAAAGACATAAGAATTGGTATGTTGACAGGACATGGTTAACAAGCTTTAGAAAGTCGGCTACTAAGGAACTTGTATACATCTGAAAAAAAAGCAGCAGAAGTAATGTACAATAGGCTTGTAGAAAACAAGTCTACAGTTTGCCTAATGCCTACACTGCAAGAGTGTTCTACATTGAGGGCCAGATGAACGACCTGTTTTTGCATACGCAAACGGGTTTGCGAACCCTATTGCGCATGCAAAAACATCATGGGCCATGTACAAAGCCTATTTAGCGAGTCGCAATTTATTAAATAGGTTTTGCGACTCACTATTTGGAAGGGGCGTTCCCATCCAAATAGCAAGTCTCAAAACCATGCACTAATGTTTTGCGACCGCAATTGCGGTCGCAAAACACTCGCAATTACCACCTACTTCAAGTAGGTGGTAATGCATTCGCAAATGGGAAGGGGTCCCCCGAGGACCCCTTCCCCTTTGCAAATGCATGCGAAAATATTTTTTAAGGGCAGGCAGTGGTCCCAGGGACGGACCACTGACTGCCCCTAAAAAATGAAACGAAAACGTTGAATTTTTTTTTTCTAAATGCATTCCGATTTCCTTTAAGGAAAACGGGCTGCATTTAAAAAAAAAACCTGCTTTATTTAAAAGCAGTCCCAGACATGGTGGTCTGCTGAGCCCAGCAGGCCACCATCCCTGGGAGGGACTGTCATTCCCAATGGGCTCGCAAATTGCGAGAGGCTCACTAATATTAATGATCCTCGCAATTTGCGACCCCATTGGGAATTGCAAACAGTGTTAAACATACTGTTGTACATTTTGTTTTGCGCCTCGCTATTTGTGACTCGCAATTAGTCGCAAATTGCGAGGTGCAAAATAAAATGGTCGTACATCTGGCCCTTAATGAACAACTTCTCAAACTGGACAAACAACATCGAACACCAAGGAGTAACAAATCTTCTTACTGAGAAACTACATACTAAATTGGATTCTTTGGAACAGTCTGTATCTATAACTGCAGGATTAGAAAAAGATTTACGTGTATGTAAAAATTGTCGAGTAATCTTGTGGCGTAATTTGAATATAGCAATGGGAAAAGTTGTTGATTTTGTTAATTTTCAAAATAGAGATGGAAAAGAATTTTTGATTATAAAATTTGACCAGATTTATGTGGTAAGAAAGATTGGGCGTTGTGTTGTATGTTTTTTGCTTATAAAAGACTTGTATGTTCGTAGACAACAGTTTCCTCTGTCTCTAGCATATGCAGTAACTATTCATAAATCTTAAGGTTTAAGTATACACAGAGCTTTTGTAAATATTGGAAGTACAGTGTTCAAAAAAGGAATGACATACATTGCATTGTCTCGAGTAAGAACATTGTCTGGTTTGTATTTGATAGATGTTGATGAGAAAAAGATTAGTGCTGATGCAAATTGTGTAAGAGAGTACAAGCGTTTAAGAAGACTTTATGCTCCTCATTTAGGTGAATACCAATATATGAGAAACGTGTAGTGTGTCCAAAACGGAAATATGTCAAACATTCAACTGAGGTTGAAAATAAGAAAACTATTGAAGAGAAAGTTGAAGACGTAAAGAAAAATAAAAGTGGAAAGTGTTGATGACATTGTAGGATACCAGTTGGTACACAGTTCAGGCAACAGCTGTTATTCTAATGTGATTCTGAATGTTGTGTTTCATTTACCACATCTTCATAATGAAATCATGTAAAATCATGAAAAAAGATTTTGTTCTGCACTACATTATTTATTTCAACAGTTGCTAAGTGACAGAACTAAAATTGACACTGCTTCTGGCATTCAACATCTTTTAGATATATGTACTGCTTCATTGACATTCACTCTAAACATACAACAAGATGCACAAACGTTTCTAATGTTCATGCTTGGAGTATTGGAACAAAAAGGAATACACATTGAGAACTTATTTGGACTAAGTTACAAATGGGACCATAACTGTGAATAGTGTTCATTTAGTTCTACCACTGAAATACAATCAGAACGATTCTTATACTTAAAAATACCAGACTGCAAATCAGTACCTTTTAACAATTTGATGAAAAAAGCAAATCAGGATATGAGATGTTCACATTGTAGATCGGAAATGTTGTCTACATTACATATAGAAAGATTTGGAAAATATGTAATTTTAATGTTACAACATTGCAGAGCAAATGGAAGAAAATTGGAAACAAAAATAACAGATTTGAAAGAAAGTCAAATATCTATTTCAGGAAGAACTCATATAACAGTGGCTGTTATTTTTCATGATGGTCCTACTAAAACATCTGGGCACTATACTGTTTATTTAAAGTGTAACAAAGGATGGACACGTTGCAATGATGCCCACCTGGAATTCAAAGCCAGATTGCCTTTTCAATTTCAAATTCTTATATGTTATTTCTCCAGCCAAAGTTTTGAGTACATCATTCAGCCTATTGGGGAAGATGTCAACAGAAATTAGAAAGCACTGCAATCTATTAGTGTTTATAATATACTGTTTTGATTATTTTTTGGCCTAATTGATATTACAGTTTGAAAAATTGTGTTTAAAAGTAAATAGTTTATATATTTGTTATCAATATTGTACCATGAGATTGTACATGTTTAAAAATGTTTTTGTGATAAAGAATATAGTTAATGTAGCTGAAAGAAAGGATTAAGAAAGTGTAGATAGGAAAAACACATAGTTACACATATTGATTATGGTGTACTATGCGGATTTTTAATTTTTTTTGTACAATCAATTCAATTGTTTTTTTCCCCGCTGTTCAATGATGATGCTACATTCGAATCACTCTGTATGGTGATGTTATGTACAATCTTAAAACTGAAAAAAGGGAAACTGAGAATGTTATGTAATTGTAAATTAATGTCGTGTTCTCAAAAACATAATATTATAATTTTAGTCAAATATTATAATAAAATAACAGTTTTTGTTTTCTTCTCTATCGTAGGTACTGTTGAAGATTGAAAACAATTTCAATGCTGTTTAGGATAATAGTAGTCAAAATAGGTTTATAGAATCATTTATCTAAATTACTTAAAAGGTAAGAGTATATAATAGAATATTTATGATAAACTGAAGAAATGTTTAAAATGTATTTATATGTTATCTGTTTCTAATATAAATAATCTACAAGTTTTAGACTACTGTAAGTCTCAGCATGTTTCTGGAGATATCAATGTGTGTGTTTGTGCCTTTTTCTAGTGAGATGATACATAAAAAGAAGCATACACATACCACAATACATCTGTTCCACAACACATGTTCTCAAAATTTACATACAAGAAGGTGTATGTATTACTTTCTCCTCCTTATACAGGACAGGTGGGTATTCAAAGTACTTTTTATTATATTTGAAAATGTGATAGTTTTGAAGTTTGATGTATCTTCTAATTTGAACAAGTATTTTAAGATATATTATAGAGCTAATAGGCCTAAGGTTTGAACGATAGAATCTACTGTATATGGCACAACCCATGCACTCATACATTCATCCACACACTACCTGTACACTTATGAGTCACATAGTGACTAGCTTTGCACTCATTCATTTACTCAGGCAGTACCTATGCACTCATTCATTGACTCAAGCATTATCCATGCACTCACGCATTCACGGAAGGAGTACCTTTGCACTCATCTCAACAGTCATACACTTATCATTGCACTTTTCTATTTGTTCATGCATTATCCATACACTCATCGATTTACTCAGCCACTACTCATGCACTCATCTACTCACCCAGGTACCACCCATGCACTCATCCAATCACCCAGACACTACTCATGCACTCATCCAATCACCAGGGCACTACCCATGCACTCATTCAATCACCCAGGCACTAGCCTTGCACTCAACCATTCACTCAGGCACTACCCATGCAGTCCTCTATTCACTCAAGCACTATCCTTGCACTCAACTATTCACTCAAGCACTACGCATGCACTCATCCAATCACTGAGGTACTGTCCTATAACTCTACCATTTACTCACGCAGTACCCATGCACTCATACATTCACTTAGCCACTACTCATGCACTCCTCTATTCACTCAGCCACTACCTATGCACTCATGGAATCACCTAGGGACTTCCCATGCACTCATGCAACCAACCAGGCACTATGTATGCACTCATCTATACACTCATGCAATGCCGATGCACTCATGCAATTATAGAGGCACTACTCATGCAATCATCCAATCAACCACACACTACCTATGCACTCATCCAATGAGCCAGACACTACCCTTGCACTAATCCGTTCACTCAGGCACTACCCATTGAAGAAAGTGGCCTGTTTAGGGTCACCCGAGTCACTAATAACCACCTCTCAGCCTTCCATACCAAATGAAAAGTCGGTCAGACAGTAGAGAATACAAACCAATAACTATTTATCATATACACTCAGAGTGGAACCCAGTCTGCCCAGTCGCTAGGAGTGCTGCAGAGGGACTGACATCGACAAGCAAAAAGATACATTATGTACATCTTGCATTGGGCTGAAGCCAGCCCACAGTGAAATTTTCCAAGCAGATGCAGCTGGACAGTAAAATACAAAAAGTAAGTTTCCATTTTCATATCTCACACCACCTGATGCAACCCAAGGTCGTTTCACCCTGCACCCGCCACCAGACAAGTGGGAGATGACCTTTATGGAGTGAGAAATGTATGCACTAATATGAACAGTCTATTCATTAGTGAAGCAAAACCTAACATTGCAAAAAATGAAACGTGGCAGAGGCTTTTTCTCGGGAACAGCATAGAATTAGTTTCGATCATGATTCAAAATGGCACCTGAATAGAAAATGGTGCAGCGAATGCTAACTTGCATAGGGCAATGCTCAAACATGAACATTTCTATTCTAACAGACCCTCCTTTTAGCATGAGCTAAAACATTTTCTAACAGCAACAAGGAAAATAGAAAACCAGGAAAACAGAAAACAGAAAACCATAAACAATAATACGATAAAACGTTATGAGCATTCCATGTTCTCAGTATCGGGAAAGGAAACTATAAGGAAGGAAGAACTCTCGAAAACACCCTCATCTATGTTCATGAGGTCATCTATTTCTTTTTGTACCATAATTGCAGAGTTGGTATCATGAATTGATATTTTCCGTTTAGGGGTGAGAATGGTGATGCAATTGGAGCAACAGAAGGGGAGGCACTGAATAAGGGCACAGCAAAACACCAATATCAAAATCATGTAAATCACCTTTTCAAGAATCCAGCCCCAACTACCGAAATGAGACCAACTCGAATTTCCGCTTTCCTTCCCTTGACATTCTCAAGGATATCGAGAATGTGCTTGGTAACATTCTTTTCCATATTTCTGATCCCGACCACACACTGGTCTCCCACTACCGCGCATACACCACCACTCTTGGCTAAGATAAAATCAACCGTGTATCGAGTCTGTTCAGAATATATTCGCATACTTTCCAACTCAGTGATAATGTCACGTAAAGCTTCCACGGTAGTATTAGATAAAATTTGTAACTTGCACCCAAAATATTCTCTAGCTTTCTCACCCCGAGCCATAGAAGTACCACCCAAAGTGAAAATGGAAGAAAGGATGTATCCAAAAGTGATCCCATTACTATAATTATTGACCTCTATATCGGTCAGTCCCTCACAGAATTCTTTGGTCAAAGTCCTTTTAACCCAACGGACATTAGGCTTAGTGCATTTACAGGGTACACCTAAGGGCAACACCATCCCAAGAGCCACATCATCTGTGCCATTATGAACGTTGGAATATGTACCGTTAGACACAAAGTAAAACCCCGGGTGTGCATAGATTGGCCTTTCATAATCTACTGCAGCATATCTGGTGTTCATTCCAAAAGTACTTGGATCTTTGTCATTCACTAAGGGGATCGTATTTTTGTACAACACTATTCCAGAACAATTGATATACAAAGAAGTGTTCGTACTATTCACGATAGGGCAACAAGCAGGAAAATAACCAGCCTCCCGGATGACTATCAATTCCTTGTAATGCCAACCCACCAGTGTGACATTCTGTTCTTACATGTAGAAGTTGTCACAATATGTGTTGTTATCACAACCTGGATAACCCATCCCCAGTGGCTTTATATAATATAAACAAGGACCTGGATAGCCAAAACCAAAAACTCGCTTCACTTCTGTAAATTGAGGTGGACGAGTAAATGTATAATTTACAAGTGACAATGGGTATGCAGTCCATAAACTAGTGTCAGATTCAGTGGGGTAACAAGCGGTCCCTTTTCCAAAGAATCTCTTGTGTGTGTCTAGAAACACATTACTCGGAGCTGTCCTCTTCTTCCTTGTTGGGGAAATAACCTTAACCGCGGTACATAAAGGCACATCCTGATTATTTTCCAAAACCCATGACACCCCACACAATATTATTAGCAACAAAACCACAAGAGCAACACATGTTTAATTTAATTTTTTTAATTCAAAAGGTTTTATATAGCGCTGGCTCCACCCTGGGGTATCTGAGCGCATTACATAGGGGTGACGATAGTACATGAAATACAGAACATTGGTATCAAATGCAACATACAGACAAAATGACTTAGGGAAAACAATAAATAAAACAACTTGAACAGTACAGGATGGGTTAATAGAGGGTGGGAGGGCTGGAGTTTCACGGGTAGAGTATAGCCAATCTGAAAAGGCAGGATTACGGACGCCAGTATTTGTTGAGCAGGTGTATCTTAAGGTCTTTTTTGAAACTGATGTATGAAGGGTTAAGTCGTAGATCTTTAGGGAGGGCATTCCAGATGCTGGGGGCTTTACCAGAGAAGGAGCGAGATTGCGCAGCTTTCTTTTTTAACAGAGGGGGGACGAGGAGGAGGGAGTTTGTGCTTCTCATCGGTCGGGCACTGCCAGCTTTATTGAGTTTGTTTGAGAGATAAAGCGGGGACTTATGATGAAGGGCTTTGTACGTAATGCATGCAATTTTATAGGAGGATCTGCCTTCGATAGGAAGCCATTTAAGAGACTTAAGTGCAGGCGAGATGTGATCAGATCGTTTGTAGTCAGTAGTAAGCCTGGCCGCTAGGTTGAGTACTGATTTGAGGGGGGCAAGGTGAATTTTGGGAGATCCGGTGAGTAAGGCATTGCCATAATCAATTTTCGAGAGGACTAGCGATTGGACCACAGATTTGAAATCTTCGGCTGGAATGAAAGACTTGATTTTTGTTATTTTCTGTTTGCGGGTCCACATCATATTATACTAGGCAATAAGAATCACTGGCTGCTCTTACTCAGCAACCTGTCTGCCAAAAGGATGCATAACGAATGATAAAGAGGGGATCAAAATGAAGGAGAATATATAGGTTCCCAGTGTCTGTCAGAGCCTCACTGGTACAGGCTCCTATTGTCCATCAATACGTTGGCACTCCTGAGCACTGGTGGTGGAGCTTGCTCTGTCCTAAGCTCGTATCCCACATCGATCAAGATGGTATACCTTCAGGGTATACTTCAGTCTTCCCTATCTAATGTTCAGACAACTAAAATGAAGTACGCAGAAATCCCTCACTAATCTCAACTCATTCCGTTGGTACTAGACTTCAGTACAACCTGTCTTACGCATTCCATCCCTAATCTCTTTTCTCCTTAGACACAGTTTCCTTAAGCCGAGGGCGCAAATTGTACCTACTAGCCCCAGGCACTGTGTGATCAGTGAACAAAGGCTCTTGGAGAGCTCGTATTTCCGGAGGAACAGCCTCGTTCAACACATCTGCATACTCTTTATCCGTCTGCGTCCACGTTAGCTCTCACCTGTTGGCTGAATAGAACGCAAACTCTCTGTTAACTGGCCAAGGTAATCAAGCAATACAGTAGGTGACCTAAATAGGTGACCTCCAGTCGACAATACTGAAATTTAGAAAGGGAAACCTTATGTCCATGATGGGCCAAATGTAACAACAATTTAACGGTACTATCTCTATAACCCTGTTCCGTATCAGAGTAGATCATCAACATACGGCACCAATACATTACCTGAGGGAAGCGACAAGGAATCCAACTGACCTTTTAATGCTTGACTATAAATACTAGGACTTTCCGTATAGCCCTGAGGAGCACAACAGAATCTAAAACTCCTACCAGCCAGTGTGAACCCAAACAAATATCTAGTGTAGTGAAAGGATAGGAATGCTAAAGAAACATTTTTCAAATCAATAACAGAGAAGAATTTAGCGGTAGAAGGAATCATCGTCAAAAGTGTAGTAATATCAGGAACCACAGGGAACTGTGGAACCACTATTTTATTAACCTCGCGCAGATCAATCACAAAATGATAAACATCATCAGCGTCCTCAGAGGAGCCTGAGGGTGCCCTTTTAAGAATCGGAAGAATAGGACTATTACAAATATTCCCAGATGTTTCCTCAACTACTCTCTTTTGTATCAAATCCTGAATAATCTGAAGAAGAGCCTGCTCTCCTGCCTTTGGTATCTTTTTTTTTTTTTTAACAAGTTTTTTATTATGAAAGATAAAATAAAATAAGGGTCACGGAAATACACAGCCGTTCGCCTACAACCCTGGGGCCGGCGGCTTATAAAAAACAAGGCCCTGCACACAGTGTTATCGCCCACATCCCGGGGGTAGGGCCGCGTCACATGTAAAAATGATGGCTCTTGTTACTGCTTAAAGTGTATCCGCTGTAGAACAGTGATTATAAATATAACACGAATAATCATTACAAACTAAGAGATGTTAGCACAACTTGCCGCTGTCAGGACCCATACCCTATGCTGCGACATACAGCCATGTAACCGCTATCTGACTGCTGTTCTATACCTATTCCCCTCCTCTGAGTATCACCGGTGCTAGCAGATTTCCCATCCATACCAACTATCCCCTGTGTAGGTTGAGCTCAACTGTGAACCCCCCAGGTCATGTATGTGCTGGTCTGTGATATTGTATTATCCCTTATGCAGTGTTGGTGTTAGTTCCTGCTACGGGTTCTGTCGATGCCCCTTCAGTCGAGTTCTCACTTTTACTGTTCAAGTATGTTGTGTATAACCCCCAGAAGTTCTTTGGTCTGCTCCGCGGGAGCAAGCAGTTCACTAAAGTTCTCTGATTGCGTACAACAATAAAGGACATCATGTGACCACTGAGTCACTGTAGGTAAGGGGCCCCTCATCCAGCACATTGCCACCCTTCGCTTCGCTATCAGCAGGCCCATGTCCACCAGCCTACGGGCTGCTTTCGGTAACTGTTTGGAATAGCCCAACAGTGCCACAGCGGGGTCCAGGGCAATCATAAAACCAACTATGGTGCTCAGTTCCCAGAATATCTTATCCCAATACTGGAAGACGCCCGTGCAGCCCCACGCCAAATGTATGAAATCCGCAACTGGGGAAGAGCATCTATCGCAGGTCGCCTCCTCTCTGAGCCCGTATCTCTGCAATCTCTCCGGTGTATAATAAACTCTGTTAATGTATTTGAAATGGATAAGTCTGTGTTTGCCGTGTAATGATATACGTTTCGTGTTATTGCAACAATAAGACCACATGGCGTTGTCTATAGTCATGTCCAGATCGCGATGCCAGGCCAGCCTGGCCCTTGTGTATTGATTCACTCTATGAGACATTGCTAACATGTATATGTTAGAGACTAGTTTACGGGGGGACTTAGTTTTAATAACATACGTCAGCTCTTTTACCTCGGGGGGTTTGCACAGATCTTCCCCCAGAAGTTGGTGCAGTGCCCTGCGCACTCTATGGAACTGGAAGCGTTGAAGCAAGGTGGGAGCTTCTGTAAGGACCGAGGCCTCGTCCCACGTTTTGGCAACACCATCTGAGAACAGGTCACCTGCTTTGTGTATACCCAATCGGTCGTATGACCCCTCCATCTCTACAGGGGGCCAACCAGACCGTCCAGTCTATTGGCATTTCTGGACAGTACAGTAATGCCCCTGCTTGTTGCTGTAACAGGCTGTGCCATGCGTGTCTCGTCGAGTTGAGCGAGTCCAATATGCCTTTCCTGCGATCGACCGGCTCCAGAATAACTGCCGGGAGGGGGAGAGGGTCAGCAAAGAGCTTTTCGAGTCGAAGATATGGTGTATTATCCGCACCGTGGACCCAGCTATGTGCTTGTGCACCCTGCGCCGCTCTGTAATATAACTCCAGGTCAGGTGCGCCTAGTCCTCCCAAGTGGTATGGTAGGGTGAGCACTCGCCATTGTACCCGCGCCTGCTTGCCTGCCCAAGCTAATCGTATCAGCAATTTATTTATTCTAACAAAAAAGGAGCGAGGCAACACTATCGGTATGTTTAAGAACAGGAAAAGGAACCTGGGGAGCACCACCATCTTCATGATAGAGACCCTGCCAATTAAAGATAATGGCAGTCCGATCCAGATTTCAATGTCATCCTGTAATTTTGCCACAGCGATACCATAATTCTCACGGAACACAATGTCCGGGTCTGTGTGCAATCTAATGCCAAGGTACCTGATCGCGTCATCAGACCATTGCAGTGGGTACTCCATCTCAAATTGCGTAGTCGCCGGGGTGAGCGGAAAAGCTATGGACTTCGTCCAATTGACCCTCAACCCAGATAGCGCACCAAAGTGTACCACCTCTCTGAGGACCGGGGAGAGATTGTTTTCTGGGTCCCTTACGTATAACAGGGTGTCATCTGCGTACGTTGAGACCACCATCTCATACGCAGGGAACCTGACCCCTCTGTGTCCATGATATTCTCTGAGCACGCACGCCAAGGGCTCAGCGATCAAGGCGTATAACGTTGGGGACAGGGGGCATCCCTGCCGTGTACCCCTGGAAATAGAAATGGCCCCAGTGATAAGATTCCCCAGCCGGATGCGTGCTGTGGGAGCGTTGTACAACACGCCTATCATTTGCAGAAATACGGGCCCGAGTCCCATTCTGGTCAGCACGTGTCGCATGAAGGGCCACTCCACCGAATCAAAAGCTTTCTCCATATCTAGGAACACCGCGATGGCTCTCGTATCTTGTCGGACATGTTGTATAGTTCCGAATACCGTTCTAAGATTATAGGTGAGGTTCCTATCTGGCACAAACCCCGCCTGTTCCGGGGCAACAAGTTCCAGGGTCAATAGGGCTAGGCGGTTAGCCAGAATCTTTGCAAACAACTTGGTGTCCACATTCAGCAGAGAGAGCGGCCGGTAAGAGCCGCACTCCTCAGGGGGTTTACCTTGTTTGGGTATGGCCACTAGAATCGCTTCTCTCATAGATTGTGGAATCTTGCCCGTAACGCATAGATCGTCAAAGAGTGTTGAGATGTGGGGTAGCAGCAGATCAATAAAAGCTTTGTAAAATCCCACTGTGAGGCCGTTTGTCCCCGGGGCGCTGGCTGCTCTCATTCCCGAGAGTGCCTCCACTATCTCATCTTTTTCAATGGGGAGCATGAGAAACTCTCAGGGGTCGATTCCGATTCGGGCCGGAAATTTCTCCGACCGAGCCGGACCCGGAGAGATTTCCGACCGAATCGGACCCGTGCAGTCCGACCGAACGAGTACGATGCGTCCGTATGTTATCGGACTCGAGTCGGTCGGACTCCCATGTGAAGTCAATGGGAGCCGGTCGTACAACGCGTACGCGGGCTCCCATTGACTCAATGGGTGAGAGGCGAACAAGGGCGCCCCCTACAGCGGGTACGCGGCGAGCGATTCGCGCCGTACACGCACAGGTAGAGGGGACCCATGGGTCCCCCTGTGTGCGACTCGCGCGGCTACGCGTACAGGGGTCCGACACGGACCCCCAAAGTACGGCTCCGACAGCTCTTACGAGCCGGAGTGCGCGGCTCGGTCGGACTGCTCGCGGCGCGCATCGTACTTACCCGGCCGGGAAACGTCTCCATTGCGCGGTGCGAGTCGAGTCCGAGCGAGTCGGTCGGAGCGGTTCGAGCCGGGAGCGAGTCGGTCGGAGCGGTCGGGACGCCCGGACGAGTCGGTCGGAGATTTCGCATCGTACTCGCTCGGCCGGACCCGTGTACGGTTCGGTCGGGAAACAGGGCTCCGAATCGGATCCGGTAAAGCCGAATCCGATTCGGAGCCCTACCGGCCGAGATCGGAATCGGCCCCTCTGTGTGTGTCCGACAGGAAGGGCAGCTGGATGTGTTCTAGGTAGTCTAGGATTTCACCATCCATTTCCGAAGAGCGGGAAGCGTACAGCCCGAGTAATATTGTCTAAACTTATTAGCAATGTCCTCTTCCTCTGTTAGCATGTCACCCTCTTCCGATCGGATTGCAGTGATCAGAGTTTTACTACGTTTAGCTTTCAACATATGAACCAGTACCGATCCCGGCCTGTCACCTTCACCATATGCCCGCGCTGTGGCATATTTGCCCAGGTGTTTCACCTCACTATCCGCTGCTTCCTGATATTCTGCCAATGAGTCCCTAATAGCTCCTGCAATGTCCCCATCGTCCCCAGCCGACTGACGAGCCTCCAGATCGCCTAGTTTCCGTTCCAAGGTCGACAACCTCTGTCGGATTGAGCGCAGTACCCCCGAATGCTTAGTCATGGCCACCCCACGGATGTACACCTTAAAGGCTTCCCACACCGTCTGGAAACTGTCCACCAAACCAATATTGATAGCGAAAAATGTATCTATCGCCACTGCCATCTCCTCCTTGAAGAGGGGGTCCAGTAGCGAGAAAGGGGGAAAACGCCATGTAAATGGTGGAATTGTTTTCCTAGGCGTGGATAGGACCAGTAAAAGTGGCGAGTGATCGGACAAAGTATGTGGCAAGACCTGGCAAGTACAAATCAGAGACATGAGGGACGTCGACGCCAACCAGTAGTCTATTCATGTGTGTAAGTTATGGTAAGCAGAGTAGTGTGTGAAACCTCCCTCGAGCGGGTGCATCTCCCTCCAGACATCTGAAAGGTCCTTACTAATCATAACACTTTCTATGGTCCTAGCCGCCAGCGCCGGCCTTCTCGTCGGGCCCCCAGACCTGTCTAATTCGGGATTTCTAACCAAATTGAAGTCACCGCCCCAGAGTATTTGTGTCGACGTATAACCAGCCATCGTGTTCGCCAATGTTGCAAAAAATTCCGGGCAGTCATAGTTGGGGCCGTAGACGTTTACTAGGAGCAGTTCCAGCCCCCTCCCCTGGAATTTGGATATCACAAATCGTCCTTCCGTGTCCGCTGCCATCTGTCTTATCGTGTAATCTGATCTGGGGTTTACCCAGGTCATTACCCCTCTAGCGTGGGAAGTGAAGCCCGAAGCATTCGCATTACCCACCAGGCCCCTGTAGCGCATCATTAGGCTATGTAGTGGTAGGTGAGTCTCTTGAAGCAAGGCAACATCTACATTATGTCTAGTTAGATAGTGTAGCACTTTGCGCAATTTGCGGTGGTCGTTTAGTCCTCTGACGTTCCACGACAGAGCTCTGAGGGAGTCTATAGCTCTTGGGGCAGTGGCTCCATTAGCTGTTGCCATCATGTCTGTCAATTATAGCAGTGTGTCCTGACTCGTGCCAATTGAGTGCAGTGCATGTCTCTCGTAACGCTTTGGCTAACATCTCCAACAACAAAAACAACATCCACACCCCCGCCCGGCCCCACCCTCCCCCACCCGGCCCCACCCTCCCCCACCCACAGCTGACCACCCACAACTCGGTCGCGTCTCATTCCCGATAACTCCCACCCGTTCACCCCACCACCCCCCCGAACTCAAGTAACAATAGCGGTGTTTTGCACTCGTGGGCAGAGGTCGCTCTGTAGGAGCAAGAAGTGAAATGCAGTCACTCTCGTATCCCGACCCCCGCACACCGGCTGATAGAACCACAGCCCCCACCATAGTGCACTTCCCAGTCAGGCCCGCTAGAGATCACATACCGCAATCCAACCTTGATCCTTGTGTCAGTGTTCTGTCTACTACAAGGCTTTCCCTGCCATTAGCACTGTGTCCAGGATGAGATCCCAGGAGTATCACCCAAAACTGTCATACATTCGACAACAGATAATGGTCACATTTGCATAGATATAGGAATAATAAAAGGATTGCAGCAAAATCACCCCAACCTATTCTGACTCATCACAACTCCCTTCCCCCCTCCCCCCCGTCCCCATGTTACTTATCGGTTGAGCATAAGGTGGATAGTCTCAGTCCTGCTCCTCGAGCGATCCTCCAGCCGCCTCGTCCAAGAGCTGCCGCTCTGGGCTCTGTCGCTGTTCCCTCAACCAGTCTTTTAATGCCGTCTGGAGTGCCTTTGGGTAGTGAAGATGTGGGAACGACCCTGTTTGTTCACACGCAGTTTCGCCAGGTACAGCATAGCGTAGTCCAGACCTAGTTCACGTAGGCGCTTTTTCATGGGTGCAAACTGTTTGCGCGCCTCCTGCACTCGGGCGGTGAAATCCGGGTAGAGTGAGATGGTCGAACCTTCATATACCAGCGCAAGTTTGTCCCTCGCCGTCCGCAAAGCAGCGTCTCTGTCCCGGTAATTTAACAGTTTAGCTATTATCGGGCGCGGTGGGGCCCCCGGCTGTGGTCGAGGTCCCAAGGAGCGGTGCGCCCTCTCCACGACGAACATGTTTGAGAAGACTTCAGCGCCCAGAAGGTTTACCAACAGCTTCTCCACGAAATGTTCCATATTGCAGGTTTGCGTCGTCTCTGGCAGGCCCGTTATTCGTAAATTGCATCGTCTCGAGCGGGCTTCCAAATCCTCTGCTTTGTCTTGCAATACACGTATGACCCTCCCGAGCTGTTTGTGGTCAGAGTCAATAGTAGTTTGCGCCTCTTTTACCTCCGTGAGCCTCCGTTCTGACATATCTAACCGCTCCGCATGTTTATCCAGTCTTTCCAACATTCTGTCCATCCGGTAGGAGAGGGCGTCTATTTTGGTACCAAGGGAGGTGATGCCGCCTTGTAGGCCCTTTTCCATTGAACGCAGCATACTCCGTATGTCCGTCTCGTCCTCTAAGGGGGTCGACGTCCTGCCAGATTCCTCCGTTGCCGTGTCGTGAGACTTAGAATGTTTTTGTTCGAAAGTGAGTTTGGACTGCGTCCTGTCCGTCCTGCCCATTGTCTTCTCCGGGTGCGTCCGCGGTTTAGGTGCTATCTTCAGTGTTCCCTCTGTTATTGGTCCAGTAGTGGCCGAGTGGATGTTTACAGCTTCCAGCACTGCATTGCACTGCACGCAGCTGTTAGTCTCGCTTTCTTAGAAGAGTGCGCCTCCCTCCGGACTGCTTCCAATGCGCCAATCGTGGATTACCCCACTTGACGCTACGTGCACCACCACTGACTCACAGCCGCCTCACTCCCAATAGTAGTCTTGCCGCACAGTGCCGCCACCAGCCCTGGCCTCAGCTTCCTGCTACACATCAGCTGTTACTCCCCAGGGGCACCCCCAGTACTTTCCTCACAGCGCCGCTCCGGCACCGCACTCTACTTTACAGTAATGCCCTACCTGGCCGTGTGCCGGGAGTAGGTCTACCTGCAGGGACTGGCCAGTTTTATGATTAGAACCTCCCGTTCAGGTCTCTTCATTCGGCAGAGAGCCTCCAAAGCAGCTTGGAAGGCAGGTTCCAGACCTTGCTTCTGTCCAGGTGAAGAGCTAGATTACCTTCAATGTTATCCTCCCCAGGGTTGAGGACTACAAAAGAATCTCTACTCACGTACACATCTAGGGGGATCTCAACTATTTTATTTGATTCCAAATAGCCCCCAGTAGGTTCGGCTCGCAACCAAGGATGCTGTGTAGACTATTGTTCAATGTGGGAATAGAGGAGAAGTGGCAGGCGACCTGGCCATCATTTTTAAGCTGGAACCTCCCTTTTCTGAAGCAGTCACAAGCTCTCCTAGCTAGGAGACTCCCCAGCACCTCCAAGCAGGCACAGTGAGTCAGAGTTCTCAGGGGCCCAACAGCATGTTCCCAGGATCAAGGTCACTCCATACCTTGCTGTTGGCTTCGTGACCCACTGGGCGCCGTCAGTCCACAGGGACCGCTCTCCATTGCACTCCGGAGAACCTCGCAAAATGGCGGCCCCGCCCAGCCGCGAAGCGCCGCACTGACCCGCAGCCCGGGTCCTCAGCCGTCACCACCACAATCTGTCCCTCTGGGATGTCCCCTGCTCTCACCTCATCGTCTGCCGGGTCATCAGCAGGCCGCTCGAGCCGCGACCGCCACAGTGTCCAATTTGTCTGGGAGCCTCGCTCTGATTTCCCCGCCAGACAATCCAGCGCTGATGTGTTGCCTCCAGGCTCGCGCGATCGCGAGAGGCACTCCTCCACCTTCCCGACGGCTCCTCGGGTCTGCGCAAGCCACGATCGGGGCCGGACTCCCCAGACACGGGGGGCCGGCCAATGCCCGCAGCCCCGCGTGGCACGCTCTAATACTTGACTCCGCCTTTCACCCGCTTCAGCCCGGGGCTCAGCGGCCTACGGTTCGCCCGTATTCCGCTTCCGCTTCTGTGGGTTCCCTGGGGTTAGGGAGGTCGGGGTTAGCACACAGAACTGCGGCTGTGCTCCGATGGGCAAATCCACTTAAATTAGGTATTTTGGCGGCAGCAGGCTGTAGGATAGCTTCAGGATATTTGTCCGGTGTTGCGGAGCCCGAGACTCAAGCGACCATCTTGGTCTCGAGCTAGCTCCGCCCTCCCTGCCTTTGGTATCTTATACTGAGGAATACGAGGCAAAACAACATTCTCTTTAACTTGTATAGAAACTGATGGTATATGCAACAGCCCTACATCCGTGTCACCTGTGGCCCATAGAGTGGGTGGAACATCAGCAAATTCAGCCGGAAGGGGTGCATCCTGGGACAAACACTGTTTAGTACTCACATCAGAACCCATCGTGATATAGACACCTGCAGGAGAGCAATAGATTGTAGCATACAAATTCTTCAACAAATCCAAACCCATTAAATTCTCACCACAGTTGGATGTCAACAAAAACGGAGACTCCACAGTATAAGGACCAACAGTCGATGCAAGTGGGTGTGAAATGGGGCTTACAACTGGTACACCTGAAAAACCTACCAAAACATTATTGTGGCCAGACAGGGCTGCCCCAGGGACCATATGTCGAGAAACAAAACTCTTTGTCGCACCTGTGTCCACCAAAAATTCCTTAGTCAAGCCTTGCAAATCCACTGTGACATAAGGACCACGCTGATCTACAGGTATCTGAACTGGTCCCTCTCCCTGTCTCTGGCTGTCCTAGCTATAAGACATACCTGTCGCCTCATCCATATCGTAATCATCATGATAATACTAGCCATCATGGGGTCATCAAAGTAGTTATTATCAGAACAACCTTGTGAAACCGTAGCATTCTGAGCTCTCTCTGTCCCATGACCTCTCCCACCAGAACCGCGCCCTCTAGGAGCTGCAACTTTCTGTAAAAGCACAGGGCACTGGCTACGCCAATGACCCTCCTCCTTACAATACGCCCACTGATTTGGCCCTAAAGGTGTCGTTGAAGGCTGTCTACTGGTACGTGGAAGCTGTCTAGAAGGACCACCCCATCCCCTACTATTTCCCCCAAATGCTTGCTGCAACAACACCTTCGTCTTTAAATCCTTGTGTTTCTTATCAGTCCTATCCTTCTCCTCCTGATATCGGTGTTCATAGTACTGAGCCACATTCAAAATAACAGAGGGGGAAGAGGTGGACCAAGTACTTTCAGATGCCTGTAAACGGGTCATAATTTCAGGAAGAAGATTAGAGACAAATCTGTCAACAAACAATCAAACTCCTCCCTCAATAGACATATCCTGCCCACTATAGTCCAAAAACGTATCTTCAAACCGGGTAAAGAAATCAGATACACTCTCATCCTTCTTCTGCCGACAAGCCGTCAATTTGTCCCAGCTTACCTTCTTAGGCGGAGTAAGGGAATGCATATATGTAATAATGCGACCTGGCAAAGCAAGTATCTGGGCTCGGGGTTTATCAACTGGCTTCCTTTCCTGATCCCATCCTTTAATCACATCCCATGTACCACCCAACTCCGCGACATGGTCTTGAGTATGAACCTGTCTCCAAACATCAACCGGAACGAGAAGACCAAAACACATTTCCACATCAGCAAGAGTCATTACAGTAGAAGAGGCAGCCTCTGTCAATTCTTTATAATAAGCTGTAGGATTCTTCCTAGGATCAGGCAAATGAGCCTTAAGGGCTAAAACCTCACTCCTTTTCCATGGAGTATAAACCAATTGTTCCTGAAAATGGGCCGCTACAGCCGGTCTAGTAACATTACCGTGCTGGTCCGTTATCTCAGGTATTTCTGGGTGAAATATGGGATGGACCTCCCGCATCGGAAACTGAGTTCTCTGAGTAGGGCTCCTCTCATATAGTCTACCCCTGTAAGCAGCTAGAGTTGTAACATTCCCAAATACTTGGCCTGGCTTCAAGTCAGCAGCATACACACGATCTCTAATATCAAATCAAATTGGAGGCGCTTCGGTCCCAATGTGTTGATGCCAAAGACTAATCAATGTAGCAGACATATGCTTAAGGGCATGTTGCTGTATAAAGGGTTCAAAATCCTGCATGGCTT
Organism: Calotriton arnoldi; assembly: GCA_963921515.1. Lineage (NCBI taxonomy): Eukaryota > Metazoa > Chordata > Amphibia > Caudata > Salamandridae > Calotriton > Calotriton arnoldi. The sequence continues at coordinate 935,789 of CAWUFW010002202.1, forward strand.
CCCAAACATCCTCCACACTATAGCTCGCATTACGAGCCCATCCGCACAGACTGGTCAGCTATTACTTGTTTCTCTTCATCCCCCACCCCAGATCGCACTAACGGGCCTATTCGCTCCTTGAATTTCATCCATTCTTTATCCTCAAATCCACGTACTGGCGTCTCAACTTGCAAAGGTATCAGAGGATGAAAAACCATGGAAGGAGAAGCAACAGAAGTAACAGGTACAATTGTTGCTGGCGCTTGCACTGGAGGAGAAAGAACGGAGGATACAGGAGTCAAAACAGTAGATGTGCTGAGGGTCACAGTTGCCAAAGATGACAAGGGCAAAGAAGGAGCGGGAGCTGTCGTTGCCAAAGCTGTCGAAACAACAGCTGTGGATACAGGAACAGCCGAAGCAGACGTAACAGGCTGCTGTTACTATAAGGAAACGGCAGGATATATCCTCTGTGGGGCATAAGGGGGTGGGAGTCGAGTATCTAGCAACTCCTCTACAAAAGTATCGTCTTCTTCTTTGGTCAAATCAGACTTATCAATATGCAATCAAAATCTCCTATCCTCACATTCAATTCTAGACTCTTGTTTTTCTCTATCATATGTCACAGCTTTCTGTGTCAATGTTTGCTTTTTCCCTTTCTGTGCATCTCTCTCCATCTTTAACCGTCTCTGTCTAGGTTCCTTCTGCCAAGTTCTGAGGGAATCAAACATAGACTGTCTACTTCTTTCCTAAATAATTGCTCCTGTAAAAACCCAATTTTTTGTTCATCAAAAATGCCTGTCAACGGCCACTGCAACTCGGCATTGTCCCTCGTATATTTGTGCCATAATGTACTAAACATAATAGGGCCAAGACTATGCTTCACATACATATCAAAATTAGGGCTGCCTTCAGGAGGCGCCGGCTGAGCTTCTTCCAATCGAGCATCTGCAGAACAACAATGACAACACAAATACAAGATTTTACGGAGGCTAGGCTTTTTAAAAGAAAAACAAGTTTGTTGCTTTTACCTAGCAAAGTAATTGTAAATACTTTTATCAAAAACGGTCCTCAGACTGTACCAAACTCAAACCACAATGGTACAATATCCAAAAAGAACCAAAACAAACTCACCTGATATGAGTAGCACAAACGGACCTATTCTTCACTGCCGACTCTTCAGACCAAACGGTCAGATCCAAGGGTTTCGCTGTTCAGGACTCCAGTCGGGATGACCACTGGGCGAGGCACCATCCGGCAGGACAGAAGGGGCTGCTGCGAGTAACAAAAACTCTTCGTGCAGGAATCTCTGAGCCGTCAGTCCGACCCGACGATGTCCTTTGCCTCCCCTCTGTCTGTGGAAAGGGGATGGATCAATCACCCGAAGGAGTCCCTGTTCGGGCGCCAACTGAAGGAAGTGGCCCATTTAGGGTCACCTGGGTCACTAATGACCACCTCTCAGCCTTCCATACCAAATGAAGAGTCGGTCAGACAGTAGAGAATACAAACCAATAACTATTTATTATATGCACTCAGAGCGGAGCCCAGTCTGCCCAGTCGCTAGGAGTGCTGCAGAGGGACTGACATCGACAAGCAAAAAGATACATTATGTACATCTCGCAACTGGGCTGAAACACACCCACAGTGGAATTTTCCAAGCAGATGCAGCTGGACAGTAAAATACAAAAAATAATTTCGATTCTCATATCTCACACCACCTGATACAACCCAAGGTCGTTTCACCCTGCACCCACCACCAGACAAGTGGGAGAGGGCCTCTATCTAGTGAGAAAGGTATGCACTAATATGAACAGTCTATTCATTAGTGAAGCAAAACCTAACATTGCAAAAACAGAAACTTGGCAGAGGCTTTTCTCGGAAACAGCAAAGAATTCGTTTGGATCATGATTAAAAATGGCGCCTGAATAGAAAATGGTGCTGCGAATGCTAACTTGCATAGGGCAATGCGCAAACATGAACATTTCAATTCTAACACTATGCACTCCTCTATTCACCCAGCCACTACCTATGCAGTCATGAAATAACCCAGGGGCTACCCATGCACTCATGCAACCAACCAGGCATTATGCATGCACTCATGCAAGCACCCAGGTTCTACCCATACACTCATTCATTCAGCCAGGTGCTATCCATGCACTCATGGAATCACCGAGGCACTGCTCTTGCACTCATCCAATCAATGAGGCAGTACCCATGCACTCATGCAATCACCCAGGCATAACTCTTGCACTCACCCAGTCACCTAGGCAGTACCCATGCACTCATCCAATCACTCAGGCAATCAATCAATCAATCAATCACAGAATTTGTAGAGCACACTACTTACCCGCGAGGGTCTCAAGGCGCTGGGGAGAGGGAAGGGGGGGGGATGCTGCTACTGGTCGAACAGCCAGGTCTTGAGTAGCCTCCTGAAGGTCAGCAGGTCTTGGGTCTTTCGTAGGCTTAGTGGAAGGGTGTTCCAGGTCTTGGCGGCGAGGTGTGAGAAGGATCTGCTGCCGGTGGTTGTTCTTCGAATGCGGGGACGGTGGCGAGGAGAGGTCGGCGGAGCGGAGCTGGCGGTTGGGGACGTAGAAGAAGAGCCGTCTGTTGAGGTAGGCTGGGCCAGTTTTGTGGAGTGCCTTGTGTGCGTGGGTGAGGAGTTTGAAGGTGATCCTCCTGTCGACGGGGAGCCAGTGCAGGTTCCTCAAGTGGGGGGTGATGTGGCTGTGGCGTGGTACGTCGAGGATCAGTCGTGCAGAGGCGTTTTGTATGCGTTGCAGTCGCTTGATGAGCTTGGCCGGGGCTACCGCGTAGAGGCGTTCCCATAGTCCAGTCTGCTACTGACGAGGGCCTGGGTGACTGTTCTTCTTGTGTCTGTCGGGATCCACCTGTAGATCTTGCGAAGCATGCGGAGGGTGTTGAAGCAGGAGGAGGAGACTGCGTTGACTTGCTTGGTCATGGAGAGTGTTGAGTCGAGGATGACTCCCAGGTTGCGTGCGTGGTCGGTGGGTGTCGGGGCTGCTCCCAGCGTCGTTGGCCACCAGGAGTCGTCCCAGGCTGAGGTGTTGGAGCCGAGGATGAGGACCTCCGCTTTGTCCGTGTTCAGCTTTAGTCGGCTGATCTTCATCCAATCGGCGACGGCCTTCATTCCTTCATGGAGTTTGGCTTTGGCGGCGAGGGGGTCCTTGGTGAGGGAGAGGATCAGTTGAGTGTCGTCGGCATAGGAGATAATGTTGAGGTCGTGTTGTCTGGCGATGCGTGCAAGCGTGGCCATGTAGATGTTGAACAGTGTTGGGCTGAGGGACGATCCCTGGGGTACGCCGCAGATGATCTCGGAGGCTTCGGATCGGAAGGGTGGGAGGCGGACTCTCTGGGTTCTGCCGTCGAGGAAGGAGATGGTCCATTCCAGGGCCTTGTCTCGGATCCCTGCGTCGTGGAGGCGTGCGCGTAGAGTGCGATGGCAGACAGTGTCGAAGGTGGCGGAGAGGTCCAGCAGGATGAGGGCTGCGGTCTCACCATTGTCCAGCAGGATCCTGATGTCGTCGGTGGCGGCGATGAGGGCAGTCTCAGTGCTGTGGTTGCTGCGGAACCCTGATTGGGATGGGTCCAGGATGCTGTTTTCTTCGAGGTATCGGGTTAGCTGTTTGTTGACGATCTTCTCGATGACCTTGGCTGGGAACGGAAGCAGAGAGATGGGCCGGAAGTTCTTGAGGTCTCTCGGGTCCGCCTTGGGTTTTTGAGTAGGGCGTTGATCTGTGCGTGTTTCCAGCTCTCTGGGAAGGTCGCGGTCTCGAAGGAGAGGTTGATGATGTTGCACAGGTGGGGTGCGATGGAGCTGCTGGCTTTGTTGAAGATGTGGTGCGGGAAAGGGTCTGACGGGGAGCCGGAGTGTATTGTGCTCATGGTCTTGATGGTGTCCTCGATGTTCACGCTGGCCCAGGCTGGCAGGGGGTCGTGGTCGATGGTGTGTGGCGGGTCGATCTTAGTTGGGGTTGTCTGGGTGTCGAAGCTGTCGTGGATGTCGGCGATCTTGCGGTGAAAGAAGGTGGCGAGGGAATCGCACAGGGGTTGCGACGGCGGGATGTCGTTGGTGTTGGAGCTGGGGTTGGAGAGTTCCTTCACGATGTTGAAAAGCTCCTTGCTGTTGTGTGCGTTGTTGTCGAGGCGGTCTTTGAAGGAGATTCTCTTGGCGGACCTGATGAGGTGGTGGTGGTTACGGATGGCGTCTTTGTGGGCTGTGTGGCTGTCCAGTGTCTTATCGCTGTGCCATTTCTTCTCTAGTTTCCGGCAGGTGCGCTTGGAAGCTAGGAGTTCCGAGGTGAACCAGCTGGCTCTTTTGGTGGTGTCGCTGTAGGTGAGCTTTTTCAGCGGGGCGAGGGTGTTGGCACAGTCGTCCATCCATCGTCTGAGGTTGCAGGCAGCGTCGTCGGTGTTGGATGGGTCGGAGGGAGGGCTGAGAGCGAGGGTTGCCTGGAGTTTGTCTTCGGTGACTTTGCTCCAGCAGCGGCGGCGTGGGATCTGTTGGGTGCGGTGGTGTGTGGTGGGTTTCTGGAAGGTGAAATGGATGCAGCGGTGGTCGGTCCAGAGGAGTTCCGTGGTGTGGCTGAAGGAGACGTGGGAGCTTGAGGAGAGGATGGGGTCAAGCGTGTGGCCGGCGCAGTGGGTCGGTGTTGTGACGAGCTGGCTCAGGCCGAGGTTGGCGAGGCTGTCGATCAGGGTGGTGGAGTTGCTGTCGTTGTTGTTCTCCAGGTGAAAGTTCAGGTCTCCGAGGAGGATGTAGTCGGTAGAGGTCAGGGCGTGTGTGCTGATGAAGTCGGCGATGGAGTCGCTGAACTGGGGTCGGGGCCCAGGGGGTCTGTAGACAAGGGTGCCTCTAAGGGTGGTGTTGGGGTCCGTGTGGATCTGGAAGTGCATGTGTTCGGCAGTGCTGAGAGTGTCGTCGGTGCTGGTCGAGACCCTGATGGTGTTCTTGTGGACCCTGATGGTGTTCTTGTGGGCACTACCCATGCACTCATCCAATCACTCAGGCACTATCCTTCAACTCAACCATTCATTCACACAGTACCCATGCACTCATGCATTCACTCAGATAGTACTCATGCACTCATCCAATCACCCAGGCACTACCCATGCGCTCATCCAATCACCCAGACACTACTTTTCCATTCATGCATTCAATGAGGCACAATTCATGCACTCATCCAATCATTCAAACAGTATCCTTGCACTGATCCATTCACTCAGGTGCTATGCATACACTCATCCAATCACCCAGATACTACTCATGCACTCATTAAATCACCCAGACACTACCCATGCACTGTTCCAATCCTCCAGGCAGTAGCCATGCACTCATCCAATCACCCAGGCACTATTCATACATTCTTCCAATCATCCAGGCACTATCCATGTACTCACACAATCATCTAGGCACTATCCTTCAACTCAACCATTAATTCACGCAGTACCCATGTACTCATGCATTCACTCAGGCACTATCCTTGCACTCAACCATTCACTCAGGCATAACCGTGCACTCCTCTATTCACTCAGGCATTATCCTTGCACTCAACTATTCACTCAAGCACTGCCCATGCTCTCATCTAATCACTCAGGCACTATCCTTCAACTCAACCATTCATTCATGCAGTACCCATGCACTCATGCATTCACTCAAGCAGTAACATGCACTCATCCAATCACCCAGGCACTACCCATACACTCATCTAATCACCCAGACACTACTTTTCCACTCATGCATTCACTGAGGCACAATTCATGCACTCATCATTCAAACAGTATCCCTCCATTCAGTCAGGCACTATGCATACACTCATCCAATCACCCAGATACTACTCATGCATTAATTCAATCACCAAGACACTGCCCATGTCCTGTTCCAATCACCCAGGCAGTAGCCATGCACTCATCCAATCACCCAGGCACTATTAATAGATTTTTCCAATCACCCAGGCAATATCCATGCACTCACATAATCACCCAGGTACTACCTTTGCACTCATCCATTCACTCAAGCACTACCCATTACCTCATCCAATCACACAGACACTACCCATTGACTCATCTATTCACACAACATATACGTTTTCTTTTTCAAACCAGAATAGGTGGTTCTGTAAGAACCATTTAAAAAAAAATATGTTTTATATATATATTTTTAACTATTTTGTATTTTTTTTGTGTTTTTTAGATTTTTAACTTGAAAATGTAAACAAAAAAACAAGCACAAAATAGCGTGCCTAATTTGGGTGGCTGTTAATGGTGTCCAACATGGTCTGTACAACCTGTTCCCTAACTTACAACAGTTATGCATTTGGGGCAAAAAAGTTGGTGGAATACTCTGCAGTCTGTCACCAGCACGGGATGTAGAAGGATGTGCAACCTGGTCACCTTCACTTGCATTAAGTCGTGCAAGTTCAGCTCTCACAAGACGGTTTTGATATATCGTCTTAAGGTGTTTGTACATAGAAGATGTACCGCAGGAATATTTTTTCTCGGATCCCAGAGACAGCACCTTTTTGCAGATGTTGCAGGTCACCTTCTGTGCATTCACCTTTTTATGGCCCTCCGGAATAATAAAAAATTCCCAGACCACACTCTCCTTCTTCTTGCGTGGTGGCTCCTCTTCCTCCTCCTCCTCCTGCAAGTCTTGTAGTGTAGCCATTTTAAATTTTCATAGAAGAAAACTAAAAAGCACCAAAACACCTCCAAAATAGATTCTTTCTGAATGAGTTTGATTGTTGCCAACCACACCCAGAATTAGAAGAAAGAGGGTGGGTGCTAGCTAAGTTAAGGATGACAGGATCTTTAACCAATCAAATCTCTTTTTTTGTGTCACATGGATGTATCTTATAATATTTTAATTACAAATAACTGTACCTCTTTATTCAAAATAAAGTAAATAAATCTATATTTAAATAAAATATTGCTTAAAAAAATGTTAGATTTGCGTCTTGTATGCAAATCTGGAAGTTGCGATGTACGAGGATGTACTGCGATTCCTGAAATTATTATTAAAAAAAGTTTTCATAATTTTCTTTTATTAATATCAAAGTTTATTTACTATCTTAGCAAAACTGTTACATTGAACTTAAGATTATTATTGTCTATATATAAGTATAAATATTACAAATAAAAAAGAAAGAGTTGCGTCCGGGTCGCGTTTCCGCATTTACATTTCTGCAAAAAACGAAGAGATTTAATTTAAATTAAACCAAAATATTTAAGTAATAATCAATTGTAAATTATACATTATCTGAAATATAACTGTTAAAACTCATGCTGGAGCCGTGATTTGTACGCGGATCCGGAAGTATGGCCCGGTAGTGTGTCGTCGATGGATTCGCGAACCTGCAAAATACATAAATTTAATGTTTAATTACAGTTCAGCATAACTACATATTCATTATATTACTCTACAACTAAACTACTACCCCTAAGATACACATAAAGTATTAATTTCTTCATATTTTACAATTTTGAATAAATAAATGGGTTCATGTCCAAAACGCAAAGCTCCGCATCCGGTACGCAACTCCATTTTTTAATTTAAAAAAAAAAGGTTTTTAAACGTGTATATATATATATATCAAACACAATCGTTTCGAAACATCAAACAAACGATGCCACGGCCACAAAAGTCCTTTACAGCGTGATTTATTTCTCAAGCCAAGTCACTCTACGCGTTTCGGAGTTACACCTCCTTGCTCACGAGTACGAGTGAAATGTAAATCATGGTGTTTTAAACTAATCATGTGACACACCTTAAAGTCATAGAAAGTGAAAACAGATTCAATGGTAGTTAAACATTCACGATCAAAAGAGCATTACACTGATTTAAATGCATAATTATGGAGATACATAGTAAATACTTCAAATTTCTATCAATGAACGTTAATCAGAAAAAATCAACTTCAAATGAAAAAATATAAAATAACATCACAAGTGCGTGCGGTCAATATGTATATATTTTTATTTAAATATATAAAAAGTATACATTTAAAAAAAAAAATATATAAATTATATATGTATATGTAGAAATATTAGGCGCGGCCGGAGAACTCCGCTCCGCCAGCGGAGTATGCGGAGATTTCCCTACTCTGCGCTCTGCTGAGAACGCGGAGTAGGGAAAAAAATTCCGACTCCGCAGCGGAGCAAAGTTAGCCAGCCCCCATGCTAAATTGGCCCCCCGCCTCCACCCCCACTAATAAAATAATAGTAACAAGTTAATTTAAAAGAATTAAGCTACTTACCTGTATTGCGGCGTCCCAAACTGCCCTCCTCCTCGTCGCTGTACATCTTGCACGAACTGCGCATGCACATGCATGCGCGCATGCGCATTTCTCACAAAGAAATGCGCATGCGCAGTTCGTGCAAGATGTACGCGACGAGGAGGAGGGCAGCCCGGGGACGCCGCAATACAGGTAAGTGTCTTTTTATTTCTTTTAAATGAATTTGTCATTTGAGATGTCATGAGTGATGTCAAAGAACATGTCATAAGTGATGTCATAGATTAGGTCATAAGCAGTGCATGGCAAGGGCACAAGTTATAGAGTTATTCATCAAACCATAATGTCACTTTTACATTTGTTTTTTTTAGTGAATATATCTGGGCCTGATTCACAAAGATAAAGTTAGACTTTTCGGTATTTACAAAGGTAAGTTACATGTAGTAGTATTTTACGACTGCAGCATTTGTGCACTTGGAGGGTAATCTCCACAGTCGGGGTAGCGAGATTCAGCCCAGAGTGCAGATATTCCACCCCAAATGTGAAAACTCCATCCCCAGTGTGGAAACTCTGCAGTTGTGAGGATACTACTTGTAACTTACATTTGTGAATACCAAAAAGTAGGCAAGTTAGACTTTTGGTCTAAACTTAGGCCAAAAGTCTAACTTTACCTTTGTGAATCGGACCCTCTTTAGTTATAGTTAGGGTGACCAGAGATAGGGATTTTTCAGATTTTTGTCCCTTTATAACTTTGCACCCATTTTACAAATGTGTGTGAAACTTTGCAGACTTGCTGCCATTGTTTCATTTTGGGAGGACTGAAAGGTTTGGTCAAGGGGGTGCAAAAAAGGGGGGGTCCAAAAAGGGGCTTCAAATCCAATGCATTTTCCATAGACTTTTGTATTTTGCATATCTCAAAAACCATCAGCTGGACTTTTATGAAATTTGGCAGTACTACATATTAGAGGGCACAGATGATTCTGTGGGATACTGCAGGGAAGTAGAGTAAGTAAATGTTATGTTATAAGGTTTTTCAAATTATTAATATCTTGTAGTACAATAATACTAAAAGTAGCAAGGAAGCCCAAAAAATAAACTAGACTGCATATGAAAAGTTTCAGATTTACTAAACAAACATCTGAAAGACCCATTTATGGTCACATGCTAATGGAAACCTATAAACAAATACATAATCCACATAAGTTTTCTTTGCCTGCTCTCTGCCTCAGAAAATAAAACTGGCCCAACAAGCCAAACAAAAAACATCATTCTTATGCACCCCTGTGCAACAACATGATAAAAATGGCCTAGCAATGAGCTATATATAAGCTACTATTTGGATGGCATGATAATTGGCCACTAGGAAAAAATAATAATCTACATTTTTATATCAATATTAATGATTTTATTACAAGACCAGTGGCTCATATTATGCTCTGTGTTCTTGCTATTAATGAACAGCAGCCAAGCAAGAGAAACAAGCATTGACAAAGCCAATAGGTCTCGCCTACTTTTGATCTATTGTCTTTGCTAATTTCTTTAAATGAACATAGAAAAAGCCAACAGATCTTGCGAGATAAGACCTATTGGCTCTGCCAATGCTCGTTGCATGTGGTCAGTACAAAACCAAAGCCAAACTGCACTGACAGAATGTTTATGAAATGTGGCCATATGCCCTAGCTGTGTTCTATAAAAGAATAAAAAGAAGCCCTATGTGGGTGGTGAACGTTTTGTGGGTATTAAAGCTATCCTTTACCTTCTTTCTGGTGTCTTGCAAATCTGAGAAACACAAGCATAAGTATTTGAGGCCGTACCTCTAAAAGGTTAACGGTCAGACAGTTTTTGTTCTTAGTGTGTTACTGTTTCCATCCAACAATTATATAGCAATAAAAAAGATACTTCCTTCCCACAGAAAGTATCTGACTGATTCCTCTCTCCGTCTTCCCTTTCCAGCACTTTCAGGTAGCCTTAGCGATGCATAAGGGCTCTCTACATGCAAATAACATAACATAGTTGCCCAGATGCATATATGCCCTTTACTGAAAACAAATGTAAATCCATACAAGAAATAATGTCCACTAAAAAAGCCATACAAATGTACAAAGTTCTACCTAGAGCTATTTTGTGAGGACTGTGCACGAACTTGCCCATGTCTGCAGACACTTGGTGCAAACATGGACTTCACCCATGAGTTGTGCCGCACAACTGTCCAAGCAGTAGATAGCATGTTGCTACAAATGCAAGTGTTAGGCTCAGGAAATGACTTTCTATTGGCAGCAGAGGCAGATTTTACCAAATGCACTCTAAATATCGGCATTAGAGCTGAATGAAGCACTAGGCAGCAATTACACTGCACTTCAGTAGCCAATTTCAATAAACTCATTGCCACACCCAACTTACTCATGTTATCTGTGACGTGTATATAGCGAATGGAGTCAACAATAGGTACAGATGATTTGCCAAAGAAAGAACCATTCATGGCCAGATGGGCAGAAATCTGGAAAAGGAAGACTTTAAAGAACTTCGGAAGATGTAGGGGTACAACTTTGAAGTTAAAAGTTAGGGGTACAGAGCCAGGGGGGGGCAATTCCAAGTTCCCACATGTTTAATGGGATACATGCGTGGTGAATAATGTGGTAGTCAGTACAGTGAAAGTACTGGCATGAACATGAGAGGGAGCAGATCGTTCATAGAGCCTAATGAATTCCAACAGGAGCTGAAGCAGCTTACCTTGAGTGATCAGTGCAATTCAAGGATGCAAATTTAGTACATATCAATACTGGACAAATGTTAATGGGGCTAGGGGATTGAATACTAATTTATGTTTTGGAGAAACACATTGCTGCAATCCTTGAGGTAAAAAGTAAAATGCATATTTCAGACTATTGGGTATGTTTCACAATGCACCAAAATGATGGTGCTTGGAGATCCAAATCTTTGAATTTTCACCTTACAATTGCTGCATGTCCTTTCCTTCAAAACCAGGTGCACGTCCAGCCAGCTGTAGTAACACTCATGTGCGCCTCTCTGAAGGCAGAAAGGGCAGAGTGAAGTTACGAGAACTGTTACATCTTCAAAGTGTGCCCCGCCACTGTAACGGAGGCGGTATGAGCTGTGAGAAGTAAAATTAAGGAAGCTGGTCTAGAATGTATTAACATAGTACTGTGTGCTAACCTAAAGCATGAAGAGCAGGGCGAAAAAAGGGACCAGTGAAGCAAAGTGATCATTAAAGCGCACACCATGAACTGAATTAGGTCTGGGAAAAATTATTTCTAGAAAATGGATCAAGCTGCAAAAAAAAAAAAAAAGTATTCATAATGTAGTCATGTAATATAAAAATAAAGACAGCTGGACATTGGAAATTAATGTATTACATTCCTCACCAAGCTTAAACACACAGGTATTTTGTGGTTGACTATTAGTTATCTGTCATATGGGATACGTCTGGATTATCTACTGCTCCAAGTTCATTGTAGCCACTGAGAAATATGTTACATGATAAGAAATGTATGCATGAATACAGACTTACACAGAAAACTTAACACAAAACAGAAGTATAATTAAATTAAAAGTTAGGCACAACTTAAAAAGTGTTGCCCTAGGGCCAGCCTGACGGTTCTCTCTGCCCAATGACGGAGGCTACCTTCCACTGCAGCGTCCAAAACTCACCCATTGGATTGCCCTTTGCTGCTCCTGCACTCAGATGCCCTCAGCATGGATGGACAGACCTGTGCTCTTCAGTGCAGTAGCCTCAGCCTTCTCACTGTGTGCACAGACTGCAGCACCAGCAGTGTTGAATAAAGTGATGCTTACGCCACTGCGGCACAGAGCCGTGTCTCCAGAGGCTGACAACATGCCAAGTCTGACACAGGCGCATGCACAGCTGAGAGTGATGGGAGTCAACCAGGCCAGTAGTGGGTGATTACAAATGGAGCAGAAATAAGGATTGTTTTAAATGTATCAAACTGCACATCTTCGCTTAATGTGTTCCCCGGATTGCAGTTGAAACACAGTAATCAGCACAGAGAAAGGAGCTCTCTTTAAAAGTAGTGTTTACGTGAAGCCTTTATGAAATGCATCACATGACAAGGTCAGAGGCAGTGCTAAAAGACCCCCGGGGCCCGAGGCTTCACATACCGGAGTCTTTAGTGTGCTGACGACCAGCTGTTGGAGCACCCGTAACTGTGGACCCACGGAGTTGCTTGCCACTTTTGGCTTTATGACCTGTGACGGGACCTATAGCAAGGATTTTTTCCACATGAGAGAAGCACGCATATGCCAGGATCAAAATACCGAATAGAGAGTTCATTGTGGTTTTGAGAGGTGACTGAACCTTGTTGTATGGTTCACTTTATTCATCATAACGAGAGGCACTGCTGGCCTGGAGTACGAGAAAAGTGATTTTTTGGTTTATGTCACGTTGGTTTCCTTACCCTTGTCCTGAGGAGGCCCAGAAGAAATTGGGGGCCGAAACGCGTCCGCGTCAACGGTTTTGACGGGAGGAGTCCGTTTGAATACAAGAATTATTATTGTATTTTTAAAAGCCCACTTGATAAATGTTTGTGGAGGTGTCGTAACCTCGTGTGCATAGAGGACTACCTTGCAGTGTATTACCCAGATTAAGTGTGTGAACACTGATTATCACAGTAATGAGTGGGTACTGGCAACTAAGACTAGGTTTATTTTGATTTTGTTTTTGATAAATGTTTGTGATGTAAATGTTTATATATATGTATTTGTATGTTCTTCATGTAAAAAACTAAATAATGATTGATTTTTTCAAAGACTGTCTCCGTGGTGTGTGTAGTGGTTGAATGAGTTCTCCATAAATTGTAATAGGACTTTGTACTATTGATAGGGTAATTTGATGTCCCCTATGACCAAGTAATAAGAGATATTGGTTCCTCCATGCCATTTTTTTCTTCATAACATGACGACCAGCTGTAGGGCACTGTGCTGTTAACATTAAAGGCGCGCAATGTTGAAACATGAAAGCAGACACCCCACAGCCGATAAAAGAAAGGCGAGAAGATTTGCAGTCCATTTTTACTGAAACGGCAGTCGGAACATGAAGCAAATGAAAACATCTAGCGCTCCTATAGAGTGCTCTTGCACAAAGGGAAAAGTAGTCTCTTTTCCAGTTGCTAAAACGGGACAAGTTATGTTATGTTATGTTATAACAATTTATTATGCGCACTACTACCCGGAGGTGTCTAGGCGCTCACGGTCTCCAAAGAAATGTCAGAAAAACTAGTTTCTAAAAAGCCATGTTTTGAGCAGTTTCCTGAACTCAAACAAGGAGGAGGACTTCCTGAGAGGGAGCGGAAGGGCATTCCACTCCTTAATAGTGCTGTAACTGAAACTCCTTCCCCCCCAATTAGTGTTTTAATTCTGGGGGTGAGCATCAGGAAGGCATTGGCTGAACGAAGCGATCTGTTGGGGGAGTACCAGCTGAAAAGATCCTTCAGAAATCGTGGTCCTTCTCCATGCAGGGCCTTAAAGGCCGTGCAAAGTGCCTTAAATTTGATCCGCTGGCCGACTGGTAGCCAGTGTAGTTCCCGAATGCCTTCACTAATAGACTGATATTTAGGGGCATCCAGAACCAGTCTAGCCGCGGCGTTCTGTACTGCCTGCAACCTTCTGAGTAAATTGGATTGTAGATTGATGTACAGTCCATTACAGTAATCCAATTTAGATAACACAAGGGAGGTCATCACAGTTTTTCTAGTGTTTATCGGAATGAAAGGCAGAATTTTCCGTACCATTTTAATAGTGAGAAATGCGGAAGAGACCACCTTTGAAACTTGGGACTTCATGTTGAGTTTATCATCTATAATGACCCCCAAATTCTTAGCCTTGGTCACTGGTGTAGGAGTAATGCCCAGTGTGTCCGGCCACCAAACTGGTGACCACTGAGGGGAGAGGTTACCAAATAGCACTACCTCAGTTTTTCCTGAGTTCAGCTTAAGGCAGTGCCTACCCATCCAGTCGCTCAGGGAGACCATACAATCATAAAGTTTGGTTGAATAGTTGATGTCCTTAGCCACTGCTGAGATGACCAACTGAGTGTCGTCAGCATAAGAGGTTGGACATAGGTTAAAACTTCTAATCAGAGAGGCTAGTTCAGAGACATAAATATTAAAAAGCGTGGGGCTCAAAGAGGACCCCTGCGGCACCCCACATGGCAGGATGAAGGGTGCAGATTTAAAATTGCCCAGTTGCACAGTTTGTGTTCGGTCCGAAAGGAATGACGTTAAAAGGGAAAGGGCCCTTCCTCCTATCCCGATGGTTTTTAGACGTTTGACCAGGCTCGTATGGTCCACGGTATCAAATGGACAGGTCGAGGAGAACAAGGGCTGCCGACCCCCCACCGTCTAGTGTTTTTCGGATCTCCTCAGTGGTTTTTATTAGAGCTGTCTCGGTGCTGTGACCCGCTCTGAAACCAAACTGACTCTGATCCAGGATTTCGTTTTCTGCAAAAAGGAGGAGAGTTCAGTGTTTAGCCGTTTCTCAAAAATGTTAGCGGGAACAGGGAGTCTAGCAATAGGACGGTAGTTAGCAGGATCAGTTATATCTAGATTAGCTTTTTTAAAAGAGGCAAAATACAAGCCTGTTTCCATATTGAAGGGAAGTGCCCTTGCGATAGCATCTGATTAAACACGTTAGTTAGCAATGGGCTAATAATGTGGCTGATGCTTTTGAGAATCCTGGGGGGACAAGGATCATCCGGGGATCCTGATTTGATAGAAGAGAGAAGAGTAAATAGTTGCTCGGAGCAGGCCGGGGGAAAATCTAAGAAAGACACTTTGCCTGCTGGTACTTGTACTGCGTTATTAGTGACTGATCTATGCGTGGTGAATTGGTCGTATATTTGGTCCACCTTGGACTTGAAAAAGTGGGCAAGAGTGTTGCAGAAATCTTGGTTAGAGTTGGCAGTGTCATCCTTGGGTGCTGAGATTAGGTTCTTTATAGTCTTAAAGAGTTCCTTGCTGGACGTGCCAGCCCCTTCAATTTGCGTCGTATAATACTGACTTTTTTCCGCAATTAACTTTTTCTTATAGTCAGCCAGTGTGGCTTTATATAGTTCTTTCTCTGCTTCTTCATAGCTTTTCCTCCATCTTCTTTCCTGCCTTCTGCAAGCTTGCTTATCTAATCGTAGGGCCTCTGAGAACCAAGGGGCAGATGGAACTTTCCTATTTTTATTTATCACTAAGGTCGGAACTACCATTGCAAAGTTTGACTCTAGCCATGCAGTGTAATTTATGGCTGAGGCTTCTGCTTCCCCGTGCAAAGCAGGTTGGCTTTGTAGTAGCTTGGCATCCAGGGTACTCTGGTCAATTTTATGCCATGCTCTGCCGAGAGTCTTACTGCTGGCCGTATTACCAGCATAAGATCGGGGCAGGTTGTAGCTAAACAAGACAGCATAGTGATCCGTCCAGGTCAAAGGGAGTGAAGATGTCTTAGAGATGGCTGGATTGTTGGTGAAAAGACCATCCAAAGTGTGACCTGCTACATGCGTGGGATGGTGTACGATCTGCTGTAGCCCTAATCCTGCAGTGGCATCAAGAAGTTCTCGTGTATCTCTCTCCTCTGGGAGATCAAGATGGAAGTTCATATCCCCTAGGATAGTGAAGAATTCCGAGTGGAGCCCTAGCTCTAACAGCGAGTGAACAGTAGTAAGGAAACTATTTCTGGGGCCGGGAGGACAGTATATTAGTATGCCATTAAATGTCTTTTGGTCACCAATGGAAATTTTAAAATGTACTGCCTCACATTCCGGTGTAGGTATGGATGAGCAGAGGGTGTTAAGCTCATCCTTATGAATGATTGCAAGCCCTCCCCCTTTTTTAAGTTGTCTATCCTGTCTGACAACTTTGTACCCATGGGGGGCTGCGATGTTGAAGTCCGAATCAGATGATTGGTCACCCCAGGTTTCAGTGACAAACAGGATGTCCAGTTTGTTATCAGTGATAAAATCTGCAATTTCGTACTTGTGTTTGATCAGTGATATAGCATTGATGAGTGCTAGCTGGAGCTCTATAGTTTCCGGGGCTAAGATGTTCAATTTTTTGATGGATTTGGGCAAGACCCGGGTGCTCCTCGAGATTTTAGTTAGACATTCAGGACATTGAAAATCCTCTGCACTAGGAGGCGCTTCACAGGGGAGCAGCGCACATGCCTTACTCCTATGTTGGCGGAGGGCATGAAGATTATCCCCTGAGTATGTTAGAAAGTCCCTGCCTTCAATAAAAGGTCCAGGGGTTCTGGCCCTAGGCCCAGACGAGGCGTGGACGGGCGCAGACGGGCTTGCCTTAGGCGCGCCTTTGGCGCACCAGCGGCGCGCGCCCGGCGCGCATCCTCTCCAGCCTGCCCTTAAGTAGGTGCAGCTGGAGACTAGAGCGTCAACCTGGGCGGAAGTGTGGCCCCGGAAGACTGTAAACTAACTGGTCTTCCCTCCGCAAACAAACGGTACAAACCGTGGCGGACCGGGGAAGCCAGACAGGCAACAGGTGAGCAAGCGCGCCAAAAGTGCAAGTGCGAGTGAAATACTAAAACAATATTAAAAGCAGAGGTCGAGCTTCAGTGAATAGCAGCACACAAGTGGAGGGGTACAAGTGATGCAGCGCTGTTCCGTGGGAGTGGACAACCAACAGCAAAGAGGAACAAATGGGAAAGATTAACCACTTGGAAGTGATGTACCGCAAAAAACATTTTTTCTTTGTAGGGGTGAATTATAAGCACACGTGTAGACTGCATCCGCATATAAATTTTTGTTGTGTTAACCTAAGTGTTAGAATCTTGTAGCGTGATAACATGAACGTGATGTGATTAGGCCAACATTTAGAATACGGGAAGAAATAACTTAGAACATGAATGTAACTAAGAGAGAATATTAACTGAAGCGCACGTGTTGTCCTATAGACAATTATTTTATTATTGAATGTGTTAATTAATCGTATCATTTTATATGTAGGTGAAATTATTAACTGTACATGATTCAATTTCTATATAACTTTGTAAAGTTCATTTTTCATTTCTCTTATGTTAGCTGAAATTTGTAGTCCTGAAATGCATTTTCCCAGGAAGCTCTCGCTAGACTTAATAATTGAATTTCATGTGCACGTTGGATTATGTTCTTTGTCACATTTCTGTTGCAGGTGGAAAAAGCATCCTTGCTAGCTAGAATAATGTCTTTGTTTTAGGAGTTAGGCAAGCAGAGAAGGGGATAAATTGAGCATTGATACTGATATGGAGAACTGTTGTACTTTCTCACCAGAGAGAGCCTGGGAATCAAGGTCATCTCACCACAACTTGGGAGCATCGCTGTCCCGTGGAAAAGTACTTATGAGGATGTGGCCTGACCAGATGGCGTGACCCGTAAAGGATCCTGGGAAGTCACCTATGCTATTGATGTATGGTAACTAGGGAAAGAGCCCAGGCACTTCTTCTCTGCCTCGAGAGAGCATCTTAGAATGAGCTCTGTCTTAGTAGCTTCATGCTGCTTGACCCTTCTTAGAAAACTTCTGAGGAAGACTCCACATGCTGACACCTTAACTGATCCTGCCCCGCAAAATGCTCAACTAGGGATGTCACGTTAGTGCTAGTGTAGGGATAGAGTAATGCTTTATTCCCACAAACCTTTGATGCAGGGTAACTTGGACATTTGTTCCTTAATCTTTTGTATCCTGATTCTTGAACTAATTATCTTGTGCATGTTGCACCACCTTAATTTCATTTGTAGATTTGGCTTTGTATTAGTACCAATGTATTTCTACACCCTCATCTTGAGGTGTTTGTATGTTCAGTTATTTCTGGCTTTGTAATAAATCAACTAACCCCATTTGGTAGTCTGTGATTCTTAAGAGTCCTAGCGAATTGTAAATGAAATAATTGACTCGCTAACAATTTCTCCCCCCCCATGCTGAAAAAAGTACCATTGACTCGAGGTTCTAGAGCAGATCTAGAGCGTGGAGACTCGGCTCCTTCAGAAGCAAGGATTTTTAAAGGACACTGAAACAAACAAATGAAAAGCAGTGGGCCGGGTGTAAGCCCACAAACTATATACAACAGGTCTTGAAAGCTCGACCTAAAAATGAAACTGCAAAGAATATTGAAACACTTACTTCTAAAACATTCCAGTTTAACGCAGAACACCACATCAACTTTGACCTTCTTAACAATAAGCCAACTCCGCACATCACTTACACCTTATTTATCGCAAAACAATTTCATTTATGAACTTTAAATCTGTATGTTTTGTAGACCATCTTGTGAGGTCAACATCAAGCTAAACATAACCATCTCTATGGAGAAAATTACGAGTGCTGGGTGCAGAAGGAGGAAAAAGGTGAAATATGGAAAGGGTGTAGATAAAATGAAAGAGATAAACAGTGTTTACAGATGGAATTTTGGAGAATGGGGATATACATGTGAGTTAGACTAAAAGAAAGACTGATGCCATGGTGGAGTCATGGAAATTGGGAGGAGCTATAGAGTCAGGATAGGAATTGGAGTTAAGCGAGAGTCCATGAAAGTTTTGAAGCTTGGCTAACAGGGGAAGTTGAAGAGTAAAACTGGGGTGGAACTTATGGGATATGAAGTCAGGCCAAAGGTTAGCAGCCAGAGTGAAAGAGAGTCATAGCAAGGGCTGGGTGCATAGAATAGAGAGAGTGGAAGATGTACTAGAGTCAGGGGAAGTAGATCAGGTTGGTGAGGCAGGAAAGAAGAGGTTGGGGTACAGGAAGAGAGTCAGTGGTGGTGGTGGGGCTTGGACTGTGGCGGGCTGCCAAAAGAAGAGGCTGGGGTCAAGAAAAATCAGTCTCCGACTGGTGTGACACCAAATGCCAGAAGGCCCATAAATACAGGGCAGTTCTATTGGACCATGTTGCCACATAGTTGACAGTGGATATTGAGCATGGCTGTTCTATGGAATAGACACACACAAAACGAACTCAGACATTAAGAACAAGAACAAATATTAACATTCAGCGGATCAGACTGCTTGTTACATGAGCCAGCCCTTTGTGTGTTCAACTTGACAAATAGCTGCATGTGTCTTAGACCTTAATCCACTGCTATCTACAAAACACAAGCCATGCCATTTCTACTAATGCCTTGGCTCCAGTATGAAGTATTCATTCTTCACTCCAAAGGCACAAAATAGAGAGGTTCACCATAAAGGTAAATAAACAATGTGGCCATCTTGGAAGGGTGCTGCAGTCTGCAGATGATCCACATAAATTAGAGAGCAAACAATGAAAAAAAGATATGCTGATATGTGTTGAAAACTTGAAAGGATTTGATCATGCATCTCATTTGTTATTTCAGGTCCATTTGCTTATTTTTACAAATGTAAACACATTTAAAAAGGACCCATTTTTTACAAATATGGGGGTATTGTTAGTTGATTCAAATTGCCTCAATGATGATTCAGAAACAAAACGAATTCCACAATGTTCCTGATAGGCCTGTCCCTGTCTGAAGATTAGCGCTGCAGCTGGTGGGAAGCTATTCATGCCACACAGATGCCTTTACTGTTTACAGTTTTCACAGCCATAATGGTCTTTCCCGAGTCTTGACAGATGTTAGTGGCCCTAAAAGCTTTAAAACATTTACTGTTCTAAATTTCCAAGCACAGGTTTCAGATACTAAGCAAATGCTTCATGATCCGTGAATGTGGGACACTTTTCTGGGGTGCTAGGGCCTGTTTCCTGTTCAATCTCATCACTGCAAGATGATGCAGCACAATGTGCTAACTCCTCTCCATGCAAAAATAATATACACATTGTGCTCAAACATGAGAATGTGCTTGACTCTAAAATAAGTAACAATTCTAATTTTGTAGCACAGGTGCCCAAGAAAGCTGGCACTTCAGTCAGCACTCACTCCATGAACCACAAAATACAATACACCTAACATGCTGTAAGTATGTAGTTGTTTTACGTTTCACTCCCCATTCTCTCTCCCAAACACTGACTTGGAAGTCTTCTTTGAATCTAAATTCTCACAACTCATTTAATGTAATCCCTGTAAATATAAGACACCTCTACTATACAATTTCAGCAAATTATACAAATAAGTAAGGATGGGAGTCATCACACAGTGGGAGAGCTTCACTCCTCAATGACAAAGGCCAACCTAACAAGGAGACCGGGAACTGAGGATCTGGACAGCCCAATACATTTCACGGTGAACTTGAGGGTGCTCAATTCAGGGGCTTACATTTCTGACATTTTGGTATGAGCCACTCAGTGAATGCAGAAAGGGAACTACCTGTTAGGAACAGAATGAGAGAAGAGCTATGTTAACATGATAGATGATCAGCAGATGAAAAGAGGGGTTTGACAATTCATTAAGTGAAGTGGAGGACCAAATTAATTTTGAAGTGGTGGGAGGAAAAGAAGTGGAGCACTAACACCGAGTCCAGGGTGAGGTAACCTATCTCCCTAATGCACACCTTTTAAACTGGAGGCAGCAACTTAAAAACTGTGCGGCATATTCTCAAGCCCCCATCACCACCACAACGTCACTTTCAGTGATGTTGTTGTGGCGATAGGGGCTTAGCCCTATTCACAAGGCAGTGTTAAGCCACGTTAAGTGGCTTAACGCGGCTTAACGTTGCCTTATGAATAGGGCCCCCTTCACGCTGTTTTTAGCGTGAAGGGGGCGTGCAGTGGGTGTTGCGGTGGGTGTTCCACTGCAACACCCATTGAGTTTGACGCTACCTCCTATTCACAAGGGCAGCGTAAATAGGACGTAGGGCCAAACTTAAGACCAGGAAAAATCTGGTCTTAAGGTGGCGAAACGAGGAGAAATGCTTTATTTCTCCTTGTTTCTGCTTTTTCCATGTGTGCTGCCTTGTGCAGCAAACATGGAAAAAGCAAAATGTCCCTTCCTGTACATGAACAAACCTTTTTTTAAAATGCCGTTTTGTAACTTTCATGTGTGCTGCATGAAGCAGCACACATGTAAGTTACAAACTGGCATTTAAGGTTTGTTTATGTGCAGGAAGGGGAACCTTCCTGTACATAAACAAACCTCCCTGCTTGCAGACACCCTTGCACTCTGGTGCAAGGGTGCCTGCGTTGGCGCTAAGTTGTGAAACGTAGCACCATTGCAGGGGGAAATGCGAGGCTGCACCATATCCTTGAGAATAGGGTGTAGCCTCGCGTTTCCGAAGTGGCGGAGAGAGGCGTTAAGCCAAGAAGGCTAACGCCTCTCTCCACCACTTCCTTGAGAATATGGCCCTGTGTCTTGCTGACAGGCCTTCGGTAACCTCCCCATAACCTGGCCTGCACAGTGCAACCTTAATGCCACAAGTAAATCAAACAGTTACAACCTCCAAATGCCGAGCACTCACTCACCATATTTTCCCCTCTATATGGCTGGTGACTTTGCACACCAGAAGTTCGTCATTCCAACACACTGCAACAAAGTAGCCATGACACTGCAGAAGAAACATACAAAGACAGAAAGAAGGATGGCCTCAGTGAAGGTAGGTAATTAATGCAGCCATCTTAGAATGGGGCTACCCTGTACAACTGACAGATGAATTCAGAGCAATAAATAACACTTGGGCCATTGTGTGTTTAATAGCTGAAAAGATTTGACCAGTGTCTCATTATTTATCCTTTAAGGTGCATTTTTGTTTGGTCACAAATGTTAATATATTTTAAAAGAATATATTTTTGATTTGAATTGCTCCAGTGTTGATTTGATAGCACAATTATTTCCATGCTGTGCTCAGATGTTCTGTAAACCTAAAATAACTAATGGTCTATGTGAAGCATTTATGGAACGTGTCACATGACAAGGTCAAGGGCAGTGCTAAAAGGCTCCCGGGGCCCAAGGCTTCACATACCAGAGTCTTTGCAATGGCTATTACTGGCTGTGGGGCGCCGGGCTGATAACATAAAAGGTGTGCAATGCTGAAACATGAAAGCAGGTGACCCACAGCTGATAAAAGAAGAGTGACAAGATTTACAGTCCTGTTTACTGAAACGGCAATCAGAGCTTGGAGCAACTGAAAACATGTTGCACTCCTGTGGAGTGCTCTTACACAAAGGGAAAAGTAGACCCTTTTCCAGTTTCTAAAATGGGACAAGTGGAGGGGTACAAGTGATGTGGAGCTGCTCTGTGGGAGTGAAAAACCAACGAAAAGGAGGGACAAATAGGAAAGATTAACCACTTGGAAGCAAGGATTTTTAAAGGACATTGAAACAAACAAATGAAAAGCAGTGGGCCAGCTGTAGGCCCAGACACTATATACAACAGGCCCCAAAAGCTCGACCTAAAACGACATTACCCAGGAAACCTGGTGAAAGAACTACCAACCATCGCGTCATAATACCATGAGACGTTGAGCAACACAATAATTATCTTGGGTGAGAGGAGCAAATCCTCTTTTCTTGCTGCTTGCAGTCAAGATAAGTACTAAGCTCGCTTTTCCCATGTTATTCTTGGTATTTGCATTACTGTGTACATTTTACAAACTGCTGTTTACCTTTCATATCTACTTGTGTTACACGTTAGCATCCTGAATCCTTAGCATGCGCTCTCAGCAACGCTCGGCTCTGCCTCAAGCATTTTCTCTCTCAAGCGCCTTCCTCCTCCATTCCGTGCGCTCTCTATCTCCCGTTCAGCTGATTAATTCAGCGTTTCTTCTCAGAATATTTTCCTTCTCCTGCAGGGCTTTTTTTACCACATTTAGCAGCATCCCTTTTTCTCTCCCTGTCCTCACATGGCTTCCGTCAGCTGGCCCTTCAGCAAGTGAGTAACACCTCCCCTGCTACACACGCTCTTCTTCATAGCCTCTTCCCCTTAACGGTTCCTGCTGCTTAAATTCTTAACAAATAAACCCTTTCTACACCGTTTTTTCCCTTAGTTTCCCTTTCCAGATTGTTTTAGCTAGGTTCCTACTGTTGCTTGGTGGTTTTAAATTGGTATTTTTTGTGCCCCTTTCATTATGTATAGTGGCTGAGGAGGAAGAAGCCCAGGCATTTAAAGACAACTTGAAGCCCTTTATCAAGGACTCAGTGCAGCGTGCCATTTCTATCTCTATGCCAGACATGTCAAATAATTTAGAGGCTTCTATTTCTAAAATGCTCTCTTCACCTCCTGAGGTTCCATAAAATAAGGGAAAGAAACGTCCAGCACCCCTAGGTGGGTTTATCAAAGGAGTTTCATTAAAAACTGGTCCTCCCACACAAGAGGTTTCTTTTTGGGGCTTCCTTCTTCTCCCCTTCAGGTTACCCATTACATGACCCTGAGGATGATGGTGATGACGTCCTGGGTGAGGTGGACAATTTTGGTGAAACTTCGGATTCTTTTACTCATGGACCTCCGGAGAAAAAGCATAACATTTCTCCTAATGTTGGTGGTGATGCTCACCCAGTGCCTAGTGATCTAGTTGACCATTTAGGGGAACCTATTTTTGGCCCTCCTTTAATTTACCACCCTAACTCCACAGAGTAGTTCCCTTCTAAGCATGTTTCAGAGTATGTTTCCTTTTATCTTTGTCATTCTCTAGATCAATCCTCCTGAAATGAATTCCCTCCCCAACAGCGTTGCTTCTGCCCCTGTCATTGATCCATAATGCTGATGTTTTTCATAATATTTGGAAAGGATTTGAAGAAAGGGTTGGACATGACCTGGTCCAACTGCCAGGACAGAATTTTAGACGTGGTTGGTCCACTCATCAAAATGCTGAATCTGGCCGAATAGGCAAAAATTGAGGGCACTGAATTGATTGATCCGGATACCCTCTCTTAGCAGCCTTTCTACCAAATAATAGGGTCTACAAGCAAAAGGCCTCCTGTTTGGATATTCCTTCATCAAGGAACTGGGCAAACATGTCTTCACATTTGCCACAATGGATAAGGCCCATCTCTCTCTAAAGAAGATTTTATCCTCTCTGGTTTTTGGCAGGGCCGGCAAAGGCAGGAGTCGCTTTGCCAGCCATTATCCCACAAGGGGCCAATCCTTCAACCAAGGATCCCACGTGCATGTCTACTTGGACTACAAACCCCTATTCTGTCCCCGCCACTCCAGAGGTTTCTGGTCAAGGGGATACAGGAATAAAGAAGATCAGTACTCTGGGAAGAATTTCCAATTCTGGCCTTCCTCTCGTAAGAGGTAGATTAGCTCTCTGTGTGGATGCTTGGATTTCTCTCACCACTGATTCCTGGGTAATTCAAACAGTTCAAGAGTATTACATAGAGCTCTACCAGCACCCTGTGCAATTACAGTTGCCCCGTCCTCTAAATTTTTCTCAGGATCAGTTCACTCTGGTTCAGGATGAAATTCAGTCACATCTTGTGTATCATCACTTCAAGCTGGAGTCTATTTTCCACCTCAGAAACATCCTGCTTCAGGAAGATTGGTTGATAAGATCAAATCTTCAGGATGCTTACCTGACGGTTCCGGTTCACACCTCACACAGAAAATACCTTCATTCTCAATGGGGTCCTTCCTTCTTCCACTTCAAATTTCTTACTTTCGGTCTCTCATTAGCCCCTTGGTGTTTTACCAAGATTCTCACACTGGTGTTAGCATTCCTCAGAACCCAGGGGATCAGACTGATTGTGTATCTCAATGACATTTTGATCATGGCCAGGGCAAAAATCTTTTTCTTTCTCACTTGCATCTTTGCAGGACCTGCTTCTACGCCTAGGATTCCTTATCAATATCCAAAACTCTTCACTCATTCCTTCTCAACATCTAGAGTTTCTAGGTTTCCTCATAAAAAGCTTTCTGTCTGTCCTCCAACTCCCTCAACACAAGGTTTCCCTAATAAAAAAGACAATTTGTCATTCCTTTATCCTTTCTCATTTTTCTCTCAGATCTCTGGCTTGCGAGTGGGTCTTTTGGCTTCTTCAATTCAAGCAATATTTCCTGGCCCGCTTCATTATTGAGCCCTTCAAAGACTTGGCTTATTCAGATCCGGTTTCCCTGGATCCAGAATCTAGGGAAGAACTCCTCTGGTGGCTGGCTCACTTAGATGCCTGACATGGGAGAACGATTTTCTCTGCCCCCAGATAGTGGCCACTAGGAAAAAAATAATAATCTTAATTCTTATAAAAATAGCAATGATTGCCTTTCATGCACTTTTGCCTTCATATATAGCACAATCCA
This sequence comes from Calotriton arnoldi, assembly GCA_963921515.1. NCBI lineage: Eukaryota > Metazoa > Chordata > Amphibia > Caudata > Salamandridae > Calotriton > Calotriton arnoldi. Next base: position 961,147 of record CAWUFW010002202.1, read on the forward strand.
ACTAAAAGTAGCCAGGAAGATCACAAAATAAACTAGACAGCATATGTAAAGTATCAGATTTATTTCATGAACAACTGAAAGGCCCATTTATGATTGCATGCTAATGGAAACCTATAAACAAATACATAATGAATAGAATACATCTTAATCTGCATATGCTTTCTTTGCATGCTCTCTGGCTCACAAAATAAAACTGACCACCAAGCCAAACAAAAACCATCTTCCTTATGTACTCCTGTGCAACAAAATGGAAAAGTGAACTAGCAGTGAGCTACATAACCTACTCTATGGAGGGCATAATAATTGGCCATTAGGAAAAAAATAATAATCTTCATTTTTATAACAACAGTTGGCTTTCATTCACTTTGGGCTTCATATTTAGCACAATCCTGCTAAAAGCCCAAAACATAAACTAGACTGCATATGTATAGCTCAGAATCACCACATGAACAACTAAAAGACACATTTATGCTCACACGATTATGTAAGCCAATAAACAAATATATAACAAATACAATACATAAAAAGAAAAAAAATCACATTAAATCTGATTACCACTCTGTAGTTATAGTATTCCCAAAGATAGGTATCCTTTGATATTTCCTCCATAATAACTTTCCACCCATTTGACGAATCACCACAAAACCTTCCAGATGTATACCATTTTCTACATTTTGAGATGATGTATATTTTTGTGGTGCATATTTAAGGGGGTGCAAAGATAAAAGGGGGTCCCAAAATGCTTATTTCCACCAATGCATTTTCCATAGACTATTGTATTTGACAACGACTAAATGGATTACATGAAATTCGGCAGGATTATACATCATGGTGCACAGATGATGCTTTTTGAGTACTGCAGTTAAGTGGGGTAAGCATTTTTTAAGTTATAACGCATTTAAACTTAGTGATATCTGTCCCTGCGGTACTTGGAATTTCACAACATTTTGTGAAACTACTTTGGTACATGGTCATAAAGGTATTTAAAAATATATTTAAAAAAATAAATAGATTTCCCTACCTATTACCACTTTGGCAAAGTGGTACTAGGTAGGGACCTACTCCCTACACTAATACTGAACAAAAACAATATGGCTGCCTTTTCATTCTCAAAAAACAGATGGTACCCAATTATATACTGACTTCTCATCGCCATGTACCGAGGCATACTGCAAAGTTATCATGGTGTCCCATGGCCCAAAATATAACTAAGGCCTAGCTGTATTATCAGATTACAGTACTCTTGTGTCACTCATGGTGTTGCATGGGCAATGTAGTACTTAAGTTAGATTTACTGCAAGGCCACCTTGCGTGGCCCTGCGTTGACTGGTAAATCTGGAGAAACACAAGGCTGTGCAATTTGCTGTTTTGCGTTACTATGCACACCATAACCTAAACTGCTGCTAAATTTCACGTACATCCATATGCCAAGCCACTATATCCACTTCACTATACACCTCTCCACTTTACGCCACTCCACTGCACTCAACTCCACTCCACTCTATGCCTCTCCACTGTGTGAGACTCCACTCTATGCCTTGTGCTCTATGCTAATACACTGTATGTAATGCCACCGTACGCCAATCCAGTCTACATCACTTCACTGTACGCCACTCCACTGGATGCTACTCTACTTTATGTTATTCCACTATACACCTTTCTACTATACACCACTTCTCTCTACTCTATTCCACTGTATGCCACTCCACTCTACAACATTCTACTCTACGCTATTCCACGGTAAACTACTCCACTTTTTTCTATGCCATTCAATTGGACCCCACTCCAATGTTCGCCACTCCACTGTATGCTATTACACTCTACCTCATGCTACTGTATGCCACACCAGTCTATACCACTCCATTATGTGCCACTCCACTGTATGCTACTCCACTATACACATTACACTCTACACCATTCCACTGTACAGCACACCGCTCCTCTCTACGCAATTACGCTGTAAACAACTCCACTCTATGCCTGTCCACTCTATGCTATTACACTGTATGCAAATCCACTCTATACCTCTCTAATATATGCCACTCCACTGTATGCCACTCTGCTATACACTACTCCAGTATATGCTATTCCACTCTACACCATTTCATTGTATGGCACACCACTCTATGCTATTCCACTGTGTGCTACTCCACTGTTTACTGCTCCACTCTACTACACTTCAGGGTATGCTACATCACTCTACCCCACTCCATTCTACGCTATTTATTGGACACCACTCCACTGTACGCCACTCCACTGTATGCTTCTACACTCTAAACCAGCCCAGTGTATTCCACTTCAGTCTACACCACTTCACTGTACCCCCCTGCACTGAAAATATGTATTGTTCAATTAATAAAGATTGTTACAATCATGAAAATTTAAAGCAACAGATTTCTTAAAACAGAGACTTCAGACATTTTGAACAAATACATTATAGATGTTAAAATAATTCAAAGATGCAGGGCATTACCGGGGTTTTGTTTTACAGTATGCAACACAGTGTGTTAAAATGTTTGGGGATGTGATTCACGGTCCTGAATGGTTTACTTTCTTATTTTATAATCACTATATAATAGTCACCTGCTCGGTATTCAATATATGGAAGATTGTATGTTTTCATTGCTTTGTAATGCTTACAAACACTATATCAGCTGAGTTAATAAAAAGAGTTTGAAAAAAGAAAAAAAATTCAAAGATAACATGCCGTACAGGACCATTGAAATCACATAGAACATCATAAAAATAATATTCTATTCATATCTTAATTATGGTGGTAGCACATCTATCCCAGCTGAAAGATAGTCATAATAATTCACATTGGCTAGTTACTGGAGACTTCAATCCCAACCTATTTCACTGTCCTTCAGAGGAACATACTGACGCAGTTGACCCTCTCCCTGAGCAAGCAATGCCATTGAAAATACGGAGGGATAAATCTGGAGAAGAGCTTATAAAGGCCTGCGAATTATTGGATCTGCTGGTACTAAATGGTCGAAAACCATCTCATATTCCACCTGACTGGTCAAGGGTCTGGGGAAATTCAGTTTCAATCATAGATTACACCCTCGTTTCAATGCCCCTTTACAACCAGGTTTGCGATTATAGTATATCCCATTGTGTTGAGAGTGACCACAATCCTCAGGTCATCACGGTCAACGCAACCCTGTGCAAACTCAAGGTAGTTTGTACGTTGTCTGAAATGCCTGAAGTGGACCTCTTGTTCTGTCAACTCCATAGCAGAGGATGCAGTTTCAAGTTTACAGGACCTAGCTCAAATGGGCCCCAATACAATAATGACATGGGAAATTGTTGCGAATAACACGAACAAAAGTCACAGCAAGAAGAGCCTGAAAAAGGGATCTCGCCTTGACTACTGTAAATCATCAATTATGCCTCTCCATATTCGAAAAATAAAAAAGGAAATAGGCAAACTTTTCAGACGATCTCGTCAATACCCAGGAGATCCGGATCTACTATAACAACTCTGCAATGAGAGACGGCGCCTAAAAAAAGAGATCTGGATATATAAACAATCCAAACAGGAAACATTATGGGCCCAGTTACTACATGCCTCTAATACACATGATTCGAAAAGATTCTGGCGGATAATCAATAGGCACGAGAAAAGCCCTGCAGCTGCAAATAATGCTAATATCAGTGAGATGGAATGGGTTCATTATTTGAAGTCACAATTCAAGAGTGGTTTGATGCTCATAACTAGCCTCCACTGCCCCAATAAAAGCAATGTGGCACAGCGGATAATCACAGCGACCAAGGTAGAGAAGGTTATCGAAAAGTCTTTGGCAGACTGTGCCCCTGGCCCTAATGGGCTACCTCAGGCATTGTTTAAGCACTTTACCCCACAATGGGCTGGCTTTCTAGCGTCAATGTTCAATTTCATTGTGGAAAAAGACGTTATTCCTGACAGCTGGAGGGACTCAATACTCCACCCCATTTTCAAGAAAGGCTCGGCATGCTCACCCAGCAACTACAGATTAATAGCATTGATGGATGTTGAGCTAAAATATTTTTCAACATTGTTATTGCATGATTTGGAATCTTGGTCACAAGACAATGGAATACTTCCCCTAAATGAAACTGGCTTTCTAAGGGACCAAGGCACTTTAACTTATCTCATGACCCTGAGCCTAATTACAAACAGAGTAAAAGCAACTGGGACACCTCTTTACATGTGCTTTGTTGATTTTAAGGCAGCTTTTGATTGTGTCCCTTGGAACAAGCTATGGGTCAAACTTCAGCGATGGGACATTCCACCCAACATCCTACGAGCAATCAGGCTGGTATACTCGGACACATGGGTCAAGATAAAAATCGGAGATGGCTCGTGCATATCAAAGAAGGTGCAAACAACAACTGGCGTAAAACAGGGCTGTGTCCCAGCCCCCCTTATTTTTAATTTATTTTTGGCTGATCTCTCTACAGAGCTTGACGAGCAGATTGCTCACGCACCGAGCGTTGGAGGACAACAAATGCCGCACATCCTATATGCTGATTATCTAGTACTGTATAGTAACACTTGAATAGGCCTTCAGAGGCTGCTTAATTCCCTTGGGACTTACACTGAAAAGAATTGCCTGGAAGTAAATGTCACGAAAACAAGTGTGAAGGCATGTACTCGTGCCCCTAAGAAAAATCAAAAATGGCTTCTTAAGGGAAATAGAATTGATGAGGTTAAACTTTACGTTTACTTAGGAGTCAAAATAGGTGTAAACGGCTACTTTGTTACCCAGAAGAAGGCGATAAGGGCGAAAGCGCAGGCCATTAATTATGGCTTCTCGTCACTGGCCAGATCCATTCGAGGCCACGATCTGAAACCCATGGGAACAGTTATGAAAGCCAAATTGATGCCAACTCTTGCGTACGCATCGGAGATTATGCTAGGTGACGAGGCTCCTTTGCTAGACAAACTGCTAATAAGAGCCTATAAACAAACCTTTAGGCTCCCCAGGTCGTCATCGCCTACACAGCTCCGGCTAGAATTTCTACTTACAAAACAGACACTTGCTAGGCTGGTGGCGTTTGTAAAGCTTTGTTATAACCTGCGTGCACCAGCTGAAAACACTCTGGCCAACTTAGTCTGGACCGAAATCAACTTACAAAGGGAAATGGCCTTCACATGAAATACCTTGAAAATAGCATTAGGATGCTCGATCTGGGTGACCTGTGGAAGTCTAATATCTGGGCAAATTTTTAAGAAATTGGTAAATAAATAAATCAGACTGCAAAGCTGGACGGCAGATAAGGAAAGCCTGTCTAGACGTCATCATGGGTGGCTGGAGCTGAAATCATATTCTATTTTAAGAGAATCATCCCTGCTTGCAGCACCTTTCCACCGGAAGATCAAACAGTCATTTGTGACCCTAAGATTTGGTGAGATACCCACACTAGACCTCATGCCAAAATGGAGGATGGTTGGTTTAAGTGAAGATCGGTCTTGCCGCTTATGCCATCAGGGGAATAAGACACTGCTCCACATTGTATGCATTTGTCCAGGATTGATGGACCAACGAAGATCTCTATTAAGACGGGAGTTTCTTAACCGGGGAATTATGTCATGTAGGTCTGCACTGGTGGAGTCTATGGACTCAAGTAACACAATGTTGAACATTAGACTAGCCCAGTTTTTGAACATTTAAAAAAAATCGATTGGCAGGTAAGCTGAGCGTTGAGTAATCTGGAGGGGGTCCTTGAATCCGATTTTAGGATGTGATAAATCTGTAGTTTTTAAGGTAAACCTCACATGAGCAGGCAAACCCCAAGGACAGGCTGTTATCCCGCTATGCTTAGGTAACAACTTGTCAAACTTGGTACTTTTTTTTTTTTTTTGCACATTGGCATTTTAATGATGCATAGTTTTGACAGGGTCAAGACTGATTTGCATATGGCCAGGTCTAAACTGGGGTGGCATGGTGAGCAAAAGAATGATGGATTTAACCCAGATCTCTTGACTGGGGGCGAATGTTTTGAATTGGTCTGCATTCCGTCCATCAATTGTGTGTCTTTTGCTTTCTCGCCCTAAGTGCGCCAGGTATGCCCAGACGTGGGTCTTGGGCTCACTGTGCCACTGGAATCAAGCTATCCTGGCTGAAGAGGGGTGAAACCCCGAAACCGGTCCTAGGATGCTTGTTTCCGGTCCAGGGAGGACCTGGCTTGGCAGTTCGGGCTGGACTGTTCCCATGAGGCACAGGGTCAAGACTGATTTGCATATGGCCAGGTCTAAACTGGGGTGGCATGGTGAGCAAAAGAATGATGGATTTAACCCAGATCTCTTGACTGGGGGTGAATGTTTTGAATTGGTCTGCATTCCATCCATCAATTGTGTATCTTTTGCTTTCTCGCCCTAAGTGCGCCAGGTAAGCCCAGACGTGGGTCCTGGGCTCACTGTGCCACTGGAATCAAGCTATCCTGGCTGAAGAGGGGTGAAACCCTGAAACCGGTCCTAGGATGCTTGTTTCCGGTCCAGGGAGGACCTGGATTGGCAGTTCGGGCTGGACTGTTCCCATGAGGCACAGGGTCAAGACTGATTTGCATATGGCCAGGTCTAAACTGGGGTGGCATGGTGAGCAAAAGAATGATGGATTTAACCCAGATCTCTTGACTGGGGGTGAATGTTTTGAATTGGTCTGCATTCCGTCCATCAATTGTGTGTCTTTTGTTTTGCACAACAGCACTTTCAAATGGGGAAAAACCATGGTCCATTTAGCATCGTGCATATACCTGCTTTAATCCTGCATATAAGCACTTTAATTATCTATAGCGATTTACTTATGTGAATTCTAGACGTCCGTACTGCAAATTTGCATTTTACCTATTAGGGAAAAGACCAGCCCCTGATTAGTCATTTAGATCCATTTAATATCTGCATCTGGCATCTCTACTTATATACTTAGGAAGGAAAGTTAAAAAATGTGAAGGTCAAGCGACAAGATGTCCAATGTCTGAAATAGATGTATGACACATTTTTTGTTTTTCTTGTATGCAATTTAAAGCTGTTTGAATCATGTTTATGGTTTTAATTGACTAATAAACTATTATTATTATTATTATTATTACATTTCATTATTAATGATAATGTCTCTATGTAAAAATAATACCTGCCATACCAACAGTCTTGGCTGTCATGCCCAGCCCGGTAATTAAAGTGCTGTTACGCGATCCCTTCGAACGAGCTATATTTACTGCAAACACATAGCAAATATAGTAGTAATAAATAATAACTTAATCTATAAGGTGCATCCATGCCTTTTCTCAGTATTCAACTCAGTCCTATTAAAGTTTTACACAATACATCAACATTGGTACTTTCATGTCCACCTGCTTACTCCTATAACGCGGACAAAACGTCAGCCTGGGTCAATTGTTTCTCAGCTATCAGAATGTAATTGACAAAATGCACTGTTAGGTTGATGTTGTGACCTAAAAGGCATGCTGTGATTGCTTAGTGGCACATACTCACTCCTATTTCCTTAAAGATTGATTTTAAAAGAGTTTGCCTCTCTTGCTGCAATCTAGGGCAGATACATACAATATGCAGTAATGTTTCATTAACATAACCACATAGTCTACAGTGTTGAGATTGCCAATTTTGTAGCTATCTTGGCGTTCCATCCTTTGTTGGATAGCGACAAAATCTTAACATAAGAAGTCTATCCCTCATATCCGGCTTTAAATGAGTGGTTAGACAGGGTTGGGACTCAATTTGATTATACGAGTTAATATTCGACCAGACATGTTTTTTATATGCAATCAACTCCTGGTCAAATAGAAATGATAGAATTTTAGTAGATTGATTTAAAGTCTGTTTTAAAGCAATTTTATTTCTATCTAGTTGTTTGAATGACAGGGACTTAAAGTGTTTAGACTCTCTGTTAAACATAATCTCCAGGCTCTTGCATACTCTTTCTTTTTTATTTCTTGCCAGCACAGATCTTTAAGGGAGCCGGGATCCAATAAATAAAATGAAAATAAACATTTCAGAAACGCAAATTGTCTCACCAAAAATTGGTTCAACAGGCCAAACTCTAATCTAACATTGGCATGCCCTGTGTTTCTCAGAACCCTAAATGTTGATTTAAAAACTTTTATTTGTAAATTCTCAAGGAGTTTGCTATCTTTGCCCCGGAAGGTTATTGAGCCATAAGTGAGCGAGGGAATCAGTTTTGCTTTCACTACCTTCAATAAATGTTTATAACTCTGGCATAATTGCTTATCTCTCAGTAATCTAAAAGCAAAGGAGAGCAAAGTTGCTTTGGCCTTTAGGTTCATAAAATGTTGTTTAAAATGTATTCTAGCATCCAGCATGATTCCTAAATATTTATACTGCTTTATTGATTCGATCGATAACCCATTGATTTTCCATAATTTCTTGTCCAATCTATTTGATCTTATCGTCATAACTTTGTATTTTTTTAATATTCATTTGTAGACCATTTGCTACAATATATTGGTTAAATGACACTATTAATCTTTTGAGCCCTATTGGTGTGTGGCTTAGCAATATGGTGTCATCTGCATATTGCAAATATTTTACAATAAAACCTGCAAAATTTGGAGAGTGCTAATTAAAATTTTGTAGATAATATGGTAAGTCAGCCATAAATAGGTTAAAAAGACATGGGGCAGGGGGCGCGCGCGGCGGCGGAGACAAGATGGCCGCTGCTTGAGGAGCTCCGTAGCGCCGAGCTACGTTTTCATTTGAAGGGACCTCCCCCATGCAGCGCTGAGGCTCGCAAACGGGTGCCTGAAGGTCGGAAACTGCCGGGACTGCTTAGGCAAGTTTTCTGACTATCAATATGGCCTTTTAGCCCCTTTTTTCTTCATTCCTCGATGCACCTCAGTGCCTGCGCTATTAGCGGCCGCCATTTTGTGTGCTCTCGCAGCGATCCTGTCCACGACCAATATGCTGCTCCCTGCATTGTTTTTATGTTGAGCTCTGGATTCCTCAGTATGTAATAAGCCTTAGAAGAGGACCTGTGTATTTTACCCAACAACATGTTCTTTTCGACTCTCTACATCGAACTTTTCTCCTCAGTGTGATGGCTGCACAAATCCGCTTCTGTACTTTTTTATATCCAATGCTGAATACTTGGTCACGTAAAGCTTGTCGTTAATGGACATATTCGCTTGGGTCTTTGTGATGTTTGGCCAACGCGTTGCATCCTGATTTGTTGGATTATCACTTGCAGCCACTCGCCGCCGCACATGCGGATGTTTTGGACTGACTGTGCGTCTGCTGGCCTCTTCACGTTCTTGTGCTGCTGCGCAGTGGCCCTTATATCCCTCGCTGGAGGTCAATAACTGTACGAAGTCTGTCCAGGCTGTCGCTGTGTGCTTTTTGACTTCCGTTTTTCACGGAATACTTTTATTACACTGTGGTTGGTCTTACCTCGCTTCCATAGGATTGTACCTCACTTGTCTCTCGACCATGGATCACGCGCAATCTCATAAACCTCAGGGGGTGGCGGGAGTTTCTCTTGGAGGTCGTAAGGACTCAGCAGCTACCACCAGTAAACGGCCTAAGAAGGATCCTTCCTCTCCATCCAAATCACCTCTTCCCCTCACACTAGAGGACATCATGGAAGAATTGTGCCTCATTCGCCCTTTTATGTCGGATACCTCTGCTACTCTCCAAAGAATTGAGGATAAATGGTCTGGCCTTGACCTGAGACTTTCCGACGTCGAACAGAAGATAAACGATGCGCAGGATGTTATTGCTAGAGTTGATGGCCTCACCAAAGAGGTTGCCCAACTTAGGAAGACTACGGAGGATTTAGAAAACCGCAACCGGCGTAATAACCTTCACATATATGGTATTCCAGAAGGTTCCGAAGGTTCGGACATGATTTCCTTCTTAAAATCTCAAGTCCTGCAGATCGTTGGTCTCCCAAAAGTAATGGACTTTAATATCCAGAGAGCGCACAGATTGGGGCCTCAAAGTGCATCCTCTCCCGCGAAACCAAGAGGGATTATTGCCTACTTTTTACTGTATTCTGACCTCATGGCAATCCTTACTGCAGTCAAGCGGCATAAACAAATGCTCTGGTCTGGTCACAAAGTTTTTTTTAGTCAGGATGTATCTAAACCAACGGCCAGCAGACGCAAAGAATTCCTTGACCTTCGACCAGCCTTAAAATCCATGAACGCTCGTAATGGCCTCATACATCCCTGTTTCTTCAAGGTGACCTATAAAGACAGAACATTTTCTTTCGATGACCCAGCTGACCTTCGGAAGTTTATACATGAGCATCGAGGAGAACTTATGGAACTTAGCAAACGTTGATTGTTTTGTTACTTGTTCTCTTTCCTGCTCCTTAAGATTTGCGTTTGTTGTTTGTTGATGCTAACATTTTATTTGTTTGTTTTTACTTGTTTCTTTTAGGTCCTCCCAGTGCTCATTTGTTGTTGGAGATTCTTACCTTTGGCACCCATGTGTCTATAATGTCTGACTCACTCCGTTGCTTGTCCCTTAATGTCTGGGAAGTTCCCTTCCTTCCTGTTTCAATCGTCTAGTTTTTGTTCCTGGAGTCCTTCTGTGCTCCCTCTTCGTTATATTGTCAATGTATAATAGACTTGTCTTCTCTCGGTGTTCCTCCCTGTGGACTGGCAGTCTTGTTTTTTGCCGCTCCCCCCCACCCAATATTGTTTTTTGTATTTTTGACTGTTATGACTAAAGTCATTTGGCTTTTTGTCATCTTCTCCTTAATATCTTTCTTCCAGCGAATGTGTTCCACTCTCTTTTTCCCTTTCTGTCCTTTCCCTTTTTTTTCTCTTCCCTCTCTCTTGCATTGTCCTTCCGCTTTATCTCTCTCTACATCTTCATTTTTTCAATTTAAGCTTATGGTACTTTACTGTTCACTTATTTTCGTTTTCTTATGGCTACATTGCATAACCTTTTTTACTATCTACGCCTTATGTTATCTCCTACTTTCCATCCTTCCTTTACATTTATCTCCTCTTTCCCTCACTTTTCTTGGCCTGCCTTTATTTTCATGTCTATCATTTTTTAAATCTTGTGGATGACTGGTTTTCGAGTCATCTCATGGAATGTGAAAGGAATTTGCAACCCGGTTAAAAAGCAGCGAGTTTAGTCTCATCTTGTGAGATTGAAATGTCACATTGCATTATTTCAAGAAACACACCTTAAATTGGAAGACCTTTCTTCACTGCATAAACAATGGGTGGAAGAGGTCTTTTGTTCCCCGCAGTGAATAACAAAAATGGTGTTGTTATTTTGTTTCACAAATCTTTAAGTGTTCAATTACAAAAAGAGTTTCATGATGATAATGGTAGATGGTTGTTTTTAAATACTATTGTTAATAATACCCAACTTTCCTTCTGTAACATTTATGGTCCCACTGGTATTGATTTAGCTTTTTGGAACGATTTTACCACTCTCCTTTCTTCATACGCAATGGATGATTTGATTGTGGGTGGGGATTGTAATCAACTCATGGACCCTTTTTAGATCGGAAATCACAAGCCAAATATGTTCTCAATAAGATGCAGAAAACTTTCCACAAAGCCATCACTTCTAGGGGCCTAACAGATACATGGAGAGTCTCTCATCCCGACACCTTAGAATTTTCCTTCTTCTCCCCTGTGCACAGCTCTCATTCCCGCATTGATTACATCTTTCTCACTCAACATGCCCTACAATTCATGACAAATTCAGAAATTGGCTCTATTCTTATCTCAGATCATGCCCCGGTTATTTTAGACATGGATTTCCCTTCACCCTCCCCTACCTCTCGCCGTTGGTGCTTTAACAATTCCCTTCTTCTTGACTCCCAGTTTGTCGAACAATTTACACTTTTTATCGAGGAATTTTTTCATAACAATCTCTCCTCTGCTTCTCAATTTCATTTTATTTGGGATGCTTTCAAGGCCACCGCCAGAGGCTTTATTATTGATTTCGTATCTCGGAAAAAGAAAAAAGCTCTCCTAGACTCTTCTCTCATTCTTAAGCAAATTAAAGTTCTTGAACATCAATACTTCACCTCTAACTCCACTGCTACCCTATCTTCTCTTATTAAAGCAAAAATACAATATAACAAATATACCTGGGACTCTGCATGTAATAATCTCCTTAAATTCAACGCCAAAATGTTTGGTGAACGAAACAAAACAGGCAAATCGCTCGCCAACTATTTTAAGATTAAAAAGCAGAAATCCAAAATTGTAGCTCTCACCGACAACCTCGGAGTTCGGCATACCACAGATGAAAAAATTCTCGATTGTTTTGTCCAATATTATACTTCCCTCTACACTCCAGAGTCTACTCCATCCTCTGCACAGATTGACTCTTTCTTTCAAACCATTCCGAAGCCTCCGCAAAACCTTATAGATCTCACATCCCTGGACATCCCCATCTCTGAGGATGAAATACATAAGGTTATTAGTCTCTTACCGAAAGATAAAACACCCAGCCCGGATGGCTTTACTGTTCAATTTTTTCTTCACTTTAAAAAACTTTTAATACCTCATTTACTCTCATTGATCAATCATTTTCTCGTCACAGGTGAATCAAAGGGATCCTTCACTCAAGCAATGTTATGCTTAATCCCTAAAAAGGATAAAGACCCCTCCTCCTGCAAGAATTATAGGCCCATCTCTTTAATAAATACCGATTGTAAAATTTTTGCTAAAGTACTTGCCCTCTGTATTAACAAAGTTATCCCTGACCTTATCAATATCTATCAATCTGGGTTTGTCAAGGGTAGGTCAATCACTGATAATTCACGAACTTTTCTTAACATTATTCACCTTGCCTCTAAAATGGATTCTCCGGTGGCCGCTATTACCTTGGACGCTGAGAAGGCATTCGATCGGGTTAATTGTTATATTCTGCTCCCTCTACCTCTGTTTGGGTAAACGGTTGTCAATCCAATTACTTTTCCCTCCATAGAGGCACTAGGCAAGGATGTCCCCTTTCCCCACTTCTCTTCATTCTTACCCTGGAGCCTTTCCCGGAAAAAATTAGGCGTTCACCGGCTTACACGGGGCTACAATTTCAGAATATAGATATTAAATTCACAGCTTACGCAGACAATATTTTACTTTACATCTCTAATCCATCTACCTCTTTGCCTTCTCTTTTCTCTTTACTGCAAGAATACTCCCTAGTTTCGGGTTACAAGTTGAATATTGAAAAGTCTGAAGTCCTACCTTTAAACAAATTTTGCCTCTCTCATATGTTTCACGATTCTGGCTTTCAATGGAATCCCAGGTATATCAAATGTCTAGGCATCCTTTATGCCAATACTATTAGGGAAACTATTAAAATCAACCACGTTGAAATACTTCGGAAGATATCGGTCCTCGTTGAGGGCTGGTCTCCCCTTTTCTTGTCCTGGTGGGGGAGATTAGCCACTATTAAAATGATGCTTCTTCCCATTATAAATTTTTATTTATCAATGCTCCCCGTCTCCCTTTCGCTCTCCTTTTTCAGTACTATTAATCGATCCCTAACAAAATGTTTATGGAATAACCGCATAGCTAGGATTTCTCTCTCCCGCCTTCAACATCCCAAAGATTTAGGTGGAGTTAATTTTCCCAATCTTAGCCGATTTCACTCTGCCTTTACGTTAAAACAAATATGGCCTTTTTTAAATGACTCCTCTCCTCCTCCAACGGCGTGGAGTTCTTTAGAACAAGCACAACTCTTACCCTTCTCCTTTCTCACAGCCACTCGCTATCTCAACCTCCAAGGCGTTTTACTCCCATACTCAGCCATTCTAAAGCCCTTGCTCTTTCTTTATTTCGTTCTCATCTCCCTTTTGATGTCTTCTTTGCTCAAACTCCAATCTGGTACAACAAATCCTTAAAGATTAATAATAAAGCGCTTTTTTGGAAGGAGTGGATCGACAAAGGTATTGTCACTTTTAATCACTTATTGAAGGATAAGCTCCCGAGGGACTTCTTTGATATTCGTGATTCATTTGGCATCTCCAACACACATTCTCAGCAATACCTCTTACTGAAGACCTCTCTCACTCAGCTTCTTTTACAGGATCATTCTCCAACCACCCCTGTCCAAGCTTCCTCCTCCTTACCAGACTTTTCTCTCCCTCTAAAGGCTGCAGCTATATATAAACTACTTTCCCGTCCTTCTGTAGACAGGTCTACGTCTAAATTAGAGCTCTTATGGGAGAGTGATTTTGCCCAGGAGTTTTCTTTTCAGACTTGGGACTCTATATGGTCCAAAATACACACTTCTTCCCGCTCTGCTAGCACCACACAGACTCTTTATTTTTTTATAACAGACTTTTTTTACTCCTTCCGCATTGCACAAATTCAGGTTACTGGAGTCCACGAAGTGTTGGTCTTGCTCTTATGAGGACAGTGATTACCTTCATATGTTTTTTCATTGCCCGTTGGTTAAATCCTTTTGGGCCCGTATCTGGACAAAACTAAATGATATCTTATCCACTGACTTTCCCTTTGATATTGTACATATATTTTTGGGAGGTTCATCGCCTTTACGGGATGTTCAATGCAATGTGCGTAGATTTATAGACCTTTACTTAGCCATTTCTTTTCAGATTATCACAACCAACTGGAAGGACACATCAAAAATTTTGTACCACGCCTGGTGGAACTTGTTATGCCGCCATCATAGGCTTGATCGTGCTTTTACCACTTCAGTACCTTTGTTAATCAAAAAGGATTTGTTATGGTCACCTTTAACAGCTTTTCTTTCCAGACATGCTTCCTGAACTACCATTTTTTCCTTTTAAAGTACCTGATGTTAAATTCAATATTTGTTCATGTTTAATCGATTACTGATGTTTTATACCGTCGCCCATTTACTTCATGCCTTTCCCTCCTTATCCCTTTCCCTCTCTTTCTCTTTTTCTCTCTTTACTCCCTTCCTCTTTGCAAAAATAAATAAATTTAAAAGGCATTTTCTCTTTGTATAGTTTTATTTTTTTTCCCTTTTTGGGAATGGTTTTATGTATATCATTTTAATACTCCATTTTCAATTAATTGCATATCTCTTTGTAATGATGTTTTACTATGTTTATCAATTTTCAATAAAGCTTTCTAAACTTTAAAAAAAAAAGACATGGGGCAAGTACACAGCCCTGTTATAGGCCACTATGTGGTTTAGACAGCGTTTGGTATAACTTCCACCACCCAATTTAACCTGTACCCACATATTTTAATATAGCAATTTGATCATATCTAACAACTGTTTCAGTACCCCCCATCTGATAACTTTGCCCAAAGTAAATTACGAGGAACAGAGTCAAATGCCGCTTTTAGATCTACAAAACAAATATAAAGCTTTTGTTTTTTATATGTTGTTCTCTCTTGCATCAAAGTGTGTAGTAGCAAGTTCGTAATCATTGTCTGCCCCTGCGAAATCTGGTTCGGAAGATTGGAATTACTTTCCTTTTCATCGCCCATTCTTCCATATCCCTGAGTAAACCTGTTGTAAAGATTTTCGCCTCTACATCGGTTAGTGCGATCAACCTGTAATTAGTTGGATTGTCAGGTGGGCCACTTTTATAAATCGGCTGTATTATGCTGCCTTGGGGGAACAAATTAGATTTTACAACATCTTTAAATAATTACGATAACATTCTTGGCCATAAGTCTGTCTTTGATTTAAACACAGCATTCGGGATCCCATTTGGGCCTGGAGCCCCGTTTGATTTAATCTTACTTATCAGTGCTTTTACCATATCCTCCTGCGGTGACTCCAACAATAGCATTTGATCACTACAAGAATTTCCTTTTTCATGATCCTTGCTGCTTTTATTAGTTGGCGAAGCAGACAGACATACATCAATATCTGAACCTAGAGCATTTACAGGAGAAACCCCATACAGAGTGGAAATAAAAGATCCCCAAACTGACGCTGTAATATTGGCACTATTCGTTCTCCTGTTGCCGTACTCAAGGTCATTGATCGTACCCCAAAATGCTCTTAAGTTATTGAATTTACTAGCATGATGTAATTTAGCCCATAAACCTTCATAATGTGCCCTTTTAGCCTTCCAGATCTCGTTCTTATAAGACTTTCTTAGGCGCTTTAATGAGCATAATGTAGTGAATTTGACGGCACTATTTGGTTGATTGCAAATTGCCCGGGAAGCTTTATTAAGTGCCTTCTTTTGTAGATGTAGCCTGTGTGAATACCAGGTGTTTCTTTTTGGTTTAATAGTATTTCCCCTAGATGTTGTTTTTGCCAGAAAGCGATCTACTAATGAAGAACAAAGACACAGACAGATTTCTACCATTGATTTTTCAGGTTGATGCTCATTCAGTGCTAGTTATATTGTTGGACCTATAAAGGCCAAAATCTCCTCTTGTTTTGCTGAGTGCCATGCCAGCCTTTTCAGATTATAAGCAATAGGCCCTGAGTCAAGAGCTCTTGATTTTGGTAAATGAGCCACTGCCAATGATAATGTAATTAATTGCGGATTATGGTCCCTTTCCACTCTAGGGGCCACTTGAAACCCAATAAGGTTGGTCTACAATTCATTTGAAATAATAGTATAATTAATGATTGAATGTTGTCGTTAATTTTTTAATGTTGGAGCACCAGCCGTATTATGTTGGGTATCCTCCACAGCATAAGATCGAATTTTTGTCACTGGGAGCAAACCATCTTAGATAGAGCAGTGTCTACCTTCATTGAATTCCCAGTAATCAGGCGCATGTGAATATCTCCCGAAATAACAAGACTGTTTGCAGGATAGTGATAGGATAGGCTTTTGATTATTTCCCATAGGACGGTGAGCTGCATTGTCTTTACTACTCTTTTCATACTCAAATAAGCAGTTAGAAAAAGAATCGGGAGTTCAAAATCAATTTTGATGCATAATAGCCAATCCAATTGAAAATCAATTACATGATGGATGACATCTAGATCGAATGACACATAACTAGAAAGCCCGCCTTTTACACTGCCATAAACAGATGAACGACTTGCGAAGTTAGCATATTCTTGATAACCAACGATGGGCTCATTGGACATTTCCCGAGTTTCCTGAAACATTAATATTTTAAAATTCTGAATAAAATGTATTGTGTGTTGGTCTTCTTAAAGCCTTGCAAGGCCATGAACATTCCATGAGTAGATGATAATATTTGCATGTTCTTTCTTTTTATCCAGACTGCTCAGCCTTCAATCATTCTTATCAAGATTCCCTTTGCTAAGTGCTTTTGGGAGCCAGGCCCAGTCATCTGTTGGGGCTGAATATTTTTGAATTTCTTTACAAAATCGTGAGCCCGAACTGCAGCTTGTGATCTTAAGGCAGGAAATGAACTTGGGGTTGGATAACGGGCTTATTGCTCCTTTTAAAACATTAATTTCCCCCCCATGATTTCCACTTTGGATTGGGTTTGTTTGAATGTATCTCTTTTCCACTACCTTAGGAATCAGCAGAGTTGGATATTGGCTGTCTTTGCATCTCCTTATTTCGATGTCCCATTTCTCAGATTGTAAAGCATGTTCAAGAATTCTGATAGTCAGCTGCTCGCTGTGCAATACAGTTCAATGTTGCCTCAAGCTTAGGATTTTAGGGTCCTGTTTGAATTGGACTGATTCTAAGGCATCTGATGTTAAGTTGCTTAGCTCTGGG
Organism: Calotriton arnoldi; assembly: GCA_963921515.1. NCBI lineage: Eukaryota > Metazoa > Chordata > Amphibia > Caudata > Salamandridae > Calotriton > Calotriton arnoldi. The sequence goes on from CAWUFW010002202.1 coordinate 978,762, forward strand.
ATTGAGGCTAACAACTTCAAAATATTGCTACGATTTAAAATATCATATGGGCCCCTTGATACATACAGTGGGATAAAAAGTAGCTTTGCAGGCGAGTCGGTACAGCTGACCCCAGTTAATTTCTTCATAGATCTATGGATGGAAAGTGATGTAGTCGTAATTTGATTTGTACCTTGTAATCTTGTGTCTCTCTGGCTGTTTTATGCAGAAACAACTTGACAGGGTTCACAGTTTCTTTCAGATGTAACTTCATATGATTGGGCTGAGTTTTTATCAGATGGTGAGGAGAAAAATAAATATGTATTTTTATTTTCCTTTATGCCTCCTGAACTACTTTGACATTCTTTGCTTTTGTCCACTACCGATATCTGAATGGCTCCATTTACTGGTGGAGGCTTTTGCACAGTGCCTTGTCCGAACTCACAGCTATTTGAAACTTCTCCATTTTGCGGAAAAATTGACTTGGCTGAGGCATCCTCAAGAGAAAATAACATATCTGGACTTTCTAGATTTGGGGTCATTCCTTTGACCCTTCTTTAGCTATGCAAAGAAATTCTTCAGATAATTTAAGAATCAGATAATTTTCCTTTGGAATAGGAGATGTGCTTAAGTTAATTGGTTTGTTGTTTTTCTTATTGATTCATTTATGAGCTTTTCTTTGTTTTTTCCTTGTTCTTTTAGTAAAACCAAGTGTTTTTGAATTGGAAAATAATTCTGGATTATTTATTCCAGAATTTGCCTCACCATTTTGCATTACATTTTGTTGATTAGCTTTGTTTTCATTAGGAACAGCCGGAGAGACTTGGACACCATTAAAAATGCTTCCTTGCCCTATTGTGATGATGTTACTTCTTTCGTCCTCTTTAATAAGTTGTACTTTTGTTTGATGAAAGTCAATGTGCTTTTGAGATTGGTTGTTATTAACGCCCTCATTTCCATCCATCACCTTACTTGGTCTTTCGTGAGAGGCTTGTTCATAAGTATGGGCATTTAGCGCTTTGTTCACATGAACGTGGCTATGATTAATTGCATTTACTAGCTCTGTTTTATTCTGTACTGACATTGATTTGACTTCATCTACCAGAGAACCAACTATATTTGGTAAATGTAATATTTTATCTATGATGTGAGCACAAGTACAGGTGATCATTTGATTGTCTCTATCAAGTTGAGCCCTTGCCACTAAATTTGTTAAGTTGAGTAATATGGAATCTATTCCTGCTACATAAAGGGCTAGAGTATTGAATAGATCCACCTGAATATTCAATTTATCTGAATGGTAGTTCAGGGCGGTGGTTATAATGGCCATAGTTTTAAGCAAACTGTCCCATATTCCTGATTAAGATTTTGTCAAATCCTCTGCTTGCTTTATTCTCACAGAAAAATTTGTCATATTTAGCTAATAATGATAGATCAGCAGAATTAAGAGGATTTTATCATAGAGTCGGCATTTTCTGGTTTGTTAGGCATATGAGCACATTCAATGTCTATTACCTCAGGGATCAAAGCCGGTTTCAAGGCAAAGTTTGATCCTCCTGTTGTGGATATTGGACTGAAGGGATCCATTTTAATTCCACTTTTCAAATTGTTGGGACTTGAGAACGCTTCTGGTATCATATTTCGGCAGTTTGGGTCCCTGTTGTGATTGGATACAGCTGATTTTCTTGGTGACAATATGAAGGAAGGCAGAAATACATCATCACTTGTGGTTAACTCAGTGCCTGATGAAAAATATTAATCGCCTGGCCAAAATCCAAGTCTGCTATATCTGAGATTCAGCCCTCATTATCAACATTTGCAGACCATTTCACTGATTTGTTGCTATCATTAGCGGTTGTCATGGTCCAATTCCTGGTCCCACTGTTTATATTTCTAGGCTTAATTTCTACTGTTGATGTACAGGGAGCATGAACTTGGGCTTTTACGACCAAAGAATGATAGCCCAATGCCTCTGTAGAAGCTACGTTGCACACTTCAGATAGCTTTTGTGGGCTTGTGCCAACCGCTGTATGCTTTTTTGCCGAGACTTCCCCAAAGGGTTGTTTGCAAATGGGTGTAATTGTAACTGATTTTATACGGCTTAATTCTGTCGGTGTTGTGGCTTTGACCATTTTCGTTTGAACACCGAGGACCATTTTGCTTTCCTTGATCTTCTCTGATGATTTAAAATAGTCAGTGATGGTTGGCTGGAAGGCCTCGTTATGATTCTCTTCACCAATATTTGAATGCTGGCCAAGTAGAGGGTAGGCCACAATTGGAATTAGTGGATTTATCCTCTCCCCAGTTGGTATGCCTGCCCCTCCACAAATTGACACAGAATCGACTTTTCTCAATCTCTTCTTCCGCTGCTTTGTATGCTATTGTATTACTGCCCCAGGTAGGTGGCCGGACCTCATGGTACTGCAGTTGTACTGTTATCTAGGCCTGGACACTTATGTGTTTCAACAGTGAAATTCAAATGTATTTTATAGTTGTGAGAAGTTGGCCTGGTATATGCTGTCCACTAATTATAGTGGGCACCTTGCACCAGTCCAAACAACCCCTTATTGGAGATAGGTTAAAGACAACCTTTATTGAAAGCTATCCTAGTGGTAGCTATGGAGAGCAGCCTTCAGGCTAAGTCTTGAAGGAATGTAAAGCAGCTTGTTTTACCAGTCTATAATCTCTTGAGTGACCAAATGAAAGAGGACCACACCAGGTATATATTCAAAATATATGTATTTATTGCTAAACACACCCTCTAGTCTCTTTATGAGGCTAGAGTTCGAAGTACATAAGTTATAAGTTAGTTATCAACAGTAATAGCACAAATACACGTTTGTGCCCTAGGGGCGTACCAAACCATATACCAATAAAGTGGTATAAGAACCACGACTGAGCTAGACACAAGGCCTAGAGCCTGTAGAAGTGCTTGGCCCTCAAGGAACCACCCAAGGTAGTGACACAGGGGACCCACGGGGGACGCGTGCAGTGTGAGAACACAGCCGCGAGCCGCCGTTGACTTCTATGGGGAATGTCGCGGTTGGAGTTTCAAAGAAAAGGGACACTTAGAGGAGGACTTGGAGCAAACCCCTTTAGAACTAGGTTGTTCTAGAGTCTATACCCACGGGAGCACCGGAGTACTCGAGTTACCTCACCCAGGGAAGCCGGGTGCATAGGTGTCTTTCGGGGTCGGGTTTCGTCGTCGTTTTCAATGGCGATCTGCTGCAAAGTGCTGCTGGCGGCCAAGTCGAAAGTGTTCGGGTGGATCCAAAGGTGGATCGAAGATCTGAAGAACCTGAAAGCAGAGGGGACAGAGTCTGGGTCACTAGCCAGTGACCAGGAAGGCGATGAGCGGATGCCCACCGATGTCGGGTGCTTCAGGTAGGTTGACGGTCGTCTTGACATCTTCAGCCACGAGGTCCAGGAGGCGTCGACGACAACCAGGAGCTGGATTCGAGCTGTCCCACGACGTCTGTCGATTGCAGGGGTGTCGGCGACCGGATTGGACCCAACGAGCCTTGGCAACGGCAAGTCTTGTGGAAATAGAAGAAGGACGGTGGTGCAGACCAGCAAGGTCTGAGGGACTCACCCAGCAAGGGTAAGTCAGGGCACGCCTGGAGCAACCAGGGAAGCCCAAGCAGAAGAAGAGTTGCCTTCGGGAGGGCCCACTAGCCAACAGACTAGCGACCGCGAAGGAGCCTCGGCTCACGGGACACTCGTGGAGTGGAGGCCAGTGATCTTCGGTGCAGTCGGTGCTGGACGCGGGGGCTACTCGGAGCCCAAAGCACAACTTCGTGAAAGACCAGGAAGAGGATGCACCTGCAAAAGTACTCGGTGTCCAGGGGTCACGGTTCTACGTTATCCACGACAGCTACGGGCCTCAGCTTTGCTGGGGACTCAGGGCAGCTTCGGGGAAGTCTGGAAATCTACCTCTGGTGATGCAAAGACTTCGGCGTCCGGCGGGAGCTTCAGCGATGCAGACCGGACAATTGCTTTGTTGGTGCCTGCCAAGCAGGGGAGTCACTCCTTGACCCCAAGGGAGATTCTTCAGTCCTCTAATCTTAAAGTAGAGCGTCGAAGGTCCAGGATTCAGTGTCAGAGTTTCGTCCAGGGTAATCTAAAGTCCTAAGGACTGGGGTCCCATACTTATACCAAGTTAGGGGGTTGGACATACTCTGGGGACCCACCTATGGGAGGGTCAGGGAAGAGGGGTGGTTACACCCATTCCCTTTGTCCAGTTTCGCCAGAGCAGGGGCTGTAAGCCCCTGAACCAGTTTGAACTGGGGTATGCACAGGGACACCAAATGTGCCCCCAGTGCAGGACTTCAAAGCACCAGAGAGTGCTCCCGCCCAGCCCCAATACACATTATCCTGTCTGGGGAGGTGGTTACACCTCCCTGGGACAGGAAACCTATTGTCCAGGCCTCCCCTGCCAGAGTTTCAGTCAGAAGCAGGAGGCCAGACCCGTGTCTGTGGCAGCGGTATCCATTTTGTGATGCCAGGGCTTGGAAAGAAGTTACCGGGTAGGCCGGTGTGTACATGTCTCTCCCTCTAGAAGGGTGGAATGCTACCCCCGCCGCCAGAACTGGTGGGGGGGGTAGTATTCCAAGATGTTTGACACCAAACACGACATGTTTCCGTGCAGCCATCCCAAAGTTAGCATTTAACGCGAGGTTATAATGCGCTTAAGAGTATATGGTCAGGCTGCACTACAAACAGCATCAGAGAAGGGTCTCCGAACGCTGCAGAGGGCTCTGCTCATGCAGGGGCACCCTCTCACATAGGAACCAAGCACTCTGCCTTCAGGATTGATAAGGCCTGCCATAGGAGTGACTTATAGGTTAATATGTGTGTATCTATGTAGTGATATAGGTAGCCTATATCACAGTAAGGGTGCATGCACCACCTTACCCAGGCTGCAGTAGCAGACCTGTGGTGTCATTTTGGATGGCCTTCCAGGGGTGGCACAATACATGCTGCAGCCCCTGGTAGGCCTCTGAGGTACCTATGCCCTGGGTACATAGTATACCATATACTAGGGACTTATAAGGGCACTCCAGATTCCAATCAGAGATGTGCCTAAGGCACATGGAAACCATTTTATAGAGGAAGCAGATAGACTGGGGCCCTGAATAGCAGGATCCCAGTCCAACTAAGTCATAAACCAGCAAAACACCAGGAAAAAGTGGGGGCAACCATATAGTCAGATTCCACCTTCCTACATAACCCCCCCAAACGAAAGGAGATAAGGCTAACCTTGGCCAGTTGAGCCTTTATTGACTAAGTGGCCATATAAGGAAGCACCTGCACTAGCATGGTTGCCCCCTGTCTTATGGTCCACTAAGCAATCCCTCACCCTAAGGGTATGAGAGGGTCTCCACCATGGGGAATTACTACCTGTGGTGTGCTTTGGTAAAGTACAAGGCTGGTGAGGTGTCTCAGAAGGGAAGTGAGGCCCTAGGAAGGTTGGTCTCAGCTTCCTCAGATCACTGGTCACCATGTATGCCTGTCTTTCCATGACTGAGTTGCACTTTGCTCTAAGGGTCAACCTTTGGCTGCCTACAGCTGGGGGTCGGGTCCCTTTGGATGGACCACTGGAGGGACATGGCAGGTTTGGAACCTTTTGGTCCCAGGTTTGCCCTTGCCTAACAGAGTCCTTCTGGGGGAGGTCCCTACACAAAGGTATGGGGGATCCCTCAGTGTTATTGAGGAATTTTCACCTGGCTAGGGCTACTAGACTGGGTGCCCCTAATCTGCTGATGGGGGGGGGTTCCTCTGGACAGGGGGCCCTGGAGGGTCCACTGACCTCCCTGACCTCTGCAGCCCTGGGCTGACTGAGGCAGGGTAGAGAGGGGCAGGTTACCTGCTCCAGACTGGGTACCACCTTGGAAGGGTCCTCTGCCATCAGGGGTGGGGCCAGGCCAGGCCTGACTACCTCTGGGGCAGTTCCTTCACTAGGGGTAGGGTCAGTTCCCTGAGGAGGCTGACCCTTACCTACTGTCTGGAGGGAAGAAGACTTTTCTTCAACCCTTGTGCTCTCTTTTGGGGAGAGTGGGCCATTCTTCCAGGCTCCATCTCTCCAAAATTTCCCTGGGCTTGGGCTGAGGCCATCACAGCCCCACTAACCTTTACAGGGACGCCCAGCATTCTCAGATGGGTTTGGTGTTCAACTTCAGCCCAGGCTGAAATGTCCAGATCATTGCCCATCAGGCAATCTACAGGCAAGGTTGGGGACACTGCCACTCTTTTTGGGCCTGTGACCCCTTCCCAGCTGAGATTGACTATGGCCATGGGGTGATCTGTTCTGACACCATCAATGTTGGTTACCTGGTATTTAAACTCAGGTAAAAGCTGGTGAGGGGGGACTAGTTTCCCTGCCACCATGGTGACACTAGCCCCTGTGTCCCTAAATGCCACAGCTTTCTGACCATTAATTATGGGCTCCAGTCTGTACCTGCCCAATGCATTGGGACCCATGGTAAGGTGGCAAATCCTATACCACCATCAGAGTCAGAGGAGTCTGTTGAGGGGTCCTGTCTAAACTAGGGCCCACCTCTGTTCCTCTTGCAAAAGCACCTAACTTTTTGGGTACACTACTCCCAACTGGAGGATTACTACTGGTAGTACCAGGAGGGGTGGTAGTAGTTGTTGGAGGAACATTTTCTTTATTGCCAGTCCTGGGGCAACTGGGATCAGTTTTCCAGTGTCCAGGCTTTTTACAGACATGGCAATATGGTTTCTTTTCAGGAGAGGAAGGAGTTTGGGACCCACCCCCAGAAGAGGACTTTTGGGGCCCTGTAGTGGATTTATCCTTAGATTTATCCCCACCTTTCTCTTGGGACTTGGTAGAATCTTTCTTCTGGTCACCACCCTGATTCTTAGTCTTTACTCTGGTTCTGACCCATTTGTCTGCCTTCTTTCCCAATTCTTGGGGAGAGGTCAGATCAGAGTCCACCAGGTACTGGTGTAAAAGCTGGTTTTGACAATTATTAAGGATCTGCTCCCTCATAATCAAATTGTACAATCCTAAAAAGTCATGCACCTTGTTGCCATGTATCCAACCTTCCAGAGCCTTAGTAGCACAATCTACAAAGTCAACCCAGTCTTGAGTCTGAGCCTTTTGGGTGTCTCTGAACTTCAACCTATACTGTTCAGTGGTTAGGCCAAACCCATCTATCAGAGCACTCTTCAAGACTTTGTAATTGTCAGCATCCTCTTCTCTTACAGTGAGGAGCTTGTCTCTACCTTTGTCTGCAAAGGAGAGCCACAAGATTGCTGCCCACTGCTCCTGAGGTACCCTCTGTACTTTACAGGCCCTCTCCAGTGCAGTAATCCATTTGTGGATGTCATCCCCACTCTGGTAGGGAGGGACAATCTTGTTTAGGTTTCTATGGTCATAAGACCTTTCCCTATTTCTGGGGAAATTGCTGCCACCATGGGACTCTAGTCCCATCTTTTTTCTTTGCTTTTCAAGCTCTAGGGACTCCCAGTCTATAGCCAACTGCTCTCTTCTGAGCCTCAACTGAGCTTCTCCATATCTGAGCAGTCTCTCTTTCCTTTCATGAGAGGATTCCCTCCTATGAGAGGAAACAGAGGTCCCTATTGAGGGGTCAGAGTGGTTAGACTCCTGAGAAGGAGATCTAGGCCTTCTGGGCACACTCACAATTCTTCCTGGGGGACAAAGGGGAGGTCATTCTGATCCTCCTCCTCCTCCATAGGAGGAATTGGGTTTTCCAGGTCAAGGTCATTTTCACCTTCCTGGCCAGTTTCAGAGGGGGCCCTGGGTTTCTTCACCCCTGACCCCTTCCTCATCTTCTGCCCCACCCTGTCTGCCTACCCCTTCAGACCCTAGGGGTCTGCTGAGATCATCTGACAGTAGCACCTCCCTGAGGTGTTGGGTGCTGGCACTTTTGCCTGTCTTCAGCTTCCTACTATTGCACAATGCTCTCAATTCCAAGAATGGGAGATTATCATACTTGGAGGAAGAAGCCCACTGGCTTCTGGCAAGGACTCTCTGGGTCCTGGCTTTGAAGACATTACTAGTGAGGTGTGGTGTATGCACTACCTACTCTAGTGTGGCCTACTAAACTCTCTTGAGTTGTAGAAAGGGTGTGCTATCCCTTAACACACAACTCTAAGTTCAGTAGAACTTACTGTATCCTAAGCTTGATTTATATGTACCTCAGGTACCCTTAGTGGTTTTCAGTTGATCAATTCAATTGAGATTATCTGGTAAAACAATAGCAAGCTGGAATCCCACACGCTGCACACCAATGTGAGAAGTTGGCCTGGTATATGCTGTCCACTAATTATAGTGGGCACCTTGCACCAGTCCAAACAAACCCTTATTGGAGATAGGTTAAAGACAACCTTTATTGAAAGCTATCCTAGTGGTAGCTATGGAGAGCAGCCTTCAGGCTAAGTCTTGAAGGAATGTAAAGCAGCTTGTTTTACCAGTCTATAATCTCTTGAGTGACCAAATGAAAGAGGACCACACCAGGTATATATTCAAAATATATGTATTTATTGCTAAACACACCCCTCTAGTCTCTTTATGAGGCTAGAGTTCGAAGTACATAAGTTATAAGTTAGTTATCAACAGTATTAGCACAAATACACGTTTGAGCCCTAGGGGCGTACCAAACCATATACCAATAAAGTGGTATAAGAACCACGACTGAGCTAGACACAAGGCCTAGAGCCTGTAGAAGTGCTTGGCCCTCAAGGAACCACCCAAGGTAGTGACACAGGGGACCCACGGGGGACGCGTGCAGTGTGAGAACACAGCCGCGAGCCGCCATTGACTTCTATGGGGAATGTTGCGGTTGGAGTTTCAAAGAAAAGGGACACTTAGAGGAGGACTTGGAGCAAACCCCTTTAGAACTAGGTCGTTCTAGAGTCTATACCCACGGGAGCACCGGAGTACTCGAGTTACCTCACCCAGGGAAGCCGGGTGCATAGGTGTCTTTCGGGGTCGGGTTTCGTCGTCGTTTTCAATGGCGATCTGCTGCAAAGTGCTGCTGGCGGCCAAGTCGAAAGTGTTCGGGTGGATCCAAAGGTGGATCGAAGATCTGAAGAACCTGAAAGCAGAGGGGACAGAGTCTGGGTCACTAGCCAGTGACCAGGAACGCGATGAGCGGATGCCCACCGATGTCGGGTGCTTCAGGTAGGCTGATGGTCATCTTGACTCTTCAGCCACGAGGTCCAGGAGGCGTCGACGATGACCAGGAGCTGGATTCGAGCTGTCCCATGACGTCTGTCGATTGCAGGGGTGTCGGCGACTGGATTGGACCCAACAAGCCTTGGCAACGGCAAGTCTCGTGGAAATAGAAGAAGGACAGTGGTGCAGACCAGCAAGGTCTGAGGGACTCACCCAGCAAGGGTAAGTCAGGGCACGCCTGGAGAAACCAGGGAAGCCCAAGCAGAAGAAGATTTGCCTTCGGGAGGGCCCACTAGCCAACGGACTAGCGACCGCGAAGGAGCCTCGAGTGGACGCACTTGGAGCTGGCTCACGGGACAATCGTGGAGTGGACGCCAGTGATCTTCTGTGCAGTTGGTGCTGGAGGCGGGGGCTACTCGGAGCCCAAAGCACAACTTCGTGGAAGACCAGGAAGAGGATGCACTTGCAAAAGTACTTGGTGTCCAGGGGGTCACGGTTCCACGTTACCCACGACAGCTACGGGCCTCAGCCTTGCTGGGGACTCAGGGCAGCCTCGGGGAAGTCTGGAAATCCACCTCTGGTGATGCAAAGACTTCGGTGTCCGGCAGGAGCTTCAGCGATGCAGACCGGACAATTGCTTTGTTGGTGCCTGCCAAGCAGGGGAGTCACTCCTTGACCCCAAGGGAGATTCTTCAGTCTTCTAATCTTAAAGTAGAGCGTCAAAGGTCCAGGATTCAGTGTCAGAGTTTTGTCCAGGGTAATCTAAAGTCCTAAGGACTGGGGTCCCATACTTATACCAAGTTAGGGTGTTGGACATACTCTGGGGACCCACCTATGGGAGGGTCAGGGAAGAGGGGTGGTTACACCCATTCCCTTTGTCCAGTTTCGCCAGAGCAGGGGCTGGAAGCCCCTGAACCAGTTTGAACTGGGGTATGCACAGGGACACCAAATGTGCCCCCAGTGCAGGACTTCAAAGCACCAGAGAGTGCTCCCGCCCAGCCCCAATACACATTATCCTGTCTGGTGAGGTGGTTACACCTCCCTGGGACAGGAAACCTATTGTCCAGGCCTGCCCTGCCGGAGTTTCAGTCAGCAGCAAGAGGCCAGACCCGTGTCTGTGGCAGCGGCATCCATTTTGTGATGCCAGGGCTTGGAAAGAAGTTACCGGGTAGGCCGGTGTGTACATGTCTCTCCCTCTAGAAGGGTGGAATGCTACCCCGCCACCAGAACTGGCGGGGGGTAGTATTCCAAGATGTTTGACACCAAACACGACATGTTTCCGTGCAGCCATCCCACAGTTAGCATTTAACGCGAGGTTATAATGCGCTTAAGAGTATATGGTCAGGCTGCACTACAAACAGCATCAGAGAAGGGTCTCCGAACGCTGCAGAGGGGCTCTGCTCATGCAGGGGCACCCTCTCACATAGGAACCAAGCACTCTGCCTTCAGGATTGATAAGGCCTGCCATAGGAGTGACTTATAGGTTTATATGTGTGTATCTATGTAGTGATATAGGTAGCCTATATCACAGTAAGGGGTGCATGCACCACCTTACACAGGCTGCAGTAGCAGACCTGTGGTGTCATTTTGGATGGCCTTCCAGGGGTGGCACAATACATGCTGCAGCCCCTGGTAGGCCTCTGAGGTACCTATGCCCTGGGTACATAGTATACCATATACTAGGGACTTATAAGGGCACTCCAGATTACAATCAGAGATGTGCCTAAGGCACATGGAAACCATTTTATAGAGGAAGCAGATAGACTGGGGCCCTGAATAGCAGGATCCTAGTCCAACTAAGTCATAAACCAGCAAAACACCAGGAAGAAAGTGGGGGCAACCATATAGTCAGATTCCACCTTCCTACAATAGTTATTTCTGATAGCAATAAATCGCGGCCCACCTGGGGCCTTACCTTAGTTCCGTACTTGCACTGCACTGCTACTCGTTGCGCGCAACCCACCGCACCGGTCTTGACCAGTACGCCTCTCTTCTTTCCCCGTCTATTTTGTTAGTGCCTATACTGGCATATGATTGACAGAGGGGGAGGAATCATCCAAATCTCCTCCAGGCCCTGCTAAGCCGCTAAAATACTGGAAAATCCGGGTTCTCCAATCCTGGGTGAGCCAAAAACAACTAGCAAGCAGGCTAATAAACAAGACAGGTGGGGGGCACAATTTAACACTAAGTGCCGATGTTTGCCACTGTTGATATCCTCTACAGGGCCTATCTCACTTCCTCTCATGCCCTCTGCATAAGTGGGGCACATCAGGTGGGCCGCAGGGTGCAGCCTGGCCGGGCTACCTCTGCGGGCCACCTGAGGCTCACACTACACGGGAGCTGACTACGGCTCCTGCACTCATGCACTGCAGAGAGGGGGAGGGGCCGGTGGCAGGCCGATGGCTGGAGGTCGACAGACCAAGCTCAATTGAAATGAAATCAAAATGAATGCGGGAATGGAGAGAGCAGTCCAACCGCTCTGCACCTCAGATGTTAGTGCGGACCCCCGCTGGGTTAGCTCCTCAATAAATGCGGGTACTGCGGGCGCAGTCCCAGATGCAGCTCAGATGCGGATCTGACCGGCTCTGCTGTGTTCGTCAATGGCTCCTCCTCGTCTGGCGCTCAATGAATGCCCTGCACTTTATGCTACTACACTATACTCTATTCCAGTCTACACCACTCTACTGTGCACCACTCCACTCTACGCAATTCTATTGTAGGCCAGTCCACTCTAGGCTACTCCACTCTGCTCCACTCCAGTGTACACAACTCCACTCCACACCACTCCATTTTATGCTGGTCCATTGGACATCATTCCACTCTATGCCACTCCACTCTATGCTATTTCACTCTACCTCATTCCACTGTACACTACTGCAGTCTACACCACTCCATTGTACGTCACTCCACTCTATGTTCTTTTACTCTACGTTGTTCTACTCTAAGCTACTCCACTGTACGCGATTCCACTCTAAGCCACTCCAATCTATGCTATTACACTGTATGCAACTTCAATCTTTGTCCCTCTACTGCATGTTATTCCGCTCTACCCCACTCCACTGTACGCCACTCCACTGTATGATATTACAGTCTGCCCCACCCCACAATACACTACTTCAGTCTAAACTACTTTGTTGTATGCCACTCCATCGTATGCTACTCCACTGTATGCCACTCCAGTGTACTCCCCTCTACTCTATATAACTCCACTCTACAGAACTCTACTACACTCTGTGCCACTCTACTAGACTCTGCTCCACTCTATCACCGAACACACCACTGTCTAAATTAGAACTCAAATTTATGCTGTACACTCTACCCCACTCTGTGACAGTTTCCAACACTGACACAGCACTCCACTCCACTGTATGAGACACCACTCCAATTTATAATAGTTTCACCTTCTCTGTGCTACGCCACTTCAATGTATGCTAATCCAATCAATCAAATAGTATTTTTATAGCGTGGCTATTCACACTGGGGGGAGGGGTATCCAAGTGCTGTGCTTCAGGTATCAGTTGAAATCCATTATACCCTACTTCACTGTACACCACTCCACTCTACGCTATTCCACTCTACGCTATTCCACTCTATGCCACCGATTCCTCCACACTCCACCATACAGTATTCCACTGTACGCTATTTCACTGTATGCTACTCCACTTTATGGTAATCTACTCTACAGCACTACAGTGTACACCCTCCACTCAACGCCACTCAATTGTCTGACACTCTCCTCCACTCTATATAACTTAACTCTATAAACATCTACCACACTTCATTGCAACTCTACAACATTCTACTCCACTCTATCCCCGCACACTCCACTGTCCAACTCTCTGTTCCACTATATGACACTTTTCTATACAACACAGCACTCCACTCTATGGTTTGAGACTCCTCTACAATTCATAACAGTTTATTACTTACACTTCGTGAGTCTACTCCACTCCACTTCATGCCTCTCTACCATTCCAATCGACTCTCCTCCACTTTGCAAGACTTTATCTCACTCTGCACTACCATACAACAATCCACTCTGTGCAGCTCCACTGTTTCACACACTACTGTACTCTATGCAACTCCACAACACTCTACTACACTGTATGACACTTTACTCCTGTCTATACCCCTTCATTCCACTGTACAACATTGTTCTATACTGTACAACACTCTACTCCACTCTACTCTACGATGGTCTAGTTTATTATACAACGCTGTAAGCAACTCTTTGTATGCCACTGTACCCCACTTTACTCCACTCTACTCTGACACAATACTCCACTTTACTCTACTACTCCACTGTATGCCTCTCCACTCTACACCACTCAATGCAATTGTAATCTATAACACTGTATGCCAGTTTATGACACATAACTCGACTGTATGCTATGCCGCTCTACTCTACTGCTCTCCATCCCACTATAGTCTATGACACACCACTAAACTCCATGACACTTTACTCCACTCTACACTACCCCACTCTAGTATACTCCACTCCACTCTACTACACTTTATCACACTCAATGCCACTGTTCTATTCTTCGTTCTACACCTCTCCACTGTCTGACACTCTACTCCATTGTATGCAACCCACTCTACAACGCTGTACTGCACTCTATGCCCATACACTCTACACTACTGTACTACTATGTATAACACTGTACTACACTCTATGCCACTCTACTTCACTCTATGCCCATCCACTGTACGCCACTATACAATGTTGTATGACACTGAATGAAACGCCACTCAACTTTTATCTATGATACTCCACTCCATAATATGACACAGCACTCCACTCTTTGACACTCTCCTCCACTGTACTCTAAGACACTCCACTTGTTGATACTCCACTCTATGACACTCTACTTCATCCTACCCGATTCTAAAACACTCTATGACAGTCTACGACAGCCTACTCTACTGTTCGATATGCCATTCCAATGTACGACTCGCTGCTCCATTGTACGATACCTGACTCCACTAGAAAACACACCATGCCACTACACTATATAACACTTTACAACTCTGTCTGATATGCTACTACACTCTACTCTATTCCACTCGATTCCAATCTACAATACTCCAGTCTATGACAATAGACTTTACAACACTTCACAAAAAAGGCACTTAACTGCCATGGCTGCCTCCTCCTCGCCATGGCTGCTCTCCTTCCTCGTCCTCGCTGTCCTTCTTCTTAGATAACCCCTACGTTGTATGTCTTGTGCACGCATGCGCACTCACAAGACGTACAACGTAGGGGTTATCGGTGAAGAGGTACGGCGAGGAGGAGAAAGGAGAGCGGCCATGGCGAGGAGGAGGCAGCCATGGCAGGTAAGTGCTTTTTAATTACTTTATAATTACTTTGGGAGGGTGGAGGGGCCGGCTAACTACACTCCGCCACAGAATCGTAGTTTTGCCTAAACTCTGCGTTCGCAACGGAACGCAGAGTAGGCAAAACTACATAAACTACACTGGCGGAGCGTAGTTACCTGCCCGGGCTTATAAACGGCAGTTCCCTGGCACAGCGGCACAGCCAGCGCAGTGGTGGACGGTCCAAAAAGCCGCCTTGCAATAAAGCAGATGCAGGACCGCCACAGCTGTGCCACCACGAGTCTGGCGGGACTCGAAATCGGGCCCTAAGACATTTATTGAAAGTTGTTATATCGACTCATCAGCATTGGCATATTTACGTGTGCTATAGAAAACAAGCACAATTTATCAGGGAAACAAAAGTGTATATGTGCATTTTTATATTGAAGCCACAGTCCCTCCACTTTTTGAACGACATTTGAAGCAGTTGCATCTTACTCGAGAAGGACATTTAGTAGCATTTGAGTTATTAAGCCTTTGTGACAGACTTGTTACTTCTAGTAAATATTTGAAGGGCTGCCGCCTTGTTAAAGACTTCAAGATGTTGCTTCTGACTTGAGAAGGATACCTGGTAATTACTTGAGGTACTGTAGCTACGTGAAAGCAGACTGATTGGCTTTGTCAATGCTGTTTGAATCTTGCACTGGGACTTACTTAAACTGTTTCAGGCATCACACATAAGGCTCGTAATACTTTAGACCTCTTATTTGCTTCTCCTGATGAGGTACGCTGAAGACCACCCTTTCCACTTGTTTGGGCAGACTATTATGGAGGGCTGTTTACTTTGCTCCTCCTCTCCTAAATATTCTATCTCTCATTCCTCCATAAGGTAAACTTGGCATAAACTATCTCCAGTCATGTCAGTGGACACTTTAATACCTTCTATCCCTGTGCTTTCCACACATCTTCCCACTGACATATTACACATTAACACATGGATTTCTTCAAATCTTGATAACATTTCTCCTTGTAATAAAACTAGGAGTAACCACTTAGCACCCTTAGTACCCTGGTTCAACCAGGACTTGAAGGCAAAAAAGCTTTTGTGCAAACAGGCATAGTACTCTTCCTATTCTGCCACGTCTTGCTCACATTATCAGACAAATTGAATCAGATTCATTCATGAGAGCCAGGACACTCTTCTATGCAGAAAGCATTTTTCTTTCCTTTCACTCCTCTAGAGAAATCTTTAAAAAAATGTTATCTCATTTACCAGCCCTGAATGCTGCACAATTCCTATACACTCTACCCAGTTTCGCTCTCCATATTTTTTGAGAAAGTGGGTAAAATTTGAAACTGTATCTCCTTGCCCCGGGGTTCATTTAGTACCCTTTCATTCACCTTAAGATTACCTACATCTTTTCTCCGCCAATTCATCTCCTCTGAGACTATATCTGATCTTAGATGAATTAAATCTGACTTCTCTGTTGACCACTGCCCCGCCCACATTTTTCACCCAGCCTTCAGTGCTATTTGGGCCATTTATAAATAGGCTTCTGTAGTTCCACTAGATAAAGCACTCCACACCGATCCAAAGATCATCAGCAATTATTAGCCTATTTCCTATTTCCTTTGATCTGCTGCTGGAGGACCTTTGACTGCTAAAAGACCAAGGGTGCTCTGGTGCCTTGGTCTTACAAAATGTGTTTGCAGCATTCAATATGGTTGCCATCAAATTCTGTTGTCCTGACTTTTTCATGGGAGGATGAACGGGAACGCCCATGCTCCACCTTTGCAGCACCGTCCCAATGGAAGGTAATGCAAGGCAGCAGTACTTTTTTTGGAGGAAATGTGATAAGATTTGCATAGCCTCGTAATCCCCAACTAACATTTTGCATCATGACTATGCCAAAAAAGTGGCTAAACCATAACACAAAATGTTGAAAAATCTGGGGCCATATTCTCAAGAACGGCGATAACATTATCGCCGCTTTAGCGGCAGGAAACTGCTGCTAAAGCGGCGATAAAGCCCCTTATCGCTGCTTTAGCGGCAGTTTCCTGCCGCTAAAGCGGCATAATGTTATCGCCGTTCTTGAGAATATGGCCCTTGGTCTTTAAACTTTTCCCCATACTTTAACATGCGGAGATCTCTGTTCCCATAGTACAGGTCTCCACCAAGTGTGCAGAACATTAAAAACAGCTGTAAAGTCACTACTACTAGTACCTTTATAATTGTATTTGACATTTTTACGGACTACACCTTGTATTTTTTGGGGGTGTGGCTATGTAAGTCTACACTTTTGAGTAACTCTACTTTCAGTAATGCTGAATAACCCAAAGTAGTACAGTTACGCAATATTGTAACAGTAAACTTACACATGTAGCTTTATTTATATGTAAGTTACATTTGTGATAAGGCTCCTCAGTGTTGAATTTGTGTTTGGGCCACTGAGTTACAGATGTTTCTGTGATGTAACCATTATGAACTTTGTGAAAATAGGAAAATGTTTAGTAGTCACAGTCACGTTGGTGTTTATGTCTGTCAGTGAGGATTACGGTAAGAAAAATTTCAAGGCCATGGCTAAGACGCTGACCAACAACAATTTGTTAAACGTTAAATGACACTACATCTTGTCTAACAGGTAAGCAAATTTACTATGCAAAGTATGATGATGCTTACAGATAGGCTAGCAATTTTCTCATTCAGATATGTCAAGCAGATGTCACAGAAGAATTGGGTGACAGATTCAAAATTGATTCTTGTGGAGGACTACCCTATTACCCTGTGTTTTCGAGAGTATTCTTTCGAAGAGTTGACTGCCACAGATGTGTATAATTATTAGCAGGCTTTTTTGACAGTGATAGGCTTTTATTGTGCCCATATTGTTGTAGTGATGAGCAGGCTATGTAGAGGATAACTTAGACTTTATCCTTCTTTTGTGTTAGCCTCTATTAGTGAGTAAGCAATCAGCTGGTCTGGGCTTGGAAGGACTTCAGGTTGTATGGTTTCAAAATGAGAGCAAGGAAAGAACTGATAGGGAGATAAATAGCTCTGACTTAGTGGTGTGGAGGGCTTGAGCGAAGCACCACAGGTGAATGTTGGGCACATTTCTGTGGTGTGGAATGGCACCATAGGTAGAGGTTGTGATTTCCCATTTATTTGTGGATTATGAAATGCAGAGATATGAGGTGCAATAACAGAGGGGTCATGCTCATTCTTTTATAATATCAAGATTGTGTGATCCGGTTGGACAAAGCTGTTAGTGTCCTTGTCCTACACTACCTTCTGTTAGATATTGTTTTTGTAAATAATAAACAGGTAAACGAAATAGGATTAATTTCTCAGTGCAAGTCAGAAAGTAAATGCATGTTTTAGAACTTGTGGAACAGCAAGCTCATAGGATGATGACATACAGTGGGGTAATTATCCATTGCTCATAAATGAAAAGAACCTCCGCCCCGGTTGAGGGTTTGGTAGCCAGCTGACAGTCTGCCCGCTCTATATGGAGTCAGGTGGATCTTCCTGTTTCTGCCATCAGTGCCTCTACTTACTCTTCTGGTGAAACCAGCGGCCTAGCTGATTTGGGGCCTTCCATGCAGGTGCATCAGACTAGAGGGTCTAAAGAATTTGTTTTCTCTTCAGGACTGTCAGGTTTTTGCCTCCCCTCCCAGTGAGTGAGGATTATCCTTTTTTTTTTTTACAAAAACAAATTCCCGCTTTGGCAATTTGTTTTTCTAAAACAAAAAAGGTTGATAAGCAGCCGCATGAAACATGGCGGCCCTCAGCATACTCCGAATGCCTTTTGAGAAGCTGCTCCTCTGAAGCAATAAATATCTCCACCAGGCAGGTAGAGATCTCTAAATACAGCAGCAGCAGTCTGCGTGGGTAGATGGTGTTGTTACCACTGCTTCTCTGGCGCTTGGCCTCTCTCCAAAACCTAAATAAGAGACTAAGGGGCATATTTACAATAAAGTGGCTAAGCGTGTTGTTAAGCCAAGAAGGCTAACAACACTCTTTGTCAATTTAGAAACGCAGGGCTGAACCATATTTACAAGACTATGGTGCAGCCCTGCATTTCACCCTGCGCTGGCGCTAACTTTAGCTGCCTAGCGCCAACGCAGGCACCCTTGCACCATAGTGCAAGGGTGCCTGTGTTGAGGGGAAGATTGTTTATGTGCAGGAAGGTCCCCCTTCCTGCATGTAAGCAATCTTAAAATGCCGTTTTGTAACTTCTATGTGTGCTGCTTAATGCAGCACACATGAAGTGCAAAGCAGCATTTTTTCAAAATGATTGTTTATGTGCAGGAAGGGGGAACCTTCCTGCACATAAACAATCATAGGCAATTTCCTGTTTCTATGTGTGCTGCACAATGCAGCACATATGGAAACAGCAAAAACAAGGAGAAATACAGCATTTTTCATCGTTTTGCCTGTTGCCTAAGGGGACCGTAGGGGACCACAGAGTGTGATCGCTCAGCCCTCCACAGGGCTTGGTCGCCCCACTCACTGCTGCCGCTCCTGCCTGCCTTGTCGCCTCCTGCCTGCAGATTCCTTCGCTCGCTGCCCGCTGCTCCTGGGACTTTCCCGCTGCCCGCTGCTCCTGGGACTTTCCCCGCTGCCCGCTGCTCCTGGGACTTTCCCGCTGCTCCTGGGACTTTCCCGCCACTGCCTCCCTGCGGCCCCGCCCCCCCGTGATTCCATTCGCCGCCCCGCTCCCGCCACCCAGCTGCTCCTCCCTCCCGGCTCCTTACTTAAGGGGACCGTAGGGGACCACAGAGTGTGATCGCTCAGCCCTCCACAGGGCTTGGTCGCCCCACTCACTGCTGCCGCTCCTGCCTGCCTTGTCGCCTCCTGCCTGCAGATTCCTTCGCTCGCTGCCCGCTGCTCCTGGGACTTTCCCGCTGCCCGCTGCTCCTGGGACTTTCCCGCTGCCCGCTGCTCCTGGGACTTTCCCGCTGCTCCTGGGACTTTCCCGCCACTGCCTCCCTGCGGCCCCGCCCCCGTGATTCCATTCGCCGCCCCGCTCCCGCCACCCAGCTGCTCCTCCCTCCCGGCTCCTTACTTAAGGGGACCGTAGGGACCACAGAGTGTGATCGCTCAGCCCTCCACAGGGCTTGGTCGCCCCACTCACTGCTGCCGCTCCTGCCTGCCTTGTCGCCTCCTGCCTGCAGATTCCTTCGCTCGCTGCCCGCTGCTCCTGGGACTTTCCCGCTGCCCGCTGCTCCTGGGACTTTCCCGCTGCCCGCTGCTCCTGGGACTTTCCCCGCTGCTCCTGGGACTTTCCCGCCACTGCCTCCCTGCGGCCCCGCCCCCCGTGATTCCATTCGCCGCCCCGCTCCCGCCACCCAGCTGCTCCTCCCTCCCGGCTCCTTACTTATGACGCCCCCTAAGCGACCGCGCAGCGGCCGCGCGCAGCGGGAGCACCGACGGAGCGCCGAAGGTGCGCCAAAGGTAAGCCCGTCTGCGCCCGTCCGCGCCTGGCCCGCGCCCAGCGCCAGGACCCCTGGATCCCACCGATGCAACACCACTCGACGGACCTACGACGCCGCCACCCTCACCGCACTCAATGCCGACCGGAACCCTGCCTGCTACCGAGCCTCCCCGAGACGCACCCACGGACCCTTCACCTGCCAAGCCTGCCGATTCACCTGCCCCCGGACCTGCACCACCCCCGCCAAGTCGAGCACCAGCAGCAACCACCTGAAATGCATCCTGTTGAACACCCGCTCCGTCCACAGGCACGCCGTGGAACTCTGGGACCTGCTCGACGCAACAGCACCGGACGTCGCCTTCCTCACCGAAACCTGGATGAACGCCTCCTCAGCGCCCGACATCGCCATAGCCATCCCGGACGGATACAAGATCACCCGGAAGGACCGCGTCAACCAGACGGGAGGAGGCATCGCCATCGTACACAAGAACACCATCCGCATCTCGACTAACTCCGACGAGACCTTCACCGCCGCCGAGCACCTACACTTCCAGATACACACTGACCCCAAGACCACCCTCCGAGGCACCCTCATCTACAGACCCCCGGGACCACGCACACTATTCAGCGAAGACATCGCAGACTTCATCAGCCCGCACGCCATGCCCTCCGCCGACTACATCCTCCTAGGGGACCTCAACTTCCACCTGGAGAACAACAACGACAGAAAC
Organism: Calotriton arnoldi; assembly: GCA_963921515.1. Lineage (NCBI taxonomy): Eukaryota > Metazoa > Chordata > Amphibia > Caudata > Salamandridae > Calotriton > Calotriton arnoldi. The sequence continues at coordinate 999,383 of CAWUFW010002202.1, forward strand.
ACCACCGCCCTGCTGGACAACCTCGCCAACCTCGGACTCAAGCAACTGGTGAACACGCCCACCCACTACGCCGGCCACACGCTTGACCCCGTCTTCTCTTCCAGCAAGCACATCTCCTTCAGCCACGCCACCGGACTCCACTGGACCGACCACAGCTGCGTCCACTTCAGCTTCAGAAAGACTGCGACCCACCACCACCCGCAACAGGTTCCCCGCCGGAGCTGGAGCAAGATCACCGCCGAGCAGCTCACCGCCTCCCTCAGCCAGAACACACCCACCAACACAACGGACCCAAACGAAGCAGCCAGCAACCTCGCCAAGTGGCTGACCGCCTGCGCCGACGACCTCGCACCACTAAAAACCCTCCCAGCAGACCCGGAAGCAAGAAAACCCCTTGGTTCACCAACGAACTCAAGGAATCCAAGAAGAACTGCCGCACTCTCGAGAAAGCCTGGCGACTCGACCAGACCGCAGACAACAGGACCGCCCTCAAGCACGCCACCCGCAAACACCACCAGCTGATCCGTGCCACCAAGAAGTCGGCACTCAAAGAACGACTGGACAACAACGCCCACGACAGCAAGGAACTTTTCAGCATCGTCAAAGAGTTCTCCAACCCCAGCGCCGGAAACAACGACATCACCCCCTCGCAAGACCTCTGCAACTCACTCGCCGCGTTCTTCCACCGCAAGATCACCGACATACATAACAGCTTCGACGCACAGACCACGCACCCTACCGCCGAACCAACGCCCGCCACCACCACCCTCTGCAACTGGACCCCGATCAGCACCGAAGACACCACCCGCACGATGAACTCCATCCACTCCGGATCACCAACCGACCCCTGCCCACACCACGTCTTCAACAAAGCCGACGCCACCATCGCACCCCATCTCCGGGACATCATCAACTCCTCCTTCCACACCGCCACCTTCCCGGAGAGCTGGAAGCACGCCGAGCTTACCGCCCTCCTGAAGAAACCAACGGCGGACCCCACCGACCTCAAGAACTACCGTCCCATCTCGCTCCTTCCGTTTCCGGCCAAAGTCATCGAGAAGACCGTCAACAGACAGCTTGCCGCCTTCCTCGAGACGAATGGATCCCTCGACCCCTCGCAGTCCGGGTTTCGGGCCAACCACAGCACCGAGACCGCCCTAATCGCAGCCACCGACGACATCAGAACCCTAACCGACAACGGGGAAACAGCAGCCCTCATCCTCTTGGACCTCTCCGCGGCGTTCGACACCGTCTGCCACCGCACCCTAGTGAAGCGCCTCAGCAACATCGGAATCCGAGGAAAGCACTGGAATGGATCATCTCGTTCCTCGCCGGAAGAACCCAGAGAGTCCGCCTCCCCCGTTCAGATCCGAGGCCACCGAAGTCATCTGCGGCGTTCCACAAGGATCTTCACTCAGTCCTACCCTCTTCAACGTCTACATGAGCCCCCTCGCAGCCATCGCACGCCAACACAACCTCAACATCATCTCCTACGCCGACGACACCCAGCTGATCCTCTCCCTCACCAACGACCCCACCACCGCCAGAGCCAACCTACACGACGGGATGAGAGACGTCGCCGACTGGATGAGGAACAGCCGCCTTAAACTGAACTCAGACAAGACGGAAGTCCTCATCCTGGGTTCATCACCCTCCGCCTGGGACGACTCTTGGTGGCCCCCGGCCCCTGGGCACCGCGCCCAAGCCAACGGACCACGCACGCAACCTGGGCTTCATCCTGGACTCCTCCTTGTCGATGACCAGACAAGTCAACGCCGTCTCATCTTCGTGCTTCAACACCCTGCGCATGCTCCGCAAGATCTTCAGATGGATCCCCACTGAAACCAGGAAGACCGTCACCCAGGCACTCGTCACCAGCCGACTGGACTATGGGAACACCCTCTACGCCGGAACCACAGCCAAACTTCAAAAAAGACTCCAGCGCATCCAGAACGCCTCCGCACGACTCATCCTGGACATCCCCCGACACAGCCACATCACCGGACACCTGAAAGACCTGCACTGGCTCCCCGTCAGCAAGAGAATCACGTTCAGACTCCTCACCCACGCACACAAGGCCCTCCACGACCTGGGCCCCAAGTACCTCAATGACCGCATGACCTTCTACACGCCCACCCGCCAGCTACGATCAACCAGCCACGCCCTCGCCACCGTACCACGCATCCGCAGAGCCACCGCCGGAGGAAGATCCTTCTCCTACCTGGCAGCCAAGACCTGGAACTCCCTCCCCACTCACCTTCGGCGAACCCAGGACCATTTCTCCTTCAGGAAGCAGCTCAAGACCTGGCTGTTCGAGCAGTAACTCCCCCTCCTCCAGCGCCTTGAGACCCTCCCGGGTGAGTAGCGCGCTCTATAAATGCATTGATTGATTGATTGATTGATTGTTGAAGACCAGGTTTTTCCTGGTCTTAGTTTTGGCGCTGCCTCCTATTTACGCTGCCCTTGTAAATAGGAGGCAGCGTCAAAATCAATGGGTGTTGAGGCGGAACGCCCACCGCAACACAATCAATCAATCAGGTGTTTGTTAAGCGCGACTACTCACCCATTGCCCTCCCCTTTCAAGCTAAGTACAGCGTGAAAGGGGGCCTTATTTACAAGGCGGCGTTAAGCTACGTTAAGTGGCTTAACGCTGCCTTGTAAATAAGGCGAGGACCCTTTCGCAATCACAACGTCACTAAAAGTGATGTTGTGGTGGTGATAGGGGCTTGTAAATATGCCCCTAAGGAATTAAATCAGAGTTTGGTGGATGGGAAATTCCAGCACAAACATGGCGCATATCCATGTCCAAGTGCATTATGGTCTACGGTACTCGTCCTACGGCAGAGAGGATATCTGACACGTTTTTGCTTAGTATCTTGTCCACCAATCTCTAAATAAGGTTCTTAGTTGCTGTCACAGAGAAAAGACCAAAGTCCCCGAAGGACAATAGCTGTAAACCGAGGACCTCGAAGGATATTAGAGTGCGAATGGGGAAATAGTGTTTGTACTGTGGTACAACTCGTTATGTACTACGCACTATTCTTTACAATAAATTACAATTCTCAAATAAGTCAGTGGAAATAATCTAGCACTAGGCAAATGTTTTCTCTCGCTTCCAAGTCTGACAACTGTCAATCTGCCTAGTTCTGTATACACTCAGAGATGGCAGATGAAAGACCGAAGCTATTCCAACTGTGTAAGACTTTTGCAGCCTAAATGAGCCAATTGGTGCAGTGCACTTTAATTGTTCCTTTGAACACAAGTTGCTGTTAGAGTGAAGCTTAATAAGATTTGATTCGTGCGAACTGTCGAAATGTAATCATCTCTCAAGAGAAGAAGAAGTTTTCACAATACAAAGATGTAATGAGGGTACAAGTAAAAAGCAATTGATTGCATCTCATGGGGCGCCTGTTGGTCCATGGATTCATTAAGGTTTCTCAGAAATAATTGATACCCATCGGACCAGCAGTCAGACCAGAAAGAGGATGGAGATCATTTATTGTTACTGTTTGTCTCCCGAGAGCTCCTCTCCGTGTAGTTCCTATTCAGGCCCCTGAGAGTCTGTGTCTAATTAACTGCTCAGGTGAACGAACAGGAACATTTTGTTTAGTGTACACAACAATTATGACAGTTTATCAACTTCAAAATGTTACTGGGTACAAACATGACAGAGACATGAAGATTCATACGAGATCCTCAAAAATTCCATTCTGCCCCTAAAAGTACAGCAGATGTGCAACACATGGTCACTTGCACTCACATGCAACACAAGTCTAAAATCATTCATTGGTTGTATCCATCACAATATCCACGCTTGCAATGCTGCAGTGCAAAAATTGTATGGTTACAGCTCGTCATCTAGTGCAAAACTGCAAGATTACGCTATAAGTAGTATTTGATGCAGCAATGAATTGTATTTTTACATACAATATAGTGCTTTATAAAAACAGAGCTTCAATAATTTATCGGTTATTCTAGACCATGTAGCACATATCCCCAAACCTACACACAATAAACCCATAATGCAGCAAATATATGCAATACAATGCCACTTTCAATGGATAATGTAAAAAAGGTCTGCAATTTTGCTTAAGTTACTCAAGATCGTGCAACACAACTAGAATGTTATGTTGTATATTCTTCATCATATAGCAGTATTCTGCGATAATAAGTAATTTACTCTTAATTATTTAGCAGAAATCTGCAATGCTATGGCATTTTAGCGCAGCTCTGCAGTGCTACTGTGTACGTATCAGGTCGAGTGGCATAAATCTGTTCTAAAATTGCCCTAACCCTGTAGTACACAGCAACCATCATCAACTCTTCTATAAATAAATCAATAAAATGCCTGTCGATACTGAAAAAGATTATGGGGACTCATACTTTGAAGGTCCTAGATTCCTTTCCCTCTGGCGCTGGCCTTTATCGTAGTATGACCGTTAAGTCGGCTAGGCGGTTTGTACTGTGTGCTGATCAAGAATCCTAGTGCAGACCGGACTATTACAGCCTTTCATCCTTCCTCTGTCACTTGGTTGCCATTTAGTTAGGAAACAGCCTACTTATTCTCTAAGGGGGAGATTTAGTAAGATTTTGCGCCATGTTTGCATCACAAAAGTGATGCCCAAAACGGCGCAAAATCTATTTTTTTTAATTTACTTCACATTACTTTGCGCCATGGGGGCATGCCAAGGGCGGTGCATGGGCGTTCCCATGCAACCACCCAAGGTTTCTCACATTAAAGGTCATGAATTTTAAGCAGTCATACATTTGCACTCCTGTAAAGTAGTAAATCTATGGGTACACATTTCATACTGTTATTAGAATGAGGCATATCTGTATATCCTGATGGTTGTTGTTTGAGGGTGTTTTGAGTTCTTCTCAAGCAACAGCCACTGCCCTTGTTAGGGTGTTCCACAAAAGTCTCTTAATTAACTTGTGCTTATTTTCTGGTAGTGTGTCACAAAAGCAGTCAGGCTTAACTTAGTGACAATTTGGAAAGTATTTATACAGCATACAAACAATAATAAAGTGAAAACACAACTCAAAGAAAATCCTACACCGATTTAGAAAAATGGAGTAAAATGTAATAAATTATTTTACTCCCAAATGACAAAAATCCAATTAGCAGCAGCAGAGCTATGCAGTTTCAAACATTTAAGGAAAGTATAGCACCTAAAAACACAAAGTGCCACTCACGGTTATCTGGACATGCAAGACCGGGTGAAAGTCACAAGTTCAGGCCAACAGTGATCAAGTTTGGGCCACATACATGGACCAGATAAGACCCACTGTAAAAGTTACCTTCCAAAGTCCAGCGCGAAGAGTTCAGTTTGTTTTGGAGTAGGCCGCGAGGAACAGAGAAAGCATCACAGATGGTTGTTGTAGTGCGAAGAGCAGGCCAGGTGATGCAGATGGTCATTGCTGTAGTGTGAAGATCCTGTTGGGGTCACAGACGGTCATCGCTGGAGCTTCACGTTGGCGGTTACCAGGGGCTTTTGATGCTTATTGCGATGTGCAGATCTGGCGTTGCTGTTCTTTGCTGGTGGTTGCTGAAGAGCAAAGAGTCAGCACGGGTACAATATCTTGGTGCAAGCAGGCCTATTCACGATCACAATAAGCCCACAACCTCAAGGATTTCTCCATTTCTTCAAGAAGGTGCTCCTCTGATGCAACACTAAGGGTCGATGACCTGGAAGATACCTCTAAGGGATCAGGGACACACTCCATCAGAGGCCAGCAGAGCTGAGGCTGGTCCAGTTGCAGGCCCAGTCAGGTCCAGTTGCAGCAGGTCAACTGGGCAGTTGCAGAGAGGTCTCTGGATATTGTTTACCAACTCAATACAGGGGGTCAGTCAGCTGGTCCTCCCATTTTCTGTTCAATTGTTGTCCAAGAATTGTTATTGGATGAAATCTTGGCACTATGCATAGTCCAGGTTTTTGATATGTTGTAGAAATGGGGTTTGTGCATTGCTGACTAAAAGTAAGTGGCATATACTAAGGTGAGACATCTGTCACTAATGTGCTTGAAGCAACATTTGTACCATAAAAATCTCATGAGATTTATTTCTTTGTTGAAAGTTAATATATGTTTAGGAAAATTAATTTATGATGTTACGGTAGAGCATCCTAAGTATTTATGCATTTACAATTGTTTCTGAAGTAAAATCCCTTGTTGGCACCTTTACTTGATAATCGTTAGTACCCAAGCCGAAACAGGTAGATTGGGTTGCCCTAATTTTTGATTATAACTTTCTAAATGTGGCATTTTGCACACTTGTGACTTAAAATCTGACTTTACCATTAAAGAGGGGTTTAAAATACAAATCCCCAGACACCAAACATGACTTCCATACCTATTCCCAATCAAACATTATCACTTATTAAATGTAATAAGGTAAAACAATGTTGTCCTACGGGGTAATTATGCCTTTCAATAGTGAAAAACTAATTTGAGAGTTTCTGACTACCAGGATATGGAAAACTTAACAATACTTGCCCAACTTTAAATACATTTTAAATACATTGCACCCTGCCCTATGGCTGTTTAGGGCCTACCTTAGTGGTGACTTATATGCATTAAAAAGAAAGGTTTAGGCCTGACAAAAGATTTAGTTTGCCAGGTTGAAATGGCAGTTTAAAACTTCACACACAGACTGCAATGGCAAGCCTTAGGCGTGTTTAAAAAGGCTACTTAAGTGAGTGGCACAATGAGTGCTGCTTGCCCAATAGTAGCATTTAATTTACTGGCACTAGGTACATGTAGTGACACGTTACTAGGGTCTAACAAGTAAATATAATGTGCCAATTTGGTGTAAGCCAATTATACCATGTCTTAAGGCGAGAGTGCAAGCATTTTAGCACTGGTTAGCAGTGGGAAAGTGCAGAGAGTCCTAAGAACAACATAAATGAACTCAGGTAAAAAATAGGAGTAAAGGCAAATGCTTTGTTAATGACTCTGCAGAGAGGGCCAGGTCCAACAGTCTCACACCTACATATGCTCTACAAGTGGATGGATAGCTCTCCTTTTCCAAATATGAACCTGCATATGTGGGTGGCAGGTGGCCAGTACTGATTTGGAAAAAGGGCTGTTATAGCAGCCATCATTAAAATGATGTATTGAAAACAACACTTGTCCATTGTTTAGTCAACAACGCATGAGAGTGGGACGTGGTGCGGGAAAGCAGAAGTGCAGCTGGAGCTACAGGTGTGGGGGTGGGTGGTGCATCACCCCAGATAACCTTGAATGTTCACCGATTGAAAATCAGCAACCAAAGAGACCTTTGAATGTTTTTTCTTGTATCATTCATAGTGTTTCTAAGACAGACTGACAAATATCATACACATTCCAACAGCTAATAATTATTTAACATAGGTTTCTGGGTTTGCTTTTCATTCCTCTGGCTACAAAATAGTTTTTGCTTGATTTCAAACTGGTGACACGCTTGCTAGGGTGCAGGAGAGTGTGAAATCAGAATGCCACTCTATGTCAAAGGTTTTTATAACACACCTGTTAATAAAAACCTGTATTTGCTTTATAAACTGATTTTTATAATTACTCCAAACTTAAATAGGGAATAGGGATGGGGGGGGGGGTGGGGGGGGTGATGGGAGCAAACATTCCCCTGGGGTCAAAACAAACCAAGGCAAATTTATTTTATTTTTCTTTGATTCATACATCCTAAAACTGCCCTGATTTATTATTATTCCATTGTAAATATGGCTTTTTAGGTCGAGCCTCGAGTAGCGCGCAAGCGCTGCTAGAGGCGAGGCTTTTAGTAAGTGAGTTTCAAAAGCAGTCCAAACGCTCGTGCGTCGTGGCTGGCCTTTTTGGGATGGGTACGCGCGGCAAACATGTGTTTCCAATTATCGTGCCCAGACGCGGGCGCGATAATTGTAAACACATGCCGGCAAAAGGCCATGACGCACGAGCGTCTGGTCAGCTGAGCAGGCTGCCGCGCTCCCTCCTCCCCCCCTCCGCTCCTCTGTGGTGCGCGCGCACCACTGTTTATTTTTTTTTTAACCGCGCGGCCGCCATTTTTGTCCCTGTGCCGGCCTCGCCTTCTTTCTCCCATTCGGAGCTTTGAATCATGCTGGCTAATGCCAAGCGTGCTTCTTCGCTGGCTTGCGTCTGCCACGCCCCCTATACGCTCCTGCCCTCGGAATACGTTCTTCATAGGCCCCTTACTAGTCCAGCTTTGCTTCACTGGCCCGCGACTCAATTTTTCTTCTTGCATCAGGCCCTAGGAGTAGGCGCTTTAAATTCTCTTTCCATGCTGAGGAGCGGATAACAGTGCACAGAACATAGAGCACAAGCCCTCCTTTCACTTCATTCATGAACACTCGTACTCCTGGAGAAGCTCCTCGTTGGACCCCAGTCTCCGCCTCTCCTGTCGCATTAAACCAGCCTCCCCCACGCCCGCCATGCTTCGCAGCAGCTCGCGCCTTGCAGGTGTGAAGTCAGAATCTAGGGCCTCCAGTCTCTTCAGTACAGAGAAACTAGCATAACAGATGGGCTGGGGGCTATTTTCCTACTGGGAGGCTCTCTTCGCTCCAGCCCTGTGGACATCCTTGTTAGTTCCGTATTCAGGCCGGGCATTCTTACCCTCAAAGATTGCTATCCCTGGCCGGGCGAAGCTCTTACACGGTGAAGCGCGTGTTAATCACAGTCTCCATGTCAGACGCGCCCCGCATGGCGACGTCGCTGCCAGGCCCTGCGCCGTGTGCCCTCACTGACCACCGCCTGTGTACGGCGCAGTGAGCTGGGCAGAGCCAGCGAGATGGGTACGGCCCCTTCTGCCTCCGTTACCAGGTCGCTGATTTTGTCTCTTGAAATTATAGTTCATCCTTCAAACAGGGAGAAAGTAGGTTCTCCTGGCGCCCTCCTCGAAGTGGGACGGGTGGGCTGTTCAGATGCAGCGTCAGCTAGTGGTGATCTTTTTCCGTGTAAATGTAATCTACGCAGCGACCCTGGCCCCAGGGGTGAGACTATTAGAGGCTGACGGCAGCAGTGCATCATTTGAGAGTGACTGTGGAAAAAGCGGCGTAGGGTCAGTCGGTGACAGTTGTGTGAGAGAGACTGTGACTCCAAAGTAAAGCAGGTCAAAGAGACAAGGTCGTGACAGGCCAGCAGCAGACGGACCGGACTCGGACTTTCAGCGGGAGAGGGCCCGTCCCCCTTTTCACTTCATAAGGCTGAGGAGTTTGGGGAACAATGCACAGAGTTTCAGTGCTTGTAACTAGGGCAAAGGAGCACGCCCTGGACATTTAATTCCACCCGAGTGTTCTGCCTCGTGACCGTCCACAATCGTGACCACGCTCACCCTGAAGCAGAAAGGTTTCTGAGTAGTATTGAATTTACACGCGTACACTTCCTGTTCAAAAGATTGCCTGTGCTGAGGGCCTCACTGTTTACTAAGGCTGGATCTGGCCTGGATGAACCGACTTAAGTGGCAACTTGCTTTCGAGAACGGAGTGTCTACTGTCACCGCAGATGCGTGGAAAAAACACCCCTGCCCCCCGCAACGAAACAACAGGCACCATTAAGAAGGATCGAGACCATTCACAGCGCTTAACAGCTGAAGTTTTTCACGTAAAAATAAAGCACCAAATCTAAAACTTTGCAGTTCCACAACCCAGCCGTTCACATCATTTCATTGGTGAACTTCCAGGACATGAAGATCGTCCCGGAGCAGGACAACAATGAGCAGTGCTTTCAATGGGCAGGTACTCGCATATAGTTTTAGTAGCACACCGGTCGCCTGTGATAGTGGATACCTACACTTTTTAGGTCTCGGCCTGCACCAGCGCAAGTGCCGAGAGTTTTAGTAAGCGGAGTTTTGGAAGTGCAAACACTGGCTTTCGGCTGGCGACCAGCTTGAGTTCACGATGGCGTGCACGCGCCAGCTGGCATCTGGGTTTCCTATCTCTTCCTCATTTCCTCGTCATGGCTCATTAACTCTCTGGACTCTGATGTTTCAATCGCAGCAGCAGCTCACATTACCAACTGAGGGCCCTGGACTACAGTCACATGAAAAACAACAGCGATTAGCATTGAAATGCAAGCTTTTTTTGTCTAGTTAGAAATATTGCTTCGGTGGGTTGATTTCACCTTATATCGCTATTTGTTTTATATTGGGAGTCACAGCCTAATTACCAGTATTTTGTCTCTCACAGTTTGTTTTTTTATATTTATTCGCGCAAAGCTATATTTAAGGTTACTTTTTCCAGCGTCACTTCTTCACTCTATTTAAACTCCACACCCCCCACTCTTATTGTCTCTCTCCTTCTCTCTCTCTCCCCTCTCTAATTCTCTCTCTACTTAATTAACTCTCCTCTCTATCTTTTTTAGCCTTTCATTCTCTCTCACCCCTTTATCTGTTTCTCTTCAAACTCCTTCATTCACTCTCTCTCCCCTTCTTTCTCTCTCTCTATCCCGCTCCACTCTTTATTCTATGTACACCCTTTCTCTCTCTCTTTCTTTCTCACCACCCTCTCTAATTGGGCATTATATCTTCACTCCTATCTCTCACTCGGCAACACCACAGCATCACTCAGTGCAACCACAGCATCAATCAGAGCCAGCACAGCATCAATCAGAGCCAGCACAGCATCACTCAGCACCAACACAACATCTCTCAACACCATCACAGCATCACTCAACGCCATCACAGCATCACTCAGTGGAACCACAGCATCACTCAGTGCAACCACAGCATCACTCAGCAAAACCACAGCATTACTCAGCGCAACCACAGCATCACTTAGCGCCACAACAGCATCACTCAGCGCCACCACAACATCACTCCGCGCCACCACAGCATCACTCAGCACCACCATAGCTTTACTCAGCGACACCACATCATCACTCAGGGCCAACACTGCATCACTCAGCACCACCACAGGATGACTCAGCACCACCACAGCATCGCTCAGCACCACCACAGCATCGCTCAGCGCCACCACAGCATCGCTCAGCGCCACCACAGCATCGCTCAGCGCCACCACAGCATCGCTCGGCGCCACCACAGCATCGCTCGGCGCCACCACAGCATCGCTCAGCGCCGCCACAGCATCGCTCAGTGCCGCCACAGCATCGCTCAGCGCCGCCACAGCAGCACTCAGCGCCGCCACAGCATCACTCAGCGCCACGACAATATCACTCAGCACCACCACAGCATCACTCAGCGCCAAGACAATATCACTCAGCACCACCACAGCATCACTCAGCGCCAAGACAATATCACTCAGCACCACCACAGCATCACTCAGCACCACCGCAGTATCCATCAGCAACACCTGAGTATCATTCAGCATCACCTCAGCATCGTCTCCGCAACAGTCACCACCACCACCACTACCACCTCAGCATCACTCAGCACCACCTCAGCCTGCTCTCGGAATCTGGCATCTGTTGATTCTCCCTAGCGTCTGGCCGTTGCTAGTGTTATAATACAGGTACTAGTTCCCAACCTTCACCCCTCCAATTGTTTATGCCCCCTCAAAAAAAAGCTTTAACAAACAACCATTGCAATAGGCAGAAACAAGTTGCCAGCATTGCAAGAACAAAAGAAAACTGAGGAAATTTTTTATTGTAAATTCTTTTTTTAATATGGTCGTTCAGTTTTACATAATGCCTTCTTGGTCATATATAAAGTAACAAAAATGCTTCTGACACTTTTTTATTATAACTTTTCAGCATGCCGCACAGCAGCCACACTTCTCTACAGCACAGCTTGAAGACATTGGCAAAGTCAATAGCTCTGGCTAAACACTTATAAGGCCCCAAAGGCGAGACCTATTGGCTATGCCAATGCTTGTTTCACTTAAAATGGACACAGTTGCAAACCTCAAACAATTATGGGCTAGATGTACTATTTTTCTGATCACAAAAAGAGTTTGCAAATTGTGAACATATTTTGAGCTACTAGTAATTTATTTTGTGAACTAACCTAGGTACTAATAGGTCACTTCGCAAATTGAGGAATCGCAAGGGTTTGCAGAACGAACTGCTTAATTAATATTCAGTAGCTAGGTCGCAAATTGTGACTCCCTCCAATTGGTTACATTCACATTTTTGGCGGCCTGCAAAGGGCAGCACACCCCCATCACTGTGAATGTTTTTCAAAATGGAAAACAGCCCGAGTTCATTAAAGGAAGTGGGGTTGAAAATAAAAAGGTGTTCTATTGTGAAAAACTTCAGTGAGAGATGACAGTGGTTCCCCAGACCAATGCCTATACCCCTTGAAACGGATACGGGTACAAACCCCTTCTACTTTGCAAGTCATTTACCATTCCAACTTGGGAGTCAGTAACGTCAATCGTTTCTGACCAGAATTACGGCTGCAATCATTGATACAGTGGGTTCCAATTCTGTATTTGAAAGAGATGCCCAAAATGTGTCCCTTCCGAATACCGAATCCAAAACCATATTTTGCATTCAGAAAAACGTTTCTGAACCCCTAAATGGCTTTAGTATACTAGAACAACGATTGTACCTGTTGCAAGCCCTCTGATTTACCGAATCAGTGGGTTTGAGACAGGTAAAACGTTTTCTACACATGGCCTTATATTACAAAATATAACTGGCATATCCAAACTATTTTTGGCATACAACGCTATTTATTTTCAAGCTTACCTATTGGCACTTGAAAACTGATTTTTTTCTAAACAAATTATCAATTGCTCACCTAATGAGTTTAGTATATAGCAGCTCATATGATGCATCTTTACAGCCTCAGTCACAAAAAAAAACACATTACGGCATACCCAAATACCAGCAGTAAAGGGCATGTATGTGCAAGGTAAAGATGTAGACACAAATAATGCTCAAAAGGATACAGTAACTGCATGACATTCCTCATTTTTACCAAAGAGATGCTAAACCCTTATGTAAATTCCTTCAGAAATATTATTTAACGTACCAAACAAATACCTTTCAATTTGACAATGTTCAACAAGGCAGCATCATTGTGGTTCATTTTAATTTGTCACTACGAAATTGGGTTATAAGTTGTGAGATGTGTGAATCTTGCATTAGTAATACGGTCACACTTGTCATTCTACTAGCAACCAAGCACCTCATTATATATCTTTTTTTTTTATATAAACACATTTTATTGTAGATTTTGAGCACATCCAGGCCTGGAAGGCCTAGACATAAGAGTATCATTTACAACACAGCAGGCCTCAATGAACCCTAAGAACCATTCCCAGAAACAAGAGATGCTGCCTATATGAGTTCCCTCCAATCTCCTCTGTGCTATGAAGAAGGACCAGTTTAGGCTCAAGAGGGATTTCCCTGTCTAGTACCCGGGCGAAGCATGAGGTCACCCCACGCCAGAACCACTGCAGTGACGTGCAGCTCCACACCCTGTGTAAAAAATACCCTCCTCAGCATTACAGCGGAGAAATACAGGAGAGGGTATCACTGCCCTCTGCCATAAACGGTGTCTGGCGTAATACACTCTATGTAAATATTTGAATTGGATAAGGCGATAGCGTGATGAAATTGCAGTGCCCTGTGGGGCTGCTAGGGCCTTTGTCCAGTCATCATCATTGAGATCTCCAATGTCTCCCTCCCGCACTGAGCAGCATCAGTAAGGTGGTAGGACTGTGTGTCACCAGGGTCTGATATAACTGCCAAATCTTATGTGGGCCCATGTTCCCCAGTAGCAACCTACCCTTCAATGGAGTGAACTCCAGCAGATCCACTAAGCCTCGGACATGGGGGGAAAGGGCATGTCGGAACTGCAGGTACTTATAGACCTGACTGAGGTGTAGGTGGTAGTCCTCCTGCAACCTTTGGAAAGACTTCAGGACCGTGCCTTGCATCACATCTCGCAATGTGGACTAGCCTTTGAGGTCCCACTACCTGAACCCCTGTGCCCCCAAGACCTGACGTGTGACCGTCCCATGCCCCAACGGGTCTCCCTTGTCAATCTACTCCCCCAGCCCATTCGACGTGTTGTCAGTCTCCATAAATGAATAACCACCCTGGTGGCCGGACACAGGTGCTCCACCCCAACAAGACTGTACAGATAATCCAAGACCGACCAGGCCCCCATTGCCCACCTCTCGACGGCATATGTGGGATCAGCCTGATCTCTGTACCACCAGTCATTGACAATGAGGAGGTGAGAGGCAATATAATAGGATTGTACGTCAGCTGCTGCGATCCCACCGCAAAAGGTGGACTGAATGCATGTACGAAGAGCTACCCAGATTTCTCCAACCCCCCCCCCCACAGAAAGTGGCTGAGAACTGCGTTTACCTGTCAGGACCATGAGTTCGGGAATGCTGTATGGGTGATTTGTAACCCATATAACAGCCGTGGTAAGGGCACCATTTTGAAAATGGTGGAACAACCCAGCAGCAACAAAGGCAGAGAGGACCAAGCGTTCACCTCATCATGGACTCAAGGCAGCAAGGGACCAATGTTGTGCTGCCATGAAATGGTCGGGTCTGGAGATCCATGGACCCCAGATATTGAAGGCCCTCGTCGCCCCGGGTCAGTTGAGCAGCCCTTTCTTTTCTTCCCTGAATCCCGCAAACCATGAATATAACAGACTTTGTTGGGTTCATGTACAGCCCTGAGGTCTCCCCAAAGACTCGCAAGATCTGCAAAATCCGTGGACTGGAAAACGCTGAGTCTTTAAGGAAAAATAGGACATCATCCGCATAGAGGGAGATTCTGTCCGAATTCTCAGCTGTCCAGTCAAACCCATGCACCAGGGGATCCCGGCTCACCGATAAGGCTAGTGGCTCAATTGCTAGTGCAAATAATAGGGGGGCAGCTGGCAACCCTGCCTGGTGCCTCTGCAAATGGGAAATGGATCAGATACTGCGCCCGCCACACAGACGGACGCTGACAAATCCGTATATAAGAGATGGATATAAGCGAGGAAGCGTGGGCTGAAGTTGAGGGCATGCAAAAGGGTGTAAAAGTAGTCTCAGATGATCGAGTCAAAGGCTTTATCCATATCAGTGAGCAGGAGAGCCACCGGTTTTCCCTGGTCGGGTGCATTTGCCAATGCATTATTAACATGCCTGATATGGTGGCGGGTTGACCGCCAAGGCCAAGGCATGAAGCCAGCCTGATACGAATGTACCAAGTCTGTTATATGTTGTAGGAGGCGGTCAGCAAGGACTCTGCCTAATAATTTCACTTCAACATTCAGTAATGAAATCGGTCTATATGAGGCTGGGTCCTCTGGGACGACCTGGTTTGTGGAAAACCACTATTTCGGCATGCCTCCAATCCGGTGGAAGGATCAGCAGGTCAGAAGCCTCTTAAAGTGCCTTCAGCAAGTATGTCTCTAGTAGGGGCATATGGCCTTCAGAAATTCACATAGGAACCCATTTGGCCCAGGGGCATGGCCCGGGTGGAGGCTTGCCAGCGCCCCATCAGTTCCTCTACCATAATTGGTTCATCCAGTTGCTTGCGCACCGAGTCTGACACAGGTTTGGGAGGAATAGTGCGTATGAAATCGACAACTTGGGCATGAGTCAGGACTTCCTGTTGGGCATAGAGGTCTTGTAGTATCACGCAAAAGTTTCTACCACTTCCTGAGATCCAGAGAGTAGCTCCTCCATCGTATCCCAGAGCACTGGTACCGTCTATGGCCTCTGGATGATCTGGCAGAGACAGTGGAGCATTTTGCTAGATTTGTGTCCCTATTGGTATATTCGATTTTGCGCAGCCTGCAAAGCCATCCGAGCCTCATCTAGAAGTAACAGCTTGTCAGTGCAGCAGCGGCGCACGTTCCAGGGCTCGACCCGATCAAAGCGTGCACGGTTTTGTGGGTCCCCCCGTAAGGGAGTGGCATGCTGTGAGAAAAGGCATCTCTCCCACTCCGCACGTTGGTGGTCACAATGTCTTGCTTTAATGTAACCTTTCTCTTACAGGTTGCAATGCTTGTTTAGGGTGTGGCTCCTGTGCTCAAACTTGTTTTCCTTTTGCAGCTGCAGGGTGTTCCCTGCTCCTGAAAGCAGTCATCTTGGGCATGGTCCAGATCTATAAAAGCAGCCCCGCCCTTGGCGTGCTGCTCACTATTCTTCAATCTTGGGCGGAGCAGGAACTTCGGGTTTTTATTCTCCTTCAGGATCCAGTGACGGCGGCCAGCCCCAGAGGAATTGTCGTTGTTCAGCCCTTGGTGAGGCGCTGTGCATGGCGGGCACTCCCTCTGCCGGCCAGCTCGGGATTCCCACGCTGGTGCGTTTCCTCCGTCTAGAGCTGCGAAGTTCCTCGGCTTGCTGCAGTACCATTTCCGGCTACGCTCCGGTAGCCATAGTCAGAGCAGTGCTCTGAGTGGTAAGCCCCCCCCTGGTGGGGAACGCATTCATTTCCATATTTCTACATTATGGTCATGCCCTCTCTTGAATCTCCACAGGGCAGTATTCTCGGAGAGTGTTTTGATGTATGTGGGTGTCTCGGGCTCAAGATTCACGTCTTATTACATAAGTCAGTGCCTGTGATAATTGAACAGGGTGCTGGAATACACCTATTATGTGTAGTGCTCATGTATTGCAATGCGGCAAGTAGTCATTGCAGAACATTTGGGTCTCTTATAGTTCTGCAAGATGTTATTGCAGGAGTAATAGATGTTTCTGTATGAGAAGGATCATAGCAGATCATAGAATATATCCAAAAGATATTTAAGATAAGAGACAGAAACGAATTGTGAAGGCTATTAAGCTTATTTTTGCTTTGTGTGTGTTAACTGATTTTTCCCCGCAGCTCCCTTCCCACACCCTTCCCCTCGCCTGACCTCTCTAAGCCTCAGTGCTATAACAGCATACTGAGTTGGAGCTGCCTGGAGGTGGGCCATAATCTCGTCGTGCAGATGCCGAGGAAGACGGCAGCTGTTACACAGTTGTAACTGCGTTTGGGCAAAATATAGCCTGGGCCTGGCCTGCGCCCCACTTCCTCCCCTCACCTCTAAATCTAGGGCCTGGAGCTGGGCCTCTAATTCCACCACCTCTGCCAGTTTACAGCGCCGCTCTCCCAGAGAACCACACCAGAGGGAGCCGACTCCACATTAAAGGAAAGGTGCTCCACAAGTGACAGTTGTAGCGTCGACCTACACTTCGGGTTAAGTGCCAAGGTGAGATGCGCCATCGGAACGGAGACCGGTGGGGACTGATGTGCAATGTGAGAGCCACAGGGGAGTGGTCTGACAGCCCATGAGGGAGAATTGTAGCCCCTGAGACCCGATTAATGTAAAAGCTGGGGTGGAACAGATAGTCTAATCTGGAGAAAGACCCGTGGACAGCTGAAAAGAAGGCATAGCCTGGCTCTCCCAGATGGTAGGCCCTCCATGTGTCTGTCCAACTCAAGGAAGATGCCAGAAGGCATAGCTTGGAGTCACTGATGGTCTGGACAGGGCCAGTCGTACGCCATCTGTCCTCATCTGGTGCAATCACATCATTCCAATCCCCCTCACCACTGATAGTGCTGCCGGGAATTCCCCCCAAAGCCATATGATCCGATCCAAAAATGTCGGACTAAGGGGAGGGTACACCCTGCCTATTGTGAGTGCCTCCCCATGCAGTAGCCCCATCACTATGGTATACCTCCCACCCTTGTCAGTCCACACCTTTGTGGGCCTATAGGGAAATCTGCAGTGGATGAGAATGGCTGTGCCCCGGGAACCACAAACAAATCCGGAGTGAAACGTCTGATCGAACCCGAAACACGCCAGGCATGGCACCTTCGAGCCCATCATGTGGCTCTCTTGGAGTAGTATTATATCTGTCCCTAACCTTTTGGCCTCTCATAAGACCGCGCCCCATTTTACTTTATTTAAGAGACCCCTTACGTTCCAAGTCATGACCCGGACCATCCCGGCCCCATCACTGTGTGTGTGTGCAGCCATGTGTAGTTAGGGTGGGAAACATGTAGAGCAAGGGTATCTATGTATTATGGTGTGTCCATGTCTGTGCCCAGGGGGAACATAACAACTAACCACTGTAAGTAACAAACCCTTCCTCCTCCTCCCCCCACCCAATACCTCATCCAACTAGAAGTATCCATTGGGGCCGGGAGCCCCCCGGAACGCCAACAGTGGCCCAGGGGAGCCTTGTGCCAATGGTGCCCTGAACCTACAACACCCCTAAACATGAGTCTTCGGAAGCTTCAGATACAGTTAGAGACTAAAAAGCCCTCACGGGTATAAAGCTGAACAAGGTCATGGCAGAGACGTAGGGCCCGATGTCCCGGCCACAGCCATCCCAAGTCTGCTCAACCCACTGTAGTCTCAGCCACATTGTGCACCATCTCCTTGTGGTTGGGCCCACCAGTTGAACCGAGAGCGATGCTAGGGTTTCGATGTTGGTTTCTTTGGACGACTTCGTCGATCTCCCTGGGAAGAGTCCGATTCCAGAGGAGGTGGCGTGTGCGGCCAGGGGCATACTGTTTCATCTGTCCACTGAAAGACCATTTATGGGGTATTGAAGATTAATGACTTAGATTTGAATATGACCCTCATTCGTGCCGGGTACAATAACATGTATTGAATGTTCAATTCACACAACCTCTTCTTTGTCGCAACAAAGGATTGGCTTTGTTGCTTGACCAGTCTAGTGTTGGAAGATCATGATTGTGTGCGAGTCATGTGTCAGCTTCTCTTGGCCTCTGGCATGTTTAAGGATAGCGTCCCGATCCAGGAAATTCAACAACTTGACTATCACCGGCCGAGGTCTGGCACCTGGAGGAGGCTTCTTTACAAGAGTTCGATGGGCTCGCTCAATCACAAAGCGAGCGGACAAGGGCTCCTTAGGCATGATAGAGTGCAACCATTGTGGCAGGAATTCCTCCATTGATGCACCCTCGCACCCCTCAGGGAACCCCACAAAGCGTAAATTGTTTCGAGGGGCGTGGGCTTCTGCATCTTCCACGTGTGCAGCCAACTCTTACATAACAACCGACAATTTGTTGACTTTGTGCTGCAGCGATGCCACAGAGACTTCCACTGTGGATACCCTGTTCTCTGCCTCTGTTTTCAGAACCCACCGCCCTGATCTTAGCCTCAATCGCTTCTCTTAATTGCGCGATGGCTGCCAGCAGTGTTACGTTGTCTGGGGCTGACCCCACCACGTCGGTTCCACCGGTTGCTCCTGTGTTGGCGGTCATGTAGTGATCCGTAGTGCTCTGCTTTGTCAGTGAGGCGGTAGGTTTATCTTTGGTGATGGTGACAGAAGAGGGGCAACCCCTGACCTATTATATGGTGATAACTGGATTTGCACATCCAAGTTCACAATCTCTGCGGTGTCCCCTCCTGGGGCAGCCCCCAGCTCAACCACCCGAGGCACGTGATGGCCTCACAGGCTAGATCGGCCCCAGGCCACAAACTGCACCGGGCCTAGCCAAGCTGCTTATGCAGAACCAGGATCGGTCTCAAAGTGGACCCCCTAATGGCATTCACGTGCTGGACCTCCAGTCCACCACGTACCTACTGGCCTAATGTGCAGGGGCCTCCTTTGCTGTACTGCTGCTCGCCTGCGGTTGGATTGCGGCACCCCAAGACTCTCCTCCTGGCCCTGGTTCTGCTAGGCTCAGCGCAGGCCCCAGCAGCCCCAACAGCTTATTCCTTGGGCAATGGGCCTCCCCTGCTTAACAACTTGTGGCACTGCCCTCACTGTCCTGTGGTGAGGAGGCCCGTGGAGCATCACCTGGGTCCCTCTGGGGCAGGCCTACCTTGTGACGGCCTGAGCTGCTTCTGCCGATCCTCCACTTCAGGCTGGCGCTGCGCCTGGCCATGTAGCCCTTATTGGCCTCAATTCTAGCTGAGCTCTGCGGCAACTCAATCTCCGGTGGTGGGCCGTCAGCAGTCTGCACAAGGGCCTCCACAAGCAGCTCCGTCTTCATGTCGTATGAAGGCGCCACCCTGGACTCTCCTGAAGCTGCAGGGTGGCCGCCGCCATCCACGGAGCCATCAAGGGTCTCTTTGCCTGGGGAGGTGGGTCTCACAGCAGGAGTGGCGGGCTAGTGCCCGGTCTTGCGTGGCTATCAGGCCCCAGCCACTTCTCTGCACGGTGACCTCCACCGCCCAGGCCAGTGGCAGACTGCCGACGAACGTCTCGGAGGCCCACGCGGCCCGAGATCACTCCACCACTAAATTCCGGTCACCGCAGCCCAGCAAGCTTCACAAATGGGCCATGCCCGTTCCAGGCTGCATCCAGTGACTGGATGTTCGTCCTGAGTCCCCATGGGCAGGATGATAGCGGATTATTCAGCCTGACTGCACAGAGTGCTCTCAGCTAGCGTCCGCCATGTTGGCACACCAGGCCATGCCCCCATCACCCCATTGTAATTCTTGACTCTCTCACAGTAGCAAAGCGGATTTTTCCAAGGCCTATTTAGGAAAGAAAGTATAGGCTAGTAATCTGAATTTGGTGGCTCATGACAACAATCAATAAAGTATTGTTGCATCAGTACTTTTATTAAAGCACACTACTAAATGTTCCACATTAAATTGCAAATAAATTCATAAGGTAGATGGAAATACCTTTGGTGAAACCCTCATATTACATTACACCTCTAGTGGGTCCTGAATCCCATAATCACAGTGCTCCCTACCTCTATCAGATACAACATCACAATATAATGGGGTTTCATTTTGAATAAGGCAGGCCTAATGGCTTTGTTAAGAGGTCACCACATCAGTACATTACTGAAAAAAACAAAGCTAAAGAGATGTGATAGCTAGGTGAAAATGTCAGTTAAAACTTAACATTTTAAAGTAACAAAACCACTGAAATTCACTAGTTATAGTTATCCCAAGTAACTAGAGCTTGTGTTCTAAATTAACTATGCCATGCTTTTTCATCATGAACAGTGTTGTTATCAATAATGTTATTTTAGATGTAATTAGGGATTTTATCAATGCAGTCATTGAAATGGTATGAGTGATGTAATACCTAAAGGTACAAGCAGTGTATGTCGAGAGTGAGTGCCATAGTTACCTTAGGTCACAAGTTCTAGTTACCTAAGATAACTATAACTGGTGAATTTCAGTGATTTTGCTAGTTTAAAACATTATGTTTTAACTGGCATTTTCAACTAACTATAATGTCCCTTCTACCTTTGTTTTTTTTCAGTGAATTTCTAGGGTTTATTTTTTCCTATGTAAAGTAACAATGTAAAAGCTGCCATTTAAAGTAAGGCAAACCAAATGATTTGTCAAAGGTTCAGAAGTCAAAAATGGGAAAGGCAGGCCTATTGGCTTCATCAGTGGGTCATCACATCAACATATATGATGCAAACCTTTTGGCTCTGTCAGTAAATCACCTAATTTATAAATCACCATTCTTTTGGCCCCAATGGGGGGGTCTTCTAGAACGTGCCCCACCAGGCCTCAGGGGTCAGGGTATCCCTACCCTGCCCCTATATGTTTTTTTACTAATTTTACTGCGTCCCTGAGTTCTCAAATGGCTGCTGCAACATCTTTGTGATTATTGTGGCTGCCAATCAGATCTTATCTTTTGACCTGGTGAGTCTGTGAATCCTACACAGTGTGAAATATACATACATTTTTAACTTACATTTTTCAAAAACTGCTGTACTGTTTCACACCAATTCACAAAAAACTATGCTTTCTGGGTAAAGATCTATCTTTCTGCCAAAAATGGTGTAATTCCGTTCAGCCACTTTGACTGTAGCTGTGTCTAATTTTCCTATGGAAACTTTATGGGGAAAACGTGTTTTCGGATCCCCCTTTTTCGGCCCCCACTTGAAAGATCACCCTAAAATGTGGGAGCTGAGGTGGATGAACATTTTTATGGAAATTTTAGTGAAGTTCGCCAAATGGCGCTAAAGTTATGAGCAAACCAAAAAATCAATTTCCTATAGAAACATGGTCTTATCTAGACCTATCAAGTGGCTACTGGCTTTGCTTGAGTTTCACCACATTAATAACAGTAACCACAAGTTATTGCCATTAAAAACAAAGGGAATAATAATTATATTCATTGTCATCATTATAAGCCTAAGCACTGCAGCATTCATGGTTATGAATGTCAGTAAAGCATTTTAAATAAAGCATTTCAGTATAAAACCACCATAATTATGTGTGTCAGTGTTTCTTTACAATCTCTAGGTCATAAAATGCAGCCATATGACCAAACACTAGGAGCCCCCCATTTCTAGACTATAGGCACTATCTAGGCTTACCGGGGCATGACAATCCAACCATGCTAGTCAGTAAGACTAATAAGTGACCTGCCATCAGTGCTGCGTACCTTGTGTGTTTACAAACAATAGGAGTCCCAGCACTCCCAAGCTGAAGAACAAAAACTTCAGCTTTTTGAATGCTTGAAAACAAAGTAAATCTCCCCTGGGTTCTTGGTTTCTAGGCCGTAGGAGATTTTATCAACTCATTCTTGAGAATCGTTTTGGGAGTGGCATATGGTGCATGTGTCCCTCTTTGGGGCACCACAGAGGAGAAATTATGCAAAAATAAAGCCATCCTATGGGGTACTCCTTACTGGAGCAGTGAATATTTAATTAGAGGATTTGCCTGCTGTACTAAGCTTTCTGCGGCTTTGTGCCACATGCAGCTTTTTTCTTTTTTTTAAAGATGGGGTGCTCCAGGCCCTCCTAAAACAACCACAGACTTTTCCCTTTGTTGGGGGCTGAACGGGGAGCCCCAAGGCCCCTGTAACCCTGCTGACTCCTCCAGCACAGCTTCTGTGCTGCGAAGGAGCTGGTATCTTCTTTCCTGCTTCCCCTGTGCCAAAGCAACTCTTGTGCTACCGCAGCTGGAGCAGCTGTGAGGTGCTGGTCAAGTCAGCCCCCTATACATCAGCTTAGGGGGTGACAACATGCCCTACTACAAGGTCCTAACCTAAGGGGATGGAGTCCCTGAGGTAAGCAAGGATTTGCCTTGGCCCCTGGGAGATAGGGCCCCACCAGGGCACATATCCATGGGAAGGGGGCCCAAAACATGTTCCCTCCCCAAGAGGGATCATTAAACCAGGATGTGACATCCCAGAGCCCTTTCCCGTGCTGGGGGTTTGTAAAGAAAGAGCGGAAGAGCACTATCTGGCCGTGTTCTTATTTTTTCCTCTTCAAAAGGTCGAATTTTTCAAGTTGCATAACTCGGGTCCAATTGATCGTTTTGCTCCTCATGGTGAACTTTAGCCATCAGTAGCATTTTCATCCAGCCTCCTAGCCTCAAATAGGCTAATGCATTTTGGAGGGAGAAGGGGTTTCAGGCTCTCTGCACCTCTGCTTTTCTCCTGGTGCTCCTCTCCTGCTGGTGAGGGCATCTTGTTTAGCCCCTAAATCACCAGCCAGCAGAATACGTTCTTGCCTGCTATTGCCAGGGCCCAGAGCCTCTTAGGTGTGTTACAGAGCACCTGTATGGAGGCATTGACGTCCATGTTTTTTCCATAGGTATTCTAGGGGAACCATCTAGGGTGCCACAGCACGCTCTTTCCCTCAACTGTTCCTCATTTGGCATAAGGAGGGCAGTGCCTTTGGCCCTTGAAAGACCCATTCTAGTCCTTGGGGTCGGTTCACTGAAAGAATATCGATGTAAAAAATATAGAAGTAAACAATATAGATGAAAAAATATAGAATGCAAAGATATAGACTCCCTATACTAAAACAGGTAAGCACAAAAATATTGAAACAAAAATATTGATGTCAGAAATATAGTTGCACAACATATCGATATATATATATATATATATATATATATATATATATATATATATATATATATATATATATATATATATATATATAGTCACCAAAAGCACTCCTTCTGGAAACCGTGGCTCGTTGAGGGGTGGCGCGATGCCGGCAAAGAAAACCGGTAATCAGTATGCAGAGGATATGGAATTCCGTTCGCGCTCTCAGGTCGTAACAGAAAATCAAGACTCCAAGGAAAGTATCAAAGCCCCTTTGAGGGTGAAACGCGTCACGGCGGGTTTATGACGAAATAAACCCCCTTTTGTTACTTTCCTTGGAGTCTTGATTTTCTGTTACGACCTGAGAGCGCGAACGGAATTCCATTTCCTCTGCATATATATATATATATATATATATATATATATATATATATATATATATATATATATATATATATATATATATATAATAAAGTAATAAATATTAAATATGTTGAATAATAAAATTAATATAAAAAATAAAGTAGATTTAATATACATTTTAACAAATATAACAAATAGACTTAATTAAAAAAAGTTAAACACACATACATAATAATTAATATATATATATTTACTTTAAAACAATTAATAAACTATTCATTTTAATTTTTTTATAATTTTAAAATTATATAAAAATTTACAAATATCTATATATATATATATATATATATAAACAAAACAATTCTATTATTAATTAAAACATTAAACTATTTAAAAATCTTTAAACTTACATTTCCCACCCCAGTCAGTGTAGCAGTCAACAGTAGGGAGAGTTGGATAGTGGAGGGGTAAAAATTAATATTCCCACTCCAGTGAGTGTAACAGTAGGGAAAGTGTTGGATAGCGGAGGGGTATAAATTACTATTCCCACTCCAGTGAGTGCTACAGTAGGGAAAGTGTTGGATAGTGGTGTGATTAAATTTACTATTCCCACTCCAGTGAGTGCAACAGTAGGGAAATTGTTGGATTGCGGAGGGGTAAAAATTACTATTCGCACTCCAATAATTGTAACAGTAGGGAAAGTGTTGGACTGCGGAGGGGTAAAAATTACTATTCCCACTCCAATGAGCGCAACAGTAGGGAAAATGTTGGATAGCGGAGGGGTAAAAATTAAAATTCCCACTCAAGTGAGTGCAACAGTAGGGAAAGTGTTGGATAGTGGCGAAATTGAAACATAAATTACTTCCCACCCTTTACCCCTATAAACCCCACAACCCACACCTAAAATTAATTAAACAATTTCCATAATTAATTTACAATCAATTAATTATTATAAATTAACAATTAATTATTACACAATTAAACTTAAATTACTTCCCACCCTTTACCCCTATAAACCCCATAACCCGCATCTAAAATTAATTAAACTTTCCATAATTAATTTTCAATCAATTAATTAATATAAATTAAAAACGAATGATTAAGTAATCAAAAATAAATTACTTCCCTCCCTTTACCCCTATAAACCCCACAACCTACACCAATTTTTTTACACAATCACCATAATTAAATACCAATTAATTCATTAATATTAATTAACAACTAATTAATAATTAATTACAAATACATTACTTCCCAACCTTTACCCCTATAAACCCACAACCCACACCTAAATGTTTTTACACAATTACCATAATTAATTACCAATTAATTACTTAATATTAATTAACATCCAATTAATAATTAATTACAAATAAATTACTTACCACAATTACTACTATAAAATCTCAATTAAATAAATATTAATAAATAAAAAATAATCATTAATTTATTATCATTAAATGACTTCCCACCCTATTCCCCTATAAACCCACAACCCACTACGGAATTAAAAAACGCCAAATTAACTTAAAATAAAATTGATAACTACTAAAAATGTAACACATATATTAAAAAACATAAACAATACGTATACAAAAAACATACATTACATACATTTAAAATATAAACTAAAATACATAACACTAATTAAAAAATCGATATTTTAAATAACTATGGGGCTGATTACGATGGCGGATGGACTTCAGTCCATCCGCCATCGTATTGAGAAGTGGGACCGCCCGCCTACAAGGCAGCCGTCCCACAGGGGGAATTACGATGCGACCGCCACCACGGTGGTCGCACTCCCCACAATTCAGATTGCGGCTGGTGTTGCTGGCAGCAGCACCCGCCGCAATGTAAAAACGGCACGAATTACATTTCCCTGCACTACGTGGCAGGTACCATGAGGTGCCTGCCACATTGGGCAGGGAAATGTGGTGCCCCCCAAGTGGAAAACCAAAGTGCCCGGGGGCATTGGGGGGCCCCCAAAGTCCGTCCCTGCCAGCCTTTCCATGTGGGGTGAACCACCATGAAAGACTGGCGGGGATCCTGCATCCTAATCAGGCGGGCAGTGCCTGCTAGGCACCGCCACCATTCTGTGGATGCAGGGTGGTCCCATGGCAGTCGGGCATTCCGCCCGCCAGCACACCGCCCACCATCACAATCTGGCGGGCGGGAAATGGCCTCACGATGGCGGTGAACCCTCCACCGCCATCGTAATCAGGCCCTATATTTTTGAAAATGATATTAATGACTTCTATATTTTTAAAAATAATATTTCTTACCTTAAATTCGATATTCTTGACCACGATATTTTTGCTGTCCATATTTCTGTCATGATATTTACAACTCGATATTTGTGTAAGTCGACATTTCCAACTCCATATTCTGTCTGAATACCCTTTGCACTATCATCGCCTCTGATGTCTAAGGTCTTCTGAACTGTCTATCCCTTGTGAAGGGGTTTTTAAGTGTGGGTGGAAAGTTATATATGCTAATTACCACTGGGCAAGCTTGGGATAGCACATCACCCCTCCACCCCGTCCCAACACTACTCCATGGGACAATCCAACCTGGTGATTCCAAGTTTTCTCTAGAAAGAGCTCCACTCAGGGCATCCACTTCACCCATTGCTGATATCATTGCCTGCCCTATTACACCAAAACTTCAAAAGTGGTCACCTACTGCGTTGGCTTCAGAGATCTTGTCCTCCCCCTTTTGTCCAGTGGGCCTTGGCTGCCCCAGCCCAGGTGCAGTATGACTACATACCACTTTCTTCTCTCAGAACTGGGTTTATCACAAATAGTTGCTCCTTTTGTGTGGGGAGGCCTTTGTTACCTATGATGTGGAGCAGAGTAACTAACTTGTTACAGTAAGGGGCACAAAGACCTTGAATCTGATTATGAGCTGAGCCAGAGAACAATGACAATTTCTGAAGTCCCATAAGATGTGGATGTAGTGTGCTGGGATCTGTTCATTCAAACTGGGCATGTATGTTCTACCCCAGTTTGATAAACTCCAAGAATAAATATTACTAGGGATACCTTTACGTTATTTTTAGTTCACTTGCACACTCCCCACACACCTGCACTCACCACAATGGCGTTCCTCTTAAAAGATCTCTGCTAAAGCGCCCTTGCGCTGGGCCGATGGGGGACTGCAGCATCGACCCCACGAGGAGCTAAACGCCCTATGATGAAGCATGACACCTTAACGGGTGTGTGAGGGCAACCCTTCAAATTCAAGGAATTTCCCAGCTACAAAAAATTCCTCTTCATCCAACCTAATATTCATCTGTTTAGATGGAACACTACCAACCTTTTTCTTTATCTATACTCTCTGCTGCCTATTATGCAAGCGTCCCTTTACAGGAACAGTTACCCTTCAGTGATTTCGATATATTGAGCAATAACTGTCCTCACAGACATCTTTCAGCTTACTATCAGTTTAGCACGCCAATTGTAAAGTCACCTCCTGTACACCAAGCTGGAGATGTGAGATGTCCCTCACCTCAATGTTGCCAGTTGTGCTCATCACCAAGACATGCAAAGTGAAAAAAAAGAACTGACGGTGTGCGCATCACCAAAACATGTGAAGAGACTCCTCACTGTAATAACCAGGTGCCCTTCTGCTACTAAAGACTTGAAGCGGTTTGCACGTTACCGTGGCTTACAGGGCCAGATGTCGTTAACAAAGTATGCGCGTCAGCTGATCCCAGGTACAGTTGAGCCTGTTGCCAAAGCGGAGTAGGCCCAAAACAAGAAGGCTGCTGAATATCGATGCACAGCCTCGTGCAGGGCGCTTCCAGTGTCACGCAGGGACTAGCCAGGAACCTGCACCCTCAGAATACATGCGTAATTGCCGCTTGATTGTTGTGGATGAGGCCCACGTTCTGGGGCATGAGTGACCGCGCACAATACAAGGCTGCATGAGAGTGCGCTCGCGACAGTAACTGCGGCAACCTGTTTTGAAGGTAAAGAATAAACGTACCTTCTTACAATGTCCTGATCAGTACCTTCATACAATGTCCGCTCTTTGCGTCTCGCCGCTGTGTTGAGGTCTCCTTTAAATCGTTGTGTAGTTTTTCCTCTTAATTTGTTACACCAAAGTTCGGGCCGAAATCCAGATCGGGGTCCAGTAGGTCGCTCGTCACCAATATTAAGAGCGGTAGACAGCCAGGCCAACTCTTGATAGGATATAAACTTCTATATTAGGATACATCCAAACAGAGACCCCATCCACAACCAGGACTGGCAGCAGTTCCATCTCCTTTTCACATAAGTGTCTTCCTGGAATTCTCATCACTACATTCCAGTGATGATGTACAAGTTACAGAACTGCCCAACATCGCATGGTTATAGAATCGCACATACTAGAGGTTCTGTAACCTAAGATATCACATTCCCCTTCTGCTAGCTGCACTGCAGCAGCCTTATCTCAAGAGCCATAAACTGGTGGCTAACACGCTTAGTTCAAATGTCATTAATTTGTAGTTAGGGAGACATAGGTAGTGAAAACCACTCACAATAAGCGTTCCAAAACTCTGTACTCATTTGCAAAAAAAATCCAGTTGACGAAATGGGTGGAACCAATTTGCTACAGTTACCCAATTATGTTAGTGTCTTATGTTATTAAATGTTTCAACCAATTGTGTTTATTTAGAATGTGCACTAACCAGCTGCACTACTGCATCAAATACTCAATAAGAGTCTGTTCCTGGTTCCTCAAACATTTGGCTTGAGACCTCTGTGGTATATAGGTTAATAAAAATATAGTGCTTGCAAAATTCTACACACTCTTACCTCATAGAACTAATTAAATAAATTATATTTAAGTAACACACCTAAATAAGAAGCACATTAACACACAAATATTAGTTATCACAGTTTACCAATTTTATTCTAAATGCACAAACAAGTATAAGACACATATTTTTTCTAACACAGTAATACACATTTATGATTAAATCATTTAGGAAACCCGATAACTTCATGCTCTAGTAAGAAAAAGGCTGATTTCAGGTTGTAAATAATTGGGCTATTGGTTGAGGGGGGTGAAATCCTACTCAAGACAAAACCGCAATCCATCTCAGGGTGAAACACAAAAGTCACTAAATTATTCTGTTGTAGCTTGGCACATAATCAGTCACGTTAAATTTAGAAGCAATGTTTAAAATATTTATACAGCACACAAACAGTAATAAAGTGCAAACACAAAACAAGAACAAACTGAAACCAATTTAGAAAAATAGAAAAAACAAATGATAAATAAAATGACACCAAAAGTAATTTAATCCAATCAGTAGAACCAGAGTTATAAATTTTAGTGTAAAATAGCACCTAAAATATCACAGTGCCAACTGCGGGTATCTGGTAGCACGAGACCTGGTCAAAGTCAAAAGTTAAGGCTGACTGCGATGGAGCACAGGTTGGATAGGCAAGGTAGATTGGGCCTGGTCTTGGCTTACCTTCAGTCTTAAACGAAATTTCAAAGAAAAGTTCCTGAGAAGGTAGAGTTCAGCGGGCCAAGGCAGCAGGTGGTGTCCGAGGAGGAGGCATTGTCTCCGGTGAGCTGCTGGACGAAGTTGCAGTAAAGAGTTTTACCTTCAGATTTATTTACTTTTTTGGAAGTCAAAGTTCTCCAGCAGGACGAAGCTGCAGGCTGTAATGGACAAGAACACCACGAGGCTGGATACCTTTACCCAGAGGTCCCGCTGAGCAGGATTTGCTGCTGTAGAGACAAACATAGAAGAAGCTGCTGTGCAGTCAGGGTGAGCGGCGATGAACCTTGGGTGAATCAGCTCGCAGGTGGGGCCTGGTCTTCTGCTGATTGTCAGGGCACTTTTTGGTGGAAATTTTTCAAAGTCTTAGGTTTTTGGATGTGTACCACCAACACCACTGTGCAGGACCTGGGGAGCACAATTTTGCGGTTAAGACTCACTTAAACAGAAGCCAGTGCAAGGTTCAAGGTCCAAAGAGCTTGTTATGTACCTGTAGCTCACACAGAAGGCAAGAACACTAGCTCTTGGAGTCACTTCTGGTTGTCCTGGAGATGGTTCAGTTCCCCTTCACAAAGCAGGGTAGGTTTTCAAGCAACAGGGCAGGCCTTTGGGGTCCATGAACCCATTCTGAAGCCTTCCACAGGTCCAGGAGTGTACTGAAGAGGTGTTCTGAGGGTCCAATATTTATCCCTAGTGCCAGACTTTGAGTGGGGGGACACCCTGACCTACCCTCACATCTGGTTCTGGAAAGCTCTTCCCTTCCCCAGCCAAGGCTCCAAAATGTCTGGGGTGACAGAAGACTAGTGTCAGGTTCCTTGGCGCTTGCTGGAAGCAAGCCCTTTTTGGGCTCCACACCTGGCCAACCTGGCATGATGGCCAAGGCAGCCCACACTTACTCCCTTCTGTTAGCACTTTCTGGGAGGAATACACAAAGTCTAACAGCGGAGCTATTCATAGTCATGTGACTCAGGATACTGACAGCAGGCACCAATCGGTTAGGGCAAGAAACTCCAACTTTCTGAAAGTGGCATTTTTAGAATTGTGACCTAAAATCGGACTTAACCATTAAAGAGGATTTTAAATTACAATTCATTTGAGTCTAAACATGATATTCCTATCTTCTGTCAATCCAAAGTTAGCACTTATTAAATATAATAAGATAACCGACTGTTGAGAGAGAGATAGGCTTTATAGTAGTGAAAACTGAATTTAGGAATGTTTCTCCACCAGGACATGTGAAACTTAAACCCACATGTCCTAGTTTTTATATACAATGCACCCTTCCCTACAGTCCATTAGGGCCTACTTTTGGGGTGACATGTGTAATAAAAAGGAAGGTTTAAGCCTTACAAAAGGTTTCTTTTTGCCAGGTCAAATTGGCAGTTTAAAACTGCATTACAGGCTGCAATGGCAGGCCTAAGATGTGATTTAAAGTGCAACCATGAGTGCTGCAGGCCCGCTAGTAGCATTTAAAGTTAAGGCCCTGGGTACATGTAGTACTACATTTACGGGGACTAATATGTAAATTAAATGTGCCAATCAGGTGTTGGCCAATTTTGCAATAATTTAGGGAGAGATCTCAAGCACTTTAGCACTGATTAGCAGTGGGAAAGTGCAGTGAGAGGCAGGTCTAACAGAAGCTCATCTTCCCAGTGCACTGCTTTACAGCTCTCTGTATATTCACCCTGAAGTGTGTGGGTAGCAATTTTGGTTCTGATGCTGTGGGAGTATTTATTCAAGTGTGCTATTTAGCATGAGCTATACCTTGTGAGAGATCTACTATACAATACATTTGCTGGTATTTGGTTAAGAGGTTACATTTGCTGGTATTTGGTTAAGAGGTTACTCCAGGCCAGTTAAACACTATCTTACCCAGTGAGGTTTTAATTACCAAATCAGTACCTCCTATGACTTGTACTATTAATTTACTCAAAGAAAGCCTTTGGACTAATGCAAACGACTGCAAATAAAGGAAAAGGCTGGCAACATGTTGTTCTGATGATGTGAATAGATCTGCTAATCCCAATAAAAGGTATGAGAGTACCTAGTCTACATAACTCTGTTGGGTTCAATTATTGTGGACATGGCCAAATGATGGTATTTTTCGACTTAATACTAAATTCTGAGAAGTACCTTTCCACTGGCCAGTACTGAGGAGTAATATTCTAATGCAGAGCAACACTATGTGACATTTCTATTGAACACACATTACTTCAAATGGCAATATCCGCCTGGCGCAAATGTGTATTTTATGTTTTCTTCTTTATTTCACCATAAAACACAAGCCTTGATAGGGTTACCTCTTCTGGAACAGCATTTGTGATTAAATTACTTCTGATATGACAAAGTGTGTCAGCAAGATACTACTTATATAATTACGGACAATGTGCAACACATTTCTATGAAGAATGCAGTTTTTGTACCTATAGATGTCTAAGCACCTAGGACACCAGCGAGTCTACTGACATCCCTCCCTCACAAGACCTCTGCAACAAACTCAGCACCTTCTTCCACCTCAAAATCAAGAAAATTTACGACAACTTCGACGAAGACAACCAACACACTGAACCCTCACCAGCCACCCCCGACACCCCGAAGCCAACGATTGACAACTGGACAGACCTCACCACCGAAGACACACTGAAGACAATGAAGTCAATCAACTCCGGGGCCCTCACGGACCCCTGCCCCCACCACATCTTCAACAGAGCCGCCGACACCATCGCACCCATGCTCCGCCACACCATCAACCGCTCCCTGACGAATGCCTCGTTCCCCGACAACTGGAAACATGCCGAGATCAACCCCCTCCTGAAGAAGCCCTCGGCAGACCCCACCGACCTCAAGAACTACAGACCCATCTCCCTGCTCCCGTTCCCAGGGAAAGTCATTGAGAAAGCCATCAACAGGCAACTCGCCACCTTCATCGAAGAGCACAACATCCTCGACTCCTCCCAATCCGGCTTCAGAAAAAAACACAGCACAGAAACCGCCCTCCTCGCCGCAACAGACGACATCCGCTCCCTATTGGACAGAGGAGAAACAGTAGCCCTCATGCTCCTCGACCTCTCAGCGGCGTTCGACACAGTCTCTCACCGCACCCTAATACGCAGACTCCACGACGCAGGGATCCGGGACAAGGCCCTCGACTAGATTCACTCCTTCCTCTCTGGCAGAACGCAGCGGGTCAGACTCCCCCCTTTCCTCTCGGACCCTACACCAACCACCTGCGGAGTCCCCCAGGGGTCCTCCCTCAGCCCCACGCTCTTCAACGTCTACATGGCTCCGCTCGCCCCCATCGTCAGAACCTACGGACTCAACATTGTGTCATACGCAGACGACACCCAACTCATCCTCTCCTTATCCAACGAACCCAACACCGCCAGACACAACTTTCAAGAAGGCATGAAAGCCGTCGCCAAATGGATGAAAAGCAGCTTCCTACAACTCAACACCGACAAAACAGAAGTACTCATCATGGGCCCAAACCCCGATTCCTGGAACGACACCTGGTGGCCCCCACCCTCGGAAGCCCACCCACCCCCACGGACCACGCACGCAACCTTGGAATCATCCTGGGCTCCGAGCTCAAAATGGACCGTCAGATCAACTCTGTTGCATCCTCCTGCTTCCACACCCTCCGCCTCCTACGTAAGACCTTCAAATGGATCCCCCTTGAGCACAGAAAGACCGTCACTCACGCCCTCGTCACCAGCAGACTCGACTACGGCAACGCACTATACGCCGGAATAAACAAAAACCTCACCCGCAAGCTACAAAACATCCAGAACACCGCCGCAAGACTGGTCCTCAACCTGCCAAGACACTGCCACATCTCCCAGCACCTTTCGCACACTCCACTGGCTCCCCATCGAGACTAGAATCACCTTCAAGATTCTCACCCACGCACACAAGGCCCTCCACGACACCGGACCAGCATACCTGAACAGCCGACTCAAATTCCACGCACCCCAAAGGACCCTACGATCAGCCCAGCTCTCCTACGCTGTGGTCCCCCGCACCAGAAAGACCAGATCGGGAGGCCGCTCCTTCTCCTTCCTCACGGCCAGAGCCTGGAACGCCCTTCCGCTCCACCTCAGACAGACAACATCGCTCCCCATCTTCGCGAGGAACCTCAAAACCTGGCTCTTTGACAGACCCCTTGATGGACTGGAACCTGCACCCCCCCCCCCAGTGCCTTGAGACCCTTACGGGTGAGTAGTCGCGCTCAACAAACACCTGATTGATTGATTGACTCTATGACATTGTAAAGTATTAAATGGTCTCTTGAGGTAACTACCAGATCCCCCTTTTTCAGGTTTTGGGGGGTTTTACCAAATCCTGGGGAACAATAAAACAATAAAAATGTCAAGATATCTCTGGTGTTTAATATTCTTCCTGGAGAGAGTTCGAAGTTTTGTCTAGTGGAAGTTTTGACTTATTGTAAGGTAGCACAGAGGATTAATAAGACTGTTGCAAAGAACGTGTACCTTGCAGATCACTAAGTCCATATAATATAAATAGGTCAGTGGGCTACTGCTTTTGTCTGAGAGATCCTTTTGTTGCTTGCAGTTTATAAATGAAAATCCTAATAAAGTACAGGGAGCTATTAACTGTCTTCAAAGTTCTGCACGGAAACTACAAGGTATAGATACAAGCGTTTTGTTTTTCCCCCCAGTTTTTCATTATCCTAATGTTGCAAAAAGGGTACATTTGGGTAGAAATGTATTCTTACTATTAAAGAGAAACCACAACCATGGTGTTAAGTTTTAAATTCAGAGTTTGTGCTTCTCCAGACCAAGCACCCTTAAACTATACTGCTTGTCAGTATGGGTGACATGTGACTCCTACACCTTGTAGTCCTCTGTCTTATGTAACATTTCGTATACACTGATTTAATGTCTCTGTGTGATGTAAAGTGCTCTGACACCCTAAACTGGTACGAAGAGCACCATTCTAAAACTAATTAAATGCATGTGAGAGAGAGTGGTTATGGAGACTTGAGGGGCACTGTTAAAGGGTGGTAGCGAAGGAATCCGTAAAGGAGGGAATCAGTGACGGAGGTGGTTATTGGGGTGGCACCAACAAACATTGTCTCACCCAGCGCGACCAGCGCTAAAGCAAGCCCTGCTCAAGCCTGCCCTCCTCAGCGCCTGGATACCCTCACGGGTGATAAGCTGTGCTCTACAAATTCACATAACACAAATTCACATAACATAACAATATCTGTGGAGACTACGATACCTATAAATGACATAACTGTTCTAAGGGCACCCCACGGACAAGCTGCACGCATCACTAAGACTTCTGTCTATTCTCACTGATCTAGCACCTTGATACCTCCGCGTAAATGTTTGCGCTTTATAAAAATGTGTAACATAACATTACTGTAACGCTTCACATTGTATTCATATGTTTGTGAAATCCCTCTCCAAATGCACATTTCCCCTTCTCCCTTTCACTTCTCCACTCTCTCACTTAGAGTGTTATGCTCACTTGGTGCACTCTTTCAATAGCACTTGGATGTTTCCCATCCTTTATGACTTTGGTGAGGTGACTTCGCCAACAACCCCACTAAGAAAATCGTCCCAGTTCAACTGCTTCTTTGTGAGTACGCTGTAATGCTTTCATTTCATGCTTTCAAAAAGTCTTTTCTGATACACAAATTTCAATGATTTTCATTGTGTTTTTAGATAACAATTTTTTAACAGCACGTCCATTAGATTCAGTTTGTATTTTACATGCATCCTGGGAGCCCACAGAATTAAACCAATGAACTGGAATTCTAAGGCATTTTAAGCTGATCTCTGATCATCATGTCTGTGGCCCTCTAAAGTGCCCTTTGGCTCTCCTCTCTCTTCCCAGGTGTCTCCTAAAAGCCATTCCCAGCGGTGTCAAAGTATGCCAGGGTTTCGTCACTCCTTATGTTAGTAGTAAATGGGACTTCTGTAACCTCTTGAAGGCCCTTTTCACTTCCTGACTTCTCAAGCTGTAAATCAGCGGATTTAACATAGGAGTCACGACACTGTACAACACGGACACTATCCTGTCCCTCTCCAGCGCATACGTCGAAGCCGGGCGGATATATGTGAATATGGCAGCTCCATAAAAGAGGGTGACCACTATCAGGTGGGAAGCACAGGTGGAGAAAGCCTTCTGCCCCCCGGAGTTGGAGCGCATCTTCACTATGGTAGCTGCAATATAGATGTAGGAGGCCAGAATGGACAGGAAAGGGATGAGGCCCACCAAGGTCCCTCCCACAGTGAACAGTACTACTTCATTAAGATGAGTATCACCGCAGGACAAGTGCAACAGCGGAGGGATGTCACAGAATACATTTTGGAGGCAGTTGGTTCCACAGAAAGGCAACCTAACTATCAGGGTTGTATGCACCACCGAATTCAGTAATCCACTCAGCCATGATGAGCCTGCCAGAAGCAGACAGATTTTTCTGTCCATTAGAAGCGTGTAAAGCAATGGATAGCATATGGCGATGAAGCGGTCATATGCCATTGCGGCGCGGAGGAAGGCTTCTGTCCCCTCCAGGGAAATGAACAGACACAGCTGCACCATGCAGCCAGTGAATGAGATGGTGTGCCTCCCAGAAAGGAGAATGTCCAACATTTTGGGGACAGTGACTGATATATAACAAATATCCAAGATGGAGAGGTGTCGGAGGAGGTAGAACATGGGACCATTGAGGTGAGGATCCGATGTGGTAATTCCGATAATAGCCAGATTTCCCACCAAGGCGAGGATGTAAAATAAACATAGAAAGAAAAAGACCAACATCTGCAAGCCTTGCAAATTTTCAAATCCCAAGAAGAAGAACTCTCCCACAATACTGCTGTTTTTCTCCTCCTCGCCTTCGACCAGAAATTCAGATATCTACAGAAATACAAATGAAACATGACAGATTTTGTGAGGTGTCCAGTGTACACAAATATTTGGGTACACAGAGGGGTGTGGCCCTAATGCACTCAGCTAGAATGGGCCTATAAATGCAAAAAACATAAAAGTTCTATCTGAACGTTTTAAGTGCTGCTATTGATTTAAACAGACTTCGACCAAGCTCCAAGTTGTCTTGGTCGACATAATTTAATATGTCATTGTTTGAACAAATTTAAATTGTGTCATATTTTACATGCACAAACAACCGATCTGGACAACACTACGATTGAATGCACATACAAACTGTCATAAACATCAAAACAAAATAATCATGTGGTAAATCACAAAAAATGAATACAGTGATACAAATATTTAAAGAAGTTTTTCCAGTCAGAATCAAAACAGTAACCCACATTGCATTTCATAGAATGTTAATACAGTGTACTGGGGTTGCTGGCCAGAGGGGACAAACATTTAGAGACAACACAGGGTTTATGCATTTAAAAAAACCTAGTTCCCTATGTTGCCAGATTATTTCATACAACAACTCCTGCCCCAATGGTAAAAGCTGCTGATGCGTTTCGAATCCCCCTTCGGTTTCTGGGATTCTCTTCAGGGCTAAAGACTGGAAGGAGTCTACAAATGAACACACAAAAAAGGAGTTTTTATCTTAATCTGACCCTTCTTTTAGTCAGTTTGCTATTTACTTTAATTGTATTTAAGAAAGAATCAGTACCTGTTTACTGTATAATTTAGAACGACTCCGCATGAATATTGAGAAAGACTGTATCACTCATGAAGTTCAGTCTGAAACATGAATGAATGCAAGGCTGTCATTTAAATACAGAATTGAATGCAAGCCTTGTTATGTACAGTAAGGAGAAGCAAAATGACCTACTTCTGATAGAAAGACTGGGGAACGTATTCCTGTAGTCTTCGTATTTTATTACAATCTCGCTGGAAAAGCGTTCTGTTAAAATCAAGAGAACACAGGGTGTACGCTTTTCCCCAACCACCCCTTTTTGCTATGGAAGCCTGTGTACGCGTTCGGTATACAGGCTCCCATAGAGTTCAATGAGAGTCCGAGCGAACGGAGTCCGTCACCATATGGGTGCATCGTACTCGGTCGCTCGGACTCGCAGAGCACAATTGGTTGGGAAAGCCCTCCGGATCCGAGGCGTACAGAGGGCTATCCTAGCGAGATCGTACTCGGGCCCTAAGTGTCATAAATTGGCTGTGTTGTGGCCTGATATCACTTTGCGCTGGCAGCCACCTGCGCAGAAGAAAGTTGAAATTAAAATTAATAAAATGTCATGCAAAAAATGTGAAATGCAATTTTAAATTGAGAACACAAATTGCAATGCCCACATTGCAAACTCTTGTAACTCAAAAGGAAGAAAATGGCTAAAGGGTATTTCCCACATCCTAACAACTAGCACAGGTATGAACCAATGCTTTACGACTGGTCACAGGGATAAAGAGTGGATTTTCTACCTAGGTTACAGTTTCCAAGGCAGAGTGCATCAATGGTAAGCCTGACTGGAGTTCGCATAGCTGTACTACGCGGAACTCCGCGAAGCAGTAAAAAAACTCTGCCACGCTACATGGAGTTCCGCGGGCGGAGTTGCTTGTCCCACCCGTTCGCATGACGTTTCCACCATATGTCAATGTGGATTGCGTGTTCAGGTGGAAATATTGCATGAGCTACACCATGCGGTCGCGCATGGGCATGCCCATCTTGTTTCTTACTCTGTTTATGGTGCTGGGGCCTACTTTTTCATCCTTCCTTATTCTCTGTAATCCTTGGCTTTTAAAACTTTTTTTCCCATCTTTTTTATTAACTATCTTACCCTCTGTCTTCCTAGGTGTGTATTTTGCATTAGTTTTGCACTTTTTTATTTTTTAGCTTTGCTACTTCCTTATTACCCTCCTTCCTTCTTTTTTCTGTTTCTGTTTCTGTTTTTCTCTCTTTCCTCCCAGCGCCATGGCAGATAAGGGAGCACCAAGGCACGTAAGTAGGCAGCGGCAGGCAGGGGGGCTTCCCTGTGCCCTGCTTTACAAGGTGGAGGTGGCAGCGCTGGTTTTTTATATCCAGCGCCAACTCCCCTCCACCCTGGCAGCAGGCAGCAGGCCTGGGTCTGATTATGGGATATGGGAACACTAGCAGCGCTGGGTGAGGGCGCACTGGACAGTGTACCGCTGCTCTGGGATCCGGCGCATTTATCAGCAGTTGACGCACCGCTGGTCCGACATCCTGGACTGAGAGCAGGACCTGCTGGATCTGCTAGGGGTTAAGGTCGCGGGACTAGGTGAGAAGCTAAGTAATTATTAAACATATAAATTTTTTATTATTACTTGTGTGTTCTATGGTATAGCTAATATTTTTTTCCCAAATATCAAGCATGCTGCTCACATGCAGGTAAGTTAAGTTTTCAAATATTATCTGATAGTTATTCTAGACAGGTGCTTAACTTACTTGGCACTACCTAACCTAGTTATCGTACTTGTTGGCGCTCGCTTGAACTGATGATTAGTGATGATTATGTAAGAAGGTCTGTAATTAGTTATTTGTAATTTGCATCCGCATGGTGCATGACACACAGGTGGTGCAGGGATGTCTGTAAACAAAGACATCCATTTTTCAATGGAAGCTTGTGCTGCAGGCCTTTTCCGCCAGACTCACAAGCTTCCATTGACTAATGGAGGTTTGTGACCGCCCTATGGCCTATGGGTGATCGCATCATAATAGTGTGGTAGTGACCGCCGACCTAAGGTCAGGCGGTTCCAGAACCGCAACGGCGTCCGCCCGGCATTGTCGTAATAATTAATAAGGCCCTTAGTGAATTGGCCGGTCAAAGGGGGTTGAGAGATTGCAAATGAGATTTAAGAAGAAGCAAACATCATTAATTGCAATTTATTATTAGTAATTCCAAAATGTAGTTTACTCAATTTGGAATAGGGCTAGGTAGGTAAGTTTGGAAATTTGGAATAGGATAGGATGGTCCGCGATATACTACTACTAGTCGAACTTATTTAAGAAAGTTCGTTGTTATTGATATTGCCTTTTCCTGTAAAAAAATATTTGGGGAGATTATTTATTTACCACAAATTTTTTTTTGTCTTTATGTCTTAATTTAGCATCCAGGGGGAAGAAAAGGGCTGAGGCGGGTGAGAGTCCGGGAGTTGGAGGTGCCTCCCAGAGTTTCTAGGCCGATGGCTCTGCTGGCCTCAGTGAGTCCTCCTGGTGTTAACATTAATATATTTATTCCCCTAACTTTTACCGCTCCTTTTTGAATTATGTCTACCCATTTTTTTCCCAAAATCCTCTTTGATCTATCCGTTTTTATATTCTTGTTATCCCTGCCTTATCCTATTTACTTATTTTCTATAATTCAAGTTTCTGTACTTTATTTCAAACTGTCTCTAGTCTGTAGTTACTAGTCTGTCTGTAGCTTCCTTTCTTCGGCTTTGTCAGTCAGCTTTCCCTCTACCCTTATGTTGTAGGTTGCTTAGTGGTGGTACTCTAAGACTCAGAAAACTCATTGGTCACATACTATTACTACTACTACGCTGCATGCAGAATGCATGCCCATTGCCCAAGTAAGGTATTTTATGCATGTTTGTTAAGATGAGAAGGCTCAATCACTAAAACAAGATACTGGCCATGGTCACGTTGGACACCCCAAAGTTGTGTCTTCTTAGCTATGCCTAGTATTATTAGCAGCAGTTGGTGAACTGATGACTGTGCACCATGGTTGGGAGGAAGTACGAGGAGGACGGCCCCATTGCATTTGCCAACCAAGGCCATATGCTATTTATTTGCAAAACATCAGATTCATCAATAGCTCCAGCCACTCCTTAACAGTTTGTCTTGAGGCTTTTTAAAAATTGCCACCAACAAAATGCCCAGCCTGATATTTTTGATAGAAGCCACTGTCTGTAATGTATCTAAATTGCAGTGACTGATGTGTGGGGTGTATTTTGCTATAAAAAAATAATAGGGGAGGTGTATCTGGCATCTAAGAAATGTGTAATCTTTTTTTCTAGCCGCACTGACCACCAGTGTCGGGGCCAGCAGTACCGGCGCCAGGCAGTCTGCTGATGGAGTAGCGGAAGGGGGTGAGCCAGCGGCAGTGATGGGAAGTGGTAAGTCATATTGCTTGCTTATTCACAATTAATTATATACTCACTGTAAAGGTATAGTGTTGACTTGTGAGCAACAAGTGAACACAGCAGGAGTTGAGCTGAGTAACTAATGACCGCTCCTATCTTCAACTCATCAGAGACAGTTTCATGAACAAGACCTTTAACTATAGGTTGATGGAAAAGGGAAAAAAAGGATGGAAGGCGAAAGGACAGGTGAAATGTAATATATATGACTGAAATAGAAGGATGCGTGGGTGAAAGTGCCAGATGCATATACTATAGGTGGCTGATTTCTAGGATGCATGGGTGGGTGAAGGATGGATGAAAGGTATATGGGTGGGAAGCCTGCCTGGGTGGGTGAAAGTGTTTGTGTGAAAGGATGCCTGCCTGGGTGGGTGATTGGAATCCTGTGGTGGTTTCTTTTGATTGAAAGAAACTTAAGGGCGTGTGGGTGGGTAAATGACAAATTTATGTTGCTAAAAGGTTTGTTGTGAGTGAGACAGAGAGCCATATTTGGATGGATGGCTATATGGATGGATGGTTGCAATGGTGAAGACTGGATTGAGAGACTGTAAAACTTAAATGGTGGTGAGTAGCAAAGCCAAGGGTGAAGAATACACAATAAAATACTAGAAGAACAATGCAACGATGAATGGAAAAGTCCTTGGGAAGGAGAATAAACATGGGACTAGGGTGCTCCTCTGTAGAGGTGTTCTTCTCACCTTTACTTGCCTGGAATGGTTTTTTCAAGGGTATTTTGATTCAAAGGGTTGAGGAGGTGGAATTTCAGACTCCTCCCTGGACTCACAGTAGTTTTCAAGTGCAACATATTATGTATCCTTTCTACCCACCGATCATCAATAACCTTCCTCCCTCCATCCCATGGCATAATTTTTTATGTGTTTTGCTAGGAGCATTGTTTACAATTTGTCTTTTTTTCTTGATATACTGCTACTCCTGCTGATCTAAAACCACCTAGCAGGCAGGAGATTGCAGCCCAGACCCAGCAGCGGAAACTGGAGGCCATCAGGGCCGAGTACCGGTGGCTGGTGGCCTTGGAGGATGAGGAGGCAGAAGCTTCTGCAAATGCCCCAGGCCCTAGCCAGGCCACAACAACACCGCACCGTCACAGCGGTTTAATGGGGGCCCGTCGCCATTCCACTATCACTGCTGTTCCCCCTTATTTCCACAGATTTGAGCGCTGCTTCATGCTGAGGCTGGCGAAGCCACGCAGGAACAGATGAACAGGCACGTGCAGAAGCTCCTAGCCTGCCGATAGTGCACTCTTAAGCCCCTTTTTTAATCATTTTTGGGTGGGTGGATGAGACTTGGGGCATTGTTGGGTTTTTCTTTATTTATGGACAATTTTGTTTTTGACCTCTGAGGGGCCGATTCCGATCTCGGCCGGTAGGGCACCGAATCGGATTCGGCTAACCGGATCCGATTCGGAGCCCTCTTTCCCGACCGATTCGTACGTGCGTCCGGTCGAGCGGAGTACGATGCGAGCGCACGCGAAATCGCCGACCGACTTATTCGCGGGTCCGAAGAGCTCCGACCGACTCGCACGGACACGACTTGCACCGCGCGATGGAGACGTTCCCCGGCCGGGCAAGTACGATGCGTGCCGCGAGCAGTCCGACCGACTCGCGCCGTCCGGCTCGAAAGAGCAGTCGGAGCCGCACTTTGGGGGTCCGTGTCGGACCACCCTGTACGCGTAGCCGCGCGAGTCGCACACAGGGGGGACCCATGGGTCCCCCCTACCTGTGCATGTACGCCGCGAGTCGCTTTGAGGCGTACCGGCTGTAGGGGGCACCCTCGTTCGCCTCGCACCCATTGGGTCAATGGGATCCCGCGTACGCGTTGTACGTCCGGCTCCCATTGACTCAATGGGAGTCCGACCGACTCGAGTCCGATTGCATGCATGCGCATCGTACTCGTTCGTTCGGACTGCCAGTGTCCGATTCGGTCAGAAATCTCTCTGGGTCCGGCTCGGTCGGAGAGATTTCCGGCCTGAATCGGAATCGGCCCCTGAGTCTTGGACACTACTTGGACATTGGTTGTGGTTAGGGAGAGGGGTGGGCCAGTTGTTAATTAGGTAGTTTAGATTTGTACAGGAAATAAAGTTTTTATAGTTTTACATTATGAATGATTTAAAAAACAAATTGTGGGGTTATTGTTTTACTTTGCAATGCTGCCTTTGCCGCAGCCAGTTTTAAAAATCTGCTGATAGTGAAAACTACAAAATAGTTATGTGGTACCCTCCCTTCTCCTACCACTCTCTCCTCCTAGTTTCTGCAGTCTACTCTGCTACTATATATTGTTATTAACCTCTAAGGACTCGGAGGGTGTTGGGGTAGAATTTCCATTGTATAGAATGATTGCAGTTCAACAATGAATCAATCAACCACAGTTCACTTCTCTTACCTGATTAGAAGAAGCGAGGGCTGCATTATTTCCCAAGGTGCCATGGTGGTGGTATTAGTAGCAGCATGCATTGCTAGTGTTTTAACATTGAAGGCAAAACCATCAGAACTAAAATGAGGTCCCACTCCCTCTGATTCCTAGGCAAACTCGAACTGTAGGATAAGACTATTCATCGTAGGGAAGTTAACAAATTGAAATAAAAACTAGGATAATGCCATTATTATATGCAAGCTTTGAAAAAAATGATAGTCACCAGTGACTAGACTACTAGTACAGACTCAGACATAAGAAGAGAGACAATAGAAATATGATAAGAAATGAAAAAGTGAACTAATTAGAACAATGTTGAGCTAGTAAAAGTTACAAAATGAAGTTGACTCGAGCTACTACGAACTGTAAAAAGTGGGCAAGCTTAACCTTAGATGGAAATTAATACAGTGCCTGAATGATGATGCCGGAAATGAGATGTTCCTCTGAAAAGAATATATCATACACTGTGCAGGGGTGGCTAATATAATATATTGCCAGTGTGGGCTATATGAGCTGAAGAATAAGGTCCTCCTCACTCTGCACTGAGTTGGTGTTGCTTTCACAACATCCGCCCCACCAAGTGTGTGATCAATTAATGGTGTAAATTGTTAAGTCACACCTCAATAAATCACACAGCCCGGGGAAGAGGGTTAGTAGTCTGATTAAGCTGGG
The DNA here is from genome assembly GCA_963921515.1 of Calotriton arnoldi. Taxonomy (NCBI): domain Eukaryota; kingdom Metazoa; phylum Chordata; class Amphibia; order Caudata; family Salamandridae; genus Calotriton; species Calotriton arnoldi. The sequence goes on from CAWUFW010002202.1 coordinate 1,043,039, forward strand.
GCGTAAATCTCCGCTCCGTTCGCGGATTCGGCAACTCCGCAGAGAATGCAGAGTTACTGTTAAACTCCGCACTCCACAACGGAACAAAGTTTTTTTTGGTCTGCTTGCTCAATACGTCCTTTCCCACATGCAGGAATGACTTGCCGGGCACTTGAGATTGCCCATGAGACTTTTAGGGCCGTTTGCGGGCACCACGAGGTTTGGTAGCCAGCCACATACTCCTGTGAAATTCTGCAGTCGCCAACACATCATTCTGGCATGCCAGTGACTTCTAGTGGAGGTTTTCTGCTGTGCGTGATCCCAAACGCACAGGATCTACTGCGGCACCAATTTGGGGAAGAGTCTCTCCTCTAACAGCATCAAAATCTTCCTGAACTGATGATTTGGAGTAAAAAACCTCCTCGAATTGACATTTGGTGTTTTTTTTTTATTGCGAGGAGGCTTTTTTTTTTTTTTTTACATTTGGACATTTCACAAGCAAGTTGAAAAACTGGTGTTGTTTGTTTGATTGGGGCCATGCACCTAGATTTATTTTTACTTTTTAATGGATTTTTAAAATTTATTGTGGTGGGTGGCCTGTTGTTTCAGTAGGGGCCTAGTGATTTCTTTGCATTTCATTTTTCTGCTTTAGTACAGGAAAAATGTTTCACAGTTTATGAAATTTTTTACATTTTTTAAATGCATTTGAAATATTTATTGAATTCACTATGTGGCATAGTCTGCCAATTGGTCTTCCAGCCAGCAGGCCCAGTGCTAGTCATGGGTGCATGAAACAACAGTTTCTGTGGTGTTTACAGCATTTAGACCATGGATGTATTTAGATTGAAATATAAAATGTGCTTTTTGCGTGGTAGTTAATGTTTTTTCTCATGCAAACAGTGTATAGCACTAGGTGGGGTAATGCCTTTGAAGGATGTGTGTTGAGTTGTTGTAAACATTTGTTTTAGCCCAAGTATTTTCATTTTTGGCATTGTTGAATTAATGATATTTTCTCTGTTTTACCTTGCCTCCTTTGTTGGGCCAGTGTGTGTGTTTGTGTGTTTTCCATAGGCCAATATTTACCTTTGTTCTAGATACCCTGTGACCACTGGCCAGGAGCCATTTTGTATAGTCTGTGGACTGTCCCTAGGCCAGCACGTGCTGTTTGTTTTACAGGCCTCCTGCCTCTTGTTGTTGTGGCTTCTGAGTGATCATGTGGCTGGAGGCCATTTTGTGTATGCAGCCAGTGTGTTTTTGCCGTAGGCCTGCATGCGTTCTTTGTTCTAGGCCTCCAGCTTCTTGTTCTGACCATGTGACTGGCGGCCATTTTGTGTAGGCAGCCAGTGTGCTTTTGCCATAGGACTGCATGAATTCTTTGTTCTCCGCCTCCTGCTTCTTATTGTGACCATGTGGCTGGCGTCCATTTTGTGTAGGCAGCCAGTGTGTTTTTGCCATATGCCTGAGTGCGTTCTTTGTTCTGGGCCTCCAGCTTTCTTGTTGTGACCATTTGGCTGGCGGCCCTTTTGTTTAGGCAGCCAGTGTGCTTTTGCCATCGGCCTGCATGCGTTCTTTGTTCTAGGCTTCCAGCTTCTTGTTGTGACCATGTGGCTGGCAGCCATTTTGTGCATGCAGCCAGTGTGCTTTTGCCCGTAGACTGCAGGCATTCAGTGTTGTTGTTGATGACAATATGGAACTGTTTGGCAGCCATTTTGTGCGTCGAACCAAATTCAGCCCTTTTGCCATAGGCTGCATGGATGGTTGAGCAATGAGATAGCAGTTCAATAATAACTTATTATTATATCTTTGAGGATAACTTCACTTGTGTTTAATTATTTAAATGTTTCAATTTTTCTAAGTAATTAGTAATTTAAAAAAATGTTTATAATTTGTTTTGTATAATTTTAAAAAACTTTTGGGGTTTATACAATTTCTCACTACATCTTTCATCAATCAAATCAACACCATGTCTGCTATAGGTGCACAACAGCATTCATTGTCTAAGTATTCTTCCTTCCATTGTCTTTTGTCAGGTGCACCCCTTCAGTGCCACATCACACGTCATGAGTGACCTGACACCACATGCCGCACATAAAGCAAACAGTTTCATCTGTATGTTGTTGTTGTTGTTTTTACTCTCTTTTAATCTTCCTGAGTGGTCAGTCACCATGAATATATATGTTGGTGTGGTTTTCCGTTTTACAAATGAGTAACAGATATATTTACACTGTATTGATAATTAAGGAAGTAACAGCAGTGACCACACTAAATGATTTTTTTGTTTGTGCTACTAATTGAACAACTTGCTTCTTTTATTTTAGGTGCACGACAAGAAGACAACAACAAGAGACAACAACACATCACCAATAGTACTGCCAGATAGAAGGCCTGTGCACAGCGTGAGTGACCCACACATCAGACATCTCTTCAACTTGTGAAGCTAAGTGCCACTGTTAACTGATAGCTTTGAGATGGCCCCAAAGAAAGGTTCTGTTAAGCCTAAAACTGCTACCAAGAAAGTACCAAGTGAGAAGAAGAAGGAGCTTACCACCACCACCATTGGTTTGTCACCCCAGATGTTTTTGGAGAACAAAAAACTGTGCCTGCCGCACCGGCCTCTGGGGAGCAAGCTAGGAGCAGCATCCCCCAAATCAGTGGACCCACCCCAATCTAGGCCCAAGCCCATGTCTGTCACAGAGGCAGCCAGTCTCATCACAGCAGCCATGATGAGCAGTGATGCTGACATTGACTTATCTCTATCGCAAAGTAGTACCCAATCATTGCAGGTAACTCAGAGAAGTGGACAACAACAAGAACAACAGCCACAACCACCAATAGTAGTTCCTCCTGAGGTAGGAGCAGTTCAAGAGATTGAGCTTCATGCGAGGAAGAAGAGCAATCTGTTCCAGAAGATCCATTGTCTTCCAGATCTCCAGCTAGAAAATGGATTGTTAGTGGTGCATCATCTTCTACTTCAAGCCCCCTTCTGATGATCTAGACGCCTCTTGGATCCTGCCTCAGTCTGAGAGTGAGACATGCCACAAGACGACTCAGACGAGGCTAGGGAAAAGGAAGGTTCCAGAAAGCCTTAGAGTTATGGAGGCAGATGTAGAAGAGGAGGCTCTGGCAGTGGCACCACAGATCAAACCACCGCCAGCTGCCATATTTGCAAAGTAATGGCAATGACCTACATCCACAACATCCTCAGGAGAAGTAGGTACTGCAGAGAGTCAAATGTCAAAACACCCACCTACCGCCAGTTTATCTGACATTGGCAGTGGCACCAGCGTCAGAAAGCTGAGCTCCACAGTTTGGGATTCCTTTTTGGTTAGCCAGAAGGAGGGGAACATTCCCATATGCTCCCTTTGCAGAGCAAGTGTTCATCAGGGTAAGGTTGGTACAAACTATGGTACCGGGGGCCAAACAACCCATTTGAGAAAGCACCATACAATCCATTGGGAGGCACACCTTAGCAGTGTGTTCTATGGTATAGCTAATATTTTTTTCCCAAATATCAAGCATGCTGCTCACATGCAGGTAAGTTAAGTTTTCAAATATTATCTGATAGTTATTCTAGACAGGTGCTTAACTTACTTGGCACTACCTAACCTAGTTATCGTACTTGTTGGCGCTCGCTTGAACTGATGATTAGTGATGATTATGTAAGAAGGTCTGTAATTAGTTATTTGTAATTTGCATCCGCATGGTGCATGACACACAGGTGGTGCAGGGATGTCTGTAAACAAAGACATCCATTTTTCAATGGAAGCTTGTGCTGCGGGCCTTTTCCGCCAGACTCACAAGCTTTCATTGACTAATGGAGGTTTGTGACCGCCCTATGGCCTATGGGTGATCGCATCATAATAGTGTGGTAGTGACCGCCGACCTAAGGTCAGGCGGTTCCAGAACCGCAACGGCGTCCGCCCGGCATTGTCGTAATAATTAATAAGGCCCTTAGTGAATTGGCCGGTCAAAGGGGGTTGAGAGATTGCAAATGAGATTTAAGAAGAAGCAAACATCATTAATTGCAATTTATTATTAGTAATTCCAAAATGTAGTTTACTCAATTTGGAATAGGGCTAGGTAGGTAAGTTTGGAAATTTGGAATAGGATAGGATGGTCCGCGATATACTACTACTAGTCGAACTTATTTAAGAAAGTTCGTTGTTATTGATATTGCCTTTTCCTGTAAAAAAATATTTGGGGGAGATTATTTATTTACCACAAATTTTTTTTTGTCTTTATGTCTTAATTTAGCATCCAGGGGGAAGAAAAGGGCTGAGGCGGGTGAGAGTCCGGGAGTTGGAGGTGCCTCCCAGAGTTTCTAGGCCGATGGCTCTGCTGGCCTCAGTGAGTCCTCCTGGTGTTAACATTAATATATTTATTCCCCTAACTTTTACCGCTCCTTTTTGAATTATGTCTACCCATTTTTTTTCCCAAAATCCTCTTTGATCTATCCGTTTTTATATTCTTGTTATCCCTGCCTTATCCTATTTACTTATTTTCTATAATTCAAGTTTCTGTACTTTATTTCAAACTGTCTCTAGTCTGTAGTTACTAGTCTGTCTGTAGCTTCCTTTCTTCGGCTTTGTCAGTCAGCTTTCCCTCTACCCTTATGTTGTAGGTTGCTTAGTGGTGGTACTCTAAGACTCAGAAAACTCATTGGTCACATACTATTACTACTACTACGCTGCATGCAGAATGCATGCCCATTGCCCAAGTAAGGTATTTTATGCATGTTTGTTAAGATGAGAAGGCTCAATCACTAAAACAAGATACTGGCCATGGTCACGTTGGACACCCCAAAGTTGTGTCTTCTTAGCTATGCCTAGTATTATTAGCAGCAGTTGGTGAACTGATGACTGTGCACCATGGTTGGGAGGAAGTACGAGGAGGACGGCCCCATTGCATTTGCCAACCAAGGCCATATGCTATTTATTTGCAAAACATCAGATTCATCAATAGCTCCAGCCACTCCTTAACAGTTTGTCTTGAGGCTTTTTTAAAAATTGCCACCAACAAAATGCCCAGCCTGATATTTTTGATAGAAGCCACTGTCTGTAATGTATCTAAATTGCAGTGACTGATGTGTGGGGTGTATTTTGCTATAAAAAAATAATAGGGGGAGGTGTATCTGGCATCTAAGAAATGTGTAATCTTTTTTTTCTAGCCGCACTGACCACCAGTGTCGGGGCCAGCAGTACCGGCGCCAGGCAGTCTGCTGATGGAGTAGCGGAAGGGGGTGAGCCAGCGGCAGTGATGGGAAGTGGTAAGTCATATTGCTTGCTTATTCACAATTAATTATATACTCACTGTAAAGGTATAGTGTTGACTTGTGAGCAACAAGTGAACACAGCAGGAGTTGAGCTGAGTAACTAATGACCGCTCCTATCTTCAACTCATCAGAGACAGTTTCATGAACAAGACCTTTAACTATAGGTTGATGGAAAAGGGAAAAAAAGGATGGAAGGCGAAAGGACAGGTGAAATGTAATATATATGACTGAAATAGAAGGATGCGTGGGTGAAAGTGCCAGATGCATATACTATAGGTGGCTGATTTCTAGGATGCATGGGTGGGTGAAGGATGGATGAAAGGTATATGGGTGGGAAGCCTGCCTGGGTGGGTGAAAGTGTTTGTGTGAAAGGATGCCTGCCTGGGTGGGTGATTGGAATCCTGTGGTGGTTTCTTTTGATTGAAAGAAACTTAAGGGCGTGTGGGTGGGTAAATGACAAATTTATGTTGCTAAAAGGTTTGTTGTGAGTGAGACAGAGAGCCATATTTGGATGGATGGCTATATGGATGGATGGTTTCAATGGTGAAGACTGGATTGAGAGACTGTAAAACTTAAATGGTGGTGAGTAGCAAAGCCAAGGGTGAAGAATACACAATAAAATACTAGAAGAACAATGCAACGATGAATGGAAAAGTCCTTGGGAAGGAGAATAAACATGGGACTAGGGTGCTCCTCTGTAGTGGTGTTCTTCTCACCTTTACTTGCCTGGAATGGTTTTTTCAAGGGTATTTTGATTCAAAGGGTTGAGGAGGTGGAATTTCAGACTCCTCCCTGGACTCACAGTAGTTTTCAAGTGCAACATATTATGTATCCTTTCTACCCACCGATCATCAATAACCTTCCTCCCTCCATCCCATGGCATAATTTTTTATGTGTTTTGCTAGGAGCATTGTTTACAATTTGTCTTTTTTTCTTGATATACCGCTACTCCTGCTGATCTAAAACCACCTAGCAGGCAGGAGATTGCAGCCCAGACCCAGCAGCGGAAACTGGAGGCCATCAGGGCCGAGTAACGGTGGCTGGTGGCCTTGGAGGATGAGGAGGCAGAAGCTTCTGCAAATGCCCCAGGCCCTAGCCAGGCCACAACAACACCGCACCGTCACAGCGGTTTAATGGGGGCCCGTCGCCATTCCACTATAACTGCTGCTCCCCCTTATTTCCACAGATTTGAGCGCTGCTTCATGCTGAGGCTGGCGAAGCCACGCAGGAACAGATGAACAGGCACGTGCAGAAGCTCCTAGCCTGCCGATAGTGCACTCTTAAGCCCCTTTTTTAATCATTTTTGGGTGGGTGGATGAGACTTGGGGCATTGTTGGGTTTTTCTTTATTTATGGACAATTTTGTTTTTGAACTCTGAGGGGCCGATTCCGATCTCGGCCGGTAGGGCACCGAATCGGATTCGGCTTAACCGGATCCGATTCGGAGCCCTCTTTCCCGACCGATTCGTACGTGCGTCCGGTCGAGCGAGTACGATGCGAGCGCACGCGAAATCGCCGACCGACTTATTCGCGGGTCCGAAGAGCTCCGACCGACTCGCACGGACACGACTTGCACCGCGCGATGGAGACGTTCCCCGGCCGGGCAAGTACGATGCGTGCCGCGAGCAGTCCGACCGACTCGCGCCGTCCGGCTCGAAAGAGCAGTCGGAGCCGCACTTTGGGGGTCCGTGTCGGACCACCCTGTACGCGTAGCCGCGCGAGTCGCACACAGGGGGGACCCATGGGTCCCCCCTACCTGTGCATGTATGCCGCGAGTCGCTTCGAGGCGTACCGGCTGTAGGGGGCACCCTCGTTCGCCTCGCACCCATTGGGTCAATGGGAGCCGGCGTACGCGTTGTACGTCCGGCTCCCATTGACTCAATGGGAGTCCGACCGACTCGAGTCCGATTGCATGCATGCGCATCGTACTCGTTCGTTCGGACTGCCAGTGTCCGATTCGGTCAGAAATATCTCCGGGTCCGGCTCGGTCGGAGAGATTTCCGGCCTGAATCGGAATCGGCCCCTGAGTCTTGGACACTACTTGGACATTGGTTGTGGTTAGGGAGAGGGGTGGGCCAGTTGTTAATTAGGTAGTTTAGATTTGTACAGGAAATAAAGTTTTTATAGTTTTACATTATGAATGATTTAAAAAACAAATTGTGGGGTTATTGTTTTACTTTGCAATGCTGCCTTTGCCGCAGCCAGTTTTAAAAATCTGCTGATAGTGAAAACTACAAAATAGTTATGTGGTACCCTCCCTTCTCCTACCACTCTCTCCTCCTAGTTTCTGCAGTCTACTCTGCTACTATATATTGTTATTAACCTCTAAGGACTCGGAGGGTGTTGGGGTAGAATTTCCATTGTATAGAATGATTGCAGTTCAACAATGAATCAATCAACCACAGTTCACTTCTCTTACCTGATTAGAAGAAGCGAGGGCTGCATTATTTCCCAAGGTGCCATGGTGGTGGTATTAGTAGCAGCATGCATTGCTAGTGTTTTAACATTGAAGGCAAAACCATCAGAACTAAAATGAGGTCCCACTCCCTCTGATTCCTAGGCAAACTCGAACTGTAGGATAAGACTATTCATCGTAGGGAAGTTAACAAATTGAAATAAAAACTAGGATAATGCCATTATTATATGCAAGCTTTGAAAAAAATGATAGTCACCAGTGACTAGACTACTAGTACAGACTCAGACATAAGAAGAGAGACAATAGAAATATGATAAGAAATGAAAAAGTGAACTAATTAGAACAATGTTGAGCTAGTAAAAGTTACAAAATGAAGTTGACTCGAGCTACTACGAACTGTAAAAAGTGGGCAAGCTTAACCTTAGATGGAAATTAATACAGTGCCTGAATGATGATGCCGGAAATGAGATGTTCCTCTGAAAAAGAATATATCATACACTGTGCAGGGGTGGCTAATATAATATATTGCCAGTGTGGGCTATATGAGCTGAAGAATAAGGTCCTCCTCACTCTGCACTGAGTTGGTGTTGCTTTCACAACATCCGCCCCACCAAGTGTGTGATCAATTAATGGTGTAAATTGTTAAGTCACACCTCAATAAATCACACAGCCCGGGGGAAGAGGGTTAGTAGTCTGATTAAGCTGGGGCGTAAATCTCCGCTCCGTTCGCGGAATTCGGCAACTCCGCAGAGAATGCAGAGTTACTGTTAAACTCCGCACTCCACAACGGAACAAAGTTTTTTTTGGTCTGCTTGCTCAATACGTCCTTTCCCACATGCAGGAATGACTTGCCGGGCACTTGAGATTGCCCATGAGACTTTTAGGGCCGTTTGCGGGCACCACGAGGTTTGGTAGCCAGCCAAATACTCCTGTGAAATTCTGCAGTCGCCAACACATCATTCTGGCATGCCAGTGACTTCTAGTGGAGGTTTTCTGCTGTGCGTGATCCCGAACGCACAGGATCTACTGCGGCACCAATCTGGGGAAGAGTCTCTCCTCTAACAGCATCAAAATCTTCCTGAACTGATGATTTGGAGTAAAAAACCTCCTCGAATTGACATTTGGTGTTTTTTTTTTATTGCAGGGAGGCTTTTTTTTTTTTTTTTACATTTGGACATTTCACAAGCAAGTTGAAAAACTGGTGTTGTTTGTTTGATTGGGGCCATGCACCTAGATTTATTTTTACTTTTTAATGGATTTTTAAAATTTATTGTGGTGGGTGGCCTGTTGTTTCAGTAGGGGCCTAGTGATTTCTTTGCATTTCATTTTTCTGCTTTAGTACAGGAAAAATGTTTCACAGTTTATGAAATTTTTTACATTTTTTAAATGCATTTGAAATATTTATTGAATTCACTATGTGGCATAGTCTGCCAATTGGTCTTCCAGCCAGCAGGCCCAGTGCTAGTCATGGGTGCATGAAACAACAGTTTCTGTGGTGTTTACAGCATTTAGACCATGCATGTATTTAGATTGAAATATAAAATGTGCTTTTTGTGTGGTATTTAATGTTTTTTCTCATGCAAACAGTGTATAGCACTAGGTGGGGTAATGCCTTTGAAGGATGTGTGTTGAGTTGTTGTAAACATTTGTTTTAGCCCAATAATTTTCATTTTTGGCATTGTTGAATTAATGATATTTTCTCTGTTTTACCATGCCTCCTTTGTTGGGCCAGTGTGTGTGTTTGTGTGTTTTCCATAGGCCAATATTTACCTTTGTTCTAGATACCCTGTGACCACTGGCCAGGAGCCATTTTGTATAGTCTGTGGACTGTCCCTAGGCCAGCATGTGCTGTTTGTTTTACAGGCCTCCTGCCTCTTGTTGTTGTGGCTTCTGAGTGATCATGTGGCTGGAGGCCATTTTGTGTATGCAGCCAGTGTGTTTTTGCCGTAGGCCTGCATGCGTTCTTTGTTCTAGGCCTCCAGCTTCTTGTTCTGACCATGTGACTGGCGGCCATTTTGTGTAGGCAGCCAGTGTGCTTTTGCCATAGGACTGCATGAATTCTTTGTTCTCCGCCTCCTGCTTCTTGTTGTGACCATGTGGCTGGCATCCATTTTGTGTAGGCAGCCAGTGTGTTTTTGCCATATGCCTGAGTGCGTTCTTTGTTCTGGGCCTCCAGCTTTCTTGTTGTGACCATTTGGCTGGCGGCCCTTTTGTTTAGGCAGCCAGTGTGCTTTTGCCATCGGCCTGCATGCGTTCTTTGTTCTAGGCTTCCAGCTTCTTGTTGTGACCATGTGGCTGGCAGCCATTTTGTGCATGCAGCCAGTGTGCTTTTGCCCGTAGACTGCAGGCATTCAGTGTTGTTGTTGATGACAATATGGAACTGTTTGGCAGCCATTTTGTGCGTCGAACCAAATTCAGCCCTTTTTGCCATAGGCTGCATGGATGGTTGAGCAATGAGATAGCAGTTCAATAATAACTTATTATTATATCTTTGAGGATAACTTCACTTGTGTTTAATTATTTAAATGTTTCAATTTTTCTAAGTAATTGTCAATTTAAAAAAAAATGTTTATAATTTGTTTTGTATAATTTTAAAAAACTTTTTGGGGTTTATACAATTTCCCACTACATCTTTCATCAATCAAATCAACACCATGTCTGCTATAGGTGCACAACAGCATTCATTGTCTAAGTATTCTTCCTTCCATTGTCTTTTGTCAGGTGCACCCCTTCAGTGCCACATCACACGTCATGAGTGACCTGACACCACATGCCGCACATAAAGCAAACAGTTTCATCTGTATGTTGTTGTTGTTGTTTTTACTCTCTTTTAATCTTCCTGAGTGGTCAGTCACCATGAATATATATGTTGGTGTGGTTTTCCGTTTTACAAATGAGTAACAGATATATTTACACTGTATTGATAATTAAGGAAGTAACAGCAGTGACCACACTAAATTATTTTTTTGTTTGTGCTACTAATTGAACAACTTGCTTCTTTTATTTTAGGTGCACGACAAGAAGACAACAACAAGAGACAACAACACATCACCAATAGTACTGCCAGATAGAAGGCCTGTGCACAGCGTGAGTGACCCACACATCAGACATCTCTTCAACTTGTGAAGCTAAGTGCCACTGTTAACTGATAGCTTTGAGATGGCCCCAAAGAAAGGTTCTGTTAAGCCTAAAACTGCTACCAAGAAAGTACCAAGTGAGAAGAAGAAGGAGCTTACCACCACCACCATTGGTTTGTCACCCCAGATGTTTTTTGGAGAACAAAAAACTGTGCCTGCCGCACCGGCCTCTGGGGAGCAAGCTAGGAGCAGCATCCCCCAAATCAGTGGACCCACCCCAATCTAGGCCCAAGCCCATGTCTGTCACAGAGGCAGCCAGTCTCATCACAGCAGCCATGATGAGCAGTGATGCTGACATTGACTTATCTCTATCGCAAAGTAGTACCCAATCATTGCAGGTAACTCAGAGAAGTGGACAACAACAAGAACAACAGCCACAACCACCAATAGTAGTTCCTCCTGAGGTAGGAGCAGTTCAAGAGATTGAGCTTCATGCGAGGAAGAAGAGCAATCTGTTCCAGAAGATCCATTGTCTTCCAGATCTCCAGCTAGAAAATGGATTGTTAGTGGTGCATCATCTTCTACTTCAAGCCCCCTTCTGATGATCTAGACGCCTCTTGGATCCTGCCTCAGTCTGAGAGTGAGACATGCCACAAGACGACTCAGACGAGGCTAGGGAAAAGGAAGGTTCCAGAAAGCCTTAGAGTTATGGAGGCAGATGTAGAAGAGGAGGCTCTGGCAGTGGCACCACAGATCAAACCACCGCCAGCTGCCATATTTGCAAAGTAATGGCAATGACCTACATCCACAACATCCTCAGGAGAAGTAGGTACTGCAGAGAGTCAAATGTCAAAACACCCACCTACCGCCAGTTTATCTGACATTGGCAGTGGCACCAGCGTCAGAAAGCTGAGCTCCACAGTTTGGGATTCCTTTTGGTTAGCCAGAAGGAGGGGAACATTCCCATATGCTCCCTTTGCAGAGCAAGTGTTCATCAGGGTAAGGTTGGTACAAACTATGGCACCGGGGGCCAAACAACCCATTTGAGAAAGCACCATACAATCCATTGGGAGGCACACCTTAGCAGCCAAAAAACTGCAAGTGTTGTTGGTGAAGGTGGTGAAAGCCGGCTGAGCAGGGAATCGGAATCTGATCTGATCACGGTGGAAGGGGAAGAAGAGGAAGACATCTTCATTACGCAAAGCAGCCCTCTCCCCAGCAGTGCAGTAGCTTCGCCCACATCAGCAACATCATAATGGCCAAGACTCAGGTCGAGACACCAAGACAACAGAGGACAGTGACTGCCTGCTGAAAAGCACATTGAGTCTACCACTGCCTGCTCTCAAGAAGTCACCTGCATCAGTGGCACCTGGAAAGAAAAACATTCAGGCTACTGTTCCTGCCATGTTTAGGCCAGAGGATGAGTATGAACGCAACAACCCAACAGCACGTTTGTAGAACGCGAAGCTGGCTAAAATGTTAGTGCTCGACCTCCTTCCTTTTTCTTTTTTTGAAGGGGTGGGTTTTCTTGAATTTGTGGCAGCCATCTGCCCAAAATGGAAGGGTCCCAGCAGGTCTTTTTTTTGCCAGAGTTGCTGTCCCAGCGCTACATCACAATGTGTTTGAATTGCTTGGACAAGCTTTACAGCAGAGTGCTATCCACAGTATCCACCTAACAACAGACATGTGGACCAGTTGCCAAGCAACTGATTACATGTGCATCACTGCACACTGGATCTCTTTTGCGGGGGCAGGAGAAAAAATATCTGCTGGTGTTGACACTGCTGTGATTCTTAATGCTGCTCAAAAGCATGCAACAGTAGCGATGTTCGTAATGGAGAAATCCCATACAGCTGCAAACATTTTGGAAGACTTTAACAACAAGGTCTTTGAATGGCAGCGAACAAGAGGGCTTAAGATTGGATTTGTTGCCACGGACAATGGCAGTAATATAGTTAAGGGCATGGCTGAATGTGGTTATTTCAGGGTCCCCTGTTTGGCGGAAGCAACTTACTGTCTACCTGCAGATGAATCTGCACTCATTTCAGCCATTCATTTAAAGCCCGGAAACTGCTGAGGGTCATTCAGCATGATTATAGAATGCCTGTTAAAGCACTCATACAGGAGGTGTAAACACACTGGAACTCCACTTATTACATGCTTGAAAACCTGTTTGAGCAGTACAGACCAATCAATGACTATGTCATGCAAAGAGTAGATGCAACTGTAAAAGGCATGATCATTGAGATGGACCAATTGGGCCAGGTGCAATGCCTGACAGAGATGCTGCTTCCTTTTGAGGTGTTCTCACAGGCAGTCAGCAAAGAGGATAGTACCATTGGCCAAGCTATCCCATTGTTGCACATGCTACAGGAACAGGTAAAGGAGGTGTCTGCAATGTATGCAGGTATGGAGGAAACAAAATATGCATATGACTTGGTGGAGAGCTTAATCCTTTGCTTGTCTGCTAAGCAAGGGTGTGAAGATACATTGTCTCCTCCAAACATTACATCTGTGCCACAATTCTTGATCCACGGTACAAACCATTACTGTCCACTTTCATTGCTTTTTCAGACAGGATGTTAGAAAATATAAAATATGGATAGCTGAGCAAGGCAGTGAGCTAGAAAAAAAACGGCAGGGAATTAGAGGGCCACTGGTCCAAGGCACAAGCCCTGTGGGACAGCCTTCAAGTTCAGAGCCTAAGGGCAGTGCTGTTGGCTCACAGCAGCCAAAACCAATGACAAGAACACCATCAACAACACCAAGACCAGGAGGATCAGCCCCCAAATCTGCAACTGAGTGGTTTCTACTGGCAGGGCTTAAGTCCAGTGCAGAGGCGAAGGCAAAAGATGTCAAGCAAACTGGAGCAACAGCAATGAACATTGAGCGAATGGTCCAGGCTAATCTGGATGACGCAACAGAGGTCTACCTTGATCAAACTCCATTGGTGTGTTGGTTTGGGAAGAGGTGACAATGGCCAGTGGTCAGCAGTCTGACAATAAACTGTCTGGCTTGCCCTGTACCCAGTGTCTCCCCTCAGCGTGTTTTCAGTGCTTCTGGTGCCGTTGTCATAGTGAGAAGGACCTGTCTCTCACCCCAAAATGTGGAGATATTAACCATGATCAAAGTGATTCAGAACTTTGTACCATCGGATTACACCATACCTGAAGTACCACAGGAGGAAAATGAGGGAGACTCAGGTCATGGAAGTAGTGTGTTAGATGACCTACTTTTGGACGAGCCATCAGAGTTTGAGGATGAGCTGTACTTCCCTGACTACTAGGCTTTCTTTCTTTGATGCCCAAAAATATAGCTAACAAACATTATTTACTTTATTATTTGTGTGTCTTACTGTCTGGTTGACCAATCCATCCCCACTGACTTACTCAGACACATTTTTATTGCCGGATTGGAGTTGTAACTGTGTGCAGTCAGTGAAGAAGTCCTGACTCGCCCTCCAAAGCCATTTCTCTCAAGCCAGACATTGGACACAGAATACAAAGAAATGTGTGCCTGTCTCTAACCCTGGGCCATGACTATCTCTGCTTTCCTACCCTAAAGGGACTGCCTCACATGTGACATTTATAATTCGATTTACACTGACAATTCTCTGCTTTTGTGAACATGGAGGATCTGCATTCTGCAATGCACCACTAATCGATCACGGTGAGCACACTGGAAGAACAGGTAAATGCTGGCAAATATTGCAAGCTGAGTGATTGTTGTTTGTTGTGCTTGTGATGTGAACTTGTTGTGATATGTCATTATCATTTGTGTTGAGATTGAAAAGAGATGAGAAGATTCATGTGCTGGCAGGCAGTGTGAGACTGGGTGTTTGTTTGTTACGCTTAATGTGTTAGTGATGAATTTGAGATTCACAATGTTGGTCGCCTACCGACGGCTGATCAATAATTTAAAAATTTCCCCTGAAGGTTATTTTTTTTCCTCCCCCTTTAAAAGATAGGAAAGCGAGATTCCTTCACCGGGTCCGACTCCACTCCACACAGTCCACACTGTTTTGTTTTTTATGATTTTATGCTTTATACTCCTCAAAGACTCAGACCCAACCAGTGTAGGAAGGTGGAATCTGACTATATGGTTGCCCCCACTTTTTTTATGGTGTTTTGCTGGTTTATGACTTAGTTGGACTGGGATCCTGCTATTCAGGGCCCCAGTCTATCTGCTTTCTCTGTAAAATGGATTCCATGTGCCTTAGGCACATCTCTGATTGGGATCTGGAGTGCCCTTATAAGTCCCTAGTATATGGTATACTATGTACCAAGGGCATAGGTACCTCAGAGGCCTGCCAGGGGCTGCAGCATGTATTGTGCCACCCCTGGAAGGCCATCCAAACTGACACCACAGGTCTGCTACTGCAGCCTGGGTAAGGTGGTGCATGCACTCCTTACTGTGATATAGGTTACCTATATCACTAAATACATACACACATATAAACCTATAAGTCACTCCTAAGGCAGGCCTTATCAATCCTAAAGGCAGAGTGCATGGTTCCTATGTGAGAGGGTGCCCCTGCATGAGCAGGGCCCCTCTGCAGCGTTCGGAGACCATCTCTGATGCTGTTTGTAGTGCAGCCTGACCATATACTCTTAAGCGCATTATATCCTCGCGGTAAAATGCTAACTTTGGAATGGCTGCACCTAAACATGTCGTGTTTGGTGTCAAACATCTTGGAATACTACCCCCCGCCAATCCTGGCGGCGGGGGTAGCATTCCACCCTTCTAGAGGGAAAGACATGTTAACTCTGGCTTACCCGGTAACTTCTTTCTGAAGCCCTGGCATCACAAAATGGATGCTGCTGCCACAGACACAAGTCTGGCCTCCTGCTGCTGGACGAAACTCCGGCAGGGGAGGCCTGGACAATAGGTTTCCTGTTACAGGGAGGTGTGACCACCTCCCCAGACAGGATAATGTGTATTGGGGCTGGGTGGGTGCACTCTTAGAGTGCTTTGAAGTCCTGCACTGGGGGAGCAAAAGGCTCCTCTGTGCATATGCCAGTTCAAACCAGCTCAGGGGCTACCTGCCCCTGCTCTGGCGCGAAACTGGACAAAGGGAAGTGGGTGTAGCCACCCCTCCCTTGACCCTCCCATAGGTGGGGTCATAGAGTTAGTCCCTCCCTGTTTTACTGGTTAAAATGGGGAACCCTTGCCACAGCAAGATTAGATTATACCTGGACGAAACTCTGACACGGAATCCTGGACCTTCGACGCTCTACGACAAGATTAGAGGACTGAAGAATCTCCCTTGGGGTCAAGGAGTGACTCCCTGCTTGGCAGGCACCAAAGAAGCATCTGTCCGGTTCGCATCACTGAAGCTCCCGTCGGACGCCGAAGTCATCGCATCACCAGAGGTGGATTCTCAGACTTCCCCGAGGCTACCCTGAGTCCCCAGCAAAGCTGAGGCCCGTGGCTATCGTGGGTGACTTGAGACCGTGACCCCTGGACACCGAGCACATTTGCAAGTGCACCATCTTCTGGGTCTCCCAAGAAGTCGTGCTTTGGGCTCCGAGTAGCCCTAGCCTCCAGCACCACCTGCACCGAAGATCACTGGCCCCCACTCCACGAGTGTCCTGTAAGCCAGCTCCACGTGCGGCGTCACGAGGCTCCTTCGCGGTCGCTAGCCCGTTGGCTAGTAGCCCTTACCGAAGGCCAATCTTTTCTTTACTTGGCAGTCTGGTTGCTCCAGGCCTGCCCTCACTTACCCTTGCTGGGTGAGTTCCCCAGACCTTGCTGGTCTGCACCATCGACGATCTTCAGCTACATCGAGACTTGCCGTTGCCAAGGCTTGTTGGGTCCAATCTGGTCGCCGACACCGCAGCACTCGACAGACATCGTGTACCAGCCCGAATCCTGCTCCTGGTTGCCGACAACGCCTCCTGGACCTCGTGGCTGCTGAAACGAGACGACCGTCAACGCACCTGAAGCACTCGACATCGGTGGGCATCCGTCCATCACCTCCCTGGTCACTGGCTAGTGACCCAGACTCTGTCCCCTCTGCTTTCAGGTTCTTCAGAACTCCGATCCACTCTTGGATCCACCCGGACACTTTTCTCCTGGTCGCCAGCAGCACTTTGCAGCAGATCGCCATAAGAACCGACGACGAAACCCGACCCCGAAAGGCACCTATGCACCCGGCTTCCCTGGGTGAGGTAACACGAGTACTCCGGTGCTCCCGTGGGTAGAGACTCTTCAAAGTCCTAGATCTCAAAGGGTTTTGTCCTAGTCCTCTTTAAAGTGTCCCTTTCCTCTATTTTCCCGATCCCGACTTTCTCCATAGAAGTTAACGGCGTATCGCGGTTGTGTATTTACACTGCACGCGTCTCCCGTGGGTCCCCTGTGTCACTACCTTGGGTGGTTCCTTGTGGTCCAAGCACTTCTAGAGGCTCTAGGCCTAGTGTCTAGTTCAGTCGTGGTTCGCATACCACTTTATTGGTATATGGTTTGGTACGCCCCTAGGGCCCAAACGTGTATTTGTGCTATTACTGTGATTTAAGATCTTATAACCCATGTATTTCGAACTCTAGCCTCATAAAGAGACTAGAGGGGTGTGTTTAGTAATAAATACATATATTTTGAATATATACCTGGTGTGGTGCTCTTTCATTTGGTCACTCAAGAGATTATAGACTGGTAAAACAAGCTGCTTTACATTCCTTCAAGACTTAGCCTGAAGGCTGCTCTCCACAGCTACCACTAGGATAGCTTTCAATAAGGTTGTCTTTGACCTACCTACCATAAGAGTCGATTTGGACTGGTGCAAGGTGCCCACTATAATTAGTGGACAGCATATGCCAGGCCAACTTCTCACAACCAGTCACTTAGATAATGCAAAGTTTGCAAACACAAATCTAGTCTACACAAAAAGTGACTCAATCTTTCCCTTCTTCTTGTTCAATAGCAAAATTATACTACTACAGGCCAATCTATTGCATTTTGAGTCGGGACAAAGGACGCTGTTAGTATGGACTCAGAATTGAACACCATACTCGGGGTCAGACACAGGAGGATCATCAGAGATGATGGAATGACTCTTGCATGGGCGTGAGCCGAGAACTGACACCAGAAGAAAACTGAAGTTTTCAAATTCACTGAAACCAACCGATTTGGATGAGGATGACTGTGAAGTGGCCTATAGGTAAACAACACCAGACCTACATACGTCTGTGTAGTAGTGGTGGTGGTGGTGAGTGATGTGACTGACAGAGGTGCGTTGATTTTTTACTTGATTGGGAAAATGCTATGTTGCTCTGTGTGTGTGTTCCCTGCTCAGTGCTGCCTGGCTCAAATTAGTCGTTTAATTCGAAGCTAAGTGGTAGTTGGGTGGGGGGCCTGTTGTTGAGGTAACTGCCTGAAACAGACAATTAGCCATGCTGCCAATGAGTCTTCTCTTCTTATTGCACTTCTCATGCAGTTTAACTCTTCTCCATGACTCTTCATTTTTGCTTTTCAATCTACAGGCCCTGGCATTTACCCTGTGCCATACTGCCGTACTGGAAAAACAATGTAACATACTCTCACTTGCTTTATCGAACCGTATCCCCCAGGTACCCAAGATTGACGGAAAGACCAAGAGGAATACAGATGCAACTCTCAATTTGGCAATACAATATCTTTTTTTCTCATTAATCATTACAATTATGTGTGTTATTTATGTTTGTTTACTTGACACCTACAGATATTTTAATTTTGTTTGATATATTTCAAAGCTCTGTACAACAGTTACAGAACATAATGTAACCTGGGTCTCTCTGGGGGCAGATGGCCATATTGATTTGGTGTACCTGTACTATACTCATCATCATGCATGCATTTTCTTTTCCTCCCATAACAGAGTTATGATGGTCGGCTGCCAAGATGAATGTTGTCATTGTGTAGTGTTTGTCTTTGTCAAACCTTTCCCTTAAATACCCGTCCCATCCATTCATTGATCCCCTAACCCTCTTCCCCTGGGCTGTGCGATTTATGAGTTGTGACTAAATTAAATTTAGACCATTAATTGATCACACACTCGGTGAGGCAGACGTGATAAAAGCAACACCAACTCAAGGCAGGGCGAAAATCCTTTTCTGCTCTAAGTATAGCCCACACTCGCAATATTATAGATATATAAATATATATATGTATATCATGTGATCAAGACCACAGGCTTGTGGTCAAAACGCGTCATCCTGACTTGTTAAGAAATAAACAGATTTATTTCATCTCTAACTGGTGTCTGTGCCCTTGTTTGGCCCACGGCAGTCGTGCATTGGAATCCTGGTTCCTGTAATTCTGGATGTTGCCCAGAACAAAAACAGCACAGGTACGGACCTCCAACTCAGTAGAAAAAGATTCCAGAGACGTGGGTTTACTGCTCCATAGTTTTATTCATTAGACACCATAGTAATACAGACAAGTGTCCACCCCAGATGCGTTTCGATCACCGCAGCGATCTTGATCACCTGACGTGCTGGTGGCGGGTCACCACTTTTAAACTCAGTGCAACCAATCAAATCAATGATTTAGTTAATTTGTGAACATACACACAAGGAAAAAGAACATTTAACGGTGTAAGCATTCATTGTTCACGGAGCAAATAGTTAAAGCATCACTAAGTATCCTTTCAACAATATGGATTGAAAATAAAGTGACCAATGTTAAATAGTAAATATGCAGTCATTATCTTGTGGTTATAAATGGTAGATTTCACGAATAAGATATTTAATATTGTTTATAATAACAGATGGATGGCAATTCAATCAAGGGATAATAATGTTGTGCAAAATAAAATTCAAATTTGCGACATAATGAACGCACTTCATCTGATTTCTAAGTGCTTATGATAATCCATCTAGCACCATGGATGATTGGAATTGCGGGCAAGTGCCCAATAACTCCTATCCTAAAAATTAACAAAATAAAGAAAAAACGTTTTTTACCACATCCAAATTTGTTCTTGTATTCAAAGTTAGAATCTCAATAAATATCTAAAACCTACTTAAAAAACCGATTTTTACACTTTATAAATACATGTTTATAAAACTATACTTACTAAGAGATCTTATATAAATACAATTAATGCTCTTTGGAATGTGTGCAAACCAGTGCAAAAAAGTGCTGATGTGCAAATACAAATAGAAACCCCTAAATAACCAACAATAATACACTTAAAAGTGGGGCTGGGCAAGAGGTAGCAAGTTGTTGACAAAATAGTTATCTGGAGATAAGATACATAAAGTGCTCATGCTTATTAGTATCCCCCTAGAGTTGGTACAGTACATGCGGCATCAGTGCATTTAATGGCCTCTCTAATGGATTACATTTATCATTCCATAGAAAAATGATTGTGTTTGGACTGGGAGAAGGAAAAAGCTCAAACTAAAAATCGAAAGAGAAAAATGGCCTATCAGACATCATTGTTACAGCAGGTTAAAGCAGTAGAGTCCCTGTGGTCAAAACCGGAGTCCAAGCATACAAATCCAGGAAGACCAAATAATGAGATATATTATAAGAAATGATGTAGGTCTTCACTGGTATTCAACCCATTCGGCATTCGAGTGTCGAGGGTTATTATGAATGATGACTCCAACTGTCTCAATTTCTTCTCACTGTTACCCCCTTGAAAGGAGGGTGGGACTGCCCCAATGACAGAGTAATTGAGATCCTCTATTCTGTTATTGTGTACAGCTTTAAAATGTCGGGCAACTGGGTAATTTGGGTCCGAATTAACAATTGCCCGCAAATGTTGAAGAATACGATTGAATACTGGTAACTTAGTGCTACCAATGTATTTTAAATGACAAGAAATGAATGAAATTTGTACTTGTAAAGCGCACTGTTACCCTAGGGTGTCCTGGCGCTGTACGCATACCGCTGTGGAACCCTTCCTGTCTTTTCCCTATGAAATGTCCACTCCTGGGCACCCCCAAGGTGAAGCCAGGCATCCCAGCGCTGGTGGGGCCGTTGTGGAGATTAAGCAAGCTATTGCCCAGAGTTGCAAAGTGGGACCCATGATTAGAATAGGCACCGAGGCAAGAATTATCAGGTCTGAGGAAATTGAGCCCAAGACCCGCCGAGGCGGGAATTGAACCCTGGTCCCGGGCCAGATCTCTGCATCAGGGTCTGCCGCTCTAACCATTGAGCCACACTTCTCCACCAAGCACATTCCAATTGATACACTGCATAATCAGTTTGGCAGGTATAGTGTTCTTTTATAAGGATTGGAATGTCACTGAAAGCAGTACAATATTCGGACAGATTTACTCCAAATTTACAGGCCCGGCAAGAAGAACATTTAAAAAAGCCAGATTTAGATAGCCAAGTTGTTTTGGCTATTACTTCTGGACACGTCTTAACCAGGGCATCCCTCATTGAAGGCGCCCGCCTGAATGTCATAGCAGGGAGATTGGGTAACAGGAATTTGAGTGTCAAATCAGTTAAGACAATAGGCCAATGTTTGTTAACTATCTTTCTAATACTCTTCTCCTGTTTGCTATAGGTGGTAATTAAGCGAATAGATTCAATGTCCTCAGAAATGGGATCGCTAGATATAGTGGCATTCGATGTTTCCTTTGCTATGAGGCAAAGTTCTCGTGAGCGGGAATTGGCCTTATCCAAGGCCGTCTGTAAATTTGAATGGTTGTACCCACGTGCTAAAAACCGAGAAAAAGCTTCCTTTTGGCATTTCTCTAAATCCGATTCCAAACTACATATACGTCGTATACGGAGAAACTCTCCATACGGTATGCTGTGAATGAGGTGACGGGGATTGGCACTGCTGGCATGTAACGTAGAATTGCCAGCAGTGATTTTTCTATGCAGGTTGGTTTGGATTCGGCTTTCGCAGATATAAACTTCTACATCTAAGAACTCTACTCTGTGCTGACTAATAGTAGCAGTAAACTGTAGGTTCATTGTGTTGTTATTTATAGATGTAATAAACTGGGTGGCTTCCTGCTCTGTACCTTCCCATATAAGGAATATATCATCTATATATCTGCCATAATATTTCACATGATTATCCCAGGCCTCCTTGTGAGTTACCTTGAGTACATGTTCCTCCCACCACCCTAGCAACAAACAGGCATAGGTAGGTGAAAAACACGCACCCATTGCAACTCCCCTTAATTGTTTACACAGGGTCTTGTTAAATAGAAAGAAGTTGTTGTTCAAACATAACTCAATCATCCGGAGTAGCATACAGTTGTGATCATAAAAACACATTGCACGATTGTTAAGAAAGTATTTGACTGCAATCAAGCCCTGCGAGTGATGAATACTGGTGTAAAGCGAGGCTATGTCCATAGTTATTAGCAAAAAGCCATGTTGCCAATCAATTTCATTGATTTTTGTTAAGAAATCCCCCGTATCTCTTATGAATGAAGGCAAACTAATAATATGTGGCTGAAAAAATAATCTACACATATATATATATATATATATATATATATATCCTTCACCACTTCCGGTTACCTCTTGTTCCACCAGAAAGACGACACAGCAAAACGAAGGTAAGGTTCCAAATATTTTATTCCATATGAAAGACTGCTAAGCGTTTCGGCAGGATCCCCTGCCTTGCTCACACGGCAGTAGGTAATATATATATATATAAAATTTCGCGAAGATTCGTCAACCGGCGCCAAAGTTGTTGGGAAAGAAAACGCTTTTTGAATAGAAACAAGGTCCTAACTATAACTACCTACTGGCGACCGGCAGTAGGTAATATATATATATATATATATTACCTACTGCCGGTCGCCAGTAGGTAGTTATAGTTAGGACCTTGTTTCTATTCAAAAAGCGTTTTTTCTTTTCCCAATAACTTTGGCGCCGGTTGACGAATCTTCGCGAAATTTTCAAAACTAGTGGCCCGCTCCGGTCAGCTCCTGTCTTGAAAGTTTCGGGGTGATTCAACAAGCGGGAGCCGAGAAAAAAGGGGGGTCCCAAAACGCATTTTCCCCATGTTAATTTCCATAGGAAACTTTAGACAAAGCTACAGCCCGAACTGCTGAACAGAATTACACCAAATTTGGCAAAAAGGTAGGTCTTGGTTCAGAAAGAGTCCTTTTTTTTAAATGGTATAAATCCGTTCAGTAGCTCCTGAGAAATTAGAAAAAGAAAAAGTTTCGATATCTGTGGGCGCGGTGGGTTCGCAAACCCTCCCAAGCACGAGCTTCACTCTGATTGGCTGCTAACACTCCAAACCAGGAAGTGTTGGCAGCCATCTTGTGACTCTGTAGAACCGAGTCACAAGAAAACAGTGATAAAAAGATGAAAAACAAGAAAAGGGGGCAGGGTAGAAACACCCTGACCCCCTAGGCCTGCTCAGGGGTTCCCACAAGGACCCCCAGGGCCAAGAAAAACATATTTTTTTAATAATTTCGGCGGAATTCGCGTTGGGGTCGCGAATCACGCCGAAATTTTTAAAAAAATGAAGCACGGGCTCCCGCGCTTCATTTTAATGAGGCCCCCGGCTGGGCCAGGTCCCGGGGGCTTTGTCAAAAAATAATAGCGGGTGCCCGCGGGGGCCCCTGCAGCCCCGGGGACCACCACCTCCCCGGGGCTATGCTGATTATGTGTGGGGGGCACATGGCACCCCGCAGCACCGGGGACCCCCACCTCCCCGGGGCTTTTAAAAAAAATAATGCGTGGGGGTCCCACCCCCCCATGCTGCCCCGGGGACCGCCACCTCCCCGGGGCTTCATTAAATAAGGGCAGGGGGTCTCGTGGGCCCCCCAAGCCCCCCAAGCCCCGGGGACCGCCACCTAACCGGGGCTGTAATAAATAATTAGTGTGGGGGGGCTCGAGCCCCCCCACACTGCCCCAGGGACCACCACCTACCTGGGGCTTTAAAGGTTGGGAGGGGGGCCACGCGGCCCCCCTCCTGGAGCCCTCGATGGCCCTGGCGACCGCCACCGCCCAGGGCCAGATCCTGCAGTGTCCCAGGGTGCCCACCCCCGGGATACTGCTGGTTGCTATGGCAGGGCGGGAGCCGTGCGGCTCCCGCCCTGCAATAGCAAACTCTGCTTTGCTTCATTGAAGCGAGAGCAGGAAATCCTGCTCTCGCTTCAATGAAGCAAAGCAGGATTGCTTTTCCACAAGGGGAGCTGCATGTCAGCAGCTCCCCTTGTGGAAAAGCAATGCCGGCTCCCGCAGGAGGCGGGGAGCCGGCAGGGACCGTGGGGGCATTGGGGCTCCCCCCATGGTCCCCAACGGAGCGGCCAGGCCCCATGGGATGGAGTCCCCGGGGCCAGAAGCGGCCCGGGAGGGGGGCCACGCGGCCCCCCTCCCCTGTGAAAATAAAATAAATTTTTTAAAAAGGAAAGGCCGGCCACGGGGGATGGGGTCCCCGGGGCCATAATTGGCCTGAGGAGGGGGGCCATGCGGCCCCCTCCAAATAAATAAATGAATGTTTAAAAAAACCAAAAGTCTGGCCATGCCCCGGGGGATGGGGTCCCCGGGCCTGAAATTGGCATCGGGAGGGGGGCCACGCGACCCCCTTCCCGTTTAAAAAAAAAATAATAATTTAAAAAGGGGTCAGGCCCTGGGGGATAGGATCCCCAGGACCCAAAAAATAGTAAAAGAAGGGGGGCCACACAGCCCCCTTCTAAAAAATAAATAAAAAAAACAAAACCGGCATCTCACCAGAGGCCCCGCCCCCTCACTGCACCACTCTGCAAACACGCCCCATGGCGCATTGTAAGTTGGGAAATTAATTCCCCTTGAATACTGGGGGTCCCTGGGGGCCAACTAGCCCACCAGGTACCTCCAATATGCGCCACAGAGCTGCGTTGTAGAGAGGTGGTCCGAGGCCACGACCCTTTTACACCTCTCTGCAACGCAGCTCTGTGGTGCTTACTGGAGGTACCTGGTGGGCTAGTTGGCCCCCAGGGACCTTCAGTATTCAAGGGAAATTAATTCCCCAACTTACAACGCGCCAAGGGGCGCATTTGCACAGTGGTGCAGGGAGGGGGCGGGGCCTGATATTACAAGTGTGCAAACACACCCCCTGGTGCTTTGTAAATTGGGGCATTAAGTCCCCTTGAATCCTGAGGGTCCCTGGGGGCCAACTAGCCCACCAGGTACCTCCAGTAAGCACCACAGAGCTGCGTTGCAGAGAGGTGGTCCGAGGCCACGCCCCTTTTTACACCTCTCTGCAACGCAGCTCTGTGATGCTTCCTGGAGGTACCTGGTGGGCTAGTTGGCCCCCAGGGACGCTCAGGAATCAAGGGGACTTAATCCCCCAACTTACAACGTGCCAGGGGGCGCGTTTGCAGAGTGGTGCAGGGAGGGGGCGGGGCCTGATATTACAAGTGTGCAAACACACCCCCTGGTGCTTTGTAAATTGGGGAATTAAGTCCCCTTGAATCCTGAGGGTCCCTGGGGGCCAACTAGCCCACCAGGTACCTCCAGTAAGTGCCACTGAGCTGCGTTGCAGAGAAGTGGTCCGAGGCCACGCCCCTTTTTACACCTCTTTGCAACGCAGCTCTGTGGCGCTTACTGGAGGTACCTGGTGGGCTAGTTGGCCCCCAGGGACTCTCAGGATTCAAGGGGACTTAATCCCACAATTTACAAAGCGCCAGGATGAAGTCCACTTGTGTCCTGAGGTCCTCAGGACACAAGAGGACCTCATCGCCCCACCAGCAGTGCGCCAGAAGCCATGTTTGCAAAGAGGTGTAAAAAGGGGCGTGGCCTCAGACCACCTCTCTGCAACGCAGCTCTGTGGCGCTTACTAGAGGTACCTGGTGGGCTAGTTGGCCCCCAGGGACCCTCAGGATTCAAGGGGACTTAATCCCTTAACTTACAACACGCCAGGGGGCATGTTTGCACAGTGGTGCATTGAGGGAATGGAGCCTGATATAACAAGTTAGCAATCTTGCTGTGTGGGACTTACTGGAGGTAATAAAAGGGGTAGTTGGCCCCCAAGGTTGACGTTGGGGGCTAACTACCCCTCCTGTTACCTCCAGTAAATCCCACACAGTGGGATTGCTAAAAGGTGTTTGGAGGCCACGCTCACCTTTCTCCACCACTCTGAAAACGAGACTGCTATGTTATAGTTAGAAATTAGCATTTAAAAAACCATTGAAATTCACTGAAAAAACCATAGGTTTCAGGTACTTTATAATTAGAAATTAGCATTTAAAAAACCTTAGAAATTCACTGAAAAAACCATAGGTTTCAGGGATGTTATAGTTAGTTGGACATTTCACTCATAAAAAAACAGAGAAATTCCGCTGTTATAGTTAGTTCAGCTAACTATAACTCGTGCCCCCGCAATGCACTGCTGATAACGTCACATATTACATCATTCATGACATGGTCAGTGACATCACTGATGACATCACTGATGACATCTCAAATGACATCACTGATGACATGACTGATGACATCATCCACGTGAAAATCTGATGCACCTCCTCACACCCTAATATAACCTTTGATACACCCACTGTAAAATACAGACTACCATTTTCGAAACCATCGACACACCAATACCAGTTACTACATACGCACTCACTGATTCCTAGGTCTACACACACATCCACTCATTCACCCATACAATCACTCATACATGCAGTCACTTGTCAATACAACACTATCATATGCACTCATACACCTATACAGACACTCACACACCACCACTCATCCAGAGTTACTCACACACCTAGTCAGTCATGCAAAGAATCAATCACACTTCCATTTACTCACGTATACAGTTATACACACACCACATCACTTATTCATACAGAAACAAACGCATACTTACTCTCTTATACAATCACTGATACAAGTACACACTCATCCATACAGCCACTCTCACAATCACTGACTCTCACGTATAGTCATTTATATACTCCAACTCTCACATACACTGCCTTTTACATATGTAGTTACTTGGACATGTACCACTGAGACATCCATTCACTCACCAACACACCCATACACACACTCACCCACCCATACAGCTGTTTCCACATGCACTCTTGAACCCATACAACCAGTGAATGAACCACTCAAACATCTATGCACAGAGTCACACACCTCCCACCCACCCACACACACACACTCAGGTACCCATACAAATACTCAGGCAACCAATCGATAACCCATATAGACACTCATGTAGCTACTGACCAACCCATGCAGCAGCTTATACAACAACAGACAGACTGATACAGACATTCACACAGTTTAGTCACTAACCCATGCATTCAGTAAGACACATTTAATCACTTAATCAGTCACGCACCTACTAAATCCTCCATCCAGACACTTATACACCCACTCATTCTTCAATACACCTTGGCATATATATAAAACATATTTAAACTTTAAACAAACACACAGTCACTGGATGATGTCATCAGTGATGTCATCAGTGATGTCATTTCAGATGTCATCAGTGATGTCATCAGTGATGTCACTGACCATGTCATGAATGATGTAATATGTGACGTCATCAGCAGTGCATTGCGGGGGCGCGAGTTATAGTTAGCTGAACTAACTATAACGGCGGAATTTCTCTGGTTTTGTACGAGTGAAATGTCCAACTAACTATAACGTCCCTGAAACCTATGGTTTTTTCAGTGAATTTCTAAGGTTTTTTAAATACTAACTTCTAACTATAACGTACCTGAGATCTATGGTTTTTTCAGTGAATATATATATATATATATATATTTGTCACCAAAGAATATCACGCAGCACTCTCCAGAGGGTTTTTTCTTCTATTTATTAGTTAGCCATCCTTACTCCACCTACGTGTTTCGGCCAAACTGGTCTTGATCACGGTACATGGCAGTAGTCCATCTTTACTTTCCTACTTTTATATAGAGTGCTGCATGATATTCTTTGGTGACAAATATACATTCAAGGGACAGTCCAACCTTGCCACAAGCACCAGCTAACTTGCGCGCCCTTCGTTATCTGTACTACTTTGTTGGGAATATATATATATATATATATATATATATATATATATATATATTATTATATATATATATATATATATATATATATATATATATATATATATATATATATATATATATATATATATATATATATATATATATATACCAATCGAAAGCTGCTCGCTATTGAAGACACCATCCACAACGTTATATTTCACCCTCCTTTATTCGGTAGGCAGCAGCAAACAAAGCAGAGCACTTCAAGCAAAGTCTTGCGCCAAATCACACCATACGCGTTTCGGGAAAACTTCCCTTCATCATTGGCTTGGCGTTAAGGGGAAAGGAGCAGCGGCAGGTGTTTGAGGTTTTTAGTCCTGCCTCAGTGGGCGTGTACTTGCTATGCATGCTGGACATCGTAGTGAAAAGGCACACCGGAAGCCGTTAATTGATTCAAACAACGCAGGGGACTGTGGTGAGAAGAAATGCACGCTTTGAAATTGCCTCTGAGGAAAGTGTTTGCAGCACTGAAACGCGTCAGGCAGAAGGACAGAAACTGTCAAACCGGCAATGCCTGCTCTTGGTTATAATAAAGTTCCTTGGTGGAAATGTTGGCTGGAGGAGTGCGTCTTTTAATGCAGGGGCATTGGTTTTGAATATATATATATATATATATATATATATATATATATTTTAGATTGCCCACCCATGCACAGTATTCAATATATTTTTTTTTTCAGAGGAACATAAACCATTGTAATAATTGCCAGCATCATCATCCTTCCAGCACTAAAGGTTACGCTTGTCCACTTCATAGCTCAAGTCGACTTCAGTTTGTAACTTGTACTAGCCCACCATTCTGATTATTTATTTTACTTTAGCATTCCTTATCATGGTTTCTCGTTTGGCAGTCTTCTTCTTATGTTCTACTAGTCGTACTCTTCTCGAGTCTCCCTCTGGTGACTGTCTCATACCAGCCCAGCTTGTGCCCTAGACAGACATACTTGTGTTGCGTTATACACTTTGCTACTGTCTGCTGGTGGGACAGCTCAGCTGTACCACACAATTATCTCTTTTCCTATCATGGCCATGCTCTGACAACGGCTAAATACCATGGGTAGGGAGTGGGCCTCGGAGAGAGGCGATTGATGATAATATATGTTGTGCTTGAAAATTACTTTGAGTCAAGGGAGTAGTTTGAAATGCAACCTCACTCAAACCTTTGAATCAAAAACCTTCTACCATTATTTATCCTTCACCCTTGGCTTTGCTACCCAGTCACCGTTTGAGTTTTGCATTCTCTTCATCCAGTCTTCACTATGAATACCAGTACAATCCATCCATCCAAACATGACTATCATTCACAACAAACCTTTCACCAACATGAACATACATTTGTCAGTCATGTATTGATAGTGATGTGAAAAAAGAACACACTACTGCATTATTAGATTTGTACAGGAAAACATGACTGCTCTAGTGGACATAATAAAAAAAACTGGAGTCTGAAAAATACCCTTGTCAACCAAGTGTTCAGCATAATTGGTGTAGATGTGAAACATCTTCTTGAGAGGCGCTAGGACGCCTAAGGGTAGCTAGCGCGCTCAACAAATTGTCATTCATTCATTCAGAGTAGGCTGAGTGACACTTTTAGTGACTTCGGCATTGCAACATGTTCCATGTTAGAGTGATTGCCACTTGGTAAGCAAAGAAATGTTGAGGAACAATTCAGGAAATTTTATTTTACAATGTATGAGAAATGGCTGGCAATGATGCATGGAAATGTCCCTTCACCAACTATGGCATTTGAAGTCAATGAAGTCTATTGTACGCTGCTCAAGTTCTAGATTCCATCTCCAGACTTTAGAAAGTGCTGCTTCATTTTTGACCACTTCAATAACTCAGAGGACATATGCGCCCTGCTCAATGCATTTGTTGCAGAACCTGTCCCAGAGAAACACAATCTTCAGGTACATCAGTAGGGGCATAGAAAGCTATGTCAGTGGCCAGAGTAAGCAAATTGAGCACTGGCTGTTTTGGCAATGCCAGTCTCAAGTGCCAATACTGAGAGGGCATTTTCACAGATAAAATGTTTACATTGGGAGGAAAGAGCAAACGCGGCTGGCCAACGACTCACTGAAGAAGTATTGCTTGGTGTACTATAATAAGTTTGATTTGTAAAAATGTATTTGGACCTTATATACACTGTACATACACTGTCTATATACCATGCACTATCAGTGCAGATAGCAAGCAATAATAAAAGCAAAACGTTCCATAAACACCGGAAAAACACTGTTTCTGTTGTTATTAATGGCGGGAAGATGTGTAACCACTGATATTCATTGTTTTGTTAAAGTATTGAAATCACTTGAAAACAATTGACCCAAAATAGAAACTAAATACATGAAAGTCTAGAAATATATTAACAACAGGAGGACTTACTGAGGCCAGCAGAGCCATCGGCCGAGAAGCGTTCTTCCTGGGACTGGGAGGCACTACCAGCTCCCTCACCCACTTCGGACGAACTCTTAGTCTTGCCCCTGGATGCTGATGTAAGTCATAATTAAAGAGACAAGAAATAATTGGTGGCAAATAAATAATCTCTCCCCAAATATTTTTGGACAGGTAACAGCAATTGGAATAACATTGAACTTTCCTAAATCATATCGACTAGCCTAGTATCACGGACTGTCCTATCGATTCCACATTTCCTAAACCTACCTAGCCCACCCATTCCAAAGATTTTGGAATAAATTGCAACAAATGATATGTGCTTCTAAGTCCCGATCTCATTCGCAATCATTCTCAACTCTCTTTGACGGGGCAATTCAGTAAGTCTGCGTTTTGTCACTGCACAAGCTATAAAAAAAAAAAGGTTCCAAGAACTGAAGTGAGCGGACGCGCACCTCTAAATTACTAATACTAACTACCACTATCTTAGTGACAGGACAAAGGAAAGGAGTATCTCTCTAGTCTGCATTACTACTTAACATAAGCTCTTACATAATCAGCCCAAGCGAGCACAAAGTTGCAAACAAGTACAATTAGGTAGCGCTGGGCACCTCTCTAGAAGAATAACGATCACATAATATAAGATTTGTAAACGTAGCTTACCTGCATGTGAGCAGCATGCTTGCAATTTGGGAAAAAAATATTAGCAATAACATAATATTAATAATTAGCTACTCACCAAGCCCCGTAACTTCAACCCATAGCGGGTGCAGCAGGTCCTGCTCTTGGTCCAGGATGTCGGACCACCGATGCCTCACTGATTGTGGGTGCACTGGACACCAGAGCAGGGATACACTGCCTGGCACACCCTTGCACATCGTGCTGGCGCTCCTGGAGCCCATACCCAGACCCAGGCCTGCTGCCAGGTTGAAGGGGAGGTGGCACTGGACAAAGAAAACAGTGCTGCTACCTCCACCTCTGAAAACAAGGCCCGGGGCTGCACCCCTTTTGGGTGCCTTCTTCCGCAAGGAAGGCGAATCTTCTATGCCGACTTTTTAGTGGCACGGGTCTCTGCCATGATGCTGTGGGGGCAGAGAAGACAATGTAGAAAGTATAAAAATAATTAAGGGAGAAGAAGAAAGGAAGTAAAAATAATTAGGAAGCAGGTAATAGAGAAAAACAGACACAACTCACTAAAAAACACACAAAAAGTAGAAAAAACCGCAAAATGTACAGTTAAGAAGACCAAGGGAAAGATAATAAATAAAAAAAAAAGATCAGAAAAAAAGTTTTGGGAAAGAAAGATTGAAAAGATTTAGGGAGGATTGAAAAGTAGGCCCCATCACCATTACAGAGAAGAAAACAAGATGGCCGCGCCCCTGCGCAACGCATGGTGCAGTTTGCGCAATATTTACCCTCGAACATGCAATCAGCATTGCCGTGCAGTGGAAACATCACGTGAACTGGTGGGACAAGCAACTCCGCCCACTCGTGGAACTCTGCGTAGTGTGGCAGAGTTTTTTTAACGCTTTACGGAGTTCCGCGTAGCATTGCTACACAAATTCTGCCCCGGTTTAGGTTTGATGAATGGATGTGAAGGGGGATTTGGGGAAAGGTTAGACAAAGACAAACACTACACAAGGACAACATTCATCTTGGCAATGATGAGCAGCCGACCAACATAAATCTGTTATTGGAGGAAAAGGAAAAGAAGGCACAAATAAGTACAGGTAAACCAAACGAAATTGTCTGTCTGGCCCCAGAGAGACCAAGTTACATTAATATGATCTGTCTTACCGAGCTTTGAAAGATATTGAATATAATCCAAATTAAACTTTCTGTAGGAATCAAGTATATAACACAAACACATGCAGTTCAAATGATTACTAAAAGAAAAAATGATACTGTTTTGCCAAATTGGGACTGGGAGTTGCATCTGCATTGATTGCTCTTGTATGGTCCATCAATCTTGGGTGCCTGGCCGATGCGGCCCGGTAAGGTAAGCGTTGGTTTTCCAGTTTGCCGCCGGATAAGAGAGCCTTAGATTGGAAAACAAAAATATATATATAGATATTGAAGAATCAAGGACTAGGAGAAAGAAAGAAGTTAAACTAAGAACTGGGAGTGCACCGTGAAGACTCAGAAGAAGTGCAAGAATAGAAAGAATATTCCTTTAGTTTTTGCATTAATTTATTTTATGCCTGGTGTGTGAACAAATTGGTGAGACCAATTTTACAACAACCAGCAAACATTTCACTAAAAATGGCTGCATGTAAAGTAACTATCGATATCAGGCTGATCAAACTGTCTTGATTATCGTTTCATCATAACATAATATATAACGAAATATGTAGCCTAACAGCAGCACATGCATAATGTGATTATTTATCATTCATGACTAAAATCTTTCTCCAGTTACCTTAAACAACACGCCCCCACCCATTCACCACGTTGCTTCAAATGTGAGCCAGATAGCACTGAGCAGCACACACACCCACCCAGCAACATAGCATTGTCCCAATCAAGTAAAAAACCAATGCACCACTGTCAGTCACACCACTCACCACCACCACTACACAGACTTGTGTAGGTCTGGTGTGTTGTTTATCTTTAGGCCACTTCAAAGTCATCAACAGTCATCCAAATTGGTTGGTGTCAGTGACTAAGAAAACTTCCATATTCTTCTGGTGGCAGTCCTCGTAGTAGTCATGCTCTCGCCCACGCCCTGAGTCATTCCATCATCTCTGATCCCCCTGAGTCTGACTCTGAGTATGGTAGCTCTGTACCAACAGTGTCCTTAGTCCCAACTCAAAAATGCAATAGATTGGCCTGTAGTAGTACAATTTTGTTATTGAACAACAAAAAGAGAATGATTGAGCCACTTTTTGTGTAGAGTAGACTAGATTTGTGTTTGCAAACATTGCATTACCTAAAGGGCTGGTCGGGTCTTAGGAGTATAAAGCATAAAAAAATCAAAAACAAAGCAGTGTGGACTGTGTGGAGTGGACCCGGTGAAGGAATCTCACTATCTTAGCTCTAGAAGGGCAAGGAGAAAAAATAACCTTCAGGGGCAAATTATTGATCAGCCATCTGTACTTGGGCCACCAACATTGTGAATCTCAAATCTGAATCATCACTAACACATTAAGTGTAACAAACAAACATCCAGTCTCACACTGTCTGCACCACATGAATCATCTCTTCTCAATCTCAACACACATGATGATGATGACATATCATCACAACAAGTTCACATCACAACAAACAACAATTACTCAGCGTGCCATGCGTTCCAGCATTTACCTGTTCTTCCGGTGTGCTCACCGTGATCGATTGGTGGTACATTGCAGAATGCAGATCCCCCATTTGTTCGCGAAGCAGAGAATTGCCAGTGTAAATCAAATTATAATAATGTCACGTGTTGGGCAGTCCCTCTAGGGTAGGAAAGGAATGGATAGATAGATAGTCCCATTCGCGGCCCAGGGTTGGAGGCAGGCACACATTTTTGTACCCTCCACTCAATGTCTTGCTTGAGGGAAATGGCTTTGGAGGGTGAGTCAGGACTTCTTCACTGCACACAGTTGCGAGTTTGACTCCAATCAGGCAATAAAATGTGTTTAAGAGTAAGACGTGGGGATGAATTGGTCAACCAGACAGTAGACACACACAAATAATAAATAAAGTAAATGTTCCATAGCTATATTTTTTTTGGGGGGGGGCTTCAAAGAAAGAAAGCCTAGTAGTCAGGGAAGTAGAGCTCGTCCTCAAACTCTGGTGGTTCACCCAGAAGTAGGTCATCTAACACACTTCTTCCATGACCTGAGTCTCCATCATCTTCCTCCTGTGGTACTTCAGGTATGGTGTAATCCGGTGGTATAAAGTGCTGAATCATTTTGGTCATGGTTAATCTCACCATGTTTCGGGGCGAGAGACTGGTCCTTCTCACTGTGATAATGGCACCAGTAGCCCTGAAAACATGCTCAGTGGAGACAATGGCTACATGGCAAACCAGACAGTTTTTTGCCAGACTGCCGAGCACTGGCCATTGTCGCCTCTTCCCATACCAATAAACCAATGGGTTTTGATCAAGGTAGCCCTCAGATAGGCCTGGACCATTCGCTCAATGTTCATTGTTGGTGCTCCACTTTGATCAACCTCTTTTGCCTTTGCCTCTACACTGGACTTAAGCCCTGCCAGTAGAAACCACTCAGTTGCAGATTTGAGGGCTGATGCTCCTGGTCTTGGTGTTGTTGATGGTGTTCTTGTTGTTGGTTTTAGCTGCTGTGAGCCAACAGCACTGCCCTCAGCCTCTGAACAAGAAGGCTGCCCCATAGCACTTGTGCCATGGACCTCTAATTCCCTGCTGTTCTTTTTCACTGCCTTGTTCATCTATCCATGTTTTGTATTTTCTAACATACCCCATCTGAAAAATGAATGAAAGTGGACAGTAATGGTTTGTACCGTGGATCAAGAATTGTGGCACAGATGTAATGTTTGGAGGGCACAATGTCCCTTTGCACCCTTGCATTAGCAGACAAGCGAAGGATTAAGCTCTCCACCAAGTCATACGCATCTTTTTTCCCTCCACACCTGCGTACATTGCACACACCTCCTTTAGCTGTTCCTGTA
This sequence comes from Calotriton arnoldi, assembly GCA_963921515.1. NCBI lineage: Eukaryota > Metazoa > Chordata > Amphibia > Caudata > Salamandridae > Calotriton > Calotriton arnoldi. Next base: position 1,077,775 of record CAWUFW010002202.1, read on the forward strand.
GCATGTGCAACAATGGGATAGCTTGGCCCATGGCACTGTCCTCTTTGCTGACTTCCCGTGTGAACACCTCAAAAGGAAGCAGCAACTCTATCAGGCATTTGACTAGGTTCCATTGGTCCATCTCAATGATCATACATTTAACAGTTGGATCTCCTCTTTGCATGACATATTCATTGATAGGTCTGTACTGCTCAAACAGGTGTTTAAGCATGTAATAAGTGGAGTTCCAGCGTGTTGGCACCTCATGTACGAGTACGTTAACAGGTATTCTATTATCACGCTGAATGACCCTCAACTGTTTCTGGGCTTTAAATGAATGGCTGAAATGAGTGCAGATTCTTCTGCAGGTGGACAGTAAGTTGCTTACTTGGTCTTCTTTTTTAGAAAGTCCTGTACAATGATGTTGATGCAGTGCGCCAAACACAGAACCCTGAAACAACCAACATCGGCCATGGCCTTAACTATATTACTGCCATTATCTGTGGCAACAAATCCAATCTTAAACTCTCTTTGTCGCAGCCATTCAAAGACCTTGTTGTTAAAGTCTTCCAAAATGTTTGCAGTGGTATGGGATTTCTCCATTGTGAGCATCCCTAATGTTGCATGCTTCCGAGCAGCATTAAAAATCTCAGCAGTGTCAACACCTGCAGATATTTTGTCTCTAACCCCCACAAAAGAGATCCAGTGTGCAGTGATGCACATGTAATCAATCGCTTGGCAATTGGTTGTTAGGGTTTGTTCCATCAACCTAGCACAACCTCACAGTGTATATTAAGGGTTAGTTTCATTTTGGTGTTTTACTCCTTGATATAAGTCTTCTGGCTAATTCAGATTTCCTTCCTTTATTTTGTGATATAATCATATTTAACTCTGTTTGAAGAAGTGCTCACAATTGCAGAAAAGCATGAACAGTTTAAAGCACGTGTGGTATTTAGTTTGAGCTACGATCATATTTAATAACAGTTGTAGAGGTGCTTTCATAATTGCAGAAAATCATGAGCAGCCGAAAGGCAGTTTGCACGTGTTGTATTGCAAAGGGCACATTTGCATAAGCAGCACGTCGTGAGTCATCCTGGCACGTTTCAAGCGCCCCACCCTAACGGAGGAACCCCACCCATCCCACTCTCTATAAAAGACCCTCATAAGATTTGAAACGCGCTTGCGTTCGTTAGCATTTCTTCCCTTACCTGATTTCCAGCACGAATGTGTCTCCAGAGAGTCTCCTGTTCCGACGACGACAAGGTTTTCTGCTGAGCTCCGCTCTAAGCTCTTCCTGTTCCGGAGCTGACTCCCGTTCCCAAGGCAACTGCAATCAACAGTCTGCAGCTTCCCTCTTCTCTTCAGTCCGGTTCGCAAAATCTTCCGACCTGAAACAAAAGAAAGAAAAGAGACAAGTAAGGTCTTTCCAATTTTACATATTGAGAACAGTAAAGCGCGCATAAAGGTTTACTTATCTTCAGTTCTCCTGATTAGAAAGGAATCGGATTCTTTCAGCTTCAGAGATGTATCTGCAAGGAAAAAAGAAAGGAGATTCTTTTAAAGGTTAACTGCACGAGAAATTCTCGTTTTAAAGAAGGACAAAAGAGAACATTTTCAGTAACGTTTTATGGACAATATTAATAGGACTTTTGTGAAATAACTTTTAGTAAGTTTTCAGGTTCAAGGAATTATCTGAGTTGTTGGAATAATAAGATGTGTTAGTGTTTAATGATATTTTATTCCTCACAGCATAAATAAGAAGTAACAGTTCAAGTTGTTCTTCAGTGAAAAGGAAAGCTCGTGATATTTGAAAAGTGTCATTATAAAACAGGTATTAGAAATTATTAGGAATTACTGTATGCATATAAAATTGTGAAACTATGAGAAGAAAACAAAACGTGTAGAACAGCAATGCTTACATAATTGTTTATAATATTTCTAGCCATCAAAATATAGAAGAATAAGGTTTTCCGAAGCATTAAGCAGGAATATAAGCAGAGGAAGAGTCGCACCTACTGAAGCAACAGCAGTGGAGTGTTTCTTTATTTTTCTTTTTATTATTTTGTCCCATTTTTCCCCATCCCCTGGAGAACTATTCTAGCCAAACTGGATATTCGTGTGCAGTTTAGGCTGGTATAGGTTTTTGGGGGCGAAGGGAGCAAGCCTCGCATCTCTCAAGTGGAATAACCTGGATTTCAGGTGAGTGAAGACTTAACATTGGTCCACATGTCTGTTGTCAGGTAGATACTGTGGACAGCAGTGTGCTGCAAAGCTTGTGAAGTTTTTGAGGACACTGGTCCCTAGACAATTAGATGTAGTTAGAGTTAAATATAGACCCAGTCAGTACTATATTATCTGTCCAGCCGGACAGTTTTTAATATACAATGATTGTATAAAGCAATTAAAACAAAAAATTACAAGCGGGACACAACCTGCGTCCTGCTGACGTACATTTACAAACAACATAGAAGAAGGGGTTCAGGCAAGAAAAGCGTGTCTGTAGTCACATTGGATATAAGTACAGCAGACAAATTACGTTGCGCACACCATTACAAGTTAAGCATTGTAGTATAGCCAATGTATATGGTGTACAGTGTACAGTTGTGCAAGCAATTCAAGCACATCATGATGTAGCGCTGGAACAGGAACTCTGGCAAAATAGGACCGGCTGAGAACCTTCCATTTCGGGCAGATGGCTGCCTTAAATTCAAGAAAACCCACTCCTTCAACAAAAGAAAAAGGAAGGAGGTCCTGCGCTAACATTTTAGCCAGCTTCACGTTGTACAAACGTGCTGTTGGGTGGTTGCGTTCATACTGCCCCCTGGCCTACACATGGCAGGAATAGTAGCCTGAATTTTTTTCTTTCCTAATGCAACTGATGCAGGTGCCTTCTTGAGAGCAGGCGGTGGTAGGCTCAATGTGCTTTTCAGTAGGCAGTCACTGTCCGCTGTTGCCTGAGTCTTGTGCCATTGCGATGATGCTGATGTGGGAGATACTACTGCACTGCTGGGTAGAGGGCTGCTTTGCGTAATGAAGATGTGTTCCCCCTCTTCACCTTCCACCGTGATCAGATCAGATTCAGATTTCCTGCTCAGCTGGCTTTCACCCCTTCACCTACAACACTCGCAGTTGTTTGGCCGCTAAGTTGTGCCTCCCAATAGATCATATGGTGCTTTCTAAAATGGGTTGTTTGCCCCCGGTACCATTGTTTGTACCAAGCTTAACCCGACTAATATTTGCTCCGCAAAGGGAGCATATGGCAATGTTCACCTCCTTCTGGCTAACCAAAAAGAAATCCCAAACTGGGGAGCTCAACTTTCTGATGCTGGTGCCACTGCCAATGTCGGATGAACTTTCGGTAGATGGGCATTTTGACGTCTGACTCTCTGCAGTACCTACTTCTACTGAGGTGGTTGTGGATGTAGATCGCTGCTGGGACTTTGCAAATATAGCAGCTAGTGTTGTTTGGCTCTGTGGTGCCACTGCCACAATCCCCCAGGGAAGTTGGGATGGGGTAACGGCCTCCACTTGGGCTGGGCTAACATCCATGATGACTGGCTCGTCGTCATCCTCCTCTTCTACATCTGACTCCATAACTCTAAGGCTTTATGGAACCTTCCCTTTTCCATAGCCTTGTCTGAGTCATCTCATGGCATGTCTCACTCTCAAACAGAAGCGGGATCCAAGTCACATCTAGATTATCAGAAGGGGGGCTTGATGAAGAAGATGATGAACCACTAACTCTCCTTTTTCTAGCTGGAGATCTGGAAGGCAATGGATCTTCTAAAGCAGATTGCTCTACTTCCTCAGCATGAAGCTCAATTTCCTGAACTGCTCCTACCTCGGGAGGAACTACTATTGGCAGTTGTAGCTGTTATTCATGTTGTCCACTTCTCTGAGTTTCCTGCAATGATTGGGTACTACTTTGCAATAGAGATAAGTCAATGTCAACATCACAGCTTGTTGACGTTACTGTGATTAGACTGGCTGCCTCTGTGACAGACATGGGTTGGACCTAGATTGGGGTGGGTTCACTGATTTGGAGGTGCTGCTCCCAGCTTGCTCCCCAGAGGCCAGTGCGGCAAGCACAGTTTTTTGTTTTCCAAAAAACATCTGAGGGGACGTACCAGTAGTGGTGATGGTAAGCGTCTTCTTCTTCCCACTGGCTACTTTCTTTGAAGCAGTTTTAGCACCTTTCTTCGGGCCATGTTGTTGCTGTCAGTTAGCAGAGTCACTTAGCTTCACAAGTTGAAGAGATGTCTGATGAGTGGGTCACTCACCCATCACGTTCACGCCATGCACAGACCTTCTTTCTGGCAGTACTGTAGGTGATGTGTTGTTGTCTTGTCTCTAGTTGGTGTCTTCTTGTCGTGCACCTAAAAGAAAAAAAGCAAGGAGGACATCAGTGAAACGTGGCACTGTTGCTGTTCAATAAGTAGCACAAACAAAACAATATCATTTAGTGTGGTCACTGCTGTTATTCCCTTAATTAACAATACAGTGTAAATAATAAATATATCTACTTATTTGTAAAATGGAAAACCACACCAACATATACTTTCATGGTGACTGAAATCTTAAGAAGAATAAGAGAGAGAAAAAACAACAACAACAACATACAGATAAAACTGATTGCTTTATGTGCGGCATGTGACGTCACGTCACTCACGACGTGTGATATGTCAAAGCACTGAGGTTGATGTACCTGACAAATGACAATGGAAGGAATAATCCCTAGACAATGAATGCTGTTGTGCACCTATTGCAGACATGGGGCGGATTTGATTGATGCAAGATGTAGTGGGAAATGGTATGAACAAAAATAATAATTGTTTTTAAAATTATAGAATTTTTTTACAAAAATTGAAAAAATACTTTAACAATTACTTGGAAAAATTTAAATAATTGAAAATAAGTGAAGTTATCCTCAAAGATAGAATAATAGGGTATTATTAAACTGCTATCTCATTGCTCAACCATCCATGCAGCCTATGGCAAAAAGGGCTGAAATTGTTTGGACGCACAAAATGACTGCCAACCAGTGTCACATTGTCAACAACAACACTCAACAGGAATATATTCATTGGGGACAAGGAGAAGACATGCAGGCCTATAGGGAAAGCACACTGGCTGGATCCATAAAATGGCTGCCACCCACATGGTCACAACAAGAAGCTGGAGGCCTAGAACAAAGAACGCAAGCAGGCCTATGGCAAAAGCACACTGGCTGCCTACAACAAATGGCCACCAGCCACATGGTCACAACAAGAAACTGGAGGCCTAGAACAAAGAACGCATGCAGGCCTATGGCAAAAGCACACTGGCTGCCACGTGCCTACACAAAATGGCCACCAGCCACATGGTCACAACAAGAAGCTGGAGACCTAGAACAAATAACCTGTGCAGGCCTATGGCAAAGGCACACTGGCTGCATACACAAAATGGCTACCAGCCATATGGTCAAAACTAGCAGTTGGAGGCCTAGAACATAGAATGCATGCAGGCCTATGGCAAAAGTACACTGGCTGCCTACACAAAATTGCAACCAGCCACATGGTAACAAGAAGAAGCTGGAGGCCTAGAACAAAGAACATATGCAGGCCTATGGCAAAAGCATACTGGCTGCATACACAAAATGTCCTCCAGCCACATGGTCACTCACAGGCCACAACAACAAGAGGCAGGAGGTCTGCAAAACAAACAGCACATGCAGGCCTAGGGACAGTCCACTGGCTATACAAAATGGCCCCTGCCAGTAGCCACATTGCATCTGGAAAAAAGGCAAATGTTGGCCTATGGCAAACACACAAACTGGCCAGACAAAAGAGGCATGGTAAAACAGAGAAAACATCATTAATTCAGCAATGCCAAAAATGAAAATTATTGGGCAAAACAAATGTTTACAACAGCATAACACACTTCCTTCAAAGGCATTACCCCACCTAGTCCTATACACTGTTTGCATGGAAAAAACATGAAATACTACAAAAATCACTTTTTGTATTTCAATCCAAATCCATCCATGGCCTAAATGCTGTGAACACAACAGAAACAGTTGTTTCATGCACCCATGACAGGCACTTGGCCTGCTGGCTGGAAGGCCAATTGGTAGACAAGGCCACATAGTGAATTCAATCAATATTTCAAATGTATAAAAAGAAACATATAGAAAATATAGTAAACTGTGAAACATTTTCCCTTTACTAAAGAAGAAAAATGAAATGCAAAGAAATCACGATGCCCCTACTGAAACAGCAGGCCACCCACCACAATAATTTTTGAAAATCCATTAACAGTACAAATAAATCCAGGGGCTTGGCCCCAATCAAACAAACAATACCAGTTTTCCAACTTACTTGTGAAATCTCAAATTCAAAGCCCTTAAATCCAATGGGATATACAGCAGACAAAAAGAGTGATCCTTCCAGCTCCAAATCCAAATAAGTGTGACCAGAAATGGACAAAGCACTGGGAGGAGCCTGCTGGACAGGAACAGGAAGTTAGAGACTCTGGGCCTTTCTACCTGTTGAAAATAAAGTTAAAAAAACAAAACAAAAGACTCCGCACAAAAAAAACACTGCCAAATGTCAATTTGAGTAGGTTTTTAACTACAAATTGTCCGTTCGGCAAGATCTTGATGCTGCTTGAGGAGAGAATCTTCCCAGATTGCAGCTGCAGTAGATCCTGCGCATCCGGGATTGCGTACAGCAGAAAACATCCGCTGGAAGTCGCCTCTGTGCCGAAATGACGTGTTGGCAACCGCAAAATCTCGAGGGAGCATGTGGTCGGCTAGCCAAATCTCGTGGCGCCCGCGAACTGCTCTAAAAATCTCATGCGCAATTGCTAAAGCCTGGCAAGTTGCTCCCACGCTCTCGATATGACGTTTTGAGCGCTCAGAGCAAAAATAAACCCTGCTCCGTTGTGGAGTGCAGAGTTTAATGATAACTCCGCATTCTCGGCGGAACGCTGAGTTACCAAACTCCACAAACTCTGCGAATGGAGCGAAGTTTTACGCCAGGACTTAATCAACGGTGGATGTGCAGTTGATAACATTGGGGAAGGGAGAGAAGAAATTTCATGAGCCACTCTGCTCTCCCTAAGATGCCATTATCACACTACGCCTTTAATTGCATCATTTTGACCCCCTGAACCCCCATTCATTTATGCCTTGTTGGCAGCCCATAGGGAGGAGATGTGGATTTCACTCCAGCACCTTCTTGGGCAGTGCCTACAATTCCTGTGAATGAATCCTACCTGCTGTTCATCTCAGTGATGGAAAAGACCTACTTACGTGCAGCGGTGGAATAAATTACCTAGAGAGAAGCTGTGGTCTTCAGGGAAGACATCTGCCATTTTGACAGACAAAGAAAGTAGGTAGATTTCTCTGACCAGTTGTCATCTCTTACATCTTATGGCTGTTATTAAATCATGGTGAAAGGTAATATAGTACTCCACAGGGGAAGCTATAATTAGGGATACTGCCCAGCAGGATTTCAGCGTGACATTTAAAATACCTCAATGGGTCCACTCACTTTATATATTTCCCTTTGAAAGAGGAGAAATCTTCCTTCAGCTGCAGAAGAAATTCAAGGAGACAGTTGTGGCTAATTTCAGAGATATTGATAGCATAATGTATGGTATCAGGGATATGGAATCTTACCCTCTCACCCACTCCAAGGCTTGTTGGTGAGCCTCATGTACAGTGGGGAATGTAATCTAATGTTTGGAATCTGTTTAGCCATAGCTTTGAACTGTCTGTCATGGTAACATTGTGTTCATAGTGACAGAGGTATCTGATGTTTACTCAGGAGAATTCTTGCAATCCTGAACTTGTGGAGGAAGTTTGGATCTATTGAGCAGCCTAATAGTCCTCCAGGTGCTATTTCCATTGGATCATGACGGTTAGAGACATTCCCGCAAATCATGTAGGCGGTACTGCTACTGATATCCAAGTAGTGCTGAGAGGTAATTTTACATATAAAGCAGCAGCGGCCGGTGCAGATAAGCACGGTGGGGTGGGACAGGGCGCTGTGGGGTAGATGTCAACAGACGATGGAATAGGAGTTATTTATTTATTTAATTTCCCCTATTCTTTCATCTGTCAACATCCCCCTCGCCCCCGCCCCTCCACCCCACGTCGCTTACCTGCACCGGCCATTGCTGATATAAATTAAGCTTATATTTTTCTGAAGAATCATTTGAAGGCTGATGGCATCATGCAGCAGCTTTCCAAGAAGTATTTTGTTCCTAGTTAATTACCCACTACAAAGTTCTGTGAGTGTAGTTCAGGCTTATGTCCTAAACGTCAGTTCCTGCATTTGCCAGTGGAGTTAAATCAGATGCCGATCAAAGCAATGATATTCCCAAGGTTTTACACTTATGAGAATTATTGCAAGTTTGTGTCCCAGTGGGGTAGCATTTTTACTGGGTTTCCATTTTCATAAAAATGTGATGATGAACAATAATTGATTTTTATGTTAGATCAAATATGCAAACGATGAGCTACAGAAGACAACAGAACGCTCCTCGACCATGGAGAAACTGTGGCCCTGACCCTCCTTGACCTCTCCGCAGCGTTTGACACAGTCTCACACAACACACTCATCCACAGACTCTACAACATGGGCATACAGGAAGACGCCCTCAAGTGGATCGCCTCCTTCCTTTCAGGATGCACACTTAGCATCCAACTGCCTCCCTTCACCTCCGCACCCAAAGACATCATATAGGGCATGCCTCAAGGATCATCCCTCAGCCCCACCCTGCTCAACACCTACATGACTGCCCTCACAAGCATCGTCAGATCCCACGGACTCAACATAATCTCCTATGCAGCAACACTCAACTGATCCTCTTGCTCACCGAGGACCCCTCTAATGCCAAAACCAACTTCTGCAACACCATGACCAATGTAGCCAAATGGATGAGGGACAACCGCCTCCAACTCAACTCCGACAAAACTGAAGTACTGATCTTCGGGAAGAACACCGCCGCTTAGACCACATCTGGTGGCTTGCAAAACTCAGACCCACACCCACCAACCATGCACGCAACCCCTGCATCATCCTAGACAGCCAACTGACCATGAAACCACAAGTCAATGCAGTCTGCTCCTTCTGCTTCCATACACTTTGAATGCTCTGCAGAATCTTCAGATGGATCCCAACGAACACCAGAAAGACTGTCACTCCGGCGCTCATCACCAGTGCCTCGACTATGGCAGCACCCTCTATACCAGCATCTCCACCCAGCTCCTCACAAGACTCCAGACCATACAGAACGCTGCAGCCAGACTCATCCTCAACCTCCCCAAACAAACTCTCATTGACCCCCACCTGAGAGATTGCCACTGGCTCCCTATCCAGAAAGTATGCCAGTTCAAGAGCCTCACACACACCTACAAAGACCTCCATGACCTTGGACCTGCCTACCTCAACCATCGTCTGAACTTCCACCAACCCAATAGACACCTGCGCTCCTCTTCACTCACCCTCTCACACACCCTCTGCACCTGTTGCAGCCGCAGCAGTGGCTGCTTCTTCTCCTGCATCACTGCCAAGACCTGGAACGACCTTCCCCCACAGCTCCGTACAGCCCCGTTGCTGGCAGACTTCAGGAAGAGACACAAGACCTGGCTCTTTGATGGAGAAACAGCACCCAGATACCCCTAGGTGTGACAGTGAAGTGCTTTACAAATGCTGTTTGATTAATTGATGGTTTGATGAATGTGTTAGTTGAAAAAAGTCTAATATAATGTATAATAGAGTGCTTAACAACATAATTTAGTTGTGCCACATTTTACATGAAATTTTCATCTAGAATAAAATGGATGTTGTTTTTGTCATTCACTCCTGTATTCACCCCTCCCATCTGGTTCCCCTGCGCATCTTCTCATGTGCTCTGCAGAAGCTAAGAAAACTAATGTAATGGATTTTTACTGATGTGCTCTGAATGAACTTTCTAGTGTTCCAAATTATAGCAGTTTTCAGGGCCCTTCCACTGCAGTTCTGTTGCTGGGCTTAGTCTTATTCATTGGTGTGAAGACTCATTGTTTAAATGTTCCATATTAGTTTGAACATCGCCGTACAGAGGTAGCGTGGAAGATGCTAAATGCTTTCTTAAAATGGGATAGTGTCCGTGTACTTAAGTATGACATGTCACATTTTGATTTACCAAGAGAGTTCTTACTTGCGATCATGCCACAATGAATCTGCTGTTTCTCTAATTTGTAATGCAAGAATTGTGTATAAAAAAACCTGGATTTGGGGGGAGAGCCAGAAGATTTACCTTTTCTACTAGGGATGCTGCTTGATTCTTTTCTGAATTCTGATGCTCACTTGGGACTTAGACATATTTTTGATTTTGACTACTCTGTTAACTCTGCATTTTGAGCCTTTATGGCATTATTTTGTAATAAAACCTTTTAACTTTTCCACTGATTTAGAACTCAGTTATTCAGGGGTCCTAATTAATTACTTTCCTAATTTACTAAGTTGATGTGAGGGTGACTTTTCGTGCAAGATTAACCTGTGGTAAACCCATTTGATGTACATTTTGGGATGATGTGTATTTTGGGGTGTCCTAAATATTGGGGTATGGTGGTGCTTCCACGCTAGGTATCCACCAAACATGCCAGTTAATATGAGAATGTGTCCTAGGTATCCCTCATATGTCAATCAATACAAAGTTGTGTCAAGGTCTGATCCTTCTGCCAATCAATCCCACACTTGAATTTCAGAGAGAGACACACACACTCACACACACTTGCACACAAACTGTTTTCAAACACATGGGCACACATACAAAAATACTGTTGGAAAATGGGCTATTAGTTGTGCTGCCATCACAAGTAATAGAACGCGTTTGTCCTCAGTGGGAACCAAACACCCCATTGAAGCACTTGATAGGGGAGCAAAGTTGAGCAGTCCAAGGCCTACTCAAGGGAGGTGGTGTGGGCTAGTAATCACCAATTATCAGCACACAATAATAACGCTCATAAGTGACTGTCCAGTCAGTACTTTTTCTTTAGAAAAGGAGAACAACATTTATTATACACACACTATTAAATACTATCCAATAATTTTCACATACATACATCGGTAGATAGAAAATACCATATATGACATTGTGTAATCACCTATGTCTCCTTAAAGGCTCAAAGGGGTCACACAACCATATCAAGTGACTCTATTGGTTTTGGCAAGGTTGAAGGGCAATAAACCACATGTTAAAATTATCATTGTGTGCCTAGATGCAATTACCAAAATTATATTCCAGCATGAATGCACTTATTAAGGTTAATAACACATATATAATGTGAGCAGTAATTATTAACATCATTATGTGAACTGATCGAAAACAACTTCTGTCTGAGTACTTTTGATTGTTCACCACCAACCTGTACTTATAAAAGCAGCCCCTAGAAGGCATCTTAATACAATGATAATGTATTGTAACCATACGCTTGGCCCCTAGCTAGTGCAACAATACAGGGACTGTTTTTAACCACCTTTCAGGCCATAATACATGTAATAGTACACATAGCCCCTAGTGGGCATAAGATTCCCAGCTGCAGAGTAAAAGCTTCTGCTATGGGAGTGCTTGAAAATGTGAAGGAAATCCAGGGAGGTGATAATTTTGGAGTCTCCCCATCTTAGGGTGAGGACACAGGAAGAAAGGTGGCATCCTCCTGCGGTGATTGGTGGTGGTCCTATAGTCCTGGGACCACAACAAAGGAAGATATGGACCACAATGTGTTAAACCAACTATGCCTTGCAAAGCATTATGGGGCGATCCTCACAAGTGCGGTGAATATTTAAACCAGGGCTCTCCAGCTGCACTGGGTGCCCATCCGCATCATTGGAGGGCAGCCCAGGGAGCCCACCCCCGGCAGTTCTTGCCATCCCACTGAGTAGCCAGTAGTCCCTCATGCTGCCACAAAAGCCGGCAGTGGAATTCTGGCCTGCCTGCATAATGGTTGGCTGGCCTTCTCGCTACCACAGACACAGGCACAGAGAGTGGGGAAGGCTGGCCTTGGCAGGGGAAGCGCAAAGACACTCCTCAGCTTCATATTTCTCAGGGCCCAGGGATGGGGTCCTGGGCCCCCTCTCCTGCATTGCGAGAGGTGCAATGGTGCTCCTGCTTTAAAGGAACTTCTCGGGGACCAGGGATACGGTCCTTGTCCCCTTTTCCTCCTCATATAGGGAAAGTGGGAAGGTGCTCCCCTTAGTGTTTTGATTTACGGGAGCAGCCCCCAGGCCCTGGCCCACCGGGGCAAGGCTGAAAACAACAGCAGAGCCCCATACGCTTCGTCCGGGTTATGAAAAGGGTCAAAGGTCACCAAACTTTAAAGTGCCAGAAATCCGGCCCCATTGGGTTGATTTGGAGGATCCTGAGCTTGTTTTACTCCTGGTGGTGAGCTCTAGCCACCACAGGCAATTGCAACAACATGCCTCACCTCCAATGCGGTGCAGTCCTCAAAACAGATGTCCTCCTGGTTCCCTGCAACAGCTCTCCTCTTGATCTTGGGTTCCCGGAGCAGGAAAAGTCCAGGGCTTTCCCCCAACTAGTCCTCAGGTGGTATAAAGGGGCCAGCCTCACTGGCCATTGGGGAGACCCACTGGTCCTGGGGTCAGCAGGGCAGAGTCTTTGGTCCTGAATGGGGGTCAAGGGGCTCCTGCTTCCAGTTCTTCATGGTGGTGCCAAGGTCCAGCAGAGAGGCATAGAAAAATCAATAGGCAAGAGAGAGTCTTCCCCTGGTGCAAGAATTGTTAAAGGGGAGAGGAAGGTTCCAGAAGACAGGCACCCCTTGACAATCCAAGGGTGCAACATCATCTCTCCACCCATGTCCCAACCCTCCTGCACAGCTTGATGGGACAGTCCAAGATTGCATCATTCAGGAGCCACTGGTCACAGCAGCTCCTGGGGTCTCAGCTCCACCCCTCGCTGACATCACTGCCAGAGACTTGAACACTAGAATTTCAAAGTGGGGCCCCTTGTGGCTTGGCTCCAGCTGTCTGGCCAATTCATTTTCGGCAGGCCCATCCCCAGTACAGTGTGACAGCTGGGTGATTGATGGAGTTCATTCTGCTGCACCCCTTTCCTCTTCCGGAGCTGGCAGAAGTACTACTTATTGCCCCTTTGGTGTAGAACGGCATTTGTTCCTGCTGCTGGAGAAAATGTAATTAACTGGGCACAGCAGAGTGGCACAAGGCCAGGGCTCTGATCCTGAGCTGAGACAGGAAAATATGAAAGCTTTGGATGACCCATAAGGTGTACAATTATCATTTTAGAAGTTACATATGTGGTGTTCTCGCACATGTTACACTCCAATTCAAGACGTCATGGTCTCTGTAGGCAAAGGGGGAGTGAAACTACACTCTAAGCCAGTTCTCTCCCTATGTGTATAATGGGGTGCCACTACTCTTATAAGGCCTATGCCAAGTGAATACCTAATCCTGCAGGGTCCCCATTGCGCCAGGCTACCTGTGCGCTGTTACAGGGCTGTGCATGACAGTAGTCTCCCACATGGAGCCTGCAATGTTGCACACATGTTTACATGTACCCAGCAAAGTGTCCCGTATCCTTGTTGTGTCACAGCTGCCTTATATTAAAAGGCAGACACAAGCGGTATACACACGCAGTCCGTTTGCCATGTGATTACTGTGGGTGAGACACTGGCAGTGAGACTCATTCACGGTAAAAAGTCCAAAACCAGGTGATAAAAAAGCAAAAAAATCTGGGCGTACTGAAGGGCCAGAACCCAGTGCAACACACACACATGTAAATGCTCACAAATCTCTGCAAACACATACAGAACGAACACAAGAGCAGGACATTCAGCAGTTTCCTTGATGGTAAAATGTTTTGTTCCTTCCCTTCACTCATTTCTTACTTGAACACTCAGCATGAGTGTGGATGGTGTGTAATTTCATCCTGCACTTAATTCACATATGCACAGTCTATGTAGTTGTGGCAATATTTCAACCGGATGGCGCCAACTCTGTTCAGGTATTCAGATTGTTTTCTGACAGTGGTACTTGGTAAAATTGGTGACTCTGCTTCACACAGATCCTAAAAACCATGTCACAACGGATGATCTTCAGAGGTAGCAACAAAAATGTTTAATTAGTTGAAAAAGGTGTAATCCGGAAAGTTAATGCTTTTTATTTTTTTCAGACAAAAAAGTGTACAAGATTGAACATGTAAAAAAGAAACAAAAAAAGAAGCGGTACACAACTGTTTACTGATGACATAACAAATGCATATCATTAAAGTTCACAGTTGCAGCAGTGATGATAGTAATAACATCAATTAAAGTTTCTTTGACAGACATGCCTCTCTTTACCCTTACTGATAACATCGGTAACAGTAAATCTACGGATTCTTATTATATTTTGGTACTACTCAAAACAGAAAAAAGATGAAAATGTTCAGACCTCCTTTGGCTTAATTGACTGATGACAGAACTGAATTGAAGATGCTGTGCATTGCTGATGATTACAAGTAAAAATATATATAATATATATAATACATAAAATTCTGCAATCCCTGTATAAATGCACATCTCTAATTTCTTTATAATTGACAACTAGAGTAAAGAGACATAAGAACTCAACTGTAATCAGTTATTGCAGTCGAGTACTGATATCACAATGCTGCTGTCAGAGCCAGCAGCCAAGGTGAAAGGCAGGTCATGTCATGGAACAGCTGTTTAAAGCTTTAAAGCAATGGAATGAAACAGTGCTTTTCTTTCTTCTGCCTATTTTTCTAGCTTACAGTGAGTAGCAGAAAGAACATGATTATGTTTTGCATTCCATAGGTAATTATCGTAAAGTTGGAATATTGAACTGTTTCTAATATCTCTTTGCAAAAATATCAGCTTTTTGATGTGTTTAATTTTGTATGTTTTATTACTCTTCAAATTTGCAAACCATGGCCTCTCTTTCTGAAAGAGCTATGAGCCAAGAAGTGGTATGTGGGAAAGGTGATGGTGTGACCATGTATTATTTGGGATAAGGTATCTCCTCTGTACAAGATAAGGATATTGCAATTCAACTTAGAGTTTCATAACCTTATAATAGAACTCAGCCTTTGGCCTTGTTCCTCTATATGGTTATGTAACTCCTCAGTGACTTGCAATATCCATATAATGTACGGCAGGGGGTACTTTATTGCTTATATAATTGAATGGAGTACCACTGAACACAACATCGACCTGAATCTCTACCAAGTTAGCCAATTCCAATATTATTCATAACACTAATGGAGTGAAAAATTAAAGGAAATATTTCACTTGATATCGATGATGACAGAAAAAGAGTAAAAATATTGAAGCATTAGTGATGACAGAAAACCGGTTAGTACATACTGACGTACTTCACAGTAAACACGTAAACATCAGAGTGAAAATATGTCATCATAGTTACCATACCATCACGGATAAATCAAAGTGAAAATATAAAGACACGTTTATGTGTGACAGATTGCTATTCAAAGTTGAAAGAAAGGCAAGCTTTTTATTAATGTAGCGTTATTGATGACAGCACTATAGTGAAACATTTGCATGCATTAGACAACAGCGTATTTTCTGTCATAAAAAATATAGATGTGGGTCCCAGTAAGATGTGTGCACAGTGTTACACAAATGTTGTGTGAAAATATTTTTAAAATGTATTAATTTAATTGATCTAAAAATTGTTAACTCATGACATTTTTGCAAATATGGATTTCGTTGGTAGTTTTGATAGATTCAAAATTGATTGATGATTTGTGACTGTTTGTGGTTCACGTTACCAGTACAATTTTTAAATTTATATACATTATGTTAAAGTTTAAAAATATGGCAGGAGTAGAAGAAGATTCTATTAAATCGGAGTACTGTGTGTACACATAGCAACGTGATCACAGGTAAGTTTACAATACAAGGGTGCAGTTCACAAATCATTTTTCACTGCAGCTATTTCCTGTTCTGGGTGGTAAGTTAAGGCAGAGATTGGTGCAAATATATTTTATCACCATATAATGAAGGCAGATTTCAGTATGTGGTAAAGTGTGGCAAGTGTGCATATTTGTTGTGTTACATTTTCTTGTGGTGGTGATGAGTTCTGTTGTGTTCTATGCTGCTGTATTTTAATTGACTATTGCTGTGTTCTGCCTTGTTATGTTTTGTGTTTTGTTGCATTGTGTATGCTATTGTGTCTTGTTGTTTACTATAGATAAATCAACAAGTGCTGCTGCACTCCCAGCCAAAAGTATCATGTGTGTTCATTGAGCGCTGTCTAATGTTGTGAACTAGCACTGCTCCAGCTCTTATACTATTTAAGACAACAGTCTGCCCATAACTGTGGTAGAGAGCGTGTTCTAAATTATAATTTTCAGTGCTCACTTTATATCATAAGGCCAAAGGTGTTTTGCAAACCAAGAAAAGCCTGTCGGTGGGAATGGCTGAAACCAGTATTCTCATGCACCCTTAGCATGATTTGCTCTCTAGCTATTTAGAATTGTACTCTCCTCCTCTGTCCAGTTGAGAGCAGAGCAGATGTACCGAGTAGCCCAGAAACTCACACATCTAGACTTCATTGGTGCACCCAGTCAACCTAAACCTCCCCATGGTTTTAGCCAGTAAGAAAATATTGTAATCAACAACTCTTTCCATGATTCTATTCTTTGCCTCTAGAGAAACACAGGTATCACCAACTTCATCAACAAACACATGCATCACCAACTTTATCAATGAACCCATCTTTTGATTCCTAGCCCCAAGGTACACACACCTCCATATCTTCACTGCAATGTACAGTTACCACCATTCTTTACTTTTACAGAAGCGCAGACCTCACCACTGTAGTCATGCTTTCTGAGACTCCTAGACTGAATAGAAGCAAAAACGTTGCCAATGTAGCTGAGATTTCCTTCCATGATTCTTATTCATACAGAAACACTTTGCTCGCAATTTTGGTAAACAATCCCTCCCCATGATTTCAAGCTTCCATGGTCAACAAAACCCTCCAGTAGTTCTAAACCTCTATAGTAATGCAAACATTATCACTGATGTTGGCAAACCATTCCTGTGATTGCCAGCCTTTACTGAAACATAGACATCACCACTGCCACCGACAGCTTGTTCCTGATTACTAACATTTAAGTAAACACACACATTACAATTGTAGTAAAAAATGCCTACCCTGATTCCTAGCCACAATAGAAAGACAGACGTTGCCAATATAACCAACGAACACTACAGGACCCTCGTCCTCAACAGAACCACTTTGCTTGCTATTGTAGCCAACAAACCATTCCTTAAATCTTGCCTATTACAGCAACACATACATTGCTATTGTAGTCACCGAATCATTCCCACAGGCACCCCCATATCTTAGCCTCTACTGAAGGGCTTTGCCCACCAATGTAGTCAGCATTACCCCACGACATTGAACCTCCGACGTCAACACATCCTGACAGTGGTTCTTAGCTGCTAGAGTGACACAGACTTTGCCTTCCAGTCAACAAACCCTTCCCATTGTTGTTCGCTATTACAGAAATAAAGACATTGCCATCCTATTCATTAAATCATCCGCATGAGCCCTAGTTTCTACAGAAACACTTTGCTCACCATGGTACTCAACAAATCCTCCCCATGACTGTGACGTTTCCAGTGGGTCTTAATCTCCACAGTAGCACAGACATTGCCATTGTTGTCAACAAAGGCAACCCATGCTATGTAGACTGTACAGAAATAAAGACCCCAAAGCACAGATTCCAAATAGTAAAGCATGCCCCGAGTTCCTACCAATGATATCTTTTGAGATATCTTGAAGAACCTTTGACATTGTTTCCCTGGATGACATCCCGATTTCTTCAAAAAGTGTTGAAGAACACAGAAGACATGTTGGGGAGCTACAACATCGTCTATGTGTACACTTCTTGTATGCTAAATTCTATCCCCAAAGTTTCTTCCAAGGACATCATGAAACTGAAGTGATAAGCATGCAACTTAATTTTATTAAGTCCATATTTCCTGAATCAGCACTTTGAAAGAGTTTTATTTTCAGTGGGGTAAATCTCTAATTCATCAGTCAATGCATTGTGCAATCTGTTCGCTTAAATATGAGATTTCTCCCAAAATTCTCCCAAAAGAAAATATTCATGTCAAAAACATTGACGAAACCTGCACAATTTGATATTCATAGTATAGTATCCTGATTAGTTGGCATTACTGGCATGGAAAAAAGAGAAAGAATTTTGGTCACTTGTTCCACATGCGTACCAAACACATTGTTATGTCGTGTTAAATAGGAAAATGCAAAATGCAGACCAGTTAAACTTTTAAAAATGACAATATAACATATTCCTGTATTCATATAGATGTCCTTTATAATAAAAGGGATCTCTGAGAAAGGTATTACTACACGGTTGGGAAGAATGTAAATGTCCAGTATTAGTAAAGCGCGAACAATTACCCGAAGGTGTCAAGGCGCTGGGGGCCGTAGGGAAGATTAAGCGAGCTATTGCCCAGAGTCACATGGTGCTGGGCTGATCTGCCGCCGGAGCCGGGGATCGAACCGTGAGCCCCCGGGTTCCGGAGTCAGTCACCCTGGCCGCTGCGCCACACTGGAAGCTTGGAGGACCGGTCAGGCCAGCTATGGTTGCTGATCTGTCTTTCTTGTGAAGCCAGGCATCTGGTTTGAAAATGGAGTCTAAAACAGTAACGAGCATTCATATACCTCGTTATTATTCACTCATAAGGCTTTTCAAACTCTCTTTGCAGTCAGCCTCAGCTCAGCTGATCATGTCACCATTATTACTCAAAGAGGCGTCTCACTTTCGATGGCAAAGTAAATTTCTGATTCTATTGTCTATATAAATAATATAGGATGAACGAGCTAGGAACACACAAGATAAACAGGTACACAGACATTGAGACCATTGGTTGCAGATACCTCAGTGAGTTTACAAGGAGTGTCTTCTCTCCGATGGTTCATGTTGAATTTGTACGGCAAGAACATATGTACTCATTGCCTTTCTGATTTCTCACAGACTATTGAAGTGGCACACACACTTGAATACTCCTATATATAATACCTGACTGACTAGACGATATTCTTAAGACTGGTCCCTTAAGATCAGAGTGGTGAATCTTTTAATTAGGTCTTAATTGTTCACATGCAAGCAATTCAGAGTAAGGAATGCATATCTCAGAAAAAAAAACATAATTAATATGTGATCAAATGCAAGGGAGCACAATGGAGGTAATGGGAAATATTCCTGGTACTTTGAGCAGAAAACGAAAATTTAATTTAAGACACAGATGTGTAATGTTTGCTTTACCCTTTCTTACTGCAGTGCCAATCAACAGGGTCTGCCCAATGACCACCTGGAACCAGTGACATACACACACATATGCAACAATGGTTCTTTAGTGGAACGATTATATCAAAGAAAAGGGTACCCAGTCAATGTTTAAAAGAAGACCAGACCATAACCAGTTGAACACTTGTAGATGAAAACCAAAGGCATATCTTTATATGTTTTTATGGTTTGTATCTCTTTATTGAGTTTTACAAATATAAAGTAATGAGTGGCCGATGGCCCCATAGCTAAGGCATTCTTCAAACTGTCAAACAAGCCCACCTCCCCCCTTACCCCCACGCCCACCCCAGGGACCATACATGTAACTCAAGAGAGCGTCTATTTCCATAGGACATGTGGGCAGTGTCAGTGTCTCCCTCAAGTAGAACCCCCGGATGTCTCTGTGAGGCATAGGAGGCGGAGATATTTGAGGCATTGAGTTAACGGAACTCCGAAGACAGAAGCGAGAGGAATGGACGCCAGAGGTATTGCGAGAAAGTCCCTTGATTCAACAAAGAAAAGGATATGCGCTTCATGTCAAGAACATACCACATTCGATGTAGCCATCCCTGATAGGTAGGAATATACCCCGTGCCCCACTGCGATAATATGGTTTGCAAAGCTGCACCCAGCGCAAGACCAATCTCCCTGCCCCTGCAAGACTTAAGTGGGAAGGTTAGGGCGTTGGGTAGTCCCAACATAATGTAAGCGGGGTAGTTGTGTGTTGGAATGAGTGTCAATGTTGTTGAGCACCTGTGTCCAATAGGAGGCTGAGTTTAAGACAGTCTCACAACAGGTGAGAGATTGCCCAGTGAACCACAATCGCGCAAGCACTCCAGTCCCCGAGCTGAGTTGCCTTTATGCAACCGGGGAAGTGTAATATACCAATATGTAACCACTTTAGTCGCTGCTTTAATGCTGGCGACATTGCAGGCTACATGTCTCGTGCAATAGTAGATATACCCCCATTCCTGCTGTGTGAAAATGTGGCCTATTTCAAATTCCCAACGTCTCTGACTGGGAGATTTGTGCTGAGAAGCAGCAGGGCGAAGAAGGCCATAAAGCTCAGTGATGAGGCAGGCATTTGACGTTTTAAAGATTAGCCATTTCTGTTAGAGGGTAAGATGCCATTGTGCCTTAGGACATACCATAGTGTGCAACACACAGTGCTGTATTTGACTGTAGCGGAAGCGTTCAGTGCCAGTTAGGGCTAGGTCAGTACGAAAATCCTCAAAGGGGTGAACTCCCTCTTTGTCAAATAAGTGGCCTATGGACCTTCAGCCATCCACGTTCCAATTTTGGAAAGCTAGAGAGTTCATGCCAGGGGCAAAGTCTGGCTTACCTACAATATGTGTTAGAGGGGAGGAGAAGGAGGTCAATTCATTCTATTCGGCCTTCAAGTCCCACACGGTTAGTATGGGTCTCGTGATAGGGGATAGATACAATCTTTTGGGGTGCGCAGGTTTCGGGAGGAAAGGGATCTTCCACAGAGATGGGCCTGTGACTGCTCGGGCCATAAAAAGCCAATGCTTTTTGGATTCGGGGCGGGACCATTCCAAGAGGGCCCTAAGTTACGTAGCTTGGTAGTAGCGTTGCAAACTGGGCATGCTAAACCTCCCTTCCCAGGGGGTGTATAGCTTAGTTCTCTACTCATTCAGGGCCGTTTATTCGCCCAAACAAAGTGATTGATCTCCTGTTGGAGAGTGCGAAGGGCCCCATGGGGGGGGGGCTCCACAGGAATTATCTGGAAAAGAAACAATATTTTCGGCAGTATGGTCATCTTCAGGGCTGCTCCTCGGCCAAGCCAAGAGAGACGATATGGTCGCCAGCTTTGCAAGTCCGATCTGACCTGGAGGAGTATATTTTTATAATTAAGAGACACCGTTTCCAGGGTCTTAGCAGTGAGCTGGAGCCCTAAGTAGGGGATCAAAGTCGGCGTCCATTGTACCGGGTAGGAGCATTGTAAAGCATCCAGAGTGGCAGGTCAGAGTGATAGATTAAGGGCTTGGGATTTGTTTATGTTGACTTTCAAGTCCGCTGCCTGGGCAAACAATACCAGCTCATCAAAAAAGACTGGCAGGTAAGTCAAGGGTTCCTCTAAGGTAGCTATGACGTCATCTGTGTACAGGCTTATGACGTGTCTCTCTCCTCTAAACTGGATACCAGTGATAAGGAGATTGTCGCGGACTCTTTGGGCCATAGGCTCCATATATAGAGCGAACAATATGGGGGGGAGAGGGTCCCCCTGTCTCATGCCCCTGCAGATCAGAAATGAGGCTGAGGAGTGCCCGTTCATGCGGACTGCAGCCTTTGGCTGTGCGTAGCCACTGAGAATCCATTTGTGAAAACGGTCACCGAAACCAAAGTGTTGGAGAGTGGCTTTTAGGTATGGCCAGTGGACTCTATCAAATGCTTTTTCAGCGTCGATTGTCAGCAAAACGCATTTCATGTCAAAGTGTTGGGCTTTGTCAACAAGGTGGAGCAATCTTTTCATATTATCACTGCACTGACAGTTCGGTACGAAACCTGCTCGGTCGGGGTCTATAAGCCCTGGTAGCAGCATGCTAATTCGAGTTGTGAGTATCACAAAGAAGAGTTTATGGTCTACATTAAGAATGGATATCGGTCTGTATGCGGTGCAGAGGCGTTTGTCTGTGCACAGTTTTGGAACAACCACAATGGAGGCTGATATCGTCAAAGAGGGAACTGCAGAATCATCACCAAAGGTATTAAAGAAACAAGTGAGGATAGGAGCTATGAGGGGGCAGAATGTTTTATAAAAATTGCAGGGAACCCATAAGGGCCCCAGGATTTAAGCAGTTGTAGGCCAGCAATCACGGAGATGACCTCTTCAATACGAATAGGGCATTCCAGGTCAGTGGCCTGTTCCGATGTTTGAGAGTGAACGCTCCTTGGAGATATCAGGACAGCCGTGTAGAGACTTTCATAAAAGGTGCAGAACGCTCCTACTATATGAGAGTCATTTCTGCACTCTTCCCCAGCTGAGTTCAGCACCACCTGGACTCCCGCCACATGATGCAGTGCATGCAATCTATTGGCTAGGAGGTGCCCATATCTGTCACCCCCAACATAATACAAACCGAATACTCCGTCCTGTCCAAGTCAATGCTCGACAGTTGCGAGCATGCCACTTTGAGTTGACACCAAACCCAGGGTGCCCTAGTAAATTTATGTATGGGTTCCAATTCAAGGACTTGGCGAGAAAGCTGATCCAGTTTTTACTTGCAGATCTTATTGTCTGCTGAAGAGATCGCAATGAAGGCACCCCTGAGGATTGCCTTCTGGGTTCCCCAAAGGGTATCGACAGAAACATCTGGGGTGCCGTTAAATGCTAGAAATGCTTCCAGTGTTTTAGTAATCTGTTTCACGACGTCAGGGCGATGCAAGAGGGTTTCACGCAGGCGCCAAGTTTTCGGAGATAGATTAGTTGGGGGAATGTTCAACGTGAGCGTCACTGCTGCATGATATGATAGTGAACAAGGTTCTATTTCAGCAGCAGTGGTCAAAGAAGCAACCTCCTGTAAACCCAAAAAGTAATCGATCCTGGAGTAAGTTTTGTGGTCGTTGAAATAAAAGGTGAAATCTCTAGTATGGGGGTGAAGTGTCTGCCAAATATCAGCCATACCCATCTCTTGTAGCCAGCGAGCCCCATCTCGGGGGAGGGCTCTCGACTGTCCCTGGCGTTGGGCCAATCAATCTAATTCGGTGTCAAAAGCCAGATTAAGGTCTCCCACCTGCAAGAGGCTATGGTCCGCCGACCCCGACAGTCCAGTCACAGTGCAGCGAATGAAGTGTTCCTGCCTATCATTGGGAGTGTAAATCGTACCCAGTATGCCAATAACCTCCCCTTAATTTTGGCCTGCTTAGGGCTGACCTTGCCGCTAAAGATGTTGGAGACAAGAATGGCTTCCCCTGCGGTTTTGGAAGCAAGAGATGAAAAGTATTGGTGAAGGAATGCCCTGGAGCAAAGCCTCTGGGTGTCGCTAGTGAGGAGGTGTGTTTCTTGTAAGAGATATATGTGGGCCCCGGAATGTTCCAAATAGGAGAGAATGGCATCAATTTTCGTGGGGTTATTCATGCCCTTCACGTTGAAGGCAAGGTTCTTAAGTTCCATTGTCAACTGGGTAGAGTTGGGGTAAGATAATCCAATTGCCTGCATGTAAACCCCGGAGTTGGGTACATATCTTCTGGAACTGGAAGATCAGTCGAAATTGGCACCCCCACGAGTAAGGCATGCCGATGGATCGGAGGTGAGCAGTGACCGAGCGGAAGGACTTGCATTTCAATAAAGTGGATGTGGCCAGGTCCTGGCAAAGAGTCTGCATGTGGCCCTGGAGCTGCAGTGGTTGCTTGCCCTGAGCCAGTGGGAATTCATGGACGCATGTCAGTATGTAAGCAGGGGGTGCAGGAGTGGGTTTCC
This sequence comes from Calotriton arnoldi, assembly GCA_963921515.1. Classification (NCBI taxonomy): domain Eukaryota; kingdom Metazoa; phylum Chordata; class Amphibia; order Caudata; family Salamandridae; genus Calotriton; species Calotriton arnoldi. Next base: position 1,101,545 of record CAWUFW010002202.1, read on the forward strand.
TGGAGCCCACTCGGTGGGTGCGATCTAGCTTGATCTCAAATTCTGGCTGCTCATCAAGGATTGTGTGGAAAAGGTCAGCCACAAATGCAGTGATGTCGGAGCCTTCTGCACCAGATGGAATATCCCTAATACAGATGTTATTACGGAAAGACCGGTTCTCCAAGTCCTCTGCGTGGGCTTGCAGATCCAGGTATTGATCGCGGAGATGGAGGCCCTCCTGGTGGAGGTGCTCAATCTCCTCCTACCGGCTCTCCCCATGGTCCTCCAATGTAGATACCCTGTCTCCGAGGGCGTGAATGTCTTTACAGACTTCCTTAAGATCATTTGAAAGTTCCTTTTTCATGGTCTGGAGGTCTTCCCATAGGGATGTGAACAGGGCCTCGATAAAGCATCGATTCATTGCGTCCCCCGGTCCATCAGGTTCTGCCATGTCCGCTATGCCTGAGGTCAGCGTGGGGCTCTCTGGCTGAGAGACAGGGGTCTTTAGTAGCATGTCTTTCAGGCAGTGGTCCTTCTTCTTCCTCCCTGTGGCAATGATGCTAGAAGCGTCAACGTTAGATATGTGCAGATGATGTAGGGGTTTCTAAATTCCTGAGAATAATGCTCTGAATCCAGGTCGATGGGTGGGGAGCAGGGCCTCAATGACAGGCGGCTCTGGGGATCTACAGCCAGCCCCGCTGGTTCAAGCGTCTCTGTGTGCGAAGAGCAGTGTAGTTAGCAAACCATCCACAGCAGGAGATGAGAGCAGTGCCACCCAATCAGGTACGGGCCGTGAGGGAGGGAATGTGCAGAGCCATGGTGCCCCTCCCCCCTGCAGTGCTGCAGTATTAGATTCAGCAGTAAGTGTCACCATCAAGGTTCTGGGCACCTCAGGTGTCACAGCGTAGAGCAGTCTCTGGTATCGACACACCCCTAGTACCAGCCCCTGCCCAAAATCTGAGTGGGAGGGAAGCTTCGAGAAGCGATGTGCGATGACAAGACAAGAGGCAATTATCTGCCATCCAGCCAATGGGCAGATGGGCTCTGCTGGCTCTTTAATGCTGTTTGGGGCACACCACGACTCCTAAGAATATTGTCTACTGGTGCCACGTCCGCAGTGCAGGCCTCACGGCGGTCGGATGTGGCCTGGTCAATGGCCGATTTCAGCTCTGGCAGGACCGGAGGAAGGTGGGGCCTCCCAGGGCAGCCATGCACTCAGGCCTTCCCCTCGATATCCGGAGCCAGCGGTGGGGCTCCCAGGTGCCTCCTGTGGGTGGGGTGTGCTCTGGTTTGAATTGCGGCTTTCCATCAGCCGCCTCCGGCCTCCTTACTGCGCCCACATCCCAGTGCGGGGACGTCAGAGCTTGCAGTCTGCAGTGCTCTCGGGGGGGGGGTGCGATGCTGATCAGGAGTCTGGTTTTGTTGTCTAGACCCTGCTCCTCGCCAACACTTCCCAGACACAGACCTTCTCTCCCCTTGGAGCGGGTCGACAGGGGTCAGGGAGCGAGGCCTGTTGGGTAGTTGCTCCGCAGTTGCTCCAGGCCTGGTCTTGTGGAAGCGCTGCTAATTGTTCATCCCGGCATGATCGTCTCTTGGAGCTCACCCCCCTGTGCTCAGGGAGACTCTGGGACTGCTGCCGCTTGACTCAAGCCCCCATCTCAGCCCCCAAGGGATTTACTGTGAGTGGGCCCAGGGCCTTGGATGGAGAGACAGAGAAACATGTCTCAGTCATCTGACATCTTGGTCACTCCCCCTTTATATGTTTTTAAAGACAGATATGGTCCTCAGTCCTCAAGAGATCGGACGGTGAGTGATAGAGAAACAGTAATATAGTGTGTATAATATAATAGGCAATGGAACAATGAAATAATGAGACCCTTAATGTCAAAGTTAATATATGCATTGTTAAGGGATGCTAACTTCCTGCAAAGAGGCATGCACACAAACATGATCTCAATCTAATTCTGTGGACTTCATCATGACCTGCAACTGTGCACCTGTAGTGCTAGAGGCACTCTTGTGGTCTGTCACCCTGTGATGACCTTTGACTACCATCATTTTAATTGACTTTGGTGTGTTATTTTATCCTAGCTTGAATGTACGACGTCCTGCATATGCCTTGTTTCTCTTAAAGGTTTTCTTTCTTGTAATCTTGCAGTCTTTTAGTGGGAGCTGTCACGGAGTAGGACAGCCGTGCCAAGAACAGAACGTGTGGGATGTGCATTTGAAAGCATGAGAGAGAGAGAGAGGTGTGGAATTTACTTTTTGGTCTCGAAGTGCAGTGTTATGAGCAGTGGTGCACAAATGTGCACTGTGTTGTACATTGAGAGATGAAGTATGTGATGCTATAAGCAGTGATGCACAAATGTGCACTGTGTTGTACATTGAGAGAGGAAGTATGTGATGCTATAAGCAGTGGTGCACAAATGTGCATTGTGTTGTACATTGGCAAGTATTATTAATTTCTTACTATTAGCTTTGACATGGCCTCATGTCATTCTGAATTCTGACTCTGCCTTGCTTCAGCTTCTCTGCACACACAGCAACGCTTGCAAGTTGTTTGGGTTAATCACGTTCAAGGATTGTTTTTGTGAGAGATTGTTTAATGTACCCTGGAAGGCTTTCCTGAGTTTCGTCAAGATAAAGGCTGGAACATGCGAGAATGTAGAGGGAATGTGGGAACTCCTTCCTGCCGTGGAATGCTTGCCTGGAAGCTGGCCAGTTCCAGTAAGCTGATGGACACAGCTGGTGGTAAATAATAGGAGATTGGCGCTCCAAGGTCTTGTCACATGGAAGTTAGGTTTGTAGCATGAAATCTGGTACGGTGCAGTAAGGTAGGGAAAAACCACCAGATCCCCAAATGTGTGGTCAAAAGTGGCCACTAGACGAGCCACGCCTGGAGATGGCCACGATGTAAGCGAGCTCCTCCGGCCGTATCCAAATCCTGCAAATATCCTGGTTGCATGACCCGCAAAACGCCCAACTTTGGTAGAAAACCGCACCGGAAGACGGCGACGTTCCGTGAAGCTTGTTCCCTGTCGTCTGCGCCCACGCTGTGTGGAGGAAAGCCGTGGCGCTTCCTGAGCCGAGGTGGGGCCTGCATTGCGGGGGTGAGCGAGTCTCGGCGAGTCTGCTATGCAAGTGCCAGGGACGGAGCTGAGCGTGCTGTGAAGGCCTGATCGCACCGCTCGGCGGCCGGCGCAGATCGAGACTGGCCCCTCGGACACTGGCCTGCCTAATCGTCCGCTACCAGCTGCCTGCCCGCGAGCTAGGAACCAGTGGAGAAGTGCCCGGAGAGCTATGACGACGCTGCCGAGGTGAGCGGGGGCCGGGCCTGAAGGTGGGGCCTACGTTGCGAGGCCTCTCGCTGAAGTGGTGGTGGGACCGCTGCCGCGGCCACCGCATAGCGCTACTGTGAGAGGCGAGGCCGGCTGCGTCACCCTACCGACGCCGCTATTGACACTGCCCTGGGCCTGCCGTGACTGCGGTGCTACTCTCGGTGAGGAAACGTGAAGGGCGACTACTGATCATCTTCCTTGGGGGGTGTGGTCGCGGTGGACAGAATAGCTACGGCGCTCCCCCGCTTATACCTTATTGACTCTGCTGACTCCGGCTGCGGCAATACCACCCCCACTGCGGATGTGAACAGAAAGGGACGGAGTACCCTGCACGTTGTTTCGCCATTGATGGTTATTACCCCGGAGACAGTGGATGTTGCTGTTAGGGCCTGGGGCTATAAACAGCCTTTACTGCGGGGGGTCACAAGCCCCATAGACACGGTGACAGGCTGTGCGCAGCGGCTGGGGCGGGTGAGAGGCCCCCGTCTTGAGGTATCTTAGACACGGAAACCCTATGCCTACCCACCTGAGGCTATTGTGATCAGGCGCCTTGCTGGGGACCGGCTGGACAATCCTGTGACAGCGCAGCCTGGCTCGAAGTACCTCTGCATCCCTAGCTGTGGACTTTGGGCTAATTCCTGGCCATACCTTGTGGCCCTTGACATTCAGGGAGACGGCACTCTCACTGATTGGGTGTCCCTGAAAAGGCCGTCGGCATACACCATATAGGGGCAAGAAGACTCCCTGAACCGAAGCAGAGCAGAACACATAGGCTTTGGCTGCCCACTTACTATCGCTAGCTGCCTGAGAGGGGAGCCCCTCAGACCCAGCGAAGGGGTCACTGGGCAACACTTTCCAGCTCGTCCTGCAGCTCCGAATATGGGGAAGCCGGACAGAAACCAACCCAAACTGCATTTTGAACAATCGAAAAAGGCTGCAGAGCATGGCTCAGATGACCCACCTAGCGGCCAGGCGAACACGTTGGCGATGAGCACCGACACGACCGTGGACTTTCATACTATGTTTGCGACGATTCAATCGACACTGTCCAATATTGATGGGAAAATTGACTCCCTAACCTACCGGGTTGAACGCATGTCTGAACGTCTAGACAGACACACGGAGAGGATCAATATGGCGGAGCGCCGCATATCCGACTCCGAAGATGCACAGCGCCAAATGGAAACGAAACAAGTGAAAATCGATAAGGCCATGACGGCAATAATGGCAAAGGCGGAGGATTTGGAGGCGCGGTCACGCCGTAATAATCTGCGCTTTATGGGTGTGGCAGAATCAACCAATACAGGCAATATGGAACACTACATTGAGACTCTATTGATTGCACTCCTTGGCAGAGACACCTTCTCGGAAGTGTTCATAGTGGAAAGAGCACACAGATCTCTAGCGCCACCGCCTTCACCAGGGGCGAGACCGCGCCCTATAATTGCGAAGATCTTGAATTATAGAGACCGTGATGCAGCACTCCATAAGGCCCGAGAGGTGGGCCACCTCAATCACGAGGGGATGGACATTTCCATTTATCCGGATTTCACCTCGCAAGTTCAAGAGGCACGGAAGAAATTCTTGGAAGTGAAAAAGAAGCTACGCGAGAACAACATCCCCTACGCGATGCTCTACACGGCTCGGCTGTGGGTGTCGGATGGAGACAAGAGTAAGATCTTCAATGAGCCAAAGGAAGTGGTTAAGTACCTCCAATTAAAGAACACACAACCTCTGCATCGGAAATCTCCCAGAGGCGCAGAAGAAGAAGAAGGCGGAACCTCGGATGTTGAATGAAGCGAAGCCCCCTCTGCGCTGCATGGTGTACGTGGGGCGGAGCTACGGGGAGCCCCCGAGTGACACTATAGATGGACACAGATAAGTATTGTACATGGTTGACTGGGGGGTTTAACACTGCTATGCAAAAGAGGGACGATGGAGCGCGCTCACGGTGCACAGGGCCATGATTCATAGTTGGGACATACATCCTACCATCGGGGTCGATTACCCCTTACTGCCTTATAAGGTCATGTTAGATACACTATTCTTTATTTCGTACACCGGATAGGATTGGACAGACGACCACCCGTGTGACCAGGTCACTGGGAAGACCGGCTGGCAGGTCCCGCCACCTTGTGTGTACCACAGTTTATTGTTCTCAGTATGGGATTGTGTAAGGGTGGGGGACATTGTAATCAGTTTTTTGGGTCTGTCTTCGCTATGATTGGGATAGCGAAGTGGGTGGGGGGTGGTAAGGGGGGAAAGTTTAAGAAAATGGTCAGTCCAGAGAAGCTCGCTGCCACGTACACTGTGACACACACACGCACACTATGCTGCCCTGTAAATGCTGCCACACTCATTGGAAATGGCTGATGGTACTCGAGACACGCGGAAATTGGCGCTCATGACTTGGAACATACAAGGGCTGAAGAATCCCCAGAAGATTAGGAAAGTCTTTGCGTATTTGGACCGTCATAATGTAGATGTGGCCTGTCTTCAGGAGACTCACCTCACTAACGACACAGAGTGCAGAATTGGAGGTAGATGGGCCACATATAGACTAGCATCCTCCTACTCTACTTATGCCAGAGGGGTAATGCTTCTAATCAAACGTGGTATACCGTTCACGCTGCTCCACTCACTCACAGACGATCAGGGAAGGTATGTTATTGTACAGGGTGATTTTGGAGGCACAATCATAACTATAGTTACAGCCTATGGACCGAACACTGATGATCCCTTCTTCTTTGCAGATATATGGAACAAGTTGCGAACGCTCCCACCATCTGCAATAATATGGGGAGGAGATTTTAATACGTGCCTAGATCCGCTGGCGGATAGGTCCACGGGAAATGATAGGTATGGGAGAAACTCTGCTAAGTCACTAAGGGAAGGGATGGAGGACTATGCTATGCTAGATATATGGAGACTACGGCACCCACACCACAGGGAGGGCACTTGCATATCTACCACTCACAACACATGGTCCAGGATTGATTTCTGGATAGCCACTGCGGATGTGGGCGTCTGGACCACTGGTATAACACACATGCCCAAAACCCTTTCTGATCACGCGCCAGTCCGACTGGAACTGGCCATCCCCTCCCACACGCCGAGACAGTACATGTGGCGCCTACAGCCAAGTGCGTTACAGGACCAAGTATTTAACTCCGACCTATGACAAGCTATCACTGAATACTTCGAGCATAATGTGGGCTCAGTGGACAGTGCCAAGGTGTTTTGGGAGGCTTTCAAGGTAACAATACGTGGATTCTGTATTGGCAAACATGCGGGTATCGTCAAAGATATCCGGAGACAGTTATCCATGGTTGAAGCGGACATTACACGACTAGAGACCGCATACACTAACACCCTTGACCCCAAGCTTCTGGCTGAAATTAGAGGGAAGATAGACACTTACCACGAATTCGCGGACAGTGAACTTAAATACATCTCAAGAAAATACACAGCGCGGGTTTACGGGGAGGGAGGTAGGCCCGGACTAATGCTTTCCAGTAAGATACGTCCCACGCCCACAGCGTCATATATAACCCAGATTGTGGACACACAGGCCATACCCCGGTATGATACCCCCTCCATTTCGCGGTGTTTCTTGGACTATTACGCCCGTCTGTATACGGCAGGGGCTACACCCGACTCCACCGAGCTAAATCAGTATTTTGATGACATATCCCTGGCGTGGTTGTCTGATGCACATCGTGAATACTTTAGCCACCATATAACCGAGGACGAGCTGCGAGAAGCCATCAACTCCCTTCCAAGTAACAAAGCGCCGGGCGTAGATGGACTACCCGGTGAGTTTTACAAGGAATACAAGGACCTATTGATACCACATCTGGCGGCCATGTATGAAGAGGCATACGAAGATGGCATGTTGCCCCATCAGTACGCGAAGCGTTATTAATCACTCTCCTCAAACCTGACAAGGACCCAGTTCAATGCGAATCATACCGCCCATTATCACTAATCACCATGGATGCCAAAATTCTGGCCAAAGTCATCGCCCTTAGATTAAAGCCACTAATGCAGAAGTTGGTCCTGCCGGACCAGGCGGGATTTATCCCGTCCCGCTCCACGACTCAAAATTTGCGGACCATATTTGCTATGTTCCACCACATAAACCCAGAACTGCCGGCTGCTGCGGCCTTGTTGGACGCAGCGAAGGCGTTTGATTCTGTGGAGTGGCCTTATATGTTCTATGTCCTACGACGAATGGGATTCCCAGAACCGTTTTTGAGATGGATTACATTATTATACACAGCACCTTGTGCACGGCTCAGAATCAATGGCACCACATCTGATCCCTTTAGCGTTTCTAGAGGGACGAGACAGGGTTGCCCACTGTCTCCTTTACTATTCACGCTGGCACTGGAACCGCAGGCTTGCAAGATACGCCAGAGACACGCTGCAACGGCGTTGCAGTTCCAACTGCGCCCTGTTAGCATATCGCTTTACGCGTACAACATGGTTTTATACACTAGGTACCCGGACACTAACTTAAATACGCTTATCCGAGAACATATTAGGTTTGAATATTTCTCGGGCCTTAGTATTAACTGGGACAAATCGGTGGTCATCCCGCTCACTCCAGTGACGACTAAACCATCCCTTGATTACCCATTGCAGTGGCAGACTGACCCAGTAAAATACCTGGGTATCTGGATACACCGTGACTCAGAAATAGTGGTACGCGAAAACTATGGCAAAGCGATAGCTAAGCTGGAAGACCAAGTGAGTAGATGGATCCGGCTGCCCCTATCGCTGGCTGATAGAATTGCGTTGCAGAAAATGGTAGTGCTGCCTAGGTTTCTATATCTATTTATGAATATACCGATCTGGCTCCCACAGGCTCTGTTCACCCGACTGCGCACGGCACTGCTCCGCCTGACATGGGCAGGGAAACATGCAAGAGTAGGTTGGAAGGAACTGACAAGACCCTACAATCAAGGCGGCTTTGGTGCCCCTGACCTCCAACTATATTATTACTGCGCGCAGGCGCAACACGCTCACTATTGGCTACAGCCACACGGACATGTGCTGCATATAGCTGTGGAACACTCAAGTATGCACCCCACTCCACTACTCTCACTTATATCATCACCCAGACAGTATGCTTCCAATCTGGAGATACACTCAGCGATATGCACCTCGAGAGCCTGGCACACACTAGCGAAGCGGGCACACAAACTCCCAAAGTATGCGCCGGCACTACCTCTACGACATCACCCATCAACTCACAGTAACGCAGGAACACAAAATGGTACAGGTTTTACATGAGATAGGACTCCGAACTATGGGGGATGTCTTCCCGAATAAGAAGTATATATCACAGGATGACGCTGCCTTAAGCACACATCGTACTCCCTTAAAAGTCTTCACATACCTGCGACTGCGCATGGCGGTCAAAGCTCTGTATCCATCCTTCCCGGATGAGCCATCGACACATAATGCACTGCAGACCCTCCTGACATCCACTACACAGCAATGCCTAGTTACTAAATTGTATACTACGTCACAACGAGAACAGTTCCGAGCACTGGATAGACCCCTAGCCCGATGGGAAGCAACATTGGGCAGAACCATTCCCAAAGATGACTGGGACTATGGATGTATGCAATTACAGCTGCTGACGTCTAACTGCAACCTGAAAATCATACATTTTAAGTTTATACACCAGGTATACTATACACCCATGCAGCTGCACAAATACGGGTTGAGGGCTGATGACCGGTGCCACAGATGCAATGCCCCTAATGCAGATTTTCTACACACAGCCTGGGCGTGCACAAAGCTCCAACCTTACTGGCTGGATGTAACTAACATTCTCATGCATATGCAAGGGGAGCAGATTCCTAATGTGCCCCTGATGTGCCTTTTGGGTATTTATAAGATCAAACTGGCACGTAGACGTAAGTTCTTTGCGGTGGCGTTGCTGTTGGCCAAGAGAAGAATAGCAATGAAATGGGGCAGTAAACAGGTACCGAAATGCACAGATTGGATCAGTGACATGACATATTGTAAAACACAACTGGAAACATATGCAGAGGACATACCTCAGGCCTCTCGTCCACGAGATTTCTGGGAACCACTGGTGCAATATCTCCTTTCCACGCAAACGGAAGATTGATTATGAGCATTAGTAAGCGCAAATCCATAGTACGATGAGGGAGGTTGACACCTCATTAAGTCCTATTGGATGGGAATGGTGTGGATTATATGTACAGAATGCCAGATCAGTGCTATCCCTTTATTTGTCTCATGATGTAGTGGGGCGCATTGTTTTTTTTTCACTGTGTAAGTTGTAAGATCTGTAAATTTAGGGACACCAAAGATGGCAACGCGATGCATATTAGTGTAATGACTCTATTGTATACAGTGATTTAGCAGTTATGTGTAACTATATTGTGAACAATGTAAGCTATTTGACTGACCAAGAAAATAAAAAAATTAAAAAAGTGGCCACTAGATAGCAAATACAAATCCTCTGCACACATGTGATAATTACAAACATAAGTGGTAGATTTATAAATCACAATTCGTTTTCTTGTGCTTTTTCAAGGTAGTTTATTTAAGTTCTTCTGTAAGCAAAGTCCATTCTACACTTCACTTTTCCTGTTTCTTTAGCCAACACGTGTTTCGTCGCTGTTACATGGGATTACCCCGCGACTTCTTCAGGGCTATGAGCTGTATCTTGAGGTTTCTTAATTTCGGTGATAATTCCAACCCGAAAGGGTTTCTGTTAGTAGTTGTGTTTTTCAATAGTTGCTAGAGTTGTCGTCATTTATTGTGATTGTTCCTTCCTATTTCCTGCGAATATGGTTGTTAATATCCCAACCTGCTGCCCAATCCGGCAAGCTTGTGACTCGTGTAGTCCTCACTCCATCTGCGTGTGAGCAGAGCTCGACCGCTTCGTCTCCAGATGAAGCGGTCGAGCTCTGCAGATGGAGATATTGGGATATTAACAACCATACTCGCAGGAAATAGGAAGGAACAATCACAATAAATGACGACAACTCTAGCAGCTATTGAAAAACACAACTACTAACAGAAACCCTTTCGGATTGGAATTATCACCGAAATTAAGAAATTAAGAAACCTCGAGATACAGCTCATAGCCCTGAAGAAGTCGCAGGGTAATCCCATGTAGCAGCGACGAAATACGTGTTGGCTAAAGAAACAGGAAAAGTGAAGTGCAGAATGGACTTCGCTTACAGAAGAACTCAAATAAACTACCTTGAAAAAGCACAAGAAAACGAATTGTGATTTATAAATCTACCACTTTTGTTTGTAATTATCACATGTGTGCAGAGGATTTGTATTTACAGTTCCAGTAAGTTTCCTTGGAGCAGAGGGGAAGACTCTCAAACCTTCTAGTGTGTGTTTTGAGACTATAAAGCTGAGGGTTGTTGACAGCCAATGTTGGGATCCCCACTGAAACCAGGAAGACCGTCACCCAGGCACTCGTCACCAGCCGACTGGACTATGGGAACACCCTCTACGCCGGAACCACAGCCAAACTTCAAAAAAGACTCCAGCGCATCCAGAACGCCTCCGCACGACTCATCCTGGACATCCCCCGACACAGCCACATCACCGGACACCTGAAAGACCTGCACTGGCTCCCCGTCAGCAAGAGAATCACGTTCAGACTCCTCACCCACGCACACAAGGCCCTCCACGACCTGGGCCCAAAGTACCTCAACGACCGCGTGACCTTCTACACGCCCACACGCCAGCTACGATCAACCAGCCACGCCCTCGCCACCGTACCACGCATCCGCAGAACCACCGCCGGAGGAAGATCCTTCTCCTACCTGGCAGCCAAGACCTGGAACTCCCTCCCCACTCACCTTCGGCGAACCCAGGACCATCTCTCCTTCAGGAAGCAGCTCAAGACCTGGCTGTTCGAGCAGTAACTTACCCCCTCCCCCAGCGCCTTGAGACCCTCCCGGGTGAGTAGCGCGCTCTATAAATGCCGTGATTGATTGATTGATTGAGCTCACTTACAGAGTAGACGTACTGCTGTAAGACAAACGGAACCTGAGTCCCGGTCGAGAGTCCAAGCCAAGCTGTGAACGGGCCCCCCCAGCTTGAATAGGCAAGGATGTCGAGTGAACGATCGGGTGAGGTGACTTGTTTCTGACCAGTGCCATTGTGATGCGTGGTTCCAGTGGCTGTGGTCATTTGAGGTGTTCGAGTTTTGATTATTGACATTGTGATGTATGGCCAGTGGCTTTGATCATTTGAGGTGTTTTCTTTGTGATGTGTAAATGAGTCAGAGTGCACATCCAAAGTAATTATTTGATGTATCTAGTGTATATATATCTTTCTTATCTCTTGCAGGACGTCCAGTATATTTGCTTGAATTTTATCTCATATTATTTGCTGCTTGTTTATTCATTAGTATCATTCATGCATTTAACTGTTGCATTTACCAAGTGTGTCATTATTGCTTGCATATAAATAGATATCTCTATATATATATTTCAATGTTGTTCATTTATGCATCTGGGAAAGCCTTTCTGTTAGAGAGCATTGCATAAATAAACCCTAAGCCTTATTCCAAAAAGAGAGTCTTTGCATTTTGTAAAATAAAACCCTTTTCTAGGTGTTGTTGTGTTTTATGTTTTGCTTCGCCGTGTTTGAGCCACCATGTGGGAGATTTTGTATTATCTGAAAGGCGGAGCAAGACATTTGGGGTCACTCGAGGATTCGAAAAAGTGCAATTTTAAAAGGGGAAGATGCTCTCTAAAATGCCTATGTTTTCAGTTGCAGATTCCCAGATGCCAACTGAGTTATTTGAGTGGGAGATTGCCTATTTTAAAGAGGGGAAATAACTTGGTATTTCAGACAGAAATAGTGGTGTCATTTTGAAGGCATTGCTTAGCATGTATCAAAAATGTGAACAATTGGAAAAAGAACGTAATGAGCTGAAAAGAGAGTTAGCTGACGCTCAATTTGAAAAGAAATCTTTGAAAAAAGAGTTGAACATGTACCAAGCTTCAAAGCCTTTTATTTTGCCAGGCTGTTCAGATAGCCAGAGTGATTCATTCGTGAAAAATGTGGATGCAGAGAAGTTGCAGGTTTCACAGGAGGTTTTAATTAATTCTTTTGAGGATGTTCCTCAGCCAGAAATGAATGTTATCTTGGTTGAATTTGAAGCTTCTGAAGTAACATTGAACCGAGAAAATGTAAACATGCAGGAAGATAAACAAACCAGCCTGTTAGAATTAGCGATCGTTGGTTGCAGTTATAAATCAGACATGTCATTAAATGATAAACCTTGCTTTACATGGAGAGATGCTATTTTGAAAAAAGAAATGCAGCAATGTGCTTTTGAATCTGCAAAAGAGATTATACAATGTGTTTTAAACGTGTGGCCAATACAGAAAAGAGACATTGAAGTACATGTAACAGTTCAGGGGCAGTGTGCCACTTTGAGTATGTGTGAAAAACAAGGAAAGAAGAGTGTGCTTTTAGACTTTTGGACTGAAACATTTTCAAATGCTGGAGAATATTTTGCTTGCACTGTGACAGATACAGGGCAAACACAGCTGAATTTGACTTGTGCTCTCATAGATACAGGACAGACACTGTTGATTTTGAGTTGTGTTCTGACAGACACTATGCAGACGCAATTATCTATGTGTTTTTGTGCTGTGACAGATACAGGACCGATACAGATGCTTTTGTGCTTTTGCACACTGACAGACACTGGGCAGATGACAATAAGAGATAATGTGATTTTGACTTTTGAATTTTCTCAAATGTAATGGCAAGAAGCAAATGTGATCAAATGTTACATACAGACAGAAACTGCAGTTTTGCATCAACAGTTGGTGCAGGTTCAAATAGAAAGTCCGGGGGTGGTGTTTGAGATGCCTGAGACACAGGATTCCCCAGTGAAATGGCAGATTTTACTCCAAAGCGCAGCTACTGTGTATGCTCATGGTCCTATACATTCACTAGACAGAACCTTTAATTCCCTTACAGATGAAAAGACTCAAATCTTGGAGACAGAGGTGGTGACACACAATTCTGATTTGGTGTGCATGACTAAGTGGGAGCACCTAGGAGAGAAAGACCTGACTAACAGGTGGGCAGAGAATGAAGGGATGCATATCCCCCTAGACTTACTTAGAATTTTGATTCCTATGTGTCAGTATGTACAGTGCAGACCAGTCCCACAGAAAGTGGAGGGCCAGTTGAAGAAAGGAAAGTTACCAGAGCAGACAGAGCAGATGGATTGCCTTGGGCTCATGCCAAATGATAAAGGGTGCATGTATTCAGCAGTGTGTGGAGAAATAGTCAGGAAGGAGACTGCCCCAGCCCATCTTACTGTGCAGGGAGAAGGAGAGTTTCACTCCAATACCAAGAATTCAGAGGCCATAGTGTGGGTAGAATTCTCAGATAATTCCCCAGAGCCAGCAGAGAACCGCGCTGACAGGAATGATAACACAGTGCCATCATATCCAAAACAGAGAAAGGAAAATGTGCGCTTTTTGAAAAATATATATATATTTTTTTTTTTGCAACAGTGATGCTTGTTTCTTTTCCAGATTATATTGCGACGTGTTGGTGTGCCTGATGTCCCTGTCCTACGAGTGGGTGCCTTTGTCTGAGTGGGCCCGTGAGGGTGTGGGACCCCTCCCCCCCAACCCTGGAGTGATCACCGGACGATGCAAGCTGACATCCTTTGGCAGAACAAACAAGACAAACTTACCAAGCCACTGATCATAGACTGATTGTGTGAAAATGAAGTAAAATGTTTTTTTTTTTTTAAATAATAAGTTCCAAGAAAAAGAGTGTTGACTTTTCACACAGGAAGATATTTTCATTCAGTCTAGAAAGTTACCGGAAATGCAGTTTTGAGAAAGAACAAAAAAAAAATATTGTGAAATTGAAATCGAAGAAGATTTTTTTCATTTTAAAAATGTTGATGTTACCTTTATTTTTTAAGCACAAAATATATAAGTTTGGCTGCTTCAATAGTAGAAGTTCCAGAATTAGCCATTTGTGACATTAGGAGCATTACTGAGTTCATATGCTTGATTCTATTTGTGCATTCATTTTGTGTATCCATCATACATTTATTATTCAGATATGCATGAGCTATTTTTACATGCTTTAAATGATTGTTACATGCTTTTATGATTTCACTGTTTTAGTGTGTGCTTCAATCATATTTGTGCTTTCAGTTAAGCACATGCGTTTATAATGTCACTGTTTTAACATGTGTTTCATTTATATTTGTGCATTCAGTTAAGCACATGAGTTTATAATGTCACTGTTCTGATGTATGCTTCAATTATTTTTGTGCTTTCAGTTAAGAAGTTCAGATTTTTGATTGATGTATGTTATGATAGTAAAAGGTCATGGGGTGGAATGTAGTGCTAGAGGCCCTCTTGTGGTCTGAAACCCTGTGATGACCATTGACTACCTTCATTTTAATTGACTTTGGTGTGTTATTTTATCCTAGCTTGAATGTACGACGTCCTGCATATGCCTTATTTCTCTTAAAGGTTTTCTTTCTTGCAATCTTGCAGTCTTTTAGTGGGAGCTGTCACGGAGTAGGACAGCCTTGCCAAGAACAGAACATGTGGGATGTGCATTTGAAAGCATGAGAGAGAGAGAGGTGTGGAATGTACTTTTTGGTCTCGACGTGCAGTGTTATGAGCAGTGGTGCACAAATGTGCACTGTGTTGTACATTGAGAGATGAAGTATGTGATGCTATAAGCAGTGGTGCACAGATGTGCATTGTGTTGTACATTGGCAAGTATTATTAATTTCTTACTATTGGCTTTGACATGGCCTCATGTCATCCTGAATTTTGACTCTGCCTTGCTTCAGCTTCTCTGCGTGCACAGCCACGCTTGCAAGTTGTTTGGGTTAATCACGTTCAAGGATTGTTTTTGTGAGAGATTGTTTAATGTACCCTGGAAGGCTTTCGTGAGCTTTGTCAAGATAAAGGCTGGAACATGCGAGAATGTAGAGGGAACGTGGGAACTCCTTCCTGCCGTGGAATGCTTGCCTGGAAGCTGGCCAGTTCCAGTAAGTTTCCTTGGAGCAGAGGGGAAGACTCTCAAACCTTCTAGTGTGTGTTTTGAGACTATAAAGCTGAGGGTTGTAGACAGCCAAGGTTGGGAGCTCACTTACAGAGTAGACGTACTGCTGTAAGACAAACGGAACCTGAGTCCCGGTCAAGAGTCCAAGCCCAGCTGTGAACGGGCCCCCTCAGCTTGAATTGGCAAGGATGTCGAGTGAACGATCGGGTGAGGTGACTTGTTTCTGACTAGTGCCATTGTGATGCATGGTTCCAGTGGCTGTGGTCATTTGAGGTGTTTGAATTTTGATTATTGCCATTGTGATGTGTGGCCAGTGGCTTTGATCATTTGAGGTGTTTTCTTTGTGATGTGTAAATGAGTCAGAGTGCACATCCAAAGTAATTATTTGATGTATCTTGTGTATATATATCTTTCTTATCTCTTGCAGGACGTCCAGTATAATTGCTTGAGTTTTATCTCATAATATTTGCAGCTTGTTTATTCATTAGTATTATTCATGCATTTAACTGTTGCATTTACCAAGTGTGTTGTTATTGCTTGCATATAAATATATATCTCTATATATATATATTTCAATGTTGTTCATTTTGGCATCTGGGAAAGCCTTTCTGTTAGAGAGCATTGCATAAATAAACCCCAAGCCTTATTCCAAAAAGAGAGTCTTTGCATTTTGTAAAATAAAACCCTTTTCTAGGTGTTGTTGTGTCTTACGTTTTGCTTCGCCGTGTTTGAGCCACCGTGTGGGAGATTTTGTATTATCTGAAAGGTGGAGCAAGACAGCACCTGGAACAGATTTATCATTCCAAAAACAGAAATAAATGGAACAAAACATTTCACATACAAAATGAACTACTGATCTACTCCCACTAACCTATTCCTTCCTTGCATACATTCCTATTCAAATTAAACACAATCCCTTCAGGAATAAAAGTATTTCTGAAATATTCGTAGTACAGAGTTCTGACACGCTAAAAAAAAAGACCAAATGCAAAGGGATACAAGACCATCGTTTCGAGAAAAAAATTATTATGTAACCAGATTTAAGACAAACTCAGAACTCTATTTACATTTCACGGAACCATATGCTTCACTTTAGGTTTACTTTTTGTGCCCTTCAGCTATATCCTGTGAGTACCCTGAGTGTTTCCTACTACCACTGACCTTGAGAAGGGAGCAAGAAATACAAGCGGGGGAGAGAGAGGAGGGGTAGAGGTGAAAGGTTATAAGGGGAAAATAATGAAAGGAAGACAAGGAAGAGTGCAACAGGTGAGAGCAATAGATAATATAAACATAGAAAGGTGACAGAAAGACAGCCAAGAGTTAGACAGAGGGTAAGACCAATAGGAGGGTATGCTAGAATGAGAGATGTCATACAGATAGAAACAGATGAGAAAGAGATGAGACAGGTGCGAGACAAGTGATAAAGAGACAGCTGGTGATGAACAACTGAAATGCAGAAGGAGGTAGATGAGACTTGTTAGAAAGATTCAGCTCAGAGAAGGATGGGTAGAAGACCATTAATGAATAGGCAGCTGAGAGGGAGCCGGGAGACAGATGAAAGAGGTGAAAAAGTAGTGAGAAAGAGCCTCCTCAGAGGGATGGAGAGGCAGAGAGTGGGGTTGACAGTTAAGAGAGGTCCTAGATAACCCTGGGCGGAGTTTGCAGAGTTCCACATAGCGGCGGAGTGCGATAGAAAAATGCCGTTCGCAGTGATTTGCGGTGCCGGATGCTTGTCCGCACCGTGCAATCATCGCGAACGGCACCATGCACAGCGCAAGCGGGTGCTGCTTTCCTTTCTGCCGCTCAAGTAGAATTTTTACTCGAGCTGCAGCTTTCTCTACGCGAATGGACAGTTTATCAACGCGAGTGGTCGCGAGCATACACGACCACTCACAATGAGAAATCTGCCCCCCCCCCGCGTTGAGAAATCTCGCTGGGAGGTTGATTTTCCACGCTCACGCTCGCCAACATGACGTTGACGAACGCGAGTGAGGAAAACAACTCTGCTCAGCAACGCGAAGCGGAGTTTTTTGGAACTCCGCAATCTCCGCGTAACGCGGAGTGCAGAAAACTCTGCAAACTCCGCGAGCGGAGCGGAGTTCACCGCCCAGGGTTATCCTAGAGACAATGATGAGAGAGGCAACTCAGAGAGAAAAGAAGACAGGTGTGAGAGACAGGTGCAATACATAGACAGGTTATAAATACAGCTGTGAGAGGCGGGGAAGTGGACAGGTTATAAAATGGCAGAGGAGACAATTGAGAGAATGGTTATAAAGTGGCAGAGCTGAATGGGAGACAGAGCGAGCAGTTTAGAGCGAGAGAGCTAAAGGGCCAATGAGAAGACAGAAAAAAATAGCGGAGGAAAGGGGCGAGAAGGAATTGTGAGAGCTATGTAAGCGATATTGAGAAAGAGACAGGGAGACCGGTGAGAAAAAGACAAGAGAGTAAGAGAGGTGGGAGACAAGTGAAAAAGAGGTAAAAAAGAGAACAGGTGAAAAAGTTAGAGGAGAGAGGGGAAGATATGTGACATATAAGGAGATCAGTGAGAAAGGAAGTTTGGATAGAGGAGGAGACATGAGGGTGAGAAAGAGGCAGTAATTGGTGAGAAAGACATGACAAAAAATAATAATAAAAGACTGAAAACTTAAAAACAGACAGCAGAAGAGAGGGTGACAGCAGGTCAAAGTTCATTTAATGCCACTTCCTGTGATGCCATTGGGGTAAAACGACATGTGGTGACACTTTCACTACCTATTGGATTTTGGTGACCTGACATCCATGTTTAACTTAAGAGTCTGCCATTGGTCTTAGCATCTGTAAGTCAAGGGGTCGCAAAGACAATTTCAGGGCTTGCAGGAGGGAAGCCAGGGGTCACATCTGCAAATCCTGGTGATCACTAAAAGACACCCATTCAGACTTCTTACTTGGGGACAACAGAACAATAGGCCCTGCTCAGTCCACCCATTAGGCCAGTTTCCCCTTTGGCTTAAAACGTTTGTACATTAATATTAAAGTGTGGGGAGTTATATTGTCTTATATACAACCAGATACATTTATTCAACAATTAGTCAGACATGAAGGTCTCATTGCACCTGATACATTAGATCCATGTTCAATTAAACTAACAAATCAATGACATAAAATAATGAACCGCATTACATAGTCCATTAAACACTGGATAATATTAGTAGTGATGCTCATTGTTCAAGTGTAAGCACTACTTGTACAGCTAAAACGTGTTTTGAGGGCTCTAAAATAGCAGTTTGAAACCTTGAGTTCCTTTATACCATTTCCATAACTGATATAATCGTGATGTTCTAAGTTAAATTAACTTCATAAGTCCCCCTCACTTCAAAACTTCTCAATTCCTTCTTACCTATTCATATTAACTACTCATCATCGAGATCGTATCATTCCAAATTTTCTTAGAAAACACTCAAAATGAATATACTGACATTAAGATTTATTCCACATGAAAAGTGCTATACTTCTGTCATCCTTAGTTTCTAGAAGCACAGAAAACAAACCAATAAGAATCATAAACCCCTCACACACTCCCCACACCATGTCAACAAAACAAGAAGGTGCTTCCACTCTCAGCTCATTTGCTTGATTTTCCATATCTTTTTGTTTTCTTTCATTTTGAAAATGATGATCGTATTCTACTTAATGTGCACGGTACATACTGGTGGATGTCATTTGGAGGTTTGAAATCGATATCACTATGGTGGGTTTATTGCACTGTTGTGAAATGATAAGTCGGCACTAATTAGATCTTTTTTTTAATCGGTTAGAGTAGTAGTCAGTAAGTGATGTCAGACGCCAACTCTGAAGAATAACTATCTGAGCAGTGTAGTCTTTCAAATCAGGTTTTCGCCCGTTCACTAGCAGCTGTTAATGGTATGGTAAATCAGTTAAATGAGCCAAAGGTGATAATGTCACATCGAGGATCTGGAATTTTGTTAAAGTGTAACCATTCTGCTCTTATTCAGGAGGTAAAATAGGTGGTGACATTAGTGATTCTTTTTTTTTAATGCGAATTGTTATTTAGTTTCCTTTTGTGTACCTTTAGGGTAGCCCGAAGTAGAAGATATGTGATCAAATCACCAACTGTTGTGATGTAGTACTGTGTGTTGGAACAATTACATATACTTAAATACTGGCCAAAGCCAGGTTTGGACTGACCAATACGGCAATCTGGCAAGTTCCAGATGGGCTATTCTGAAAGATCAGTGTGTTGGGCGTTTTTTTGTGGACCTGTTTTATGGTCTGGTGGGCCGTTTTTAGGTGTGGTGTTAGCCAAGATCTTTTGGTTTTACTAAAATATGTATAATATACTTACATACAGAGGCTTTCAGACCATTTTCTTCATTCATTGGTCTGTTGTTGTGTTGTTCAAATTTTGCTCACAGATCTTGCACTGTCCCTTATAGGCAAATTTCATGAGACCAAGTACAAGTCTGTTCACGTTCACTGAGTCCACTGTGTCCACTGCGACCCAAATGCATTTTTTGTCCTACATAGAAGTGAATTACCCTGTGCACCTTTAAATGAATAAACCAGGTATAGACTTGGTCAGTGTTCCATTTTAAAGATAATGTGCTACCCCTATGGTAGCTAAGAACTTGCTCTTGCCCTAGGGCAAAACACCAGTGAAAGGTAGATCGGTTTTTGGAAGCAGCCAATCTGTCATTCTTTTTCAAGGAGCAATACGGCCTACCTTTCAAATGGGGCAATGACCCCCTACAGGCGGGTACAGTGGGGGACTGAATCTGCCTCAACAGTGACCTTGAGAGCTCTTACTCGAATCCTCGCTTCTGTTTCTAGCAGTCCCGCCTCAGTCTTGGTTTTGACCCTTTTTCTAATGGCTTACTCCCGGAGTTCTTCTCTTTAGTTACGGTTTTCTCAAGCAGTATTCTGGTACCATTTATGGAACCTGCATGAGACAGTCAGAGGGTTTTTACACTGCAGATAACTGAATGCATAGAGTACATTGTGCATTGCAACAAAATACAGTTTTACTAAGGAACATTTTGTTGCTAGAAAAGAATGCAATAATCTAATAATAATGTAATAGCTCGCTGCAGCACACTTTGGTTTATGAGCCATATTTGCCAGAGTTTTGAAACCAGAAAACTTTGGCATCAGAGGACTATGGGACGCATCAGACGTTTAGAAACAGTGAAGGACTAAGGAACAGAGCTAGAGTTTTAGAAGTGGTACGCCGCTCGTCAGGGTGGTGAGGACATTACGTCCGCTATCATGCCGTATTACCATCTGCCAAATTTAGATGTTACAACTTGTCCAGTGGTGATCTCTGTACCCTGATAAGACCTACTATCATGGCAGTTCCTATCAAGGATCAAAAAATGTATTGAAAGATCGTTGTCAGTTTTAATGGCCGTCCACCAAACTTTAGCAAACTTTTTATTTAAAAACAATATATATAATGATCCCCCTCACCCAGAGAGTTTTTTCCCTGGTCGTGGGGGTCATTATTTGTTTTATTCAGTTCCACGTTTTGAATGGGGGTGATGGACATAAAAAAGAGGACATCACACCACTCACTCTAATCAGGGCATGGGGTGTAATGCTCTTCCTCCGACCGCCCCTATTCCGTCAGACATTGAAGGAAGCTTTCATCCATTGTCTCCATTGATGAAAACCTGACGGTCCTCCCAACTATAATTAGTGCGAGTAGATGGTCATTTTAGTGGGCAGGGTAGACTGTTGCATTACTCTGTGTGACTGAGCAGCACTAGAGCAGCTAGCCCAAAGCCTGGAGGTCCAATTGAATGTCAGAGGTCCACAAGACGTGAAGTAAAGACACTCCCAATTTTCCCACCTTCTTACTGGCCACCTTTTACACAGAATCAAGTGCCAGATATATTTGGAAGGCAGAATTGGGGATATGCACATTGTACCTGCAAGACCCCATCTCTGGAGAATAGATAAATGTGACTACATCAACGACTGACAAAGAGCCAGATTCATTGTGTTATTCTAATTGATGTCTTCATGCTTGTCAGTACCTTAGTGAACCAAGAAAAGGATTTGGCCTTAGAGGTAGATTTCTTTAGAGTTTATGGAGAAATTGAATCTAAACCTGTATTTAGTAGGTTGGAGCTGGGTGGGGTTTGAGAGGCCAGAATGGAGTTGAGAGTGACGAAGTGGAACTTATTGGCATATGATTTGATTTGATTTTAGGGTTTATATAGCGCTCGAATGCTCAGGGGCGTCTTGGCGCTGAAGCAGACAGGGGATGTGAGTCCTGAACGGAAGTAATTCTTAATCATCGGTGAGAGAACAGCCAGGTTTTAACTTGCCTCCGTAAAATCAGGAAGTCGGAACAATGTTTAATGGCTAAAGGTAGAGCATTCCAAAGCGTGGCTGCCTTCAACAGGAAACTCCGGCCACCCCAGGCCATGAGCTTTGATCTAGGGATAGATAGTAGTCTCGCTTCCGAGGATCTGAGCTTTCTGCTAGGCGATTACCAGGCTAGTTTACTACGGAAATAGCAAGGTCCAGAGTTATGCAGTGCCTTGAAAGTTATGCATAGTGTTTTAAACTCTAGTCGTTTTTAGGCCTGGGCGGTGAACTTCGCTCCGTTCGCGGAGTTTGCGGAGTTTTCTGCACTCCGCACTCCGCAGAGCTCACGGAGTGCAGAAAACTCAACTTCGCCATGTGTAGCGGAGTTTTTTCGCTGCTTGAGATCACGAACAGTAAGCTCGCGATCGCGAACTTACCATTCGCGAGCACGAGCTGCCGCTCGGGTAGAATTTCTACCCGAGTGGCAGGAATACCAGCACTGCACTCTGCCACTCTCGAAACTTCGCAGAGTTTTTTTGTAACTTCACGGAGTTCCGCGTAGCAAAACTACGCGAACTACGCCCAGGTAGCCAGTGTAGGTTGATCAAGGTTTGGGCCGCTGACTTATGTTTGGGAATTTCTGCGAGAAGTCTCGCAGCCGCGTTTTGTAGTATTTGTAGTTTCTGTAGAGACTTCTTGCGGATACCAATAAATAGCGAATTTCCATAATCCAGCTTGGTCAGGACAAGAGAGGTAACAACCATTCTTTGAAGTTCATTTGGAATGAAAGGTCTAATTTTCCTTATCAGTTTTAGCGTGTAAAATACAGAGGAAGATAGGGCTTTTATTTGGTGATCAAAATGAAGTTTGTCATCAAAATTGATTCCCAAGTTTCTTCCTTTTTGAGCTGGAATAGGTAAAGGTCCCATATTCTGGGGCCACTAGCTAGGAGACCAGACAGATCTATTGTTACCGAAAACTAACACCTCAGTTTTGCCAGAATTTAGCTTTAGGCAGGTAGTTTTCATCCAATGATCAACTTGCGTCATACAGGAGCAGAACCTAAATCCTGCCTCAGTTGAGTCTTTGGGGATAGACACCACAATTTGTTTGTCGTCGGCATAAGACACCACCGTGAACCCCAGGGACTTTATCAATTTCACCAGGGAAGCAACGTACAAATTAAAAAGGATGGGGCTCAGTGAAGAACCCTGCGGCACCCCACATGGCAAATTAAATTGCTCAGATGTGCAATTACCCAGTGCAACATGGTTTCTTCTGTTTGGTAAGAAATCTTGTAATAAGGTCATGGCAACTCCTCTTATTCCCATGGCCCTGAGACAGTTAATCAATATAGTATGGTTAACCGTGTCAAATGCCGCTGAGAGATCAAGTAGTATCAGGGCGGCTTGATCAGCTTTATCCAAGGCCCATCTGATCTCTTCAGAGGCGGCAAGCAAAGCCGTTTCCGTGCTATGCGCCTTTCTGAAACCGTATTGTGAAGAATCCAAGAGAATATTATTATCAATACAGGTCATCAATTCAGCATTTAGTGCCTTTTCAAGTATTTTGGCAGGGAAAGGGAGCCTAGAGATGGGTCTGTAACTACTGGGTTCCAGGGGATCCAAGTAACTTTTTTTCAATATGGGGAGGATAGAAGCCATCTTTCAGTCAGTAAGAATGCATCCTGTGTTGAGCACTTTATTTAAAATAAATGTGAGTTGTTCCTCGAACAACTTAGGAGCTAGATGAATGATTTTAGAGGGACAGGGGTCCAATGGGGACCCTGATTTGCAAGCCATGATAAGTTTCATGACTTGCTCTCTGTCAAGGGGGGAGAACCTATCAAGGATTGTGGGAGAGTTGTTCACAGAGGCAATGGATACTTCCTTATGGTTTTGATTAAACAAATCAAAAACCTCCATGACTTTATCTTGGGAAAAACTGGCGAGGGTGTCACAGAGGGTTTAATTCGACGTGCTAACTTTTTTTGTTGCCATTTTTTATAGTTTTGTTATTGTTTTAAAAAGTTCTTTGGCCGAATTTTCAGCTGTCCTGATCTTTCCGGTGAAGTATTTAGTTTTCTCCCTGTGTATCAGAGATTTATACTCCGCAATGGCTTTTTTATAAGTCTCTCTGTCTCTCGAGTCGTAATTGGTTCTCCACTTTCCCTCCAGTCTCCTACAGAATTGTTTCTGTGACCTTAAGGTCTTCGAGAACCAGGGTTCAGACGGGGTACTACGCCGGGATTTCTGCTTTTTCTTAATGTTGCAGGTTGTATCAGAATCCATGGGCTGGGTTATATTAGAAGGGATAGAGAACGCAATTTGATGGTGGTCAGTCCACATCCGTGGCGAATTTTTAAAGGAAGAATGGAAAACCCAGGGTCGAATATTAGGACAAGGGAAAGACCTGCAAATTGCAATGTGATTGGTCAAATTAGTAAATTGGAATAAGTTGCATGTCTGTAGATAGTCCATCAAGGTGGTGGAAACAGAACCAGTGAAGTCGTTTATATGGAAGTTGAAGTCACCTAGAATTACGGGGAAGGACTAATTTGTGCTGATACCAGCAAACATCATATTTCTGCTAGGCCAATCAAAAATCAAGCATTGGCAAACCATAAGTGTAGCCATGGGAAGTAACTGAGATAGTTATATATTTTGTTTATGCCACCAAAATTAAAACAGAAATAAAAACATGCAGCCACCTAAATGTAGCACTCATATGTTTGCACATAATTGTAATACAACATTGCAGGTCCTTGGTGAGCAGGTGTGTAGGAAAGTAGGATCTACTTCTTATGGTTACCCCTTCTTTTTGCTGAATGTTACACTTTTTTTGACTAGTCTGACTGGGATACTGCTAATCAGGACCCCGGTCTATCTGCTTTCTCCCTAAAATGTTATGACAAGTACTTAGGTACACTCCAGATTGGATACTGGGGTACCCTTATCAGTCCCTAGTATATGGTACCCATGTACCCAGGGCATAGGTACCCCAGAGACCTCCCGTGGGCTGAAGCATGTATTATGCCACCCATGAGAGGCCATGCAAAATGGAACTACAGGCCTGCCATTGCAGCCTGTGTAAGATGGTGCTTACACCACTTACGATAGATATAGGTTTACTATATCTATAGGTCACTACGCTTAAAACCTATAAGTCACCCTTATAGCAGGCCTTGACAATCCTGAAGGCAGGGTGCTGGTTTTTACGTGAGAGGGTGCCCCTGCATGAGCCGAGCTCCTCTGCAGCCTTCGGAGACCATTCTCCCGGGTTGTCTGTGACACAGCCAGACATATAGGTAGAGGTGCATTATAACCTCGCGGTAAATGCTATCTCGAAAACGGCTGAAACAAAACAAGTCGTGTTTGGTATCAAACACCTTGGAATCATACCTGCACACCGGTAACTGGGGTGGGAGGTATGATTCCACCCCTCAGAAGCAAGCTTCGTGGGTCCCTGGTCTTCCCGGTACCAGCCTTCTCGACCCGGACAGCACAAAATGGATGCTGCCGACCAGAGACACATTTCTGCCCTCCTGCTGCTGAGCCAAGCTCGAGCAGAGGAAGGCAGCACAATAGGCACCCTTTCACAGGGAGGTGTGACCACCTCCCAGACAGGATTTAGTGTATTGGGGGCCCTGCCAAGTGCCTGAAAGTCTGCACGAGGGGCACACTTGGTGTCCCTGTGCAAAGTCCAGCTCAAACCAGTTCTGGGAGCTGTTGGCTCCTGCTCTGGCACGAAACTGGACAAAGGACATGGGTGTAACCACCCCCCTGTCCTGACCCTCCCCTGGGAGGGTCCCCTGAATCTGTCCAACCCTCTCCTGTGGGTCCAAAAGGGCTTACCTGGCTGTAGGACCCTAGATTCAATGTGGACAAGATTCTGAACAAGAAACCACAGACCTTCAACCGTCTGGACACTTTGGACTTCGCTGGACTTCGACTGGGCCCGACTTCATCTCCCTCTCTGTCCAAAGCATTGTATGTGCCTGTGCACCATACAGGCTCCGTGTAGGACCTGTGGAGCATCAAGGACAACTGAAGTATCTCCCTTGTGGTGAAGGAGTCACTCCCCTGCGTTTGCAGTCACCGTAACGCAACTGACCGGTCTGCTGATCCTGAGCTCCTGCGGACTCCAAAGGATCCAGCAACACAGGAGGTGGCTTCCTAAGTTCCTTGAGGTGGAGGTGCCCTCTCACCATGTTTGAGGCCAGTATCCCTCGTGGGGACCACATAACCCGAACCCCTGTGCACCGCGTACGTTTGCAATTGCATATGCTTGTTGGTCTTCCCCAACTTCGTGTATTGGGCTGTCGATAGCCCCAACCTGTGTGCACATTTTGTACAAAGGACTCCAGCCTCCTCGCAATCTGTGCCCTGCAAGCTGAGACTTTGTGAAACTGCTAGAGGTCTCATCGCGACTCCTGTGCCTTTGGCCTGTGGGTCCACTTGAGGGACAATCCTGATTTTCTTGGGCTCCCCTGGTTGCCCTAGACCTGCCCTGACTCCCCTTGCTGTGGTGAGTCCTCTGGTCCTTGCTGGGCCAGAACGTAACCTTCTTTGACCATCTTCGTGGGTTGCCGTTGCCAAGGCTTTTTGGTGCCCCCGCCGGACACCGACCCCTCAGCACTTGACATCCTTTGTAGGACAGCTCGTATCTGGCTCCTGGTCATCCTCGACGTCTCCTGGTCCCTGCAGCTGTAGAGTCAAGGTCTCCTTCTTCACACCTGAAGCACACAACATGGGTGGGCATTCGTCTACCGAGCCCCTGGTCACTCCTGAGTGACCCAGACTCTGTCCTCTCTGCTTTCAAGTTCCTTCCATCAAGAATCCACCTGCGGATTCCACCGGACACTTTTCTTCTTTCCAGCAGTGGCATTTCTTTGAAGACTCCCATTGAGAACAACGGAGGGAAAGGTCCTTTAACTGTAAAACTGCAACCGTGACTCTCCCTTTGAATTGTACGTAGCCTGCGGTCGTGTTCTCACTTTGCACCCATCCTCTGTGCGGTCCCTACTTACTCACCTTGGGTGGTTCCTTGGGGTCCCAGCGATTCTACACCCTCTAGACATTCTCTTGACTCGAGTCGTGGTTCTTATGCCACTATTTTAGTATATGGTTTGGTCTGCCCCGGGAGCCCACTGTGTATTAGTGCTACTTACAATTGTTTCTGTGCTATAGTATTGTGTGCTTTGTGTTTATCTGTGGGTAGCGGATACTGTGAGGTATTTAAGGTGTTAAAATTAGGCCTGGGCGGTGAACTTCGCTCTGTTCGCGGAGCTTGCGGAGTTTTCTGCACTCCGCACTCCGCGGAGCTCGCGGAGTGCAGAAAACTCCGCTTCGCGATGTGCAGCGGAGTTTTTCCCCGCTCGCGATCGCGAACGGTAAGTTCGCGAGCGCGAGCTGCCGCTCGGGTAGAATTTCTACCCGAGCGGCAGGAATACCTGCACAAACTGCAGTTCGCACTGCACTCCGCCACTCGCGGAACTTGGCTGAGTTTTTTTGTAACTTCGCAGAGTTCCGCGTAGCAAAACTCCGTGAACTACGCCCAGGCCTGGTTATAATAATAAATATATATTCTTATAACTACTGTGTGGTTCTCTTTTCATTTAACCAATACAATAAGATTGCATTCTGGTAATACAAGCTGCTTAACATTCCTTCAAGACTAAGCCTGAAGGCTGCTCTCCACAGCTACCACTTGGATAGCTTTCTAAGCTTATCTTTGACCTCTTAAATCACCATAAGGGTTGTTTGGACTGGTGCAAGGTGCCCACTTTAATTAGTGGACAGCATATACGAGGCCAACTTCTCACAAGGTGCAACTTTGAACAGCACAGAAATCGTTTTTAATTTTAATGCACATCATTAGAACACAAGATTCTTTTTGGTGCAAAAATATACTCCTTTAGGTACAAAAAATGTACTGTTTCCTGATACCAGGGCATGGTTGTCCATTATTCCCCGCATAGTCCTTCCCTGGCAATTAGGGCTCCTGCAAGAAACTAAAACAAGTAACATTTTCAAAATTAAAAATATCTTAGTTTAATACTCAAAATCCTGCAAGAATCATGCAGAGAAAGGAAGCTGCTTATTCGTTCTTGCCTGTATCCATATAAATAATGACCAGAAACTCCACAAAAATAAGAAAGGGTATGGATTACATAAAGGTGAGGTTGTTTCAGTCACCACTCCTCTATATAGTTCTACTTAAAAAATTGCAAACAATTGCTTAAAAGGAATCACTGCAAACATATTACTTATCCAGTTTCACACTTATCACCAGAAAAAGATGCCAGATTTAGAACCAACTAACACTCTACACGTGTAGAAATAAAATGCAATCAGTAAATTATGGATCATTTAATATTCAGAAAATGTGCTGTAAGAAATCCAATTATTATTTGGGGTGGGTGACTACCCACCTAAATGATAATGATAACCCTCGCCTGGGTGAACCCTACAAGTCACTAACTTAACCTTTGCTCAACCCCCTGGTATCTATGGAACAGAGCAGACAGGCAATATGTAATGTATTTATGAAGTAACAATACAGGAATAAAGTCGAAATTCAAAACAATAAAAATCAAAAACCAAATTAGAAACATAGGGCCTGATTCACAAAGGTAAAGTTAGACGAAAGTGAATCGGGCCCATAGAGTGACGTTTAATAAAGAAAACAACACCAACATGACAGAAATACAAAAAGAGGAACCAGAGGTATCCATTTTTAAAGATTTAAGTAGAAATAGCACCAGGAAACATAAAGTGCAAATGATAGTCTAAGGTTAATGTAAACCAGGCCATAGGCACAATTTGAGGCTGACCACAGGTCAGATACACCAAACAGGACCATCCTGGTAATTTTTTTTTACCTTTAAGCCCTTTAAGTCCCAATTGACCACAGGAGAATTCTTTTAAAGCACCCCACGACCTCAGTGGAGGTCCTTAGTGACTTACAGGATGTCAGGCAGTGGCCAACACCAGGGCCCAGCAGGGTCTAGTAGTGTCCAGTCCAGGTCCAGTCACCACTGGTCAGCTGGGTAGTTCCACAAAAAGGCCTCTTGTAGTATGTTGTATCTCCATAACTTAAACAGGAGGTCAGTTTATGACACTTGGAGTCAATTTAATTTTCCTGGGTACAAGATAGAGTGAATCCAGTTCATCTAGGACTCCTCTCAGGTCACAGACAGAAGGCCCAGTCCTCTTCTCTTCTTGTGCAGGTCCAAAAGTGTTCTGAAGTGGGTGCCTGAAGGTGCCATAGTTGGTGGGTGCAACTGACTACTGGACACACCCTAACCAATGGAGTAAAGGTTCCTGTGGCCAACCCTACCCACTTTGGGCATTTTCACTAAACAAGTGCTCTGAGGACTGTGTGTGTGTGGGGGGAGGAGTGTCCTATGGTAATCTTAGTGCCCTCCCATCTCTAATACCAAAATCCAGTTTGAGGCAGCAACTCTACCCACAATTAACCCAGAGACAGAAGTCTGGTAGCACAATATCAGCATTTTTCAGCAACCAGACAGTGGATACACAAGAATTGTCTTGGCATTCTGTGCCTTTCCTGTCAAGTGCACCCCATGTGTCATATGTATAAGCCAGAGACAGACGTCTGGTAGGACTGGAACAGTGTTTTTCAGAAACCAGATACTGGATTCACAAGAATTGGCTTGGAATTCTGTTCCCTTCCTTTCAAGTGTTCTGTGTGGCTCAGTGGATTTGACACTATGTTGTCAAACAGAGGCCCACAGTCCCACCTTCCATGTTCAGCATAGCTCAGAGGAGTCATCTCTGCCCTTTTAGATCAGCCTATTATATGCTCCTGGGAGACATTTTACATGTTTTTCGAACCTATTCACACCTAACTGGCTGGGAGTTGGCATGTGATTATGCTAATTAGCCTTCTGACAAGTTAAGCAGGTAAAGTGTAACTTTCTAAAAGCTACTTTTTCTTAATATTTATTAAAAATAGAACTTCACTATTGAAGTGGATTTTTAATGTTTATTAAAATAGATGTTAAAAATGTTTTCTAGCTAGTCCCAATCCTGAGAAATGGTATCAGTCTTCATTATTGCTTCCCAGGATTTCTCTATGGGCCAGTCAGCCTTCCTACAGTTAAACAGCCTTTTTTGGGAGTTTTATATAGCGCAAACTAGACCCAAAGCTATCAGAGCACTTTACATGAGCACCAGTTGCGTTACAGATGGCGGACACATTCATTTTTTTGGGGGGGTTTTTTGTTAGGCACAGGGAGATTAAGTGACTTGCTCAGTATCACAGGATGTTGAGCATCTCTGCCGAGACTCGCCCGGTTCCTCAGCTTCAAGGTCGACCACCTTGTAGTGTAGCTCCTATTTCCCTAATAGGCTCTGTGCATTGGAATAATATATCCTATAGGTTTGACATAGGACTAAGGTCAGTATGTCCTTATCGAGTATATTAAACTTAATTACTTGTGCCAGCTAGCTCAGAGGCCACTAGAAACTCCTTGACAACAAGAAGGGAGTAGTTTCTGGCAGCCGCAAAACATGACCACTGTGTTTCCCTTTAGAATCAGAACGTGTCCCAGAGTCGTGGAAACAATAGATAACTATTTCACTCAGCTCAGTCGTGCAGGCTTAGTTTTCTCCAAGTTACACAGAAAGAAAATAGACGGGCGTTTCAATAAAGGATTTATTGAACAGTCTTGTGTCTGGTGTAAGTAAAATGTGCTGTTACGATCACAAGACAGTATGCGAGATAAATAATGTACAGTGTGAGCAGTAGAAATAAATAATACTGCGATAGCATTATCTTTTAGTACATATGCATTTACATAAATAACACAGACTAAAAATGCGAGTACTCATACGATGCGTTGCTAAGCTAATTCTACCCCAATGTACCTAACCGGACCTAGGTGTAGGAAGAGGGAAGAAGTAGGTGAAGTATTCCTTACTATGGTATACTAAGAGTATGTTAAGTCTAGTATGCCTAGTATGCCAAGAGTCCCTCTAGGTCCTAGTCAGCTCCATACCTGAAGAATGAGAGAGGTAGGAATCTCTTTGCCAGACTCGAACTCCAACACCCCGCAAGGGAAGTCAGATCACTGGAAGCTGGAAGCTGGGCTCTCTGCGTGCAGGGAAGGCAGCGTCCTCTCAGTGCATCAGGCCGGAAAACGGGCTCCTCTGAAGTCGAGGTCTCCTCTGGTTGACAGGGGCTAGGGAAGGTATATTTATACCTGAGAGCACCTAAGAATGTTAGTATTGACGTGAGTCGGACAGCGAAAGACGTCATGAATGAACCCCCTAAGGAATAATGGTCCATGCATAATGTATGAGTCCTTGAAGAAATCAATAGTCCTGGACTAGGGAAACTCCCGCGGCCTAAGGGTCTGTTCTTCATGAACTCGTTGTGACGTTAGGGTGAACGGATGTCAGAGACCATGCCTGTATTTGGAGTGCATGGTTTAATGCCTAAATAAGGGCTGGGATTTTATGCCTATATAAGGGCAGGTCGAATTGTGCCTATATAAGGACATGATACTGGAAAGCCCGTTTATGGATACCCTAAGAGGAATACAACACCCACTCCTCTTTCGTGTGTACGATAATACTAAAATGCTAAACATTTAAAATGCTAAACATTAAAAAGGGGGTACGGCATATTTCTAAAATTTTTCATAAAACCATTTAAAAAAAGCATTTTTTTTTTTTTAAAACCTATTAGAATGCAAAAGGTACTGTACATTTGAAGCATTGCTTTTCATTACAGGCATAAAGTTCGAATAATAAATGCAATTGGAATGAAATAAGCAGTAATATTTACATGTGACAGAAAATGATCGATAAGTTACTCAAAAATCAAAGTCATTTCATATCATGAAAATTAATGAACTGTTTTTAGACACACAAGATGACTAAGTGTCCGTGGAAGTACCTTGAAGTCTGTATTATAAGGCTAGTTCTACTTTAAGCAGATTGATGTGCCATTTTCGTTCAAAAAATGGGGAAAAAGTTCAATTTTGGTAGAGTTCCAAGTTGTTTAAAAATGAAGGCCAAATTTGTCACTGCATCTCTGGATCACTGTATGCTGAATCAGAGTCAGTTCACAGGTCTGGTGTAAACATGAGATCATCTATTTCTATAGACAAAACATCATCCACTGTTGTTGGTGTCAGTTGGAACACCTCGTGTAGTAGATTAATTGCACAGAGATGGGAAGCATTGCTTCCAGCATAGGTTGCCTCAGCAATGTTCGCGTCCGTTGTTACCTGTGGGCCTGTAGTTCTTTCTCGTACCTCAGCAGCAGCCAGAAGCGTCTGTGAGATCTCAATGAATGCTGACATCAGGATAGGAAGCTTCTGGGGACAACACAGAGCATGGGCCGTTATCTGGTCCAGCAGAGTATCGACATCCGTTGGCGTTGCTGATGGAAATGTTAGACAGGTGTCCAACACGCATTCTTCACTGCATAGCAGGCATCGTAGAACAGGTAAGATGCAATCTTGTCAGATTGGTCTGAATGACAGGAACCAAGTTGTATTAAGGTCCCATAGACGAGTCATGCCCAAAAGCTTTACTATTTGCTCACGGCACTTTCGTTCAAGGAGAGCTTTCTCCATTTTGCTCGGAGTGATGTCTGCGAATAGGCTGGCCATAGCGCAATAGCAGGAAGAGAAATAGAATCCCGGCAACAAGTGCTAGAATTAATGGTATGCCACCAAACACCGAATGTGCAAAGTTCGGGATGATTCCGAGTATTGCCTGGAAAGGTGCTAACAGACCTGAGCAGATGCTTTTAAATACATGTACAATTCCGGTTGTATCAGACATGTTAAAGATACGTGATATCATTTCCACTAAATGTATAGGGCAGTTTGTACGTATTAAAGTCTGTATCTCAGCCGAAGTCCTTGCTACTTGTAGATCATAGGTTTCTTTGGCCGAGGTCAAAGGCACTGTTTGCTGTAAAAGCATGGCTTTCATTCCGCTTAAAGTATCGAAATCTTATAAAAGAGACGTTCAGAGAAGGCCATAGAGGCGACTCCCTGACTGTGTCTATTGGGGGAAACAATACTTGCATACAGCAAGTGACCCTGGAGTTGACCGTTACTAGATATGGGATGCCTGGCAGCATTCCGCAGCAGCTCTGATCATTCAACATGAGGTAACTCCCATTAGAAAGTTGTCCAAACGTTGGATTAATCACAGCAGCTGGAGCACCCTGCTGATGGCAAGACAAATTTTCCACTGAACCATTACAAGCCCCGTGCAAGGAAATGTCTTGACATATAAGTGAACCACTCAGTGCAAGTTTACAGTTTGAACCGCTCAAAAACACTTCACGATCCCCACTCCAACATCTATATGTATACGGTAAATCCCAAGATGTCTTAATGTATTCCTTACCCAACCTTTCATATTTGCCTGCTTGCATTTGTCTGAGGCAATACTGAAACTGAAAAGTACTCACAGGTAATGTTATTTTGCCATGAATAAGCCATTCTGTAGCTGGTTTTTCTGCCACAGTGAATGGTAATTTTTCCAGTTTTTCAATGCTCAGCACTGTATACTTTGCTCCTCTTTGTGCCAGTTCGATCTGTTTATCAGTGAGATTGTATTCTGCAAACAGAGCCGTTGTGTTGATGAAACGCCAAGGCACATAGCCCGCTCGCAAAGATTGCAGCGTCCAGCTTAATAACATAATAGAACGTAATTGAGATTGGCCTTGTTGTAACATCACCAAATATTGTTCTAGAATGTCGATAGCAGAGGATACAATGCCATCCAATGAATATATTCTGGAGGACAAAGTTGTTAACCCATTGTCGACCACAGAGAGTGTTTTCTCTAAATTAATACGATCAAGTTCACATATTCGTTCTGCGGCCTCTATCTGTGATACCATCCAAGCTTCATTATAAGCAGCATAAATGCCGGCATATATGAAACGTTTTTGACGCGGTTTTCTTGGTCCAAGCAAGAATTCCCTAAGGTCTGCGTCCTTTTTAAGTAAGGTTAAGTGTTGTTTCACATCCTGTAGTGTAGACTTATGCAGCCAATCGAGGCATAATTTCCCTACACTGTATGTTGTTACTACTCCCGGATGTTGTCTTTGGACGTATCTTGGGTCTGGCCTATGAATAGTAAAGCCCTGAGTTTTATTCAGGAATCTTTCCTGACAGTTATTCGTGTCTGTGGGCCAGATCAACCATTTTTTCCAAGTAGGATTAGATCTGTTGAGTTGTAGTATATTGTCAACTGTCACCACTGCCCGTGTATTATTATCAGTGGCAGGTGTTGGTACAGAAGGTGTGTTCATCTCTTTTATCTTGGCTAATCCAAGACAAGATGTTTGTTGGATAGTTTCATTCAAAAACATTATTTGTTCAGGGATGATGCAGGCTCTAAATAAAGCTTCTATCCCCTGCACTTGCCAATCTTTAGTACCCACACAGTTTTTGTGTCAATTGTGTCTTTCCAAAAGTCGAAACCCTGTCTAGACAGTTGGGCATTAAAAAACGCAGAATAAATCTGTTTTGTATTTGTTAACATAATTTTCAGTCCTGTCTTGTTTACATTTTTATAGTAAAACATTTCTGGATCTGATGTGTTGTAACCTGAAAAATATGGAAACTTATTAGCAAATGTTTTTGAACTACCTTTAGGTGGTGTAGGACAATGTTCCCATTGGTTAAACATAAACACATTTCTTGGATATGCAGATTTATGCAAATAATGATGACCATAGTGATTAAAACAATACATTTGTTCATAGTCTGATGAACCCTCTAAATATTCATGTTTAGAAAATGCAGCAGATTTTTCTAGGTCAAACATTATGTCGTTTACAGTCTCAAAGTCCCAATCATCTGAATAGGTACTGGACGTAATTAGATCACTTAGTGAAAATTTAAACAAATGTGGAATGTTCAATTGTTCATTCGGGCCGAAGATATCATAATCTGTTTTGTCCCACACTATACCATCCTGAATAGGAACAGCTGTGATGTTCACTGATGACAAGTCTCTTGCTTCACGATGGGAAGATTTATGAGGTTTCAAAAGTACGTTTACGTCTTTTCCTTCAGTGTTCACATGGATGAATCTGCCACTTATAAGCACGCTTACAGTTGTAACCAAAGCTAGCCAGAGCAGGAAAACAAAAAGTCCAGATGTAATCCAGAGTTCAATCCATGGAGAAACCAAATAAGTCTTTTTCATAAATTGAAGAAAGTCTTGTACTTGCTGCTTGAATTTCAATGACACTGGCATCGTTTCAGGTTCACTTGGATCTTCTGAGAACGTATCAAAGTTAATGAAATAGCCAGAAGCAGTTCTGTCAATTGTTGGAATTGCATCAGGATTTGTAGAAATCACTGGAACCAGTTCATCACTTGTTACGTTGGTGTAGACAGGTGTATTTGGACGAACTGTTACTTGGTGTTCAAGAGGGATGAGTTCCATAGCGTTGTTGCTTAGTCCTCCATCTGTTACAGCTGAATTCTCGATAGTTATCAGTCTTTCAGTCTGAACCTCTTGGATAGTAGTGAGAGGAGTGTGTCTGCTACTAGGTCGGAGTCCACGAGGCCTACTGTTTAGTATTGGCCACATACTGTAGTTTGATCAGGTCGATGGACACAAATCTTTTCTCCTTTCTTCCAGCAAGGGGCGGCAGAAGTACTGTTCTTGATCCTTGAACTGCTAGGACAGGTACTGGTTGTCTGCAAAAAGGTCCAAATTCCTTCTTGACCGCAATTTTTTCTCTGACTAGATCCCCAACATTTGGAATCCAGACAGGCCTTGCTGGGACAGCCGGTTGATCCCCAGTGGTGGTTGACTGTAGGAATACGTTGCTTTGTTTCGTTCTTAACTTGTTTAAGTCCTGTAAAACAGCCAAACGATCTTTGATATCAAAGGGTTTATTTTCCACCACTGTGCCTACATGTTCAAGGTCTGGTACCCACATTCTTGTGCCAAATAGGATCTCATATGGAGTGACCCCCCCTAGAGAACTTCTTGGCAGGTTGTTCAATGAGCGCTGTACCCCACTAAGGTGTTTTACCCACCCATCACCCGAACCTAATACCCTAGCTGTTATAGACTGCTTTATGTCCCGGTTTTTCCTTTCCACAACCGAATTTCCCTCAGGATGGAATGGAGAGGAGTACCACAATGCAACGCCCAGACCGGCCATGGCTTCTTTGTAAGCTCGAGAGCTAAACGCAGGACCCTGGTCAGAATGTAGCATGCCTATTGCGTATGTGCCGATAAAGACTCGCAAATCTTTTATAACAGTTCGAGCGTCAGCCGAGCGCTGAGGCCATAACCATAGGAACCTAGATTCAGTATTTGTGGGAATGCACTTGTCCAGTAGGACGCAGGCGCGTAGATAGTCTAATGCTGTCTAACAATGGTGTCTGTACTGGGTTGCCGCATTCGCAGCATGGTGTTTGGTGGCTCTCTCGCTGTAATTTACAGTCTAAGCAGTTGTTGATGAATATGTGAATTTCTGTATTCATTCCAGGCCACCAGTACATCTCTTTTAACGTCAAAATTGTTTTAGAGATCCCTTGATGTGACAGACCCTCCCCCAAATGTGTTTCATAAATCAAGGCTGCTCTACGTTCCATGTTTGGAATTACCCTATCCCCCACTCCAGGGATTCGAGCAAAAGGAACGTTGTTCGCATCAATTACATAAGAGTACTTGAGTGGAAACTTTTTGGTAACGCTGCACTGCTGCCTTTGCTTGAAGCATTGACAGCTAACATTATCTCACCGTCTATTTTTGTTTTTGAACGAGTGATCGCAGCTACGGAAGCCGTCTGCACAGCCCCCTTTGCGGCTTCGTCAGCCAATGAATTCTCTGCAACGTGAACGCCATCACGTTGATGACTCAGTGTGTGTATCACGTGAGCATTTGGTAGTTCGTTTTTCAACTGAACTACTTGTTCCCAAAGCAATTTATGCTTTATTGTGCCACCTTTTGCATCTTTGAAACCATTTTCAAGCCAGTTTTGTATATATTCATTATACGACTGAACACAGTAAAAGGAGTCGCACACTATTAGTGTGGGGAATTCTCGATCTGTACTTTCAAGTGCCAGTTTGAATGCTTGTAGTTCAGCTCGCTGAGCTGTACAATCCCCTAGAGATTGTGTTTTTGTGACCATAGGTCTGAAGATGCCAACTCGCATGCGACCTTTAACGATAGCACACGTTGCACTGTAAGCTTGCTTACCCCCTATTGCGGGTTGTGCGGATCCGTCAGTGTAAATTATAAATTCGTACTGATCAAGAGGCAGAATTTCAGTAGGCAGAGGACATTCTTGTTCATATTGCAGGAATGCTTGTGTTTTTAAATCTGGATCAAAAACATATTCAACATCTGTTGCAGCAAGAGAATTAACCCATTGTATCCATCTAGGATGTAATGCTTTAGCATTTGGAATGCTCGCTTTTGTGACCGCTTCTAAAGCTGGTACTGGGGTTACGACAATAATGCGTTTCCCTTGGGCTAAGGCTCTTTCTTTTGCTACAGCGGTTTGAACTGCTGTCAGAATTTTTTCAGTAGAACTGAAGCGCATTTCCGTTTGTGTGTACAAATGGGATTTGTATGCAATTGGGATTTTGTCCCCCTCATTGAAGGTTAAGTAGGTGAATCCACATTGACCCGAAATTATTCGGATCACCAAATTACGTTGACTTACACGTGTTTGTAAGTGATTTGTTGCTAACATGTTAGCCTGGAGTGAACGCAAGATTTCTGTGTGTTCTTGTGTCCAGTTTCTGATAGAAAAATCAGGTTTGATTAATGCGTAGAGAGGTTTAACCCTTTCTGCATAATTTAGTATGTATGTTCTGCCAAAATTTAGGAAACCCAGGATGGATTGTAAGTTTTTTGCGTTTTTGGAGGTTGGAGCAGCGCACACTTTTCTAAAAAGTTAGCTGCCAAGCTCTTGCCTTCACTTGAAAGCTCATATCCTAAAAATAGGACATTGAGATGGGCAATTCTGGACTTTTTAAAGTTGAACTTATAGCCCTCAGAGGCGAAACCCAGTATAATGGTGCTCACCCTGTTCAAGTGTTTGTCCAGGTCATCGTCTGTCAGATATATGTCATCGACATAGGACAATGCCTCATTGTCATAAATTTGTAATAACTCCGTTACCCTCGCTGAGAATAAACCTGGGCTGTTTTTGAACCCTTGTGGGAGTCGACAAAAGTGACGCTGGGTCCCCATTATGGAGAATGCTGTTAAGTACCTGCTTTCAGGTGCTATGTTTTGACAAAAGAAAC
Source organism: Calotriton arnoldi (assembly GCA_963921515.1). Taxonomy (NCBI): domain Eukaryota; kingdom Metazoa; phylum Chordata; class Amphibia; order Caudata; family Salamandridae; genus Calotriton; species Calotriton arnoldi. Next base: position 1,139,549 of record CAWUFW010002202.1, read on the forward strand.
CATTTGAGATGTCTAATGTGGTTTTATATTTTTTACGCACAATGTTATTCATTAATGCTGTGCTATCTGCATTTTGCACTGCAAAAGTTTTAGAACAAGTGTTTAGGTGTCTGTAATCCAAAACTAGACGATATGTATTGTCTGGTTTGGATTCAGGAAACAAAGGATTGTTCATTGAGGAGGTGCATGTTTCAATCACCCCTTGGTATTCAAGTTGATCTAAGATCTCCCTGACCTGTTTTTTAGCTTCTTGCTTTATTGGGTACTGCCGTTGTGCAGTTGGTTCATGTTTCAGATGTATTTTATGGTGAGGTGAGTCCTCATCCCATCCTACATGATTTTTATATAATGCTGGGGCCTGGGCTACTGCCCATTTCCTGGCATATGTATATTTTAGGTGAATTGGAATGTGGTTGGAGAAGGCAGGCATAATAATGTCCTCGCCGTGTGGGCACTCCCTGACAAATTGTGGTGGCCAGTCCTTTTCTGCTAGAAGTTTGTCATAGCCTCTTGATAGTCTTTCCCAAAAAAGTGCTTTCACCTGTCTAGGTTTGTCTCCCTCCATCCGGAGTGTTATGTCATATAACTTTTGTGGAGTACTAACCCTGGTGTCTACAGTCTCTACTGTGATGTACTCGTTCAAGTCCACTATCTCCAGAAGTTCCTTCACGGTCTGGCGAACTATTGTGACTTCTGCTGCACTGTCCAGCATTGTCTGAGCCCATTCTCCGTTCTTGAGTTGTGTTCTCAGTATTCTCGGCATGTCTGATCTTCAGACCTTCTACCTTCTTTTTGGAGAATTGAGGTTTTGTTTTATTTTTTGGAGCGTGCTTGTCGTCTTTCGATTTCACGCGTTCTTCTTTATGTTCTGATCGTCCTCTTCTTTCCGAAGTCTGTGATGAGATCTGAAAGGGACGAGAGGAACGTGTATCAGTATCTTGATACCTATCAGGTTTTCTCAAATTATCCCTATTCCTGAGGTTATACCTCCTTTCAGAGGGCTCCTTTTGAGGAGACCTACCTCGGGATTGAGAACGTTTCTCGTTTGATTTTTGTTTAGTAGACTCCCACTTCTTTTTAGAAGATGTAGGAGTTTGTTTTATTGAGTCCTTCTCAGGACTTTCAGATAGTTTCGGCTTCACTGGTCTTCCACCCAAACTATCTCTGCCTAATTCTGCATAAGATTGTTCTATAATTCTGGGTAGCTCTGTTTGATGTTCTGTAACATCGAATTCCCTCAATTTTTGGCGGATCGCCACTGCTGCTGCCTCCCCTTTAATATTTGATAATATTATTGTTGAGACCTGGTCGAAATTTTTCAGTAATTTCATACCTAAATTTAGAGCAGGCTCTGCCCCATATTCATTTTGAATTTGTTTTAGGACATCAGGTATTACCGCAATTGACGGAATACCATGTGTTTTAGTATAGATGGCAGCAAAGACTGAGCCCCAAGTGGTGCAGTCTTCCAGTTGTGGTGTGATCCCCATCGGTAAACTGATTGTTAGGATTCTGTGCTTCTCATGCGGGCTAGTATTTGGAAATACTGCTTCGATTTGAGTAATTTTTTGAGCTATCCAAAATGGAATTTGCTCACGTTTTGTGGGCATTTTACCCATGACTGCGTATAGAGTCTGTGGTGTAATTTTTAGTGTATTCCCCTGTTGGGGAGTTGGATTTGGATATGTCAATGGTGGTCGGACTGTAAAAGTCTGCATGACATATTGGACCAATTGTCTGTAAATTTTTATTAACTCTGTGAGTTGAGTAAGTAGCTCCTCATCTGACATCTCTTCAATGTCTGGATGAGGTGTGTAGCCGGCTAAAATCGGCCATGTTGCTCCTGGTCTACCTAGTGGACCGAGCCTGGTAATGTTTTTGTGATGTTTTAGGGCGCCTTTAAACCAGAGCTGATGCTCTTGGTATGTTAATGGAATTTCTATATCCTCGAAAGGAATGTATTCCTCTGGTGGTTCATCTTCTTTGTAGAAGTGAAACATGTGTGTTACTGAATTGGATTCAGGAAATATTACCCATGAATAGAATACCTCTGTCTGAAAGGATTCATGTGCCTCTATCACGAAAACTGCTCTACCGCCTCTTGGCGGTAGGCCATGTTTTATAAGTTTTAGAGTGATGGCTCTTCTAAAGTTTTGATGGATGTCTATAACACCCTCCTCGGTTTCATTTAAACCGGTAATGTTAAAAACTGCTGGTAGGGCTGGATCAGCCACAGCTACACCGTCTCCGGCGTCTTCAGTCATTTTGTTTTTTGCAAAATGTAGAACAAGTTTCAAGGAAACAAAGATAAGGTGCACAATATTTTGGAACACTGTATCCTTCAACGTTGAGCAAACCAAACAGCTAATATATAGGGTACTGCCCTATGTAGCCGTGGTGGATACCTAACCTTGCCCACTCCAGATGTCTTTTGGAGTATATGGGTAGGGGTCTTGAGAGAAAAAGCACGGCTGATTTACTCAGTATCTAACGTTGAATTACTGCCTTACCAAACCGTTGGGCGCCATGTAGTGTAGCTCCTATTTCCCTAATAGGCTCTGCGCATTGGAATAATATATCCTATAGGTTTGACATAGGACTAAGGTCAGTATGTCCCTATCGAGAATATTAAACTTAATTACTTGTGCCAGCTAGCTCAGAGGCCACTAGAAACTCCTTGACAACAAGAAGGGAGTAGTTCCTGGCAGCCGCAAAACATGACCACTGTGTTTCCCATTAGAATCAGAACGTGTCCCAGAGTCGTGGAAACAATAGATAACTATTTCACTCAGCTCAGTCGTGCAGGCTTAGTTTTCTCCAAGTTACACAGAAAGAAAATAGACGGGCGTTTCAATAAAGGATTTATTGAACAGTCTTGTTTCTGGTGTAAGTAAAATGTGCTGTTACGATCACAAGACAGTATGCGAGATAAATAATGTACAGGGTGAGCAGTAGAAATAAATAATACTGCGATAGCATTATCTTTTAGTACATATGCATTTACATAAATAACACAGACTAAAAATGCGAGTACTCATACGATGCGTTGCTAAGCTAATTCTACCCCAATGTACCTAACCTGACCTAGGTGTAGGAAGAGGGAAGAAGTAGGTGAAGTATTCCTTACTATGGTATACTAAGAGTATGTTAAGTCTAGTATGCCTAGTATGCCAAGAGTCCCTCTAGGTCCTAGTCAGCTCCATACCTGAAGAATGAGAGAGGTAGGAATCTCTTTGCCAGACTCGAACTCCAACACCCCGCAAGGGAAGTCAGATCACTGGAAGCTGGAAGCTGGGCTCTCTGCGTGCAGGGAAGGCAGCATCCTCTCAGTGAGTCAGGCCGGGAAACGGGCTCCTCTGAAGTCGAGGTCTCCTCTGGTTTACAGGGGCTAGGGAAGGTATATTTATACCTGAGAGCACCTAAGAATGTTAGTATTGACGTGAGTTGGACAGCGAAAGACGTCATGAATGAACCCCCTAAGGAATAATGGTTCATGCATAATGTATGAGTCCTTGAAGAAATCAATAGTCCTGGACTAGGGAAACTCCCGCAGCCTAATGGTCTGTTCTTCATGAACTCGTTGTGACGTTAGGGTGGACGGATGTCAGAGACCATGCCTGTATTTGGAGTGCATGGTTTAATGCATAAATAAGGGCTGGGATTTTATGCCTATATAAGGGCAGGGCGAATTGTGCCTATATAAGGACATGATACTGGAAAGCCCGTTTATGGATACCCTAAGAGGAATACAACAACCTTAGCCGCTAGCCGCTAGACCACATCCTCACCCCTAACTAGTCTTGAGTTGCTAGTCACTGCAAGGACATGTTAATTTTAAATGTCTACATGCCCTACCTTTAAATACCTTCACACAGCGCTATGTGCTTTACGCCCTACATACGGGTGTCTTATTACAATTTAAAAGGAATGTTTTTACCTTTCAAAAGGGTTTATTTTGACAGGTGACAGTGTATGTTTTGCACTGTTACAGCCAGGTTACAGTGGAAGGCCTAGTGCCACGTTTGCACTGCCACTATAGTGAATGGAACAATAGGGGCTGCATCCTACTAGTGGTATTTAACTTCCAGGCCCTGGGTACATGTTGTATTATATACATGGGATGTATCGGCAAGTTAAATATACCAATTAGTAGTATGCTAATTTGGCCGTGTTTAAAGTAGGAGCACCTGAACTTTACTACTGGTTAGCAGGTATAAACTGAACAGAGTTCAGAAGAGTACAGAAGCCATCAAAAATATAAGATCCAGCAAAAGGCAAAAAGCAGGATTGACCCAGCAGAAAAGGTAGATTGTCTATATTTGCCATCCAATGTTTGCAGTCTAAAACTTCCCACTCCACTGTTATGTTAAGTTTTGAACCTGTGGTCAATTTCTATATCTATACCTCCAGCATGTCTTGTGATTTATAGGCCTGTGAGAAATTCTAATAATGCTGGAGTAATCAGAGTAATTTAAGTAATTACTCAATGCGGTTGTGATATGAAATTACCCAAATTATGCGCTTACATCAGCTTGAGTAATTTAGAGTAATTTGGTGCAACAATCCTACAGTCGGAGCACAGCAACAATGATCCAAGAGAGAGAGAGCGACTGCTGACTGCTGCTGTTCATGTCCTGTAGCATTTAGTGCTGTTTTCTTATCATAAAATGCATCCTTTGGCCCATTTTGGATGCAAGGGTGAATTTTGCAGTAAGAAAATTGTGCTAAATACTGGATTACCCTTCTCACATAATTAGGAGTAATTTTACGAGTAAATACGATAGAGAGAATTATGCCCATCCTTAGGGATTCAGCAATGTCACACACCTCATGTACTGTGGTGCTGATACCAAATTTAGGCCTTAACACACAAGACAATCTTTTGAGACATTGCACCTGCTATTTAAAGTAACAATCCCTACCTCATTCCTGGACATTGTATTCCTTCCTTCTCCCTATTCCTCACCTCAAAAATTGAGTTCCCCGTTACTCACATTAGACTGGCTCCAGATGCCACCTAGGATTCAGCTGAAGTTGTGCTGCATAGTACAAATGTCTGCCTTTCCTAGCTAATCTTATGACAGTCTCCAGCGGTGAGTCGGGCTGAGAAGTAGAGACACTCTCCTCTTAGAGATCTCCAACGTTAAGATCACATTAGCCCACAAACATTTGAACATCTTCCGAAAATGTGTTGTGACAGTAATTGAATGACTGGAAGAGAATGCTCTTAAATTGACCTAAATAAGACAGACGTCCTCATCATTGGAGGATCTCCCACCCAATAGACCCCATTCTGAGGCTGTTTTATAGTAAGGGTGCACTGCCCAGGTCTGTGCAGCGTTGCACCTTTAACATGGCGCACCTGGTAGAGACCACTGCAGTGCACCCTATAGCTATCCATGTGGAATTGCTCCATCTTTCACTGTACAGGTAACACCTGTCTACACTTCAGATTGGGGACTATTGGACCTGACCCAGTCTGCAGGGTCACACCCAAACTTTGTGCCTTTACGCTCCATTTCTTTGCTGAATTTGTTTTTGTTGGCCTTGAAACTCTGTGCACTTTACCACTGCCTACCAGTGCTAAAGTGCTTGTGCAAGTCCCTTGTAGAGTGGTATACATATAATCAGGGACTGTATATTAAATGCTACTAGTGGGCCTTCAGGACTTATTGTGCCACAAATTCGACTTGGGAATAGAACCCACTTGCCAAGCCTTAAGCTCAACTTTTATGCATGTAAGCCACCCTTAAGGTAGGCCCTTGGTATCCCATAGGGCAGAGTGCATTGTAATTAAAAAGATGGACTTGTATTTTTAAGGTTTACATGTCTTGGTAGTGAATAACTCCTAAATTCTTTTTTCACTATTGTGCGGTCTACCTGTACCATAGGATAACATTGGGTTGCCTATTACATTTAATAAGTGCTAACTTTTGACTGGAACTAGGTGAGCAATTCATGTTTGGTATCTATGGAATTGTAATTTAAAATGCTCTTTAATGGTAAAGTCCGATTTTAAATTAAAATTTTGAAAATTGCACTTTTTTAGGAAGGTTGTAATTTCCTGCTCTAACTAGTCGGTGCCTGCGCAAAAACAACAGTTGATGGACAGAATGCAGAACAATGTCATACATTCACCCCAGTACAGAGATCTGGGCCTAAATCCATCGTTTTTTTGCTCACCATGCCATTCCAGTTTGAACCCAGCCATATGCAAATCAGTCTTGACCCTGTGCCTCATGGGAACAGTCCAGCCCGAACTGCCAAGCTAGGTCCTCCCTAGACTGGAAACAAGCATCCTAGTACCGGTTTGGGGGTTTCACCCCTCTTCAGCCAGGATAGCTTAATTCCAGTGGCATGGAGAGCACAGGACCCACGTCTGGGCATACCCGTCCCACTCGGGGTGACAATGCAAAAACAACAGTTGATGGACAGAATGCAGAACAATGTCATACATTCACCCCAGTACAGAGATCTGGGCCTAAATCCATCGTTTTTTTGCTCACCATGCCATTCCAGTTTGAACCCAGCCATATGCAAATCAGTCTTGACCCTGTGCCTCATGGGAACAGTCCAGCCCGAACTGCCAAGCCAGGTCCTCCCTAGACTGGAAACAAGCATCCTAGTACCGGTTTCGGGGTTTCACCCCTCTTCAGCCAGGATAGCTTGATTCCAATGGCATGGAGAGCACAGGACCCACGTCTGGGCATACCCGCCCCACTCGGGGTGACAATGCAAAAACAACAGTTGATGGACAGAATGCAGAACAATGTCATACATTCACCCCAGTACAGAGATCTGGGCCTAAATCCATCGTTTTTTTGCTCACCATGCCATTCCAGTTCACATGACTGGGTGTAGTTGGCAGATGAACTTTGTTAATTCCTCCTAGGCAGCCACACAATAGAGCTTAATTGAGCATTGATGGGCCATCACTGGCAGGATGGGGTGGGGAGCTTGACACAGCCCCACTTGGAAATGAATAGGCTGTGCTCTGCCGTCACAAAAAAAAGGACTTGTCACCACTCCATTGTTCATGCAGCCAGCTTCTGGCTAGGGCAGGAGAAGCAGGAAACTGCAAGCTAGAAACTTCTTCTACTTTAAGGAAGGCACCAGGTATAAAAATAGGACCCTCTGTCCCCCTCTCTTCAGGTCACCTTCTAGACCAGTAAAACAACTTTCATAGGAATGACTACTGCTGTTGCCTGCTGTGTGCTAAAGAGAGGCTTCTTTGCTGCAAGTGGAAGGACTGCTTTGCTGCCTGGAGCCAGCCTCCAACCCTCAGAGGCCTGCCCTGCTGCTTGAGCTCTGTTCCACTGCTTGAACTCAGGACTACCAGAGCAACTATAAGGGCTATTTGGCTTACCTCCTGATCAGAGCCCTAGGATCAGAAAAGGCTCCAACAATCATGAACCCACACTGGACCCAGTTTGAGTGAGTCCTAACCCACCAAGTGGAGCCCCTCCAGTCCTGGACCCTTGGTGGTGCTGTTAAATGTGCTTAGATAGCTCAAAATGTAAAACTTTGGCTAAAAGTTGCACTGAGAACCGAGAGGAGACAGGGACCAACTTGCTTGTCTATCCACCCAAGGTACATCTCCGGTCCCCCTGACTACACAGCAGCTCCTGCTATGTTCTTCTCCACAGCAGCAAATCCTGTTCAGTGGTCCTTTGCCAAAGGGTATCTGGCCTCCTGGAACTCTCGTTGGCCACATCCTCCAGCTTTGTCCCACTATAAATTTTCAAGTTCCAAAAAAGAGACTTAGTTCAAATATAGAAATCTTCAGCACGGCTTTGTCCAGAGACTCCACGATTATGATGCCTCCACCCCAGACACCACCTGCAGCCTTGCCTCGCTGAACCTTTTACTTCTCAGAGACTTTTTATTGAACTTTCTTCAAAGTCCGATTGTAAGTGCCGACCAGGACCAATCCACTTTTTGTATCCGACTTGTGCTGCATCGTGGTCTGGCATATTTTATTTTACTTTGACCTGGTCTCGCACAACTAGATGTCTGAGTTTAGTGCTTTAATCTTTCAGGTGCTAGTTTTTCCCTTAAACTTAATGAAATGTATAACTCTAGATCTACTGATTGGCATTTAGTCATTTTGGTGTCAAATAATTTATTAAAACTTTCTTGTGGTGTGTTTTCACTTTATTACTGTTTGTGTGCTGCATAAATACTTTACACATTTCCTCTAAGTTGAGCCTGACTGCTTTTGCACCAAGCTATTAGAGGGTTAAGCACAGGTTAATTTAGAGACTTTTGTGGTGCACCCTGCCAGGGATTGTGGCTATTTCTTGAGCAGGGTTAACACCCCACTCAACCAACAACAACCCAATTTCTCACACTTGGGATAGTCAGTCCTAGTGGAATCTATACTAGTATCTAAATATCAATATTTCTTAGGTGAGTCGGAAAGCATAGATAAATGGGTTACAATGGACATATGTAGAAAAGGGGGGTGCAGCAAACATCTGGAGAAGATCTCTGTATTACTGGGTTCCTAAAAAACAATGAAGGCAGAAGCTTCACTAAGCCTAAATAGTTTGGCTCTAGTTAAGAGTGATTCACAGGGCCTTCTACAATGTGAGTTCCCAATTACACAGTCAACTCAAAAGCATTTTCGTAGTTGTTCTACCCACTCAACCCTTTGCACCAAATGTCATTAAGAAATCAGATATTCGTTTTTACATTTCTATGTAATAATGTGTGACCTTGTTCCTTAATTGCTCATTTGTTTCTATTGCCTGGGGAGCTAGGCGTGGGACATGTACCAGTACAATAACACAAGAACAAGTAGCAGGGGACAAATGGACAGCAGGGGAAGGTGCCTCAAACTGCTGCAATGAAAAATCCATGTCCAGTGTCTTCATAATCATCATGCCCTCTCCCTCCAACCTGAGATGAGCGACCATAATTATGACAGTCAAGAAATTTTCTATTTAAAGTCAATCCCCCATAGACCCTGCTCATGCTTCCACATCTTTATGAGTAGGGATCTCACTAGCACTGTCATGGGAACCAGATTAGATGAGGTTGAAGGGTGAACCTTAGTCACAGATGAGCCCACCCTTAACCTTGCCAAATGATGCTCAATCATCTCCAATCGATCATAAATGGGACGGAGACTATTTTACAAAAGAGAAGTGAACTTAACACAATGACTCTTTGAGTACACCCTTGTTTGTCATGTTAAGTCCATCTGAAGCAGGTTGCAAATGTGAAATTTTGCGCTGTGTCTATGTATTCCTTGTTATCAGCAGGTGTTTTTTCCACTTTTTCCCTGGACCAACGTCAAATGAGGACGAACAAGCAGATGAAATAGTAGCATTGAGGAATAGGCAATCACAGGTCCCTCTATCAAGATCAGAGTTGAATCCAAACTTGTGCCTCTGTTGCTATTGGGCATTGCAAGTTGATACAGGAAGCAACTCAGTTGTAACAACTGGGAGTGAGAGACATCCAGATGCCATTTCTTTAGATATAGTCCAACTGACTGCTCTAGAAAGCCATCTATCATTGAGTTTTTAGGCACTTTCTGCTGCTGACTAGATCCTTTCTTGCACTTCCCCATTGTTGCCAGCTCGAGGAATAGGACAGAGAATCCTGACCTTGTCACTTTCAGCCAAACATGCTCATGCCGGAGACCAACAGCCCAATCTGGAATTTAAAAGGAATCACTATCTCAGTGCCAGCGACTGACTTCCATCTTTGTCCGACTTTGTTTCAGCAAAAAAGTCTTGCTCAGCGGAGATAGCTGCTGCACCATGTACCAATAGAGCAGTCAGTATATGAGGGACCCACCTCCTCCACCCACTCTTCAGCTTCCAAGAGTTCCTTTTGGGGCACGGAGTCCCTTCCAATCAGCTAGCTTATGCTGTTTGTTCAAAAACCAACAGTTGTGGTGCTCTTTGAGCTCGATATGATGCATCTCAAGTGGCTTTACAGGTTGCTAAGAATGACCAGGCCCTGCAAATCCACGTATGCTTACAGTTTGATACTTTGTTAGTATCTAGGGCAGCTCCTTGTTATTAGCACCAATAACGTGTGTTCATCCGCGGACCCCAGAGGCTCACCTTAAATCAATGTGCTGCATTTGCTGCAGTTAAGAAGACTCAGGGATGTTGTCTCTTCCAGGAAATGTGTCAGTGGGCATGGGGGCTCAACCTTGCAGCTTCAATCAGGCCATGAGGGTAGACTTGCCACAACAACTGCCACTCTGGGCTTCACGGGGTCCACTTGCCTCCCTCGGGCTCTGATATACCTCAGTGTCCTAGCATACAATGTCGGTGCCCTTGGCTGCCCCACAACTCTTGTGAAGGTCCCATTGCATTTGACTGGAAGGACATGGGGCTCTGCTTTGCAGGCAATTCATGTCCGTCCACTGAACTAGCTTGCGATGTGTTCCCACATGGCCCCATTCGGAGATGCAGATGATGCCCACCTGGTACTCCCAGGCTCCTATTAGCCTCTTTCAGTGGGACACAACCCAGGAGTCCTTAAGTTGCCCTGAAGGTTTGGAGCATTTCCATATTGGGGACGTTCCTCCCATGCGCCTGGACCAACGCCATGCCCACGTCAGCCCTTGCACAGTCCTCTCCTGATTTGACAATATCGAACTCAAAAACCAGAGATCCTCCTTCAGAGCTATGATCTGGTGCGATTAAAGTAGTCCGTATGCTAAGTTGATAAGCACTTTTCAATTTGCAATTTATGCATCAAAAAACAGAATGCACTCACTACTTTGAGTGACATTTACAATACAACTCAAAATGAGCAGTTATATTTTAACTTTTTATTTTTGTCACATTTACTCAGGGCTCAGAACTGCAAGTTAAAAAGTAGACATATCAGATTATTAAAATGGTTTCCCTTCAAACAGAGGCAAGCGCAACTGCTCTCTAAAAGATGGCGTCTGAGGAATCACAACCAGAAATGGTTGGTGAGTTAGCGGTTCCTGACGGGGACGGGTTCGAAGGAGCAGGGTAACACCATGTCTCGCCGGGCCCTGAGGCGGCTGAAGGGGGAACTGAGGGTTCAGGAGTCTAGACCTACTATCAGCCAGGCACATGGGGGGCCTTGTCGCACTGTATCACCTTCCCTTTGCCACATTCTGTCCCCCTCCTCTCTCTATGACCCTCACCCGCTCTGCCCCCTCCACGCAGGCTGCTTTTCACACTCATTCCCTGATGGAGTCTCTCCCTTCTTTGTTCCATCAGACTCTCTCAAACCTTCTATCCCTCTCTTGCCCCACTCTCGCTTGCACACGTCTCTGCCCCCTGGCCCTCTCCATGTCATGGCCCTGCTCTCTATAAAAGGCACAGAGGGGAGCGCCCCGTCACTCCTGAGGGTGTTTCTGAGGCATCCATTCACCTGTCTCCGTCAGTGGCTCGGGTTCCTTCTTAGAAGTTCCTGCCAGGGGACAGGTCAAAATTCTTGATTCTTTCGAGCCTGTACCATGGAACTGGAGACAGAGCTTCTCTTCGGACTCCTGGCTGCGTTCCTCAGAACAGCAGGTAAGGCTTCACTTGTGTATGCCTCTCGTGTCCCCTAATCTACCGACAGTCTAATCCAGAAATTTGCTGAATCGTGGTAGTTTTCCTGAATTCCTGGGTTTCATTTTTTTCTAATCTGATGTGTCTGTGTCTCATAAAGCAGCCGAGAGATGGCAAAAACCCTAAACCCCTGAATAAAATAAGAATTAGTAAAATACACAAAACAAAACACTCTGTGGCTTGAAGGCTTCAGATACTCATGATTAACTGCCATTGAAATGCCAGTGTTTTCAACTTTAGCATTTATGAAGTAATTGTGTGACCCTACATCAATATTTCACTAACTCCGTTACAGACGCCCAAAAGCAACAAGCTGAGAGGTATGCTGCGTGCTTACCGAATGGTACTTGCCCCTGCATAACTGCTTCGTGCATTTTTTATTCGGGCATTTTCTTAGTCTTCCAGAGTAGTGCAATCCCCCTTTTAGCTGAAACTAATCCTAATTCCACCACCTTGGATGCTCCTCTTGTTGATCTGTTACAAGGTACTATGCCAAACAGGCACAATTCAATAGATGGCTATAGAGGCCTAGTCTCAAGTGCTTGAGCACGACTTACAGCCAGAAGTTCTGGATACCCCAACAAGCACACTAGATGTGTCCATACCTGCCCGTATGAGTGTGCACTTGGACAGCTGGAGTTCTTGGGGTTAATCCAATGCCTCAATTGTTCTGTGTTCATATGTTCTGTGCACACATTTGTTGTGGATTAGTTAACATTTAGCGTTCCTGGTCACCTTTTTACAGTTTATGTTTATTCTGCGCCATGCTGTTCTCATTATTTCATCACCAATGCCTGCATTGAAAACCTCTTTTAATCCAGTCAGCACCTTGCTATGCAGTAGAAGGCATGCTTGGTAGTAGGAGTGGGTGTGTGGAGCAACTCTGCCCACTCACAGAACTCCTCGGAATTCCACAGAGTTTTTATGCAACTCCGCAGAAATCCACGTAGTACAACTCCGCAAGCTCTGCCCACCCCTACGGATCACAAACTATCTAATATAATTTTTGATGGGAATGTACACTGACTCCTATAATACTTCTAGGTCAAATAAGTCTGACTAACAAGTCGCACACACAATGTGTGAGCTCATATTATGATTTAGGCAATCAAAAGGACTTTTTTTTAAAATAAAATTGTTTATATGGTCTTTTGTGCATTTTCCTTTCATGTTTCCCAGTAGGCTATTCAATGCCTCTTGACCTTAAAAAAGTCAGGCAATTAAGCTGCACTTGATGATGCTCAGAAATGCATTATGACTCTATTAAACAATGGCACTATTCTCATATGGCATGTGGTCATTATATTCATCACCATTTTTTGTAGTTTTTTTCAGTAATTTCATTTTTTTTTTAAATATGCCAGATACAGAAAATAAGACACAATATCAGAGTACAGCCCCCACCCCCCACCCCTCCACCCTAACCCACCCTGTCCGACATGTTCCCACAGTCAGGGGATAAATCCATTTGATATTTTAACCATTTCCATCATTTAGGGCGAGCAAAGACATAGAAGACAATAGTCACAAAGCAGTCTTATTGGCCCCAGTAGAAAAAGTGCATAGAGTGCAAAATTACGATTCCTTAATTTTTCAGAAATACATTCATTAAGAGTAAAGTGACTCGTGTGAAAAAGGTGCAAGGTGCATAGTGCATATAGAACAGTGCAAAAGTTGCCTATGAATAGCCCAGCGGGTTAAAACTATTTTCTAATCATCAATTAAAATAGATTGACCATCCCTTTAGTGTTTTACCATCCCAGCACAAAAAGCAGGAAGCCTAACCCCCTTCCTTAGGGTTGCTGAGGATCTGTCTGGTGAAGCCAGCTGGACAGGGGTTCCCAAATAACCAAGCCTTTCTTTTTGGCCCGAATACCCTTCTTTGAATAGATAGCTTTTTCAAGGGTGCATGTAGAATAGAATCGAGCCAGCCACTGCGAAAATAGAGGAGGATTCGGATCTATCCAGGCAGATGTTATACACAACCTATAGATTGCCATGGCAAAAAAATTAGGGCCCCTCCCTCTTTTCCTATCTACTGTTTCTTGTATACCCAATAAAATCGTCGTGGGAGTGAGTCGGATATCTTGAGATAAAACAGACCCGAGGAAACCTTGCATTTTAATTATCAAAGGCCCGAGTTTCTCACAAGTAGCAAACATGTGAACAGAGTCTGCGCTGTATTCGGAACAGCGAGGGCAATATGTACCTCTGCCAGTTCCCCACTATGCTATTTTACTTGGTGTATAGTACAGGAAGAAACAGGTCTTATAAAATTGTGCCTGTAAATTAGCTGATAATAAATCGCTTTGAGCAAATTGGAGAGCTGGGCAGAAGACCCCATTGGTGATAACCAACTTCTGTTGCCATTTATCGGAAATACTGGTCAAGTCATCAGACATTTGGCCATTAAGAATATCATAAATGGACCCGATTCGGGGGATGGTAGGCTCAAGTAATCTTTCAAAAAGTTCACATTTCGTGAATCCCAAGGGCCCGCCTGCCTTAAATGCTAAAACATTTTTGATGGCTAGATATTTAAAGGCCTTGTGATGACTCAAATTGAATTTCGTTTTAAGGTCCTCAAATGGCATGATACCCTCAGGTGAGTACAGGGCCCCTAGTTCATTAATGCCAGAATTGAACCACTTTTGAAAATAAGATCCCCCAAATATACCTGGCAAATTATCATTATTTCTTGTAGGGGTATAGGGATTCAATCTGCCAATACCTAACAGCTTACGTACGGCAGTGAAGACCTTGAAGGTTCCCATAAGGGTCTTGAATCTAACCTTCTTATAATATCCGAATTCTAACTGGCGCCAAAAACCCCCCCAAGCATCAGACCCGAGTAAAAGTTCAAATGGCGACAGGAGTTCCGTTATCGATGCTGGAGGTTGTCCTCGTACCAATACTGGCCATATCTGCAGGACCGTGGCCCAATAATATAGTTTTAGGTTTGGGAGCGCCCAGCCTCCTCTTTCCCGAGGAAGGGATAGCAATTTGAAAGATCTCCTTGGCTGCGAATAAGCCCATATGAATTGAGAGAAAAGATGATCAAATTTCTTTAAAATTGTATTGGTAAATTCGAGAGGGATGGATCTAAAAAAATATAAAATTTTAGGGAAAAAGATAATTTTAAGGACATTGCATCAGCCCACCATTGACAAATGTAAGTTGTTGAGCCGGTTCAATGCACTCTTTGTCTCCAAAGTGAGCAGGTCCAAATTTTCACTGACAATTAAGTCCGTTTCAGCCAGGATATTCACCCCTAGGTACCTTGCCTTGGAGACAACTCTATTGTCCGTCCAGCTAATTTTGTTATTTACGATAATCTTGGTTTTTCCCTTATTTAACGCATACCCAGAGACCTCCCCAAAGACCTGGGCTTCTCGTTCCATAGCTATTATAGCTTTCTCAGGATCCGGGGTCACAAAAGCTAAATCGTCCACGTATGCCATAACTTTTGTCTCAAAGTTGTGTCAATATATGGCCGGGATTTCCAAATTGCTGATGAGTCTTTTAATAAAAGGATCAATATACATGGCAAAAAGCAAGGGGGAGCAGGGACAGCCCTGTCGGGTCCCGCGTGTGATTATAAGCTGCTCAGTAAGTTGCCCGTTTATCCAGACTCTAGCCGTAGGATTTAAATATAAGGCCTTGACGGCCTGTATAGCCCCGTGCCCGAAGTCCATTCTCTGCATGACGTCCCACAGAAACAGCCAGGAGACCCGATCAAATGCTTTTTCTGCATCAAGAAGTATTAGCGCCATCGGGTCCCCTGTAGCCTGTGTTGCGTCA
This sequence comes from Calotriton arnoldi, assembly GCA_963921515.1. Lineage (NCBI taxonomy): Eukaryota > Metazoa > Chordata > Amphibia > Caudata > Salamandridae > Calotriton > Calotriton arnoldi. Next base: position 1,154,908 of record CAWUFW010002202.1, read on the forward strand.
AACAGAGTAATGGTTCTCCAGATATGGTCCATAGTGCCTTTTTAGGGATAAACCCGTGTTGCCACTTAGAGACGAGGTTTTCGATTCTAATAGAGAGCCGGGAGGCGAGGATCTTGGAGTAGATCTTAGAATCTCCATTGATAAGTGTGATTGGGTTATAAGAGCCCATTTCCAATGGAGCTTTATCTTTTTAGGAAAGAAAATAATCTTAGCTGTTGACCATGATGGAGGAGGGGTAGCGACGTTAAAAATTTGAACCATAAGAGTGTTAATAATATCTTTAATCTGGGAGGAGAAAACTTTATAAAACTCGACAGGTATGCAGTCAGTACTGGCCACCTTGCCATCATCTAGATTTGACATTGCCCTAGCGATTTTGTCCCAGGAGGGAGGATCCTCTAGTTGATCACGTTCCTCTGGGCTGAGGCGTGATAATAACACGACCGAATCAAGAAAGTTATCAATCTCTATCTGCCTAGCCTTTTGTGAGCAAGTGTCCCCTTCAGTATACAAGCCTTGATAGAATTCATGGAAGGCTGTTCGAATTATATTCAGATCACTAGTGATCCCCACTGCCGGGGCTCGAATAGAATGTATGCCATTGTTTGCAATGAGCTGCCTAGTTCTCAAGGCCAGCTGATGGCCAATTTGCTCACTGCACTCGTAGATTTTTTCACGTGCAGCGGCCCATTTCGTGGCAGCTTTTTCGGCTAAGATTGTACCTATTTCTGCCCAAATAGCTGCAATTTTCAGTTGAATTGGCTTACTCTCTCCCCCCAGCTGAACGGCGCCAATAAGTTTTTCCTCTGCCTTCGCTAATTTTTTCTGGAGCTCTAGAATCTGCAAATTCTCTTGTTTGTTCTTTCTAAGAGAGAACTGTAATGTCTCTCCTCGAATACACGCTTTCAGAGTGTCCCAGACGACCATAACCGGAGCAGAGCCAACATTCCTTTCAAGGAAGTCTTGAATCCAGATCTTCATATGATTCTGATAACCTGCATCGAACAATAATGCCCTCTCAAAGCTCCAGGGCTGGACTTCCCTGCCAAAAGCGGACCCCCGATACTTAAAATTAAGGGGTTATGGTCTGACAAAAGCCGTGGAGTAATCTCAATGCTACACTCCTGGATTAGAGAAGATGAAAGAAAAAAATAATCATGTCTTGCAAATGAATGAATGGGTGCGGAATAAAAGGTATACCCAGGCTTGTTCGGGTTAAAGCGGGACCAGACATCAATAAGCCCATGTGTATATAATAAGTTCTTCAGGGCTTGTAAAACCTTTGGTTTCCTGCCAGTGTACCGCAATTGGGTGTCTATCCCCCAATTACTGGGTAGGTTAACGTTAAGGTCTCCACATAATATAATGGGGAGAGGCCAGTGGGTTAGCTCACCGGAAACCCAATCAATTGCTCCTGGATCGTCAAATATACTCCCGTAGATTGAACACAGGGTAAAAGAAGATTTGGATGGTAGGTGACATTCTGTTAAAACCCATCTCCCACAAGGATCGGATTTAGTTCGGGTGGATTGGAGCGAACGATTGCGCAGGGTCAAAATAGCTACGCCTTTCGTACGTGCTCCCTAAAGTATATCCCATTGTATTTAGAAGATGTGTCTGCAATCCCTCAATGTGTGTCTCCTGGAGGCAGACAACATCAGCCCCCAGTAGGCGTAAACCTTGCGAGATCCTCTGCCTCTTCCGAGCATCATTTAAACCGCACACATTTAAAGAAACGATTCTAAAGTGCATTACATTTGCTGTATTCCATCAATCTAAAATTCATAGTTGGCATAGCATATATGAGAAACATATATATCAAAGCAAACCTAGCATCACAAATAAACCCCAACAGGCAAAAGAAAAAGAAACAACCATTTGTTCTAACCAAGCATAGGCACCCAATTCTTGCATTTTCTAATTGATCAATCCAAAAATGACTACTGATAGGAGCACCATAGCACCAAACATAGAAAAACCACCCCCACCCAACCCACCCTACCCCCACCCAACCCACCCTACCCCCCCTTCTACCACCTCGACCTTCCCCCTTCCACCCCCCCAAAATAGAGCAATCAGGAATCACCTGAATGATGAACGCCTATGATAAAACCCCACCACCCGATCCCGCTATGAACTCTGTGAAAATTATTAACCATTTTTTGGCCAGTAAATAAGAACAGTATAGAGACTGGAGGAGGAGAAGAAGAGAAAAAGCGACAGCTGAGGAAAAAAAAAGAAAAAGGTCCCCACCCTTATCTAAGCCTAAGATCACCAAACCTAAAATCCCCCCTCTTCGACCTGCTCCCGGGTAAAAAAGGAAGGGAAAGTAAAAGAGAGGTCTAGATCTATCTGCTCTTGTTCTTATCAATCATTAACTCTGCCCTTTTCTTGTCTTAATTTCGCATAAATATTCTTGGGCTTTAATTTCTGACCCAGCTGTTAAAAGGGGGAGAATAATTGGCGAACACGCCACAAACCCTCCACGGTAGCATGACAAAAGTCAGGCTTTGCAAAAAAAGATACTCCCTCAAAGGCCTTTTGAGAGTTCGGTCGAGCATGTTCAAATACCATCTGTCTAAGTAAAAAAATTCCAAAGAAAACCAGAAAAGCTCTAGGTTTCTCTCCGCCATTGGTATGCTCTTTCTTCAGGGTGAAGAGGAAGCGGTGAGCCCGCTGGATCTCGTGATCCCAGTTCCACTCTGCAATGCTCAGGGAAGGCTCCCTTCAAAAGCTTCACGATGTACCGGCGAGGGTCCCCCCCTCCACTCCTTCAGGGATCCCCAACAGGCAGAGATTATTTTGCCGTTGTCTGTTCTCTCGATCCTCCATTTTCCACATGAAGTCTGTCATGCACGCCCCTTCGGAGGAGCACTGGTCTTTCAGTACGGCCTTCCATCATGGTTACTCGTTCTCCAATATCTGAGCAGTAATTTCAATGTTTTGCCAATGCACACTCTAGATCAGGCCAGATCTAAATGTATAGTGCCTTGCCTCTTTCTCACATTATCACTTTTTAATGTACTTTTCAGGCTACCCTTACTATGAACTGTCTATACCCTCTCACTGATCTTTCATGTCACAAGTTTTTATTTCAAACTGTATTTTTATTCTAGCTTATAATTGATTTCTTTAAATTGTATTTTGTTCAACCATAATAAACTTACTCTTAAACTTTTAAATGTATAGTGCATGACTATTCTTTCTTGTGGATGTGGTAATTGTGATACCCCATCTCTTAGTCATGTTGTTTTGACTTTTCCTTTTATAAAGCCCTTTGAATTTGGACCGTAGCCTGTCTGATTGATTAATTAGCGATCTAGAGGTAAGACCTTAACCTGTCAATGTATAAGACACCACTTGATCTGAATAGAAGGGCAATACATTGTAGGATGACGCCTTTTTGATGTCCTGATGAAGACTCCACCTACAGATATTTAATTGGGAGTTGAAACATAAATTGATTCTTTGTTAAATGTGCAAATTATTATACAACTTGTAAACTTGGAGTGCAGTCAGTGTTTTAAAATTGATTGTATAAACAATTAGCACTGTTTGTTGATCTTCTTATTGAACTGTGCATTTTCTCACTGCTGTCACAACTCACTAAGCACTGTCCCAACTTATGGAGCACCTACTTGCCTGCTTTTTCTAATATTGCTGCCATTCAAATAAAATATTGTGTGTTTCAGTTAATTTCTTTGATAAAAAATTAATTAATTCATTTATTTGATAAAATTCTTCAGCCTGTTGTGATATTTCCTGAGAATTTTGCTAGAGCCCTATAATTGTTTTTTGTAGAACCAAGTTGCTGAACCTCCAATCATGTTTTGTTATGTAATGTTATATGTAATTGTATAGTGCACATCTCACGTGAAGGGCATCCTGGCACTGAAACAGGAGCTATATGGGCCAAGCCAGAATCAGGGCTAGATGAAGAGCCAGATCTTTAGTTTCTTGTGAATTCAAGCACTATGGACGAGGCTCTGATGTGCAGGGGCAGGTCATTCTAGGGTTTAGGAATAAGAAGGCACAATCACTGGATCTAGTTCTGCATATCCAGAGGAGTGTCTGAGCAGGAGTCCACATCAGTGGAGGTGTCTGGTAGGGTTGCAGAAGTTTTTGTGGTTGTTGATGTATGTGAGGACAGTGCTGTGTAAGACTTGGAATGTGTGTGTGAGGATTTTGAAGAGCCCTCGTTTGGGGATTAGGAACCAGTAGAGCTCTTTGAGTTACAGATTGAGTGTCGGGTTTGAGCTTGAGGGTGAGCTTGGCCATAGATTTTTATGTTCTGGAGTCTTCCGGGTAGTTGAGCATTGATTTCATCATAGAATGTGTTATTGTAGTTCAGCTTGCTGGTGATGAGGGCTTGGTGATGATTCTGAAAGTGATGGTGGGGAGCCATTTGAAGATTATTGTGAGCATCTTAAGTGTGTGTGAGCTGTAGATGGAGACTGCATTCACTTGGATGGTCATTGTGAGTTGGTTGTTGACTTCTATTCCGAGGTTCTTTGCATGCAGTGCCGCAAAGGGTATGGATCCGAGTTCTACGGGCCTCCCGGTGGATTCCCAGAGTTCTTCCATGTACCAGCTAGCTTGCAGTCTGGTTCTTGGGCTTTGTTGGCTTTCAGAGGAGCCAGAATATCTGTGCAGGCAGTGATCCAGATGCTGAAGATGGAAATGTTGTTTTAAGAAGAGGCTGGTGCTGTGGGAGCTCGTAAGACCAGAATACCTCTGTTATCCCATTCCAGTCCCATCATGAACATTTAGTGATGGTGTTTCTGCGGTGGTGTGAAATGGGTATGCTGTTGTTCTTGAGAGGCCAAGTCATTGGTGTGGGCCTGTCTACTGTGATATTGCTGAAACAAGTCAAGATAGTGTCCACTAGGTGTCCAGCAGTGTGTATGGGGCATTCCACTCTCTGGGTGAGTCCAAGGTTGGCTAGGTCCTTGAGACAGTTGGTCCTGTTGGGGTCGATGAGGTCTTCCAGGTGCTAGCTTAGGTCGGTGAAGAGGATAAAGGCGCTAGAGTCGAGAATAAGGGTAGAGGAGGGACGAAGTCCATAATGGTGCTGCTGAAGTTGGCGCGTAGTCTGGGAGGATGGTAGATCAGAGTGTCGCTCTTGGTGTAGTTAGCGGTGATGAGGAGGGTGAAAGTCGATGTTGCTGTTAGTGATTTCCGAGATGGTGGAGCGTTGGATGGATTCTTTGCAGATGATATCGATTTTGTCTCCGGCTCAGATTGTCCTGTTTTGCGATCTTGTATGTGGAGGGGATTGATAGTTGTGATTGTAAGGGCTGACGAGAGAGTCAGCCCGGTTTTGGGCAGTAATAACAGGTCCATTGAGTGGTCATGTAGTAGATCCCAAATTTTGGTTGCATCTTTAACGATGGAGCGAGAGTTGAGGAGCATGCAGGATAAGAAGGTGTATGGTGTAGGTGGGTGCAGGTGTGCAGTTGTGTTTGTTGAGTGTATTGGATGTGTGAGGTGCAAGAGGGAGTGAGTTGGGTGTGGGATGGTGTATGTGAAATGACAGCTGATATAAGAGAATGCACCTTTAGTGATGGGTGGCAAGGAACTGGAGTAGTGCTAGGAGATGTGACTGGGGTTTGAGGCATGGAGGGTCCCATTGGAGTTGTGACAGGGGTGGGGTGGGTGCTGGCAAGACATAGGGTGGTTCAGATGGGCTTGCCTTTGGCATGCCTTTTGCATGTCTACTATTTGCCCACTGCCTCGTCGCACTGCAGCTTTCATTAAAAGAAGAACATTTTGGTGGGAAAACAGTGATGATGGATGATGGCAAATCAAGTGATGTCACTTCCTGTGCAGATAGATGATGGGAAATCCAGTGATGTTGCTTCATGTGCATATGGTGGACTGGAAACCAATTTTTGTCACTGATTATTTATTTTTGTAAAAAGATAAGCATTCGGGTGGAGAATGAATTATTGTGTCTGTCATTTGAGTGCTTTATCTGTCAGAGCACCTCACTGAGATGTCTTTGACCTCACCTCCTTGCCACCCTGAGCGTCAAGAGTGGAAAGGGTTTTCTTTTCCCAGTATGCAGAGGCATTGTAGGGAACACACCAGGCAAACAAACAGAACCACCAGGGTTGCAGCCCAATAGCCCCTTTCTGCTCCGCAGCCCACCAAACTGGATCTGACAGCATTTAATGGTGCATGCAGAAAAATATTACATGGAGTGAATTGTTGATAAAGAGCAATGTTTCATAGACTGGAATGTTGTATGGAGGTTGTTATATGGAGTGGAATGTTATGTGGAAAGAAATGTTACAGGGAACAGTATTTGGAATATTTGGAACCGAATATTGAACAGAGTGAAATACTGAATGGAAATATTAAATGGAAGGGTGGAAGCAAAGTGGTAATGGCACTGTCCTGAGGAGGTTTGGTTGACATCCTGAACATATCCCACTGATAGGATAAGTATGACTTTTGTGAAAGCTGACAGAGCCTCTAAGAACCCTGACTTGGAGTGCAATTGAGCTTTATAAGTCATCCATGGGGCCTATAGTTAATAATTTTACAATTTCTTGATGAGAGAAAATGCCCCTTTTTGCGTGGTCACCCTGATTTTTTTCCTGATTTTATTGATGGTTTTTATACTCTGCATACATACACTAGGACACTGTGTTCCTACAAATTCAGTAGGACTGTGTATCTGGACAACATGAACTTCAGAATATGGGAGTCAGTTCACACATATCATCAGAAAATGTTAGCCCAATTCCTAGCTAGCTCAAGGTGCCCCATCTGATCTTCTAACCTTACCAGGCAACCTCGAACATGACCACTCATATTCTCCAAGGAAATCGTGGAAACAGATCAACCCTTTTGTTGTTACTTTGCATGCCCATGGTAAACACAAGGAATATACAAAAATGGCATATTCTTGCATGGAAACCATGAGCTGCCATTATTAGGCAGTTGAAACAAAGCATTGTAACCAGCATTATGAGAATGGTGAAAAGGATAAACTGTTCAACCATGGCAATGTTATTATGTTGTTATACTCCTATCTACTACTACCTGCACTAACCACAGCATACTGGGAGTTCCCTCTGACAGATCCATTGGGATAGCCTAACCCCCATACCTGACTATGATGTGTCAAGAAGCCGGTCTGGTGTTGAAGAGCCTATTGTCCTTTGCAGGATGGAGATCAGAGTCAGCAGGACTGTATCTCAGTCACAGTTCACTGAGTTCCAGGATAATCCAAAGAGAAGTGCTCCTCTGCCTAATGTGATATAGAGGCTGTTTATATAATAAATACACCATTCATATCACACTGTATCAAAGGTGCAGAGCTGATGCGGTGGTTTGTCTAGAGCCATAGAGCTGTCTCCAGCAGGAAAACCAAATGCAAGGGCATCACGTTCTATGTGCCTAGCCTTGGACAGAGTGGACAAACACCATGATAGCAATGCGGACTAAGAAAGAAGCTGCATGTTCAGTAACTTCTCAGCACATTATTGTGATAGTGTAAAACATGTAAAACGTCACCATTAAAAAAAGATGTCAAGCTAAAATGTGAAAATAAAATGGAGACTCAGCACGGGCCCTGTGTACATTACAACCACTGCTGCCCAGTGTATCTGCTGTGGCCCCTAAAACATGTAGAAAGGCCATAGTATGTAGTGCAGAAAATGCACCTATGGCATAGAAAACTAAATGTCACCTGTGGACTGCAACACTTACTGAGCCATTCACTAGTGTGATAAGGGAAACATGGCTACAGGCTTATCAGTGTAGCCTGACTGCTGCAAATTAAATCTGCAGTTCAACTTTTTAAAATAAGCCTTTTGACAGGGGAAAAAAACTTCCTTTTTAATATTAATAAGTTACCTCTCTGTACACCTTGTAGCTCACGAGGTAGGGTACAAAGTATTTAAAAATGGGACATGTAGTAGTTAATGTCACCATGTTTCTGCAGTGACAAGCCCCCAAAAACTACTGTGAAAGGCCCTGACTGTTCCATGAGAGATCTTGAGTGAGGATCAAAATATTAATTCTGCTTTCTCGAGTTTGGGACCAGGTAGAAAGATAATTCAAGCACTCTTTTTAGTCCTTATCAGACACCCAATACCCTGGTGCAATAGGATTTGTAATAAATATTTCAAAACAGTAACTTTTAGAACAGTACATTTTCCCTGCCTGAAGCTCCTGAAGGGTAATATATATAAGTTCTTCTGCAGCTGCCAATCGAGGACTTAACCTTAATGAGTTATAAACTTCCTTCCAGGAATCACAGTATAGACTACTTTGATTGACAAATGGACCAGAATGGGCAGGGATGACTCCTCTGAGCATAGCAAAATATACAGAGTGGGTCTTGTTGCTATCCTGTTGGCACAACAGTGTCAATTTCAGCTTAACAAGACTGTCTGAGGCACATATAAAAAGTGTGCGCTCTTGAAAGAGATCAAGCAGGAACAGAGAACAATTCTTCTATGTTCCCTGTCTGCTTGCTGAGGGACCCTGCTTTTGTTCTATTAGACATCAGTCTCCTGTCTTGTTTTGAGTCTGGCCTGCTTCAAACTGGATTTTAGTGTTAGATGTGGGAGGGCACTGGTGGTTTTCATTGTATCCTCCCATACAAAGCCCTAGCTCTCAGAGGCCAAGGTTAGTGTGGCTGGAGACGTCAGTCATCTTAACACTGCCCTAACACATTGCAACTTGGGCCTGTTTGCAGTAATGCAAACAGAAACTACTGAAAAGGTAGGTAGGGTTGCCCTTTAGACTTTTTACCCTATTGCTTAGGAGTGAGCCAGGAATCACAACACCCCAACTACCTGGTTCCAGGCATAAGTGTGGCACACCAAATAACCCGCTTTAGAACTCTCTCTGAACCTGTAGAAAAACAGAAGAAGGACTGCACCTGAGGTTTATGACCTGTGAGGGGACCTAAAGAATGTGCATTTTGGGAATGCTCTTTTTGGTGTTCACTCTCAACCTTATTTGCTATTAATTTACAGTATGTCCAGATTTCAATCTGTAAATACTTTGCTGTGCTTCACTTCTAGGCACCCCCAATGTGTGTTCTGTTCTAACACAGCTTGGCATTTGTTTGCTGTGTTTTCTTAAAGGCCTTCTTAGATGATTCTACTCATTTGTTCATACTACTGATGGCTACCCCTGCCAAGAAGTTCCCCTAACTCCAACCGAGATCATTGTGGAATGGATCTCATCCAATAGGCTGTGCATAGCCAACAAGATACAAACACAGCTGTCATCATCCTGTGGAGGGCACAGATAATGCATGAGGTGAATGTTTTAGTGTGGTTGCCAGTAAATTCTAAGGCCTTGATTAAAACTGGCCCGGTAAAGGGTGCAATACTTCCAGCAATGAAAGGATATGAATGTATTTGTTGTGATAAATACCACCCAATTACCTTTACTGCCCTGGAAATGGGTCCTAAATTGCCGATTTGGTGCTTACTGCACCAAAATCCTCATGTCCTGTTATTTAGCAGACATTTTCACACAGATTGTTTGCGTGGAAGTTGACAAATTCAACAACTCTCCCCAGTTGGTAAGATGTCTGCCTGCATGGGGTCATTGCCAGAGGAAACTCCAACCTGGCATTGGTTTGTTGTCCCTGACAATTGAGGAGACACCACAGCTCCCCTTCTGGACAGTCAATGTAGAATTCAAGGTTTGCAAAGTGGTATGGCAGTAGATAGGCAATGTATGTAGATGTTGCAAAAGAAGAAAGTCAATTCTGGGGTTTTAAATGATAAATATGATAATGTTATTATTGCCCAATAATTGGTGACTGTCAATTTATTAATAAGTGATAGATAATTATATTGATATTGGTGGATATAATAAATAACCTATGAAAAAGGAAATAATTTTATTTGTCATGGTTCGTATATATGCATGTTAAACATTGATTCTAGAAGGAATCAAAGAATGTCTAAAATAGGATTTGATGTTACAGATCCCTATCCCACATAAAGGAGAATCTTGTAAGAATGAAGTGTGACCAAGATTCAGCAATAAGTAAATAAGAAAAGGGGTTTTGGCTTAGATCTCAACAGTGCATAATTTGCAACAAAAAAAGTGCTGGGGCACAAAGGTTTGTTCCGAAGCCAGCTACCAGCTCTATAGATGGTCTGGGTGGCGAATACCAAGCCTGCATAGCCTTGATTTCACTCATGCCTCTTGCAGTCACCACTAGGCACTCACCTTCCCTTTATCTTCTTCTTGCAAGTCCTTCTCTCCCCCTTTTTTTGCATTTTCTCTCTTACTCTGGGTCTACACTTGTTGAGGAAAAAAAGTGCTGGTCTCTAAAATATCACATATAATAAAACAAAAAGACAGCCACAGAATGTCCTCAAAGAGTGAGGTCAAATGTACATTTATTAAAGGTAATATATACATGGGTGGTATTAATCTCCAGTGTCACCTGGGTTGACATACCTGCACTCTTAGTACACTGCCAATACATTGACGCTGTTGACATAATTTTGATATTTGTATTATAAACAGTTTTAGTCAAGCAACAATCCCATCTGCACTATAGTTTATAAATATTGTAAATTGTTTTTTTGTCTGATCAAAAACATTTAGTGTTGTGATTTACCGTTGTTGTGTCCATTTTTATTTTTCTTGACCTCAGTTGGGAATCATGCTTTAATTTAATATTTCTTTGGTAGAAAAAGTGTTATCTCTAATTAAAAATAAGTGGATGGATGTGTAAAGAAATTCTATGGATTTAAAATATTGTGTATCATTAACAATGTGCAGTATTACATTTTATACTAGATTCTACATGTGTGACTGATTTAATAGTGTTCTTTAAAAACAAATTCTATGAGATGTAGATGTGTGTTTTTCAAATAAATGTTATTTATGCCACATTTCTATGTAAAAAGCCATTCTAACCAAGATTGAAGTCATCTCTGTCACTCATTCAGTCATTCTGCCCTGCACCCATCTTCTCCCCACAAGCCCAGCAGCAGACAGACAATCTGAAATGTACTAGAATAGTTTTCCCTGTTATTGTTCTGATCATGATGATCTTTCTCTAACTCGGATGTAACTGGCAACATATTATATATTCTGTTTCATTTCTGTGACCTAGCCATTCAAATAGCATGACACTGTAAATGTTTGTTCAAACATCTCCGGATGATGTTAGCATAGAGGGTGCTGAATAATTATTACACTGGGTATGTTCAAAACTTCTGTTTGCGATTTCCAAATAGCGATTTAATAGAAATTGCTATTTAAAAATTGCATAATGATATGTACGAAGGTAAGTATTCCACCATTAGGGATTCCGTCAAATTCACAATTAGGAAATTTTCTATTTGGAATTTGCACTGATGCAATTTGCATATAGGAAATCTCTATTTGGAATGTCACATGTTGGATGTGGATTGATGATGTAAGAACCTGGAAGTTTAGAAATGCAGGGTGAGGTCACAACTCAGAAGTCGAGGAGGGTGCTGGAAAGAAGGTGTGTTCCTGTGTACTTAATGGTAGTGACATCTACATTTGCCTACAACACCATGTAATGTCTAAGGAGGAGGGGGATAAGGACCTTGGCATGAGGAAGAGGAAAGTGACATTTTCTGTTAAAGAGCTGGAGTTGGTGACTGAGGAATGTGTGGCACACACAGACCAGCTGTTTGCCAAATCATCTTTTTCTGTACCTGAGGCCCAGAAAACAAATATTTGGAACAGCATCCTTGCCAAAGTGAGCTCTCTTGGTGTCACCCTGAGGACATGACCCAAAATCCTGTACAAAAAACAAGGTGGCCAGCAGGATCACTGAGGCTTGTGGCACAGGTGGTGGTCCTTTCAAACATCTTCCTCCCACTCCAATGGAATCGCTTGTTGAGGGGACACTTGAACATGAAAGTGTGGTTGGAGTGTCAGACATTGACACCTCCAATACTGTGGGCTCCAGCCAAGGAAAATTATTTTCTTGTGTTACATTTTCCATAACATATTGTTTGTTAGTCTTCAAGTACAACATATTATCCACAAAAACTCCATTTAAATGCTTCCTATAATTTGGCACTGCATTATGGGAGTTGTAGTACAACCAAGTTTTATGTTGTAGTGTGTGTCGATGTATAAACTACATATAGCTATATAATCTGCATGTAAACACACATAAATCACATAGTAAACTATATTACGCAAACTCAGTAACCATTTATTTACAATAACTATATACATATATTTCCATAGATCACACTCAGGAGGTGTCTGAAAACATTGAAGCTGATGAATCAATTGTCACAATAGCGGAAATTGGTGACAGCATTATTGCTACTCCTACACCCATAATTCAAACTCCAACTAATAGTAGAGTTGATGTGGCACCACTACCGGACTTTGAGAAGGATGAGGAAGAGCAAACAGAAGACACAGATACAACTTCATCTGTGCGCAGGACACACAGACAACATAGAGTACAACAATGTACAGTTCACAAAGATGATGTCTCTGATGGCATGTCAGACAGTCCGCAATTGTTTGGTGGGCCTGAGAAATTAATCTTCACAGTACAGTGCCTGCAAGACAAACAGATAAATACAGTGACAAGGCATCTGCAAAGCATGTCACATTCAATGCTGAATTTGTAGAACGGTCAAGAGCATTGGATTGCTGTCATGGAAAAGGAGCAAAGTATGCAAATCCACAGGCACAAGCAGCATAGGGCATGCTATGACGCACTTACCAAATCAATAAATCGATTTGCAGTAGCCACAACCACTCTTGCCAGAAGAACTGTGAACATCAAAAATGACACGGGGCACTGCTGCCAAGATGTAGCATGTGGTCTGGTCCAAGAAACCGCAGCTCTGGAGAACATTCAGACATATAACCTGTCAGTCCCCAACATTTTACCACCACCTGAAAGCGAAGACGGCTCAAGCCTAAGTGGCATATATGTGCCAAATGGATGCTGTACAAGGCAAACTTGCAGACACACATCTGGCACAGATATATCCCCAACTCCACAGCCAAGTCCTGCTGAGAAGGCAACCAACACCAGAGGTCCTAAAAAGTAACTTTTGTATGCACTCAGATGTATATTACTAGATTGTTATGTTTGTGTTCTCAAACTTTGTTGCTTTTTTTTAAACAATAGCATCCTATACGGCTACAGTTGATACATAAATACAAAATATAATTACAACCTGAATAAAAGGAAATCTTTCAGTAATGTTAAATATTACCATCATGTGTGCTGGCTATTTTTGTGGTCCTCATACTTCCTTTAAAAATAGTTGTTTGTGATCTCTGCGTCATGCTCAACCCTCTGCTGCACATGTCCCATCCTGTTGAATCTGTGGTGGTTCGTCATCAGAGTCTGATTCTGGCTATATGTTGACTTTGTAAAGACCCTTCCTCATAGTTTCTTTGTTAAGAATAGCACATGTGGCAATGATTTTGCAACAGGTCTCTGGTCTGTAGAGTAGTGCTCCACCATTCTTATGTAGGCATCTAAAAAGTGATTTCAGTATTCCAAAAGTCTGTGTAATTATTGATCTTGTTGTTTTATGTGCCCTATTGTGCTGTCTTTCACTTCTTGAGAGCAGTTTTACCAGAATCAGAGCGGACGAATCAGAGTGAGAATTGTTGCAGCAGAAGTGCGGAGTCCTCGGCAGAGTGCGGTCATGGTCACGGCAGCAGGCTGGTCCGGGCGAGGCGGTGTCAAGGCAAGGCGAAAGGAAAGCCCGACGAGCGGTTGATTTTCCTGTGCAGTTGGCTTCCCTGTGCGGTCCCCCGTCTCTGGCCTTGCCCAGTTCTGCCCAGCCCTCGGCCCCTGTGCTAGCCCTGCCTCCCAACCTCCTGCCTGACTTCCGCCCAGCTCGGTCCCGTTAAGCTTACAGCTAGAAGCAGCTGAGAGGGTCCCCCCGTCTGCTGGTGATGGTGAAGGAGTTAAAGGGGCAGCAAGAAGTCAGCAAAGGAATGCAGGCAGAGGCAGGCTGCAGTGAGGAGGGGAGACACAGGCTGCAGCACACGACAGAGTTTGGCTAGGGATGCCATAGTTGAGGTGGAGAGCAGTGCAGGTTTGCCAGCTTTTCAGTAAGGAGAGGTGGCAGAGGTTCCCATGCACGTACCCCCAGGCTGTAGGCAAGTAGCAAGCAGCCTGCCTCCCAGCTTGCAGCTCAGGGCTCCTATCCTCACTCCCAGCATTCCTGGCACCGGGTCCCCCACTCTAAAGAACCTTGAGTAAGATCCTAGTGGGGCACACACTCAAGAGTCAAGGGCTGGGAAGAGCAGATTAAAAGGGTGCAGGGTGTAGGGTGCTGGTGAGGCCCCAGGGATGCGGTTCTTTCCCAGCAGGCACGGAAGCGGCCGGCGTTAGGACGGTGCGGCTTGCTCCTCCCGGGGGAGGGCTGCACGTCGCACCCCACCTTCAGTCACAGAATTGTGGAGTCTATAGCATTGGAGTCCACCTTTATTCATCATTATTGCACCTACTGTTACTTTGGAAATCTGCCTGGCCTTTGCACGACCTTCCGCCCAGCTACAGCTTTACTCTCTTGTTGCGATCCGTTCCCAGCATCTGAACCGGGATTGAAGTGCAAGTCAGAAATTCCCCGAATTGTATAAGAAAAGCTCGAATCCCTTGCTCACCTTATTCAGTGCCTTGCCCAGGACTGTGTTAAAAAAAAAAAAATTCCAGGAACTTGATGACCTCAAGAAAGTTACGCTCAGGTTGGGTGATTTTCTCTTCACCTAGACAACCCCATAAAAAAGGAGATCGCACAGTGGGATCAAAATATTACATCAACACCTCTATAAATCCTACCCAAATATTACCAGATTCTTCCGAAAAATGTAATGGATTGTACCTAAGTGACAGCAGTGACCCCTGACTATCTGGCCCTTACTTTCCATCTAGGAACTCCCTCCTCCTCTGACTATGTCAGCCCACAGGGGGGTCATTCCACTTCTGGTGGGGTCAAGATTCAGTCAAATGATGGCATCCAGGATGGCCCAGTTCTACAATCTACTGCCGATCCATTTCCTTTGGATACGGATGCTCCATTCGTACTTCAGGAACTGCTCCACAATTCCCCGAATGGGCCCAATAAAGATTGTCCTCCCGCTTATACACCAATCCGGGGGGATGTTTGGAAGGGGTTAAACCAGGTCAGGGGCCTTGAAAAACCGTTGGGAGTTGAATCTAGTTCAGGTGGGAGGGCGAGGATATGTAATAAATCGAGGATTGGGGAAGATTTTACACTCCCAGATATCGATATGTAAGCCCAATTAGGGGACTGGGGAGGCCCTCCTGACTATGGGCCATATGTATCAAGCCTTTTTCCCGTTTGCAAACGGGCAGATTCTCAGAATCGGCCCGTTTGCGAATTGGAAAAAGCCTTTTGGGATGTATCATCCCAAAAGGCCATCGCAAAATAGAGAATTGCAAAATTTGTGATTCTCTATTTTGCGAATGCAATTAAGGAATTGCAAATTGCGATTCCTTAAATGCAATTCTGGAAGCACCAGAAATTTGCTATTTGGCCTTAAGGAATTGCACATTACCACCAACTTCAAGTTGGTGGTAATTTGCGATTTTCTTTAAAAAAGCACTTTTTTGATTTTTTAAAAGTGCCATATGTCGCACATACATGCCCTTAGGGCATGTATGTGCGCTAAATGTGCACACAAGCATATTTCAGGGGTGCAACAGGGTGTCCTTTTGGCACCCTTGCAACCTTGAAATTGCATTCTCAATTTGCGATTCTCAAATTGGTAACCGCAAATTGAGAATGTCTTCCCATTCATTCCTATGGGCCTCCTAGCCCATAGGAATGAATGGTAAGGTATTCCTTATTTGCGAATCTCAATTTGCGATTTGCAAATCCTACATACATTGCATTTTGCGATTCGCTAAAAATCGCAATTTGAGAATCGCAAAACTCTTTTTTGATACATATGGCCCTATGTCCCTAAGAGTGATCCTCCACTGATTAGAACTAATGAAAAGAGTTCTTTAAACTTAAGGTCTTCTCCCCGGCGTCTCTCTATGCCCCCCATGTATAGTAGTTCAAGTCATTAAATTGGCTCTTCTTCAGAATCTGTTCAAGATGTATTCTTGCCTTGTGCACAGCCTAAGATTGGAAATGGCGGGGATGGTGTCCCCTCTGAATACCTTTTTTGTATTGAAAAGATTTTTCATTCTATTTTGTCTCTATTAGAGAAATCTGTGTTAAGTTCTGACCATATGCTGGAAATTATGTCAGTAATTTTGTTTCAAGTACATAATGTAAATAAGTCTGGCCCTGCTAAATCTACACTTATGATACATTTTCCTATGGAATTAATGGTGAACCACAATCTCCCCCCATATGCCTTGCCGGGACGGCAGAGAGACGCTTCTGTTCAAGCGGTTATACCCCTTCATCTGGTATCTCCCTCAGAACCTGGATTTGATTTTGAAAAGGAAGAGCTTTGCCTGAATACATTATTTGGGGATTTAGAAACAGGTCCCCCCTTGGGTAACTCAAAATTGAAATTCTTCCCCTTGCTTAAAAAAATTACAAAAAGGGGCATTGGAGAAGTTGTGAAATCCAGTGTACTCCTTTCACAGCCAGGTAGGGGAGGGGAGGGGGAGCGATCATCTCCTATTACCCTCCTTGCCCCGCATCTTATTCTGTCGGGGGCAGGTGGTTTGAAGGAAGGGAAGGGGGACAACCCCACAAGAAATCAAAAGGGTGAGAATAAGAAAAGAAAACATAAAAAGGTCAGACGATTTCCCAAACGTAAAACTATAAAGCTACACTTTCTGAGGGACTCTGCAGTGTGACATGCAGAGAACGAGGGAGGAGGGAGGAGCAAATTCTCCTTCTGGAGGGGGTGCTCCAAGGGCAGCCATCACACCGCATATGGCTTCAGTAGGAAGGACTAGGGGCTTTGGAGTGGCGATGTCTTATTCGAACTTGACACCTCGGTCCCCTAAAGAAGCTCCATTCCCCTTACTTAATGAGTTAGTGGGCCCCCTGGGAAGGGAAAAGGGAGTGGGTTGTGGAATCCCCTCGCCCCAGCCAGTGATCGAGGTTAGGGCAGGTGGAAACTTAGAAGGGTGGGCTCAAGAGCCGAGGGCTACTCAAGGAGGGCCAAACAAGGTCCATACAGGTGTAATCTATTGTCCAATATAAATCTGGAGGGCGGTCCCCTGACACTCTCGTGCCGCACCTCAGCGCGCAGCTTAACGGGGGGGGCAAAAGCTTTTAGCTACAGGGATAGGTTTCCCTTATGGATCCCCTCGAGGGATGCTATAAAGAGAACCAGTGTGGTGCAGAATATCTCATCTTCCATCCTGAACTTCACTTGGTTATTTGACTATGAATCCCCTCCAGTAAACATTGGTTTTATTCTTAGCTCTTCTACCCGATTGAGGCCTTAAGAGTGATATCCAGGAGGGACATCTCAAATGTGAAGATCCACTTATCCGATACACTTTCCTACTCAAGGGTCACCTCTGCTCCCCGATCGTCACTAATCTGGTTGTGCTGAATTGCGAATACTTTCTTAAGCGAGGGATTGATGTTACATCTATCATAGAATACGGGGAATCTCCCCCTAGGCATCCTCTAACTCAGTGTCTGAATAGTCCAAAGACCTCTAAATCAGTGGTATCCGCTGCGATGGGTCCCGATTTAGAGGTCTTACCTGGTAACCCCAAAGATATTGTGGTTTCTTTGGGCCAAAGGGGACGAATATTAAATATGGTGACAGGCCTGTCAGCTGATCCTCAGGTACTGGATTTGGAAGACGACTTGGCCCAGTGGAGCTGGGTAGTGGGAGTCTTGGATAATGCAGAAAGGATGTGCACACAAAAAAGAAGGGGAGAGAGGTACTGCTTCTTTTCCATCTTCCCTGTAAATGTCGATCTGTAACCACAAAACGAGGAAAAGGAGGGAGAGACCGGTGGCCGGAGGTATTCACTTGTCTCTTCACAACATTTATAAGGAAATGCAAGGTTTGTTAAAAAACTGCCCTCACCCACTAGGTAGTGGCATGCTTCATCATAGGGCTGCTACAACATCCCTGCGCTAACCAATGCCTGGGATGGAGCAAAGGGAGGGGTAGACAAAACAAACATAAATGTGTTGGGGATCGGTGCAGTAAATAAGTGCAGGACCACAGAGGTGGTAAAAATGGAGTGCAAACCGCTCCGTTGCATCTACACGGAGTGGCCAGAGGCACTGACAAAAGTGGCATCTGGACCCTTGATGAAGTAAGCGGGTTATATTAGGGGGTATGACAGAGAGGTGGGAGTGATTTTTCAATACCGGACAGCACGGCTGCTGTTCGCCTCTTATGTTGATTGCCTTATCATACTCGGGGGTGAGTTAATGTATGTTGAGTAACCAAACAATCCGATTGATGAAACATATAGATATTAATTTAGTGTATGATTGAGCCATTAATTCAATGAGAGAATGGTTTTCCATTCGCTCTGCATCTGTGATGAGGGGAAAAATTTGGATGACTACACAATGAGCAACCCGATCAGGGAAGTAACTAAATTAATTCTATGTTTGAGTACTGCACACGTAGAGGAAGAGCACACTCCATCTTTGAGTGCAAAACCATGAGGGGAGATAAGCTTGATATAATGTTTCTTCACGTTTCTTCATGGTTATTTACACAGCGTGAGATCACAGGGGGATGCACCCGCTTGCCCTCCATTGCGAGCAACTACACAGATGAAACTTGGTAAGAAGAGAATATAATCTGCCCTTACTCTCATTTCTAGAGTGTCTTTTCCACCAACACGGTATGGAGCTTGAGTGATGTAAGATTATAATTGTGGCAAGGAGAACTCGGGATATTTTCCCCACACTACTACTGCACACAGCTGACCAAGGGACAATCTAGAGAGAGAGCTATCCCTATCATCATGATTCCAGTGATATGTTTATATATTACCTACTGGCGGTCTTCTTTTGCCAATATCTTTGGCGCTGTTTGACGAATCTTTGCAAATTTTTCAAAACTAATGGTTCACTCAGGTCAGCTCCTGTCTTAAAAGTTTCGGGGTGATTCGTCAAGCGGGGCTGAGAAAAAAGGGGGGTCCCAAAACGCGTTTTCCCCATGTTAATTTCCAAAGGAACTTTAGACACGGCTACAGCTTGAACTGCTGAACGGAATTGCACCAAATTTGCCAAAAACGTAGCTCTTGGTTCAGAAAGCGACCTTTTTTTAAATGGTGTAAATCTGTTCAGTAGTTCCTGAGAAATTCAAAAAATAAAAATATCGATATCTGAGGGCCGAGGAGGGTTCGCGAACCCTCCCGAGCACGAGCTTCATTCTGATTGGCTGCCAACACTTCAAACCAGGAAGTGTTGGCAGCCATCTTGTGACTCGGTAAAACGAGTCACAAGAAATCATTAAAAGAAAGCATAAAAAACAAGAAAAGGGGGCAGGGTAGAAACATCCTGACCCCCTAGGCCTGCTCAGGGGGTCCCACAAGGACCCCCAGGGTCAAAAAAATCATTTTTTTAAAAATCGGCCGAATTCGCGCTGGGTTTTGTGAATCTGTCCGAAAAAATAAAAAGAACAAAGAAGCCTGGGCTTCCGCGCTTCGTTTCTTTGAGCCCCGGGTGGGCCAGGTCCTGAGGGCAATGAGAAAATTATATGCGGGGGCCCACGGGGGCCCCAGCAGCCCCAGGGACCGCCACCTTCCTGGGGCTTTATTTATTATGTGCAGGGGGCTCACGGCCCCCCTGCAGCCCCGGGGACTGCCACCTCCCCGGGGCTCATTAACTAAAAAATGCATGGGGGGGCTCCTCCCCCCATGCTGCCCGGGTGACTGCCACCTCCAAGGGGCTTTATTTGAATAGGGGCGGGGGGCCTCGCGGACCCCCCAAGCCCCAGGGACCACCACCTCCCCGGGGCATACATAAATGAAGTGCGGGGGTCCGATGCGGACCCCCGGCCCCGGGGACCACCACCTCCCCGGGGCTGTGCAAATGATGGGATGGGGCCACATGGCCCCCCTCCTGGAGCCCTCCATGGCCCTGGGGACTGCCACCCCCCAGGGCCGGCTCCTGCAATGTCCCAGGGTGCCCACCCCCGGGACATTGCCGTTTGCTATGGCAGGGCGGGAGCACGGCTCCTGACTTGCCATAGCAAACACTGCTTTGCTTCTTGGAAGCGAGAGCAGGAAACCTGCTCTCGCTTCCAAGAAGCAAAGCAGAATTGCTTTCGGACAAGGGGAGCTGCATGTCAGCAGCTCCCCTTGTCCAAAAGCAATGCCAGCTCCTGCAGGAGGCGGGGAGCCGGCTGGGACCGTTGGGGCATTGGGGCTCCCCTGCGGTCCCCACAGGCCCCCGGGGGCTTTTGTCCACGGGGCCAATAGTGGCCCAGGGAAGGGGGGCCACTCGGTCCCCCCTTCTGTTTTGATTTTTTTTTTTTTTAAAACAGATAAAGCCGGGCCCCTGGGAATGGGATCTCCTGGGTCAAAATTGGCCTTAGGAGGGGGGCCGCATGAGCCCCCTCCAAAATTATTAAAATAAAGTCTGGGCAGGCCCCAGGGGATGGGGTCCCCGGGGCTAAAAGTGGCCCAGGGAAGGGGGGCCACATGGCCCTCCTCATTTAAAAGAAGGTTTTGCTGGGCCCCGGGTGATCGGGTCCCCGGGGCCGAAACCGGCCTGGGGAGGGGGGCTGCATGGCCCCCCTCCCCTATAAATAAAAAAAAACAAGGCCCAGCCCGGGGGATGGGGTCCCTGGGGCTGTGATCGGCCTGGGGAGGGGGGCGGCGCGTGCCCCTCTCCCTTTTCATTTTTTTTTTAAATGGCTAAGGCCATGAGGGATGGGGTCCCCGGGGCCCAAAAGGGTTAATGGAAGGGGGGGTCACACAGCCCCCCTTCCTAAAATAAAAAAACAAAAGAAACCGAGCAACTCGCCAGAGGCCCCGCCCCCTCCCTGCACACCTATGCAAACGTGCTTCCTGGTGCGTTCTGGGTTGAGGGATTAAGTCCCCTTGAATCCTGAGGGTCCCTGGGGGCTAACTAGCCCACCAGATACTTCCAATAAGCCCCACACAGTGGGTTTGTTGAGAGGTGGTCCAAGGCCATGCCCCTTTTTACACCACTCTGCAAATGCGCCTCTTGGCGCACTGCTGGTGGGGCGATGAGGTCCCCTTGTGTCCTGAGGACCTCAGGAATAAAGTGGACTTCATCCCCCGAGCAGCAGGGCGCCAGGAGGCATGTTTGCAAAGAGGTGTAAAAAAGGGGCGCGGCCTCAGACCACTCTCAGCAATCCAGCTGTGTGGGGCTTATTAGAGATAACAGGAGGGCTAGTTGGCCCCCAGGGACCCTCAGGAGGCAAGGGGACTTCGCCCCAAACCAAGAGCGTGCCAGGAGGTGCGTTTGCAGAGTGGTGGACAAAGGGGGCGTGGCCTGTGTCCACCTCTCAGCAATCCCACTGTGTGGGGCTTACTGGAGGTAACAGGTAGGCTAGTTGGCCCCTAAGGACCCCCAGCAGTGAAGTGGACTTTAATCCCCATGCAAGAGTGCGCCAGGGAGCGTGTTTGCAGAGTGTTGGGGAAAGGGGGCGTGGCCTGCTATGAGAACTTAGCAATGCTGCTGAGTGGGACTTACTGGAGGTAATCGGAGAGGTAGTTGGCCCCCAAGATTGTCCTTGGGGGCCAACTACCTCTCCTGTTACCTCCACTAAGTCCCACACATGGGATTGCTAAGAGGTCTTTGGAGGCCAAGCCCCCCCTTTCTCCACCACTCTGCAAACGCACCTCCTGGCACAGTACTGGTTGGGGGATGAAGTCCACTTTACTCCTGAGGGACTTTGGGGGCCAAGAAGCCATCCTGGTACCTCCTGTAAGTCCTACGCAGCGGAATTCCTGAGCGCTGGTTGGAGGCCCAGCCCCCTTTCTCCACCACTCTGCAAACCCGACTATCAGTTAAAGAAGCATTTGTAATGTAATAGGTCTTGCATTTGCAAGAGTTAGAGCTATTGGCATTGTAAATCTAAAAGTTTTTTACTAATGTTTTTTGGAGTGGAGTGGATGTACTTTATGTGTAGTGGAATTATGTGGTATGCTGTGCAGTGAAATTATGTGGATAGAAAGTATGTGGTATTTAGTGTATAGGAATTATGTAGAGTGGGATTATGTGTTATGGAGAGTAATTATGTGGTATGGTAGTCTGTGTTGTGGAGTGGTAACCTCAGGTTTAGTTTTCCTCGTTTCCATAGAAGCTAAATTATGAACTCAATGAGACAAAAAAAAGAAGGAATCACTGAGTAGCACTTCTGGACCTAGTCAGAGGTATGAGCAGGGCCACTTTAATTATGCAACTGTTTGGCTGCACCGACTTTCGCACAATTATACATTTTCCGCATTAGCCACATAATCCATCATCTGCTGCCTAATCTGCAGATTTGAACAAAAAAAGCCTTGTTTCTAGCTCAAATGGCTCAAAAGTTACCAAAAATGCAGCGACAAGTGTTACAGCATTGTGGAAGGTCATTTGCAAACCTAGAATGGCCACCTGTTACTTATTGCTAAATGTGGGTGTTAAATTTGTACTAATGGTGTGCAAGCCACTCTTGCTTCTATCTGCACCTCTCTTGCCTCTTTCTGTATTTCTGTTGCTTCTTTCTGCACCTTTCTTTCTTTTTCTGCACTTCTCTTGCCTCTTTCTGCAAATCATATCTACTTTATGCACCTTTTTTGCCTCTTTCTGTACCTCTGTTGCCTCTTTCTGCACCTCACTTGCTTCTTTGTGCACCACTCTTGCCTCTTTCTGCACCTCTCTTGCCTCTTTCTGCACCCCTCTTCCCTCTTTCTGCATCTCTGTTCCTTCTTTGTGCACCTCTCTTGCTTCTTTGTGCACCCCTCGTGCCTCTTTCAGACCCCTCTTCCCGCACCCCTCTTGCCTCTCTCTGCACCTCTGTTCCTTCTTTCTGCACTTCTTTTGTTTCTTTCTGCACCTCTCTTACTTCTTTCTGCACCCCTCTTGCCTCTTTTTCCACCCCTCTTCTCCCTTTCTGCATCTCTGTTGCTTCTTTCTACACTTCTCTTGTCTTTTTCTCCACCCCTCTTCCCTCTTTCTGCACCTCTGTTCCTTCTTTCTGCACTTATTCTGTTTCTTTCTGCAGCTCTCTTGCTTCTTTCTGCACCCCCTTGCCTCTTTCTCCACCCATCCACCCTCTTTCTGCACCCCTGTTGCCTCTTTCTGCACCTCTGTTCTTTCTTTCTGCACTTCTTTTGTTTCTTTCTGCACAACTCTTGCTTCTTTCTGCACCCCACGTGCCTCTTTTACACCCCTCTTCCCTCACCCCTCGTGCCTCTTTCTGCACCTCTGTTCCTTCTTTCTGCACTTCTTTTGTTTCTTTCTGCACCTCTCACTTCTTTCTGCACCCCTTTTGCCACTTTCTTCACCCCTCTTCCCCCTTTCAGTACCCCTCTTGCCTCTCTCTGCACATCTGTTCCTTCTTTCTGCACTTCTTCTGTTTCTTTCTGCAGCTCTCTTGCTTCTTTATGCACCCCCTTGCCTCTTTCTCTACCCATCCACACTCTTTATGCACCCCTGTTGCCTCTTTCTGCACCTCTGTTCTTTCTTTCTGCACTTCTTTTGTTTCTTTCTGCACCTCTCACTTCTTTCTGCACCCCTTTTGCCTCTTTCTGTATCCCTCTTCCCTCTTTCTGTACCCCTCTTGCCTCTTTCTGCACCTCTGATCCTTCTT
Source organism: Calotriton arnoldi (assembly GCA_963921515.1). NCBI lineage: Eukaryota > Metazoa > Chordata > Amphibia > Caudata > Salamandridae > Calotriton > Calotriton arnoldi. The sequence goes on from CAWUFW010002202.1 coordinate 1,178,626, forward strand.
TCTGCACTTCTTCTGTTTCTTTCTGCAGCTCTCTTGCTTCTTTCTGCACCCCCTTGCCTCTTTCACACCCCTCTTCCCGCACCCCTCTTGCCTCTTTCTGCACCTCTGTTCCTTCTTTCTGCACTTCCTTTGTTTCTTTCTGCACATCTCTTGCTTCATTCTGCACCCCACATGCCTCTTTCTGCACCCCTCTTCCCTCTTTTTATACCCCTCTTGCCTCTTTCTGCACCTCTGTTGCTTCTTTCTGCACTCCTCTTGCTTCTTTCTGCATTCCTCGTGCCTCTTTCACACACCTCTTCCCTCTTCGTGCACCCCTCTTGCCTCTTTCTGCACCTCTGTTCCTTCTTTTTGCACTTCTTTTGTTTCTTTCTGCAGCTCTCTTTCTTCTTTCTGCACCCCTTGCCTCTTTCTCCACCCCTCTTCCCTCTTTCTTCAACCCTGTTGCCTCTTTCTGCACCTCTGTTCCTTCTTTCTGCACTCCTTTTGTTTCTTGCTGCACATCTCTTCCTTCCTTCTGCACCCCTCGTGCCTCTTTCTGCACTCCTCTTCCCTCCTTTTGCACCCCTTTTGCCTCTTTCTGCACCTCTGTTGCTTCTGTCTGCACTACTCTTGCTGCTTTCTGCACCTCTTTTACTTCTTTCTGCACTTCTCTTGCTTCTTTCTGCACCTCTGTCCCTTATTTCTGCAACCTTTATGCCTCTTTCTGCACCCCTCTTGCCTCTTTCTGCACCTCTGTTCCTTCTTTCTGTACTTCTTTTGTTTCTTTCTGCACATCTCTTGCTTCTTTCTGCACCCCACGTGCCTCTTTCTGCACCTCTCTTCCCTCTTTTGCACCCCTCTTGCCTCTTTCTGCACATCTGTTGATTCTTTCTGCACTCCTCTTGCTTCTTTCTGCACTCCTCGTGCCTCTTTCACACACCTCTTCCCTCTTCGTGCACCCCTCTTGCCTCTTTCTGCACCTCTGTTCCTTCGTTCTGCACTTCTTTTGTTTCTTTCTGCAGCTCTCTTTCTTCTTTCTGCACCCCCTTGCCTCTTTCTCCACCCCTCTTCCCTCTTTCTTCACCCCTGTTGCCTCTTTCTGCAACTCTGTTCCTTCTTTCTGCACTTCTTTTGTTTCTTGCTGCACATCTCTTGCTTCTTTCTGCACCCCTCTTGCCTCTTTCTGCACTCCTCTTCCCTCCTTTGGCACCCCTTTTGCCTCTTTCTGCACCTCTGTTACTTCTGTCTGCACTACTCTTGCTTCTTTCTGCACCTCTCTTGCTTCTTTCTGCAGTTCTATTGCTTCTTTCTGCACTTCTGTCCCTTATTTATGCAACATTTGTGCCTCTTTCTGTACCCCTCTTCCCACACCGCTGTCGCCTCTTTCTGTACCTCTCACTTCTTTGTGCACCCCTTTTGTTTCTTTCTGCACCTCTCACTTCTTTCTGCACTCCTTTTGCCTCTTTCTGTACCCCTCTTCCCTCTTTCTGCACCCCTCTTGCCTCTTTCTGCACCTCTGTTCCTTCTTTCTTCACTTCTTCTGTTTCTTTCTGCAGCTCTCTTGCTTCTCTATGCACCCCCTTGCCTCTTTCTCCACCCATCCACCCTCTTTCTGCACCCCTGTAGCCTCTTTCTGCACCTCTGTTCTTTCTTCTGCACTTCTTTTGTTTCTTTCTGCATATCTCTTCTTTCTGCACCCCACATGCCTCTTTCACACCCCTCTTCCCGCACCCCTCTTGCCTCTCTCTGCACCTCTGTTCCTTCTTTCTGCACTTCTTTTGTTTCTTTCTGCACCTCTCACTTCTTTCTGCACCCCTTTTGCCTCTTTCTGCACAACTCTTGCCTCTTTCTGTACCTCTGTTCCTTCTAACTGCACTTCTTTTGTTTCTTTCTGCAGCTCTCTTTCTTCTCTCTGCACCCCCTTGCCTCTTTCTCCACCCCTCTTCCCTCTTTCATCACCCCTGTTGCCTCTTTCTGCACCTCTGTTCCTTCTTCCTGCACTTCTTTTGTTTCTTGCTGCACATCTCTTGCTTTTTTCTGCACCACTCATGCCTCTTTCTGCACTCCTCTTCCCTCCTTTTGCACCACCTTTTGCCTCTTTCTGCACCTCTATTGCTTCTTTCTGCACTTCTCTTGCTTCTTTCTGCACCTCTGTCCCTTATTTCTGCAACCTTTGTGCCTCTTTCTGCACCCCTCTTCCCTCTTTCTTCACCCCTCTTGCCTCTTTTTGCACCTCTGTTCCTTTTTTCTGCACTTCTTTTGTTTCATTCTGCACATCTCTTGCTTCTTTCTGCACCCCATGTGCCTCTTTCTGCACCCCTCTTCCCTCTTTTTGCACCTCTGTTCCTTCTTTCTGCACTTCTTTTGTTTCTTTCTGAAACTCTCTTGCTTTTTTCTGCATGCCTCTTGCTTCTTTCTGTACCCATAGTGTCTCTTTCACACCCCTCTTCCCTCTTTCTGCACCTTTCTTGCCTCCTTCTGCACCTTTGTTCCTTCTTTCTGCACTGCTTTTGTTTCTTTCTGCACATCTCTTACTTCTTTCTGCACCACTCATGTCTCTTTCACACCTCTCTTCCCTCTTTCTGCACCCCTCTTGCCTCTTTCTACACCTCTGTTTCTTCGTTCTGCACTTCTTTTGTTTCTTTCTGCACATCTCTTGCTTCTTTCTGCACACCATGTGCCTCTTTCTGCACCCCTCTTCCCTCTTTTTGTACCCCTCTTGCCTCTTTCTGCACCTCTGTTGCTTCTTTCTGCACTCCTCCTGCTTCTTTCTGCATCCCACGTGGCTCTTTCTGCACCACTCTTCCCTCTTTTTGTACCCCTCTTGCCTCTTTCTGCACCTCTGTTGCTTCTTTCTGCACTTCTCTTGCTTCTTTCTGCACCTCTGTCCCTTCTTTCCGCAACCTTTGTACCTCTTTCTGCACCCCTCTTCCCTCTTTCTGCACCCCTCTTGCCTCTTTCTGCACCTCTGTTCCTTCTTTTTGCACTTCTTTTGTTTCTTTCTGCATATCTCTTACTTCTTTCTGCACCCCACGTGCCTCTTTCTGCACCCCTCATCCCTCTATTTGCACCTCTGTTGCTTCTTTCTGCACTCCTCCTGCTTCTTTCTGCATCCCACGTGGCTCTTTCTGCACCACTCTTCCCTCTTTTTGTACCCCTCTTGCCTCTTTCTGCACCTCTGTTGCTTCTTTATGCACATCTCTTGCTTCTTTCTGCACCCCATGTGCCTCTTTCTGCACCCCTCTTGTCTCTTTTTGCTCCTCTGTTCCTTCTTTCTGCACTTCTTTGTTTCTTTCTGCACATCTCTTGCTTCTTTCTGCACCCCACGTGCCTCTTTCTGCACCCCTCTTCCCTCTTTTTGCACATCTGTTCCTTCTTTCTGCACTTCTTTTGTTTCTTTCTGCACATCTCTTGTTTCTTTCTGCACCCCACGTGTTTCTTTCTGCACCCCTCTTCCCTCTTTTTGTACCCCTCTTGCCTCTTTCTGCACCTCTGTTGCTTCTTTCTGCACTCCTCTAGCTTCTTTCTGCACCCCACGCGCCTCTTTCTGCACCCCTCTACCCTCTTTTTGTACCCCTCTTGCCTCTTTCTGCACCTTTGTTTCTTCTTTTTGCACTCCGCTTGCTTCTTTCTGCACCCCACATGCATCTTTCTGCACCCCTCTTCCCTCTTTTTGTACCCCTCTTGCCTCTTTCTGCACCTCTGTTGCTTCTTTTCGCACTTCTCTTGCTTCTTTCTGCACCTCTGTACCTTCTTTCTGCAACCTTTGTACCTCTTTCTGCACCCCTCTTCCCTCTTTCTGCACCCCTCTTGCCTCTTTCTGCACCTCTGTTCCTTCTTTCTGCACTTCTTTTGTTTCTTTCTGCACATCTCTTGCTTCTTTCTGCACCCCACGTGCTTCTTTCTGCACCCCTCATCCCTCTTTTGCACCTCTGTTCCTTCTTTCTGCACTTCTTTTGTTTCTTTCTGCACATCTCTTGCTTCTTTCTGCACCCCACGTGCATCTTTCTGCACCCCTCTTGCCTCTTTTTGCACCTCTGTTCCTTTTTTCTGCACTTCTTTTGTTTCTTTCTGCACATCTCTGCTTCTTTCTGCACCCCACGTGCCTTTTTCTGCATCCCATTTCCCTCTTTTTGCACCTCTGTTCCTTCTTTCTGCACTCCTCTTGCTTCTTTCTGCACCCCACATGCCCCTTTCTGCACCCCTCTTCCGTCTTTTTCACCCCTCATACCTCTTTCTGCACCTCTGTTGCTTCTTTCTGCACTTCTGTTGCTTCTTTCTGCACCTCTGTCCCTTCTTTCTGCAACCTTTGTGCCTCTTTCTGCACCCCTCTTCCCTCTCGTCTCTTGCTTCTTTCTGTACCCCTCGTGTCTCTTTTACACCCCTCTTCCCTCTTTCTGCACCCCTCTTGCCTCTTTCTGCATCTCTGTTCCTTCTTTCTGCACTTCTTTTGTTTCTTTCTGCACATCTCTTGCTTCTTTCTTCACCCCACGTGTCTCTTTCTGTACCCCTCTTCCCTCTTTTTGTACCCCTCTTCCCTCTTTTTTGTACCCCTCTTGCCTCTTTCTGCACCTCTGTTGCTTCTTTCTGCACCTTTGTTTCTTTTTTCTGCACTCCTCTAGCTTCTTTCTGCACCCCACGTGCCTCTTTCTGCACACCTCTTCCTCTTTTTGTACCCCTCTTGCCTCTTTCTGCACCTCTGTTGCTTCTTTCTGCACTTCTCTTGCTTCTTTCTGCACCTCTGCCCCTTCTTTCTGTAACCTTTGTGCCTCTTTCTGCACCCCTCTTCCCTCTTTCTGCACCCCTCTTGTCTCTTTCTGCACCTCTGTTCCTTCTTTCTGCACTTCTTTTGTTTCTTTTTGTACATCTCTTGCTTCTTTCTGTACCCGCGTGCCTCTTTCTGCACCCCTTTTGTCTCTTTCTGCACCTCTGTTCCTTCTTTCTGCACTTCTTTTGTTTCTTTCTGCACATCCCTTGTTTCTTTCTGCCCCCCACGTGCCTCTTTCTGCACCCTCCTTCCCTCTTTCTGCACCTCTGTTCCTTCTTTCTGCACTTCTTTTGTTTTTTCTGCACATCTCTTGCTTCTTTCTGCACCCCACATGCCTCTTTCTGCATCCCTCTTCCCTCTTTTTGTACCTCTGTTCCTTCATTCTGCACTTCTTTTGTTTCTTTATGAACACCTCTTGCTTCTTTCTGCACCTCACTTGCCTCTTTCTGCACCCCTCTTGCCTCTTTCTGCACCTCTGTTCCTTCTTTCTGCACTTCTTTGTTTCTATCTGCAACTCTCTTGCCACTTTCTGCATACCTCTTGCTTCTTTCTGCACCCCTCGTGTCTCCTTCACACCCCTCTTCCCTCTTTCTGCACCTCTCTTGCCTCTTTCTGCACCTCTGTTCCTTCTTTCTGCACTTCTTTTGTTTCTTTCTGCACATCTCCTGCTTCTTTCTGCACCCCACGTGCCTCTTTCTGCACCCCTCTTGCTTCTTTATGCACCTCTGTTCCTACTTTCTGCACTTCTTTTGTTTCTTTCTGCACATCTCTTGTTTCTTTCTGCACCCCACGTGCCTCTTTCTGCACCCCTCTTCCCTCTTTCTGCACCTCTGTTCCTTCTTTCTGCTCTTCTTTTGTTTCTTTCTGCACATCTCTTGCTTCTTTCTGCACCCCACATGCATCTTTCTGCACCCCTCTTGCCTCTTTCTGCACCTCTGTTGCTTCTTTCTCCACTTCTTTAGTTTCTATATGCAACTCTCTTGCTTCTTACAGCACCCCACGTGCCTCTTTCTGCACCCCTCTTCCCTCTTTTTGTACCCCTCTTGCCTCTTTCTGCACCTTTGTTTCTTCTTTTTGCACTCCTCTTGCTTCTTTCTGTACCCTACATGCATCTTTCTGCACCCCTCTTCCCTCTTTTTGTACCCCTCTTGCCTCTTTCTGCACCTCTGTTGCTTCTTTCTGCACTTCTCTTGCTTCTTTCTGCACCTCTGTCCCTTCTTTCTGCAACCTTTGTACCTCTTTCTGCACCCCTCTTCCCTCTTTCTGCACCCCTCTTGCCTCTTTCTGCACCTCTGTTCCTTCTTTCTGCACTTCTTTTGTTTCTTTCTGCACATCTCTTGCTACTTTCTGCACCCCACGTGCCTCTTTCTGCACCCTTCATCCCTTTATTTGCACCTCTGTTCCTTCTTTCTGTACTTCTTTTGTTTCTTTCTGCACATCTCTTGCTTCTTTCTGCGCCCTACTTGTGTCTCTTCTTTACCCCTCTTCTCTCCTTTCGTACCCTTCTTGCCTCTTTCTGCACCTCTGTTGCTTCTTTCTGCACTCCTCCAGCTGATTTCTGCACCCCACGTGCCTCTTTCTGCACACCTCTTCCTCTTTTTGTACCCCTCTTGCCTCTTTCTGCACCTCTGTTGCTTCTTTCTGCACTTCTCTTGCTTCTTTCTGCACCTCTGTCCCTTCTTTCTGCAACCTTTGTGCCTCTTTCTGCACCCCTCTTCCCTCTTTCAGCACCCATTTTGTCTCTTTCTGCACCTCTGTTCCTTCTTCCTGCACTTCTTTTCATTCTTTCTGCACATGTCTTGCTTCTTTCTGTACCCCACGTGCCTCTTTCTGCACCCCTCTTGCATCTTTCTGCACCTCTGTTCCTTCTTTCTGCACTTCTTTTGTTTCTTTCTGCACATCTCTTGTTTCTTTCTGCACCCCACGTGCCTCTTTCTGCACCCCTCTTCCCTCTTTCTGCACCTCTGTTCCTTCTTTCTGCTCTTCTTTTGTTTCTTTCTGCACATCTCTTGCTTGTTTCTGCACCCCACATGCGTCTTTCTGCACCCCTCTTGCCTCTTTCTGCACCTCTGTTGCTTCTTTCTCCACTTCTTTTGTTTCTATCTGCAACTCTCTTGCTTCTTACTGCACCCCACGTGCCTCTTTCTGCACCCCTCTACCCTCTTTTGTACCCCTCTTGCCTCTTTCTGCACCTTTGTTTCTTCTTTCTGCACTCCGCTTGCTTCTTTCTGCACCCCACATGCATCTTTCTGCACCCCTCTTCCCTCTTTCTGTACCCCTCTTGCCTCTTTCTGCACCTCTGTTGCTTCTTTTGGCACTTCTCTTGCTTCTTTCTGCACCTCTGTACCTTCTTTCTGCAACCTTTGTACCTCTTTCTGCACCCCTCTTCCCTCTTTCTGCACCCCTCTTGCCTCTTTCTGCACCTCTGTTCCTTCTTTCTGCACTCCTTTTGTTTCTTTCTGCACATCTCTTGCTTCTTTCTGCACCCCACGTGCTTCTTTCTGCACCCCTCATCCCTCTTTTTGCACCTCTGTTCCTTCTTTCTGCACTTCTTTTGTTTCTTTCTGCACATCTCTTGCTTCTTTCTGCACCCCACTTGCATCTTTCTGCATCCCATTTCCCTCTTTTTGCACCTCTGTTCCTTCTTTCTGCACTCCTCTTGCTTCTTTCTGCACCCCACATGCCTCTTTCTGCACCCCTTTTGTCTCTTTCTGCACCTCTGTTCCTTCTTTCTGCACTTCTTTTGTTTCTTTCTGCACATCCCTTGTTTCTTTCTGCCCCCCACGTGCCTCTTTCTGCACCCTCCTTCCCTCTTTCTGCACCTCTGTTCCTTCTTTCTGCACTTCTTTTGTTTTTTCTGCACATCTCTTGCTTCTTTCTGCACCCCACATGCCTCTTTCTGCATCCCTCTTCCCTCTTTTTGTACCTCTGTTCCTTCATTCTGCACTTCTTTGTTTCTTTCTGAACACCTCTTGCTTCTTTCTGCACCTCACTTGCCTCTTTCTGCACCCCTCTTGCCTCTTTCTGCACCTCTGTTCCTTCTTTCTGCACTTCTTTGTTTCTATCTGCAACTCTCTTGCCACTTTCTGCATACCTCTTGCTTCTTTCTGCACCCCTCGTGTCTCCTTCACACCCCTCTTCCCTCTTTCTGCACCTCTCTTGCCTCTTTCTGCACCTCTGTTCCTTCTTTCTGCACTTCTTTGTTTCTTTCTGCACATCTCCTGCTTCTTTCTGCACCCCACGTGCCTCTTTCTGCACCCTCTTGCTTCTTTATGCACCTCTGTTCCTTCTTTCTGCACTTCTTTTGTTTCTTTCTGCAACTCTCGCTTCTTGCATGCCTCTTGCTTCTTTCTGTACCCCTCGTGTCTCTTTCACATCCCTCTTCCCTCTTTCTGCAGCTCTGTTCCTTCTTTCTGCACTTCTTTTGTTTCTTTCTGCACATCTCTTGCTTCTTTCTGCACCCCACGTGCCTTTTTCTGCACCCCTCTTCCCTCTTTTTGTACCCGTCTTGCCTCTTTCTGCACCTCTTTTGCTTTTTTCTTCACTTCTCTTGCCTCTTTCTGCACCCCTCTTGCCTCTTTCTGCACCTCTGTTGGTTCTTTCCGCACTGCTGTTGCTTCTATCTGCTACTTTCTTGCACATTTCTGCACCCCTCTTGCCTCTTTCTGCACCTCTGTTGGTTCTTTCTATACCTCTCTTGCCTCTGTGTGCACCCCTGTTCCCTCTTTGTGCACCTCCTTTGCCTGTTTCTGCCTTCCTCTTGCCTCTTTCTGCACCTCTGTTCCTTCTTTCTGCACTTCTTTTGTTTCTTTCTGCACATCTCTTGCTACTTTCTGCACCCCACGTGCCTCTTTCTGCACCCCTCATCCCTCTATTTGCACCTCTGTTCCTTCTTTCTGTACTTCTTTTGTTTCTTTCTGCACATCTCTTGCTTCTTTCTGCGCCCTACGTGTGCCTCTTCTTTACCCCTCTTCTCTCCTTTCGTACCCTTCTTGCCTCTTTCTGCACCTCTGTTGCTTCTTTCTGCACTCCTCTAGCTGATTTCTGCACCCCACGTGCCTCTTTCTGCACACCTCTTCCTCTTTTTGTACCCCTCTTGCCTCTTTCTGCACCTCTGTTGCTTCTTTCTGCACTTCTCTTGCTTCTTTCTGCACCTCTGTCCCTTCTTTCTGCAACCTTTGTGCCTCTTTCTGCACCCCTCTTCCCTCTTTCAGCACCCCTTTTGTCTCTTTCTGCACCTCTGTTCCTTCTTCCTGCACTTCTTTTGATTCTTTCTGCACATGTCTTGCTTCTTTCTGTACCCCACGTGCCTCTTTCTGCACCCCTCTTGCCTCTTTCTGCACCTCTGTTCCTTCTTTCTGCACTTCTTTTGTTTCTTTCTGCACATCTCTTGTTTCTTTCTGCACCCCACGTGCCTCTTTCTGCACACCTCTTCCCTCTTTCTGCACCTCTGTTCCTTCTTTCTGCTCTTCTTTTGTTTCTTTCTGCACATCTCTTGCTTGTTTCTGCACCCCACATGCGTCTTTCTGCACCCCTCTTGCCTCTTTCTGCACCTCTGTTGCTTCTTTCTCCACTTCTTTTGTTTCTATCTGCAACTCTCTTGCTTCTTACTGCACCCCACGTGCCTCTTTCTGCACCCCTCTACCCTCTTTTTGTACCCCTCTTGCCTCTTTCTGCACCTTTGTTTCTTCTTTTTGCACTCCGCTTGCTTCTTTCTGCACCCCACATGCATCTTTCTGCACCCCTCTTCCCTCTTTTTGTACCCCTCTTGCCTCTTTCTGCACCTCTGTTGCTTCTTTTGGCACTTCTCTTGCTTCTTTCTGCACCTCTGTACCTTCTTTCTGCAACCTTTGTACCTCTTTCTGCACCCCTCTTCCCTCTTTCTGCACCCCTCTTGCCTCTTTCTGCACCTCTGTTCCTTCTTTCTGCACTTCTTTTGTTTCTTTCTGCACATCTCTTGCTTCTTTCTGCACCCCACGTGCTTCTTTCTGCACCCCTCATCCCTCTTTTTGCACCTCTGTTCCTTCTTTCTGCACTTCTTTTGTTTCTTTCTGCACATCTCTTGCTTCTTTCTGCACCCCACGTGCATCTTTCTGCACCCCTCTTGCCTCTTTTTGCACCTCTGTTCCTTTTTTCTGCACTTCTTTTGTTTCTTTCTGCACATCTCTGCTTCTTTCTGCACCCCACGTGCCTTTTTCTGCATCCCATTTCTCTCTTTCTGCACCTCTGTTCCTTCTTTCTGCACTCCTCTTGCTTCTTTCTGCACCCTACATGCCCCTTTCTGCACCCCTCTTCCGTCTTTTTCACCCCTCATACCTCTTTTCTGCACCTCTGTTGCTTCTTTCTGCACTTCTGTTGCTTCTTTCTGCACCTCTGTCCCTTCTTTCTGCAACCTCTTGTGCCTCTTTCTGCACCCTCTTCCCTCTCGTCTCTTGCTTCTTTCTGTACCCCTCGTGTCTCTTTCTACACCCCTCTTCCCTCTTTCTGCACCCCTCTTGCCTCTTTCTGCACCTCTGTTCCTTCTTTCTGCACTTCTTTTGTTTCTTTCTGCACATCTCTTGCTTCTTTCTTCACCCCACGTGTCTCTTTCTGTACCCTCTTGCCTCTTTTTGTACCCCTCTTCCCTCTTTTTGCACCCTCTTGCCTCTTTCTGCACCTCTGTTGCTTCTTTCTGCACCTTTGTTTCTTTTTCTGCACTCCTCTAGCTTCTTTCTGCACCTCATGTGCCTCTTTCTGCACACCTCTTCCTCTTTTTGTACCTCTCTTGCCTCTTTCTGCACCTCTGTTGCTTCTTTCTGCACTTCTCTTGCTTCTTTCTGCACCTCTGCCCCTTCTTTCTGTAACCTTTGTGCCTCTTTCTGCACCCCTCTTCCCTCTTTCTGCACCCCTCTTGTCTCTTTCTGCACCTCTGTTCCTTCTTTCTGCACTTCTTTTGTTTCTTTCTGCACATCGCTTGTTTCTTTCTGCCCCCCACGTGCCTCTTTCTGCACCCTCCTTCCCTCTTTCTGCACCTCTGTTCCTTCTTTCTGCACTTCTTTTGTTTTTTCTGCACATCTCTTGCTTCTTTCTACACCCCACATGCCTCTTTCTGCATCCCTCTTCCCTCTTTTTGTACCTCTGTTCCTTCATTCTGCACTTCTTTTGTTTCTTTCTGAACACCTCTTGCTTCTTTCTGCACCTCACTTGCCTCTTTCTGCACCCCTCTTGCCTCTTTCTGCACCTCTGTTCCTTCTTTCTGCACTTCTTTGTTTCTATCTGCAACTCTCTTGCCACTTTCTGCATACCTCTTGCTTCTTTCTGCACCCCTCGTGTCTCTTTCACACCCCTCTTCCCTCTTTCTGCACCTCTCTTGCCTCTTTCTGCACCTCTGCTCCTTCTTTCTGCACTTCTTTTGTTTCTTTCTGCACATCTCCTGCTTCTTTCTGCACCCCACGTGCCTTTTTCTGCACCCCTCTTGCTTCTTTATGCACCTCTGTTCCTTCTTTCTGCACTTCTTTTGTTTCTTTCTGCAACTCTCTTGCTTCTTGCATGCCTCTTGCTTCTTTCTGTACCCCTCGTATCTCTTTCACATCCCTCTTCCCTCTTTCTGCAGCTCTGTTCCTTCTTTCTGCACTTCTTTTGTTTCTTTCTGCACATCTCTTGCTTCATTCTGCACCCCACATGCCTCTTTCTGCACCCCTCTTCCCTCTTTTTATACCCCTCTTGCCTCTTTCTGCACCTCTGTTGCTTCTTTCTGCACTCCTCTTGGTTCTTTCTGCACTCCTTGTGCCTCTTTCACACACCTCTTCCCTCTTTCTGCACCCGTCTTGCCTCTTTCTGCACCTCTTTTGCTTTTTTCTTCACTTCTCTTGCCTCTTTCTGCACCCCTCTTGCCTCTTTCTGCACCTCTGTTGGTTCTTTCCGCACTGCTGCTGCTTCTATCTGCTACTTTCTTGAACATTTCTGCACCCCTCTTGCCTCTTTCTGCACCTCTGTTGGTTCTTTCTATACCTCTCTTGCCTCTTTGTTCACCCCTGTTCCCACTTTGTGCACCTCTTTTGCCTGTTTCTGCAACTCTCTTGCCTCTTTCTGCACTTTTCTTGCCTCTTTCTGCTCCTCTGTTGCTTCCTTCTGCACTTCTCTTGCCTCTTTCTGCACTCCTTTTGCCTCTTTCTGCACCTCTGTTGCTTCTTTCTGCACTTCTCTTGCTTCTTTCTACACCTCTCTTGCTTCTTTCTGTACCCCTCGTGCCTCTTTCTGCACCCTTCTTCCCTTTTCCTGCACGTCTCTTGGTTCTTTCTGCACTGCTCTTGCCTCTTTCTGCACCTCTCTTGCCTCTTTCTGCACCTTTGTTGTTTCTTTCTGCACTGCTCTTGCTTCTTTCTGCTCCTCTTGCTTCTTTCCACACCTCTCTTGTTTCTTTCTGCACCCCACTTGCCTCTTTCTGCACCCTTCTTCCCTCTTTGTGCACCTCTCTTGCCTCTTTCTGCACCTCTCTTGCCTCTTTCTGCACTCCTCTAGCCTCTTTCAGCATCTCTTTTGCTTGTTTCTGCTCTTCTTTTGCCTCTTTCTGTACCCCTCTTGCCTCCTTCTGCACCTCTGTTGTTTCTTACTGCACCCCTGTTCCCTCTTTCTGCACCTCTTCTGCCGGTTTCTGCACCTCTGCTGCCTCTTTCTGAACTTCTCTTGCCTCTTTCTGCACCTCTTTTGCTTCTTTCTTTACTTCTCTTGCCTCTTTCTGCACCCCTCTTCCCTCTTTCTGCACCTCTGTTGCTTCTTTGTGCACTTCTCTCGCCTCTTTCTGCACCCCTCTTTCCTCTTTCTGCACCTCTGTTGCTTCTTTCTATACTTCTCTTGCTTTTTTCTGCACCTCTCTTGCTTCTTTCTGCACCTCTCTTTCCTCTTTCTGCACCCTTCTTCCCTCTTTCTGCACCTCTCTTGCCTCTTTTTACACCTCTCATGCCTCTTTCTGCACACACAGGGCTACTTTTAAACTGACCTCAGGCTCAGCAGTGCACACATGCAAGTACAGAAAAGGGCTGCTGGCCTCTAAACCACCATGTCCTATTATATGCTAGGGACTTAGAGGTAGTTTTAATCCCCCTGCCCTATTATGTACTAGGACCTTACATGGGAGGTCATGCCAATCACAGGGGTACCCCAACCCATAGTGTACCCTAGTGTATGTAGGTGTTTTCACTGTATTCTAAGTGTCTTTCAGCATAGCACTGGCTCCGGGCCTGGTTAGGCAGAGCCCATGGTCAGTCAGAGTCAGTTACCACCAGTACCAGTCAGCAAAAAGTTGGGGTGTGCCCAGTTCACAGGATGACTTTGCAACAAGGCCTCTTTCTGCACCTCTGTTGGTTCTTTCTGCATATCTCTTGCTTCTTTCTGCACCTTTCTTCCTCTTTCTGGATTTCTGTTTCCTCTTTCTGCATTTCTCTTGCTTCTTTCTGCGCCTTTCTTCCTCTTTTTGCGCATGTCCTACCTCTGTAGGCATAGTTAGAAATTAGCATTTAAAAAACCTTAGAAATTCACTGAAAATACCATAGGTTTCAGGGACATTATAGTTAGAAATTAGCATTTAAAAAACCTTTGAAATTCACTGAAAAACCCTTAGGTTTTACGGACTGTTCGAACTGGGGGTCTCTAGTTGGCAATGGTATGCACCTTTGTCCAAATAGGGACCTTGCTTCTAGTCAGGGTAAGGGGTCTACACTCCTAAAATAACCCCTGCTCACCCCCTTGGTAGCTTGGCACGAGCAGGCAGGCTTATCTCAGAGGCAGTGTGTAAAGCATTTGTGAACACATACAGTAATACAGTGAAAACACTACAAATGGACACCACACAGGTTTTATAAAAATAAGTATTCTTTATATAGACAAAACACAAGACCAATACGACAAAAATCCACAATACTGTAATCAGAAATAGACTTAAAGATGGTAGAAATAGCTTAGTTCAAGTTGATGGTAAATGCGACACGTTTCTCACAAAAGTACTTTAAATGTGTAACGCAAAACAAACAAAAGGTTCGCAGGGAGGGTGATGCGTTGGTTCCTTGCTTTGGGGGATGCGGAGCGTCTGTTCCTCAATGCTTGCACAAAGTAGGCGATGCGTCTGTTCCTTACCGGAGAGGAGGTGATGCGTCGATCTCGAACTGTGTTCCGGTGCGATGCGATGAGATGGCGCCCTTGATGCGATGACGTGAAGGTGATGCGTGCACGCCCGACGGCCGTGCAGCGAACTCTGTAAGTTCTGAGCCACGACAAGCCCTGCGACACGCTTCTCTGGTGATGCGACGGCAACCCTTGCGGTGGCGACACGCTTCTCGGGTGATGCGACGATCAGCAGGTGTGGCGGAAACACGCTTCTCCGGTGATGCGACGGCGACCCTTGCGGTGGCGACACGCTTCTCCGGTGATGCGACGACCAGCAGCTGCGATGGAGACACGCTTCTTCGGTGATGCGGCGGCGACCTCTGCGGCGGCGACACGCTTCTCCGGTGATGCGACGGTAACAGCTGCGGCGGCGACACGCTTCTTCTCGTTGAGTCGCGCTTCCAGTTCCCAACTGTGAGAAGTTGGCCTGGTATATGCTGTCCACTAATTATAGTGGGCACCTTGCACCAGTCCAAACAACCCCTTATTGGAGATAGGTTAAAGGCAACCTTTATTGAAAGCTATCCTAGTGGTAGCTATGGAGAGCAGCCTTCAGGCTAAGTCTTGAAGGAATGTAAAGCAGCTTGTTTTACCAGTCTATAATCTCTTGAGTGACCAAATGAAAGAGGACCACACCAGGTATATATATAAAATATATGTATTTAGTCTTAAACACACCCCTCTAGTCTCTTTATGAGGCTAGAGTTCGAAATACATACTTTACAAGTCAAATATCAACAGTAATAGCACAAATACACGTTTGAGCCCTAGGGGCGTACCAAACCATATACTAAAATAGTGGTATAAGAACCACGACTGAGCTAGACACAAGGCCTAGAGCCTGTAGAAGTGCTTGGACCACAAGGAACCACCCAAGGTAGTGACACAGGGGACCCACGGGGGACGCGTGCAGTGTGAGAACACAGCCGCGAATCGCCGTTAACTTCTATGGGGAAAGTCGCGGTTGGAATTTTAAAAGGAAAGGACACTTAGAGGAGGACTTGGAGCAAATCCCTTTAGAACTAGGCAGTTCTAGAGTCAATACCCACGGGAGCACCAGAGTACTCGAGTTACCTCACCCAGGGATGACGGGTGCATAGGTGTCTTTTGTCGTCGGGTTTCGTCGTCGTTTTCAATGGCGATCTGCTGCAGCAGGCTGCTGGCGGCCAAGTCGAAAGTGTCCGGGTGGATCCAAGGGTGGATCGAAGATCTGGAGAACCTGAAAGCAGAGGGGACAGAGTCTGGGTCACTAGCCAGTGACCAGGAAGGCGATGAGCAGATGCCCACCGATGTTGGGTGCTTCAGGTAGGTTGACGGTCGTCTTGACTCTTCAGCCACGAGATCCAGGAGGTGTCGACAATGACTAGGAGCTGGATTCGAGGTGCCCCACAATGTCTGTCAATTGCTGCGGTGTTGGCGACCAAATTGGACCCAACAAGCCTTGGCAATGGCAAGTCATGGGGAAACAGAGAAAGGACGTTGATGCAGACCAGCAAGGTCTGAGGGACTCACCCAGCGAGGGTAAGTCAGGGCACGTCTGGAGCAACCAGGAAAACCCAAACAGAAGAAGAGTTGCCTTCGGGAGGGCCCACTAGCCAACGGACTAGCGACCGCAAAGGAGACTCAAGTGGACGAACTTGGAGCTGGCTCACAGGACACTGGTGAAGTGGAGGCCAGTGATCTTCGGTGCAGTTGGTGCTGGAGGCGGGGGATACTCGGAGCCCAAAGCACAACTTCATGGGAGACCAGGAAGAGGATGCACTTGCAAAAGTTCTTGGTGTCCAGGGGTCACAGTTCCACATTACCCACAACAGCTACGGGCCTCAGCTTCGCTGGGGACTCAGGGCAGCCTCGGTGAAGTCTGGAAATACACCTCTGGTGTTGCAAAGACTTCGGTGTCCGGCGGGAGCTTTAGCGATGCAGACCGGACAATTGCTTCTTAGGTGCCTGTCAAGCAGGGGAGTCACTCCTTGACCCCAAGGGAGATTCTTCAGTCCTCTAATCTTGAAGTAGAGCGTCGAAGGTCCAGGATTCGGCTTCAGAGTTTCATCCAGGGTAATCTAAAGTCCTAAGGACTGGGGTCCCATACTTATACCAAGTTAGGGGGTTGGACAAACTCTGGGGACCCACCTATGGGAGGGTCAGGGAAGAGGGGTGGTTACACCCATTTCCCTTTGTCCAGTTTCACGCCAGAGCAGGGGCTGGAAGCCCCTGAACCGGTTTGAACTGGGGTATGCACAGGGACACCAAATGTTCCCCCAGTGCAGGACTTCAAAGCACCAGAGAGTGCTCCCGCCCAGCCCCAATACACATTATCCTGTCTGGGGAGGTGGATACACCTCCCTTGGACAGGAAACCTATTGTCCAGGCATCCCCTGCCGGAGTTTCAGTCAGCAGCAGGAGTCCAGACCCGTGTCTGTGGCAGTGGCATCCATTTTGTGATGGCAGGGCTCTGTAAAGAAGTTACCGGGTAGGCCGGTGTGTACATGTCTCTCCCTCTAGAAGGGTGGAATGCTACCCCCGTCGCCAGAACTGGCGGGGGGGTAGTATTCCAAGATGTTTGACACCAAACACAACATGTTTCCGTGCAGCCATCCCAAAGTTAGCATTTAACGCGAGGTTATAATGCACTTAAGAGTATATGGTCAGGCTGCACTACAAACAGCATCAGAGAAGGGTCTCCGAACGCTGCATAGGGGCTCAGCTCATGCAGGGGCACCCTCTCACATAAGAATCAAGCACTCTGTCATCAGGATTGATAAGGCCTGCCATAGGAGTGACTTATAGGTTTATATGTGTGTATATATGTAGTGATATAGGTAACCTATATCACAGTAAGGGGTGCATGCACCACCTTACCCAGGCTGCAGTAGCAGACCTGTGGTTTCATTTTGGCTGGCCTTCCAGGGGTGGCACAATACATGCTTCAGCCCCTGGTAGGCCTCTGGGGTACCTATGCCCTGGGTACATAGTATACCATATACTAGGGACATATAAGGGCACTCCAGATTCCAATCAGAGATGTACCTAAGGTACATGGAAACCTTTTTAGAGAGGAAGCAGCTAGGCTGGGGTTCTGATTAGCAGGTCCCCAGCCAGACTAAAGTCGAAAAACAGTGAAGCATCAGCAAAAAGTGGGGGTACCCATGTGAAGCAGATCCTACTCTCCTACACAACCCCTCCCCAAACGTAGGGACATTAAACTAACCTTGTCCAGTTGAGTCTTCATGTTCTAAGTGGAAGTACCTAGAGAGTCCATCTGCATTGGCATGGTTACTCCCAGGTCTATGTTCCACTGTAAAGTCCATCCCCTGTAGGGAAATGGACCACCTAAGCAGTTTGGGGTTTTCACCCTTCATTTGTTTTAGCCATAAGAGGGGCTTATGGTCTGTTTGAACAAGGAAGTGAGTACCAAACAAGTATGGCCTCAACTTCTTCAGAGCCCAGACCACAGCAAAGGCCTCCCTCTCAATGGCTGACCAACGTTTCTCTCTAGGGGTCAGCCTTCTGCTAATAAAAGCTACTGGCTGATCCTGACCTTCTTCATTCAATTGTGACAGTACAGCCCCTGCCCCCAATTCAGATGCATCTGTTTGGACAATGAACTTCTTAGAGTAATCAGGACTCTGTAGAATGGGAGCAGTGCACATGGCCTGCTTCAGGTCATCAAATGCCTTTTGACAGCTAACTGTCCACTGAACCTTTTTGGGCATTTTCTTGGAAGTTAAGTCATTCAGGGGTGTCACTATTGATCCATACCCCTTGACAAATCTCCTATAGTACCCAGTCAGGCCTAAAAGGCTCTCACCTGAGTCTGGGTAGTTGGAGCAGTCCAGTCCATGATGGTCTGGATCTTGCTCTGCAATGGTTGAACCTGGCCTCCACCCACAAGGTGGCCCAGGTACACAACCTGACTCTGCCCTATCTGGCACTTTGTGGCCTTGATAGTTAGGCCTGCTTTCTGCAGGGCCTGCAAAACATTTCTGAGGTGGACCAGGTGATCCTCCTAGGTGGAGCTAAAGACAGCAATATCATCTAGATATGCTGCACTATAGGCTTCCAGACCTGTAAGGACTGGGTTCACCAACCTCTGAAAAGTGGCAGGTGCATTCTTCAAACCAAAGGGCATTACCACAAATTGATAATGCCCACTAGGGGTTGAGAATGCTGTTTTTGGCTTTGCATCATCAGCTAGCCTGATCTGCCAGTAGCCAGCTGTTAGGTCAAATGTGCTTAGATACTTGGCTGATGCCAAAGTGTCTATTAGCTCATCTGCCCTGGGTATTGGATGGGCATCAGTCCTAGTGACTGCATTGAGACCCCTGTAGTCCACACAAAACCTCATCTCTCTTTTCCCACCACTGGTGTGAGGTTTTGGCACAAGGACCACTGGACTCAGCCCAAGGGCTATCTGAGGGTTCAATAACTCCCAAATCCAACATCTTCTGGACTTCTGTCCTGATACAGTCCCTGACATGGTCAGGTTGCCTATAAATCTTATTTTTAATAGGCAGACTGTCCCCAGTGTCCACTTCATGAGTGCACCAGGTGGTCTGACTTGGTGTCAGAGAGAACATGTGCCTGAACTGATTGAGCACCTGTCTGCAATCAGTTTGCTGCTGGGCAGTGAGGCTGCCTGACAAGGCTACACCATCCACTGACCCATCATCGGGGTTCTGTGAGAGCAGGTCAGGGAGTGGGTCACTCTCTTCCTCCTGTCCCTCATCAGTAGCCATGAGCAAGCCCATGTCTGCCCTGTCCACATATGGTTTCAATCTGTTGACATGGAGAACCCTGTGGGGACTCCTGGGTGTTCCTAGGTCTACTAAATAGGTAACCTCACTCTTCTGTTCAACAATGGTGTGGGGTCCACTCCATTTGTCTTGGAGAGCTGCTGGGTCCACTGGCTCCAACACCCACACCTTCTGCCCTGGCTGGTAAACAGTCAGTACAGCCTTTTGGTCATGCCAGGCTTTTTGGAGTTCCTGGCTAGCCTCAAGGTTTTTAGTTGCCTTTTTCATGTACTCAGCCATCCTGGAGCGGAGACCAAGTACATAGTCCACTATGTCCTGCTTTGGGGGCTTGAGAGGTAACTCCCATCCTTCCTTCACCAGGCACAATGGACCCCTGACAGGGTGAACAAACAAAAGTTCAAAAGGGCTGTAGCCAACCCCCTTTGAGGCACCTCCCTGTATGCAAATAAAAGGCAGGGCAAGAGTATGTCCCATCTTCGCCTAAGCTTCTCTGGGAGCCCTTTAATCATGCCCTTCAAGGTTTTGTTGAATCTCTCAACTAAACCATTGCATTGTGGGTGATAGGGTGTGGTGAACTTGTAAGTCACTCCACACTCCTTCCACATTGCCTTCAAGTATCCAGACATAAAGTTTGCTCCCCTGTCTGATACAACCTCCTTAGGGAAGCCCACTCTTGAGAAAATTCCCAGGAGGGCTCTTGCCACTACAGGTGCTGTAGTGGTCCTAAGGGGAATAGCCTCTGGGTACCTGGTGGCATGATCCACCACCAGCAGGATAAACCTGTGCCCAGATGCTGTTTGGGGATCCATGGGACCAACAATGTCAATCCCCACCCTTTCAAAGGGAACCCCCACCACAGGTAGTGGTATCAGGGGGCCTTTGTAGTGCCACCTGCCTTGCCACTGGCCTGGCAGGTTACACAGGAGCGACAAAACTCCTTGGTGTCTTCAGACATGTGGGGCCAGTGAAAGTGAGGGACAATTCTGTCCCAAGTCTTGTTCTGGCCCAGGTGACCTGCTAAAGGGATGTCATGGGCTAGGGTCAATAGGAAGCCCCTGAACTTCAGAGGTATAACCAACCTCCTGGTGGCACCAGGCTTGGGGTCTCTACACTCTGAGTACAAGAGTCCATCATCCCAATACACTGTATGGGGACCACTAGCTTTCCCAGCAGCCTCAGCAGCAGCTTGCTGTCTGAGGGGTTCAAGAGAGGGGCAGCTCTGCTGCTCCTGGCTCAGATCTGCCCTGGAAGGGCCCCCTGTCCCCAAGAACTCAACCTGATCAGGCTCAAGCTCCTCTGGGACAGTTCCTTCCTCAGGATTGGGATCATCTCCCTGAAGAGACTGATCTTCCTTCTGAGCCAAGGGGGAAGGCACTGCCTTTACTCTACTACTACTCCTCTTGGATGGCACTTGGTCCATTGTTCCAGGATCCAAGGCCTGTTCAGTGTTAGGCATTTTGCTCTGTGACCTGGTCACAGCAAACACATCTGCAGGGATGCCCAGCATTTCTGCATGGGTCCTGAGCTCTACTTCTGCCCAAGCTGAAGTTTCTAGATCATTGCCAAGCAAGCATTCAACTGGTAGGTCTGCACTTACCACAACCTTCTTAAGGCCAGTTACCCCTCCCCAGGAGAAGTTAACAACTGCCAGAGTATCGTCTGTTCTGACATTGCTAGCATTGGTCACTTGGTACATTTCACCAAGTATAATCTGCCCAGGATCAACAAGATCTTGTGTCACCATGGTGACACTTGCTCCTGTGTCCCTAAATGCCAAAGCCTCTTTTCCATTTATTAATGGCTGTTGCCTGTACTTGCCCAGATTACTGGGACTCACAGAGGAGGTCACATCCATGCCTCCATCACAGATTAGGACAGCCTGAGTGAGTTCTCTGACTAGGCCAGAGCTCATCTCCTTACCCAGGGTCAACCCTACTAAACCCTTGGCTTGTGTATTCCCACCATCAATGGTAACTGCACTAGGGGGAACAGGTGCCTTAGGGGCATTGGTGGGGGCTGTAACAGAGTCTTTGGACTTGGTGCAATCACTGGTCCAGTGTGTCTTTTGCTTACAGACTTTGCACCATGGTTTCTTTTGGCCTTTCCCTTTGTTAGACTGTGAATCCCCACCTGAAGAAGATTTTTGGGGGCCTTGTGAAGACTTTTGGTCTTTATCCTTCTCCCCACCCTTGTCAGAGTTCTTAGAATCTTGCTTCTTTGTGTCACCACCTTGGTTCTGTACCTTCTGCCTCATCCTGGTTCTGACCCATTTGTCTGCCTTCTTTCCCAATTCTTGGGGAGAGGTCAGATCAGAGTCCACCAGGTACTGATGCAACAGCTGATTTTAACAGTTATTAAGAATCTGCTCCCTCATGATAAGATTGTACAATCCTTTGAAGTCACATACCTTACTGCCCACTAACCAACCTTCCAGAGCCTTAGCAGAACAATCAACAAAGTCCACCCAGTCTTGATTCTGTGCCTTTTGGGTATCTCTGAACTTTAACCTGTATTGTTCAGTTGTTAGGCCAAACCCATCAATCAATGCACTTTTTAAGACTGGATAACTATCAGCATCTTCTTCTCTAACAGAGAGGAGCTTTTCTCTTCCTTTGTCTGCAAAGGAGAGCCACAAGATTGCTGCCCACTGCTCCTGAGGGACCCTCTGTACTTTACAGGCCCTCTCCAGTGCAGAAATCCATTTGTGGATGTCATCCCCACTCTGGTAGGGAG